>OX104063.1:178183985-178373367 GCA_944474145.2 Dicrocoelium dendriticum
CGAATTCAACCTTATGACGACATTACTTCGCTTTGCGAATCTGTCGACCGTGGAATGCTCTACCTGCCGATGTAGTCTTGTCACCCACTGTGGCGGACTTTAAGACCCGCTTGGACTGTCATCTTGCAGAATTAAACCGGGATATTCCCTAATATAACTACCTACTACTGGATGGAATTGCTTTCTTTATTTTCTTGTACCTAATTTCTTTCCAAAGCCGTTTCGGAGGGCGTGGTGGGATGTCACGCTTAGATCCGGCGTGCATTCTGTTTAAATGCCGCATAAGCCCGATGAAGATACGGCTAACACGCGAGTCCAACCCGCTATAAGGTTGCTTGGCCTTTCATTAGACCCGACCCAACTCTTTTACCCTATGGGTCATGTAAAGCTCGAGCTTTTATTCCCATTAAATACATTGTTCCATTGTTACGTCGCATCTTAGCTAAGCTTCTAGAGCCGGTGAGAAATACTGTGTCCAGGTACAGCCTATGAGACACATTCACTTTCTTAGACTCAATAAGACAGCTTCAGCTAACCGGAAGGAAGATATTTACGTTGGATATGGTGTCGCTCTTCACCAGTATTCCGTTAGAAGAGACGCTAGACTAAATATGTGACACTGTTCGAGACCATCAACTGGGCGGACCGGGACTCTCACATCTGAGATTTGCCTGGCGGCGGGTTTGGTTCGGTAAGTACGCTAGGCCAACTAAAGAGGTTGCTATTAGATAGCATTTTGTATATATATATATATATATATAGGATAAACATGTTAACTCGGTGTATGTTTTGTGTTGAAGATGGTTAATGTGGTTCTTATAGTTAGCAGATGTGATAGACTATGAGAGTATTGGAAAGCACTTGGCGCCACATTTGTAAATGCCATCATGGTGCATGGATCTGAGAGATTATGTCTTTTGGTGCGTACTATTATCGGAAACTTGATGAGGTTGATTCTGATGTAAAGAAATTTGCAACTGCCACAGCTTTTTGAAAGCATACGGCTGAGACTCCGCAGCATTATGAACGGCAAAATGGAAAGGGGCTACCGGATGAGCACCCGTTCCCTTACATGCAGTATCCCTGTGTTCATGGCAGGTGTAGCAACGTTCCTGGGAACTGTAAGTTACTATTTTTACCTTATAATAAATGCTACACCTTTACAGGATGCTGGATTGCTGAGCCCATTTCTCTTTCAATTTGAAGGTAGAATTTTACAAACGAGGAAAATTGCACTTGGGTCATTGTCATGGTTTCCATTTTGGGAGGCCATGGCTATATCAACAAAACAGGCTGTTGACGGAGAAGCGGGAGAAAGAGGGGTTTCCCTGATGTCCGTGTTCAACTTGCCAGAAGACACGGGCAAGTTGTCAGATCCTGTATCTATTTGTTCACTGTCGAATGTAAGTTTACCTGTTAGCAAACACATTGTTAGTAACGAAGCCTCAGACAGCGTGTTTGATACGGCTGTTAGCGAAGGAGAGGAGCAGGTTTCCGTCCTTGTCAAAAGAAGGTGAAAGAGGGTTGGAAAAGCGGCAAAACCCAATTCGGACATGAGAAAGCCGTCGGGCGCCCTTTCCCCTCCTCAAATTCTACTACTACGGGATAGTTGCAACTGGAAACCTCCACGACATTAGTGTCTATAAAAACGCACACTAAACTGAAACCACCGACGTCCATGGAGCGTTCGGTAAATACTCCGCGTGACGGAGACTCGTACACCGACTGCAGGGTTATTTTCCGAAACGCCACTGAGTCCTTCCGTTCTCCCAAAAGACCGTATGCTAGATGACCTACAGTGGTTTAGAACATGCGTTACCAAAATCCTGTTCCCGGCTTCAGTGGCGTGACTGCGCAAACTAACCAGACTCGGTAATTTGTCAGCCGACAATTCTTGCCCTCGGTTGTTGCGAGTTGTTCTGTCCACTCCAAAGGAACGCCAAGCGTTTCTACATTCCGCCTTTAAGCTCAAGGGCACTGGTGCCATTGCTCACCCGGGCCTCCCTTTGGCAGATATGCTGAAATGGTGGGAAGCCGTGAGCGATCTTAAAGCCAGCCGTGAAGCAGGAGAACAGAGTCTCCTCTTGGTGGGTTTTCAGGTGGTGAGCCGGCGGTCGACATCCGCCCTGCCAGAGCCGGTGCTGGTGGCACACGATCCCGGACTTACAATGTTAAATCCCTTCAGCTGTTCTTAAGCAATGTGCGTAGCCTGCGAAACAAGCTGTGCGAAATCGGCGCTCTTGTCGACGACTGCCGTCCAGATGTTCTCGCATTCACTGAAACGTGGTTATCCACCAATGTCACTGCCAGTGAAGTGGGCTTGCCAGGCTACGCACTGCTAATATGTGACAGCACCTCTGATCTGTGCGGAGGTGGCGTTGCTTTGTACGTTAACTCCGCGCTTACTGTCTTTAACACGTTTGGTTTCAGACCATCAGAGGGTGATGTTGGGGCGCGTGTAGTTGACCTGTGTATTGCCTCTGCGCAACTTAAAGTTGTGCAGGTCTATAGAAGCCCCGACAGCGTTGCTAAGGGCCTTGCTGATTTCATCCGCGAGCATTCTGCAAATAGGTGTTTAGTGATGTGGACTTCAATCTTCCCGACGTTGATTAGCGGAATTTTTCCTGCGACGCTGTTACATGGTGTTTGGCTACCGAGCTTCTCGCGCTGGCCTTGCGTGCTTCCCTGCACTAATTTGTTGATCGGCCAACTAGATGCATGCTGGGTCAAAACCGTCCCTCTTGGATTTGAGCTTCGCTAAATCCATTGCTTTTGTCACGGATATCGTATACAAATCACCTCTCGGTACTAGGGACCACGCACGTCCCTCGTTTAAATGCGCCCTTGGTGGTCAGATTAACGATCGTCCAGACCGCGTTCCAAATATATGGCGCGCGGACTTTCATCCGATGAAAGCCGAAGCCGGAAGGTCGCCTTGTGTCATTTTGGAAGGTGACGACATTCAAACGGGCTGGGACACTTAAATCATGCTTGAGTGAGCTGTCACTCCCCCATATACCACTATCTGACAGGAATAAAACAGGCAAAGCCACCCTGGTTTGATTTTGCTGTACACAAACAACTCAACAGCCGTGCCAGATGTTGGCGTACTTACCTCTATGCTCCTTCATTATGCACGGCTCGTGAACACTGGGCCGAAACCGTTGATTGCATGAAGGCAGTGGACATGCTGTTTATTGACTTTCCAAAGCTATTGACACCTTTTGTACAAGCTGAATTCCTTTGGTATTCCTGGACCAGTCTTACGATGGATTTCAGCTTCCTTAATCGGAAGGGAAATGTGTGTGCGGGTGGGTTCAAGCCTGTCCTTCCGCCAATGTGTTCTCATTGGCGTTCCGCAAGGTTCGGTTCTTGGCCTCCTTTTCTTCACTTTATACTTTATGGACCTACCTGATCAATTGGGTGTGCCATTCCTTAATGTCTGCGGATGACTTGAATCTCTGTTTCACGATAGACGAGCCGATTGGTCCACTGACTCTACAGGAGGCTCTGGATAGACCTTTGGACTGGTCAGTTTTGCGTCAGTTGCCCGTTAATATAGCGAAGTGTGCCGTTTTACACGTTGGTCCGAAGGACCCGCCGACGCATTATTTGCATGGCGGCAACGAGGTACCGCGAGTTCAACTCCAATCTGACGTCGGTGTTTCGCTGTCATCTGACTTCAAGTCCCGTGAACACTGGACGACAGCTGCTCGCAAAGCTTTCAACATGTTGTGGATAATCCGCAGGTCATTCGGGATCATGACCACTGAAGTGTTCGTTAGACTGTTTTCGGCTTTTGTAAGTCCGCACTGGGAATACTGCGTCCAGGCATGTCCTCCATGCCTGGTTCGTGATAAGATGGCATTTGAACGAGTCCGTCGGTCCGGGACGAAAATGGTGCACGAATTAAAGAAGCTGACGTACCCGGAGAGGCTACCTAAGTTGGATACCTTTTCCATGTATTACAGGCGGCTTCGGGGCGACTTGAACCTTACTTATCGTATACTGATGGGTCAGATCGGTCCTGATTCGATTGGACGGTTTTGCTCAGTTCCACAGCCAACCCTTCGTGGTCATCCATTAAAGTTTCAGGAAACCCGGTCTAACCGGGTTTGGGCAGCCTTTCGGTTATCGCGCAGGGTTATATTTTGTTGGAACGCATTGCCTGCAGACGCCGTGATGGCACCGACGATGAAAGCGTTCGAGCAGCGACTTGATGCTCTCGGTCTACAGTTTAAACTCTTTCCCTTCGTCTCTTAGACTTTTCTTTGCCTACTACGGCCTACGCTTCTTTCACTCATTTTAACGTACATCTTAATATTGCCTGCGATATTCCAAAAGCTTGTCTTCTCTGTTTCTTTTACTGACACTACTGTTTTCTTTTATTCCTCACTTGGCCGGTACAGTAAGGACTGCTAGTGCACGGCACGTGGGCATTGTTTGTTGACCATGTGAATCGTGTGTGTTGATTTGGCTCGCTTATGGCACATCAAGGCACTGGTTTCCTTGTTGGATCAACGACCTTTTCGAAGGTGGAACATTCGAAGGATTTTCCTATTGTTCCGGTCCCACTTGAACTTGAACTTCGTTGAGTGGTAGAGAGCAGAAGTGAGATCCCGTGTCAGCTCCTTCGTTTCACGACCTTCTAAGGATTGCAGGCGCATTGGCTGTGTCATAGCTCAAGATGTATTATCAGTCCTGTAGGATCCTGTAGTACGCAAAGGAAGATATCTAGCAAATGTTTGAAACTCCCTTCCGCTTGTGCATTGACAACCGGGTCCGGGTGTCGGTTCCAGTCATTAATTAATTGAGCACAGAGAGTAACGTCTGAGCGGACTTGGAACCTCCTCGGACTGAACACTTAACATTTCTGACCGGCAAACCCCACTTGAAAGACCAGGAGTGTGGTAGATCACGCGTTTCCTGTAATCGGTCGGCGGCTGCGAAGCTGGACACTTACAACGATAGGTTGAGATCGTCTACATAATTCACATAATCCGTTTGTAGCATACTAGATAGATCATTGATATATCTTGAACGGTTCCGGTCCGAGAACGGAGCCTAGTGGAACGCCACTATACATGGGCACTGGGAATGAAAGGGTATCGATTACTTTGAATTCCAATTTCCGGCCTTGCAAAAGGTCACTGATCCATAGTAGAATGTTCCCTGTTACGTCAATTCCGCAGAGCTTATGGAGTAATTTCGGATCTGGGACTGTGTCAAAAGTTTTGCTGAAGTCGATGAAGACCATATCTAAAAGTTTTCCAGCGTCCACTGATTTAGCCCCCTTCTCTCTAGCGACCACCAGGTTAGTGATGCAGGAATGTCCCTTTCAGAAGTCATGCTGGGTGACTGAAATGAAGTTCCGAGCTTCACAGTGTCGGTTGATAGCTCATTTAATGCCATTTTCCATGATCTTGCAGGCGACCGACGTCAAGCGAACTGGCCGATATTTCGCCGAGTCCTGGCAGTTTCGGCCTTCGTATTTCGGCATAACTACACCCGTCTTCCAAGCGACAGGTAGTCCACCAGCTTTAGGAGAGAGCTGAAACATAAACTAAAGTGGAACGGAAATAAATCCCGCTACCATCTTGAGTAAATGCGGGCGTTGCTCGCCTTGGCCTGGTGAGGAAGATGCGTTAAGTTCTAGTAGTAGCTTCAGTGTAGCACCTGCATCTATATCGATATGACCGTTGCGTATACGTCCTTTCAAAGGGATGGAAACTGCCTTATGTCGCCAAAGATGCCGCCGGGTGTAAGAAGTCCGTTCCACTTTGTGCAGCGCGTAAACTGACTTCACTTGTTGTGCGGTCATCCTCCCCTCGTACCTCATGTAAGCCTTACTGCCACTACAGGCTTCCTTGTCAGGAAGTAGGTTTGGCTTCATTTCCAGCGGAACAGCCCATGTGGTCACATTGTGCTAAAACAGGACAGATAGGTTTCCTCTGATTTGCAAAACTTTCGCCAACCTGTCGGATGTGTATTGACCGGTGCAGTGACGATTTATGGTGCCGCAAGCAGATGCTCAAGCATGATGGCAGCGATACCAATGCGAAGAACCTCCGTGTCATTAGGATAAGACGTGGCACTTTCGGTACGCAGTGCGTCCTAATAGGCTGCGCGGTGGAATTAAGTTACTTTACATTCCTTAAGCATATCACGTAAGTGAACACGTCATCCCGGTTTTACTGACTGCACGACGTATTCTTGTTACCTAATTCTAGTCTTCGTAGGCTTTATGCTTCATGACAAGGGAGGTGACAATGCCAGGCCAAAAATTTATCAATGGTGGAATTTGTAGCTTCGATGGATCGGTTGCCTGTATGCGCCCTCTTCTATTGTTGATGGGTGGCACCGCAATGAAAAATTAGCAAACATTCACCACTGAACTACGTTACTTTTTATTTCCTGGTAATTTTGTCTAAGACATTGATGACGTGAACCATACACTCCACTAGCAGGAGGTGCGCTACATCGCTTCCATGTGATTGAGTAAGTCAACCCCGCGTTACATCTATGCATATTGCTTCCATGTGTGTCTACGGAATAAAGTTCCATTTACCATTACTCGCTGTTCGCGTGTTATGGGTCAAGAGCGCCTCATACGCTCCCCATGATGACGTGAATATTCGGAATCGGTACAGACGTCAGCGCTTCCTTTGTGTCTCTTTTTCGTTACCATTTCCATATTGTCACGCGTACTCAGCTTAAGGCATTCAACGGAGTTACATACAATGACGGAAACAAATGAAAAGCCATGTGACCCCATTCCACTTTTATCAGTAGCGTTAACGAAGCCCAATACTTACGCTCTTTTTGTCGCAATGCCAAGGTTACCACCGCGGCTTCCTCCTAACAACAATAATGCCTTCTATGCGACCTATATGCATTTCATAACCAATGGTTATGGTGGCGCTCTCCGCCTATAGCGAAGTCCTCTCCCGTGCCCAGTATGCTGCCACTAACGTGAGACCTACGGGGACTTATGTATGTCAGTCAAGAACGCCTGTGAGACCAGTCATTGCTAATTCCATGGTGGCAGAATTGATGCAGCTGCGCTGGGAACAGTTAAAATCATTCCTGTGGGCTTGCAGATGTATTCTCATTTCATTCGTTAGCAGTGCTTACTATAACGCCACTGCTGGGCCATTACGGTATTAGTAGCCGCCCGTATTGAAGGACTATGTTTCCAACGACGGCGATTATGCTGTGTCCGATAACGACACCAATGCTCTGCGACCAATATAGCACTACTAATAAGAAGCCATCAAGACATGTGCAGCAAGTATATGAGACTTCCCTTTAGCCCATATGGATGCAAATATCATGGAACGCAATTAGCGTAAGTAAAGGCCGTTCATGTAGGCACCTGGTGCCGATAACATAACTGTCGCTGTAGGCCATAATTAGGCTTCCCTGTGGAACATACATAGGCTTACTAAGCGCCGTTCCATTACCGCAGGGAAGTCAAAAATATCTGCCTGTTTAACGATCTTTATGACAATGCTGCTATAGAACCCATGATACTTTTCCATGCATCGCTCGTGCGACTAATTGCGGCCAACACTTGAGGGCAGTTCAGTGAACAAACAAATGCCACCCGTGAGGCAATCATATGGGCTTACTATGTACCCGTCACCTTCGCAGGAACATAAACCTACCTATAGTCTTCCGTATATATGTGGACTACTTGTATGAAAACATTGCAAAAACTTTCGTTGAATTTTTAATGCTTCCTTTTGCCATCCTATTATTCCCTATGCTTCCTATAACTTCTGCATATACTAGGTGTGATGAATTTCCCTTAGTATTATTCATAAAACGGTATTACCTTATTAATGAAATGCGTAACTTACGTGCTTTCCTCCTGACACCTTGATATGCACCATTACAGATACCGGTTAAACTCCATGTAAACTGACAGGCACCTACTTACTTATTCAGTCATTTACGTAGGGATAAGGTCATTTAAATCTCTGTAATGAAAAGAATGTATCCGTGGGTCACTGACGTCCATTTGCGGGGATTTGCATTAGGCAATCATAGCGGGGACTAATAACCTGCCGTCCCCTTAACCGCCATTCATTTGATGATAAGTGTTACCGTAACAAGCGTTCTAATGTCTTTCTACATAAGGATATAAGCATGGATAGATTGGAGGAGCGGCTCCATTTCTAATCACGTTAAATTTGCAAAAACAGGAACGCATATATTTATAATTAAAATTTATGCATTCCATTTCGGACAGCATTATGTATACATAAATGTACGCCGTATTAACCTATATCCATATATATACTTATATGGGATTGAGGTTAATAATGCGTACATTTATGTATACATAATGCAGTCTGAAATTGAATGCATATATTTAACTATAAATACGTGCATTCTACTTTTGCAACTTTTATATATATATATATATATAATGTTCCATCAACCAGCTTTTACCCTAAGAAAGCTCATTCCGCCGTTGTGAGCATTTAGCCACCACATATTGACCAGGGATCGAGATGCATTTTCACTTCTCCTTCACCTTAGACCACTTAACTTACGGCTCCCCAGGAATACATATATGCAACTGACGCTTTCGCGTTACTTTTCCTTTATAAATACGTATTCCGTAGCAAGTCCAATATGTAACTAGGTATGCGCATATCGCATGCTTATTTGCCTATTCGTGCCACATCCGTTCACCCAGTTATGTACATATTATTCCCACAGCCGTTTCCGCTTTTCTCCACCTATTTCTCGAAGTACGCTAACCATTCTGCTCAGACGTTTCCCAAAAAAGAAATCACATAGGAGCATGAGAGGTAAGCAAAATATTCATTTTCCCTTCAATTTAAGTGTATCACAATTTATATACACCCTTAAAGTGACTATTCTTTAGTTCCTGACTAACCGGGTGCGCTTTTTACTTATCCAATAACACAGGTCCAATTTAGACCCATTTGTGCAACTGGAAAATCCGGGTACTTGTACCAAGGTTACAGTAAACTATGGTACTAAAAAGCTACAGGCCCCCGATTCCTTTCTATATTCGCCACTGGTATATTTATAGCATTTACAACTTATTTAACTACATTTCCGTATCCTACGCTACCATTTTACTCCCGGCTGTGCCGATACATATTGGCCCGCAAACCCTTTCCCGCCAGATGTGAGACACCTGGTCCCTTAACTGGGTATCGGCCATTCAAGTGATCGATTGAAACAGCTAATTCTGTTGTGTAATAGTAACTTAAACTTCCAGTTTAACGGGGCCATATCCAGACAAAAGGATGGAGTAGCAATGGGCTCACCGCTTAGACCGCCACTGGCTGATGTGTTCATGAGCACATTAGAGAATACTTATCTGAGCGGAGTCGTTACCCGTCTACCATATTACGGACGATATGTGGATGACATATTTTGCGTGACAGACAGGCATATTTGCCCAGTGACCATTTTATCCCATTTTAACTCAGCGCACCCTAATGCCCAGTTCACCCTAGAAACTGAAGGCACTGACACGATGTCCTTCCCAGGCGTTCAGTTTAGTAGAAGACCAGATAGATCAGTTCAACATCGGGTGCATAGGAAGGCAACGTGGAACCGAAAATATATACCTTTTGCCAGTTTTGTCCCAAAAAGTCAGAAACGGAACTTGATTGGATGTCTATCCGAAAGGGCCAGAATGATTTGTAGTGAAGACACACTTGCGGATGAGCTCCGTTTCTTAAGTGGCATTTTCGAGAGAAATGGCTATCCAGAAAAATTGGTTCGGAAATATATATGCACAGAAATAAGAGCTAAACCAGCTTTTATAGAAAAGAAAGTGGTTTATTTGTCATTGCCGTTCAAGGGGGATGGTATAGCGCATGCAATATCTAGCAGATTATCTGACGCTATAAGCCATACGTAGTATGCAGCGAGTTTGCGGCTAAGTTTTACTTCGACACCAATCTTGAGGCCCCAACGCAAAGGCAGACTTCCTTGGTCATGTACTTCTTATTGTGTATATTCCTTCTCTTGTTCATGTTGAACAAGATACATCGGAAGAACAACTAGGAGGCTGTCTAAGAGAATACGCGAGCATTTTCCGGCTAATCAACGCAATGGTGGGAGAAAAACTGTGAGGAGCACCGCCTAGGCACACTTGGTTGATTCCAATCATCAAATCGAAACCCGCCAATATTTACAACAGGTTTACCGTGTACTTGGACGCCTTTCACGAGCGGTAAAATGTCGCTTACTAGCAGCAGCTGGGACAATTGCTGTCCGCCACCGGAACCCAGACTTATGTGCAAAAAACCGTTTGTTCAGATTCCGCTTTTGCTCTGGCCCACTAGCACCACGACTTCTGTTGCGGGATATGCCGCCTATAAGTCATCGATCACTTTTGATCGGATTACTTAGCATTTTCATTCCAATGACCTTGAAGTTTGAACTTTACCATTATCTGCTGTTTAATGTTAATCTTATTCCTGTCAGTTGTGGATTTTAGCCTGACTTGAGCCACCGAAAGCGAGCTTGGTCGCTAATTTGTTGTTCTAATGTCCACGCCTGGGTTACTTGTTCACTTGAAATATTCGAATGTATCTGCATAGAAGAGGGCGTCCATGCTAATTGGAGCGAATCGATTCTAGTGGCAATAAACGAGAAGGGCAATCACACAGGCTGCTTTAACCACAGGGGTATTAGCCTAACGGCAATTGTGACAAAATTATTGGCTTCGATTATCGTTCCTGGCCTCACTGCGGAACGGGAATCTGGGATAGGGGAGGAGCGGGCTGATTTCCGTTCAGGATGTGGCTGTATAGACCATATCTTCACTTTGGTGCAGCTGCTAGAGCAGCGGCACGCATACCACAGACCGACAATAGCTGCGTTCCTCGATTTTAAGTGTGCCTTCGATTCAGTCGATCAATCGAATCTGTTCGAAATACTTGCGCGGAAAGTGGTTCCCAAGAAATATATGAACATCCTTCGTGCTCTATACTCGAACACTACAGGCCGCGTCAGCGTCTATGGTGGCCTATCGGATAGCTTTTCGTCCACAAGTGGCGTTCTTCAGGGTTGTCCGATTTCACCGTTCTTGTTCAATTTCGGCGTGGATTCAAGCATGGAGTGTTCCATTGCGGAACCCCACGACGTGGGCGTTGAAGTGCTGCCTGGTGGAAGGATGGTTGATCTAGATTATGCGGACAACATCGTCTTGCTGTTCGACAATGTTGAGGCGGCAGAATCAACCCTGAATTATCTGCCCAGGGTGGTCCTATTATTTAGTATGCGCTTCGCACCTTCAAATTGCAAAGTGTTGCTGCAGGACCACCAGCCACTTGATGACCCCTTGACGCTTGCTAACGAGGAACTCAAGATGGTTGATCATTTCGCTTATCTTGGCAGCTGCATCAGCAATGATGGGCGCATAGAAACTGACGTGAGCTCACGCATTGTAAAAGCCAGAGCCGCCTTCTTGAATCTGCGGCATCTTCGGCGACAGAAGGGGGTTCACTTCGTCTAAAAGGCCGGGTATAAAAGGCTACATTGATGGCCGATCTGCTCTATGGTAGTGCGGCTTGGCCCCTTCGCGCTGAAGGGCTGAGGCGCCTTCAAGTCTTTGATCATCGTTGTTTGCGAAACATTGCTGGTGTCGGATGACACCAGTGGGTCCGCAAAGATGACGTGCGTAGGCGAGTACTCGGTGGTGACAATCATGCTAGCTCTCTAGAACAACAGATAGCACTGAATAAGTTGCTTTGGCTCGGGCACGTGCTACGCATGCCTGGTCATCGCTTACCCAGGAGGGCCTTGTTCAGTCTGCCAGGTGTAGGGTGGCGCAAGGCTCGAGGTGGACAGAAGTTGACTTGGCAGCGGCAAATGAAGTCAACGACTACCAAACTGGGTGCCGTTGGTCCGTCTTGCCTTCCGGCTTGGAGTCCACGTGACTCACCTTGTGCTTGGCTCGAGACTTTACAGGACATGGCTCGAAATCGGGACCAACGGCGCGTCTGCTGTCGTCTTCTAATCGGATTGCCTGTTTAAACTGTGTCTGGTGTTGAGTTATCCGGGGGATAATGGCTGATTATGCTGCGTGGCAGTAAAAGCCGCAAGGAAGCTGTCTCGCCGATGCCGCCTTTTCTTTGCTCGAGAGCCAGCTTTTTGCGACGGTATGTTGTTCACACAAGGTGTAAACGCCTTGACCCTGAAGGTTTGCTTAGGGCAATAAGGTTTTCAGCTAAGACCACCTTCGCTCGTTATTCTTATTCTTTATGGCATAGGTCCTCATGGTTGTATGGCAGCAGAGCCTCCGTACACATGGCTGGTGTACTGCTGTTGATGACGATGATGACGCCCTATAGTGCTGTCGGCTATGAAAAGGTGTACCCGATGAACATGTAAAGATTATCAGAACGCTGTAAGAGCATAGTTCGGGGAGTGTGGGTTTGTATAAACTGTAGCCGCCTTTCAGTATCTCCAGCGGTGCGAGTAAAGATTGCCCGCTTTTACTTTCCTCTTTAACTTCGCTATTGCTGGAGTCACAGAAACAGAGTTCGAGGAACACGACCTAGACGGTGTGGAGCCACTTCCTGGTGAGCGACTTCTTGTCTTGTAGTATGCGGACGACATTGCCCTAGTACGTGGCAGCGCCCAAGCGTATCAGGCTGCAGTGGACTGATTAGCACTAGCTCTCCATCGTTACGGGCTATGCTTTGCTCCCTCGAAATGCAAAAGTTCTTCTCCAAGATTTATAGGGTCCCACCTCCGCGCTGACCCTTGGTGGTGATCAGCTAGCGGTCGTTCAGGAATTCAAGTACCTGGGCAGCTATATTAGCGCCCGTTGGATCAAAGCTGTGTTTATAAATTACATAACAAAAGCTCGAGGGACTTATGCCAACCTCCGCTACCTGTGGTACAGACGCGACATTACCTTCGCCCTGAAGTACCGAGCTTATAATGCAGCCGGCCGTTCAACGCTCTTATACGGTTGTGAAACCTGGCCTATTAGGTCGATAGACATAAAGAGGCTAGAGACGTTTGACCATCGCTATCTCCGCAGCTTAGCTCATGTCCGGTGGGAGCACCACATGAGCAATGTGGTTGTTCGGCGTCGCGTATGTGGTGCAAGCTGAGCTAGTGAACCCTCAAGAACCATTATATCTCCCTCCAGGCTCCCACGGCTGGGCCATGGGTTGCGCATGACAGCACACCGGCTCTCGCGACATGCATTGTTTGCGCACCGCGGGTGCAGTTGGAAGTGGAGGAGAGGACGCCAAGCGATGAGTTGGTCGAGAGAACTGAAAACCCTCACTTTGAAGTTGGTGTTGGTTGGTGCATCTTGACTGCCTAGCTGGGGTCCTAGGGTCGGTGAAAACGTTTGGTCGTACACACTTGCTGATATGACTAGGAACCGGCCCCATCGGCGTTTGTGTTGGGAGTTCTTTGGTCCATCCCCTCTCTTGTTTAGCCTCCCTTCCAATCGCGATCTCATTCGTCAAGCATAATATCACTCCATTTTATGGCATGATAGCCTGCTGTTCGCTCTCCTGAACGGGGCCCATCCATTACTGGGGACTCAGCCGGCGTGCCGCTGTTATTTTTATTCTTCTCTTCTTTTGTATTGCTGCAAAATAGCTGAGGTGTTTTCCACTTGCAGCTAACGTGTAATGATGATGATGACGTAATCTGGACTACCCGAAAATCCACAATATGGAGATTGGTTTCTCCATTCTATCTGCGAGTATGCAATTCCTAGACACCTTTCTTCTGAGCAGAGGTCGCTTAGAACGTAGAAAAGTTTGTTGTAGAATACGACTATATTCATCGCTACCCTTACAAGTTTATGAGGACGGAACTAAGATGGGTTAGCTTGCCCCTTACAACAACAAAAAGCAGAAACGAGATGTGTGCTTTGTACACCAGCGTCAAACAAATGCGAAATGGCTTGTTTCAGTAAGACTGAATTATCCGGTATCCTATCAGCAGAAGTTTCCTTATTGGATTCAGGAGCATTCATAATGAGTAAGCAACGGTCATGAGGAAGCCCACTTTCATCAGTAAGCTGTGATTTTGGCTGAAGTTTAGTTCCCTTGATGGATTTCTTCACCTGGTTGACACGGTCGAGGTGTGACGAGTTTGGGCTTCCTTTCTTTGTTTGCACGTTATTACGCATAGACATAGACGAGCGGGTTGTTGTCGCTAACTACAGATGCATAGGACTTCTGCTCCTGAACAATGCTGTACGCTTCATTAGTAATGCGATTGAAAGAGGTAGCAGGAAACCTATTTAGAAGACACATAGGAGTTGCTGGATCAGCTTCAAGGGGGTCGTTGGTGAGTTCTGCGCATTTCGTGTGGTGTTCATCTCAGAAATGTGTGAACTCAGGGGGTAGTCCATTCAAGAGACGTCTGCAGCTTGATCCAGTTCGACACGAGCCGCAAGCAAAATTGATTACTGGAGAGGCTTAAGCTGCATGCGTTCATAAAAATCGACAGCGATATTAGGACTGGTTATATGCAGCCAGCCATGACAATGCGAGGGGTGAACGGCCTTCGAGCTAGAGGAGACAAACTGGGCGCAGTCTAGACACTTTAATGTCATGATGTGGAAAACACCAAGATAAAGTTCAAATATTCAGCAAGTAACTCTCCGAAAGAACAATATTCAATCGCTTCTCGTCGCTGAAATACCAACGGATTGGTACTGCGGATAGCGAAGTCCTTTGGAGTGTTCCGTTTCACCGAGGTATTCCTAGTGAAGAAAATCGACTACATACTTTCTTTTGAGTTACTCGCCGAATATTTGATCTTCGTCAAATACAACGTACCATGACCTCCAGGTGCTTAGGTTGGGGTAAAGGGGTTACGTCCCGCTCGACAGCCGTTCAATGCTTTTTGCTCGATGGGTGGCTGCACATTGCCAGCTGTAATATGGATGCATTTATGTACGAAAAACTTCAGCGGTCAACCCCCAAGGTTGTTAACTGTTTTTTAACCATGCTGAGCCATATCGTTGGATAAACGCCTCGCGGCCGGTCTGCCACGACCCAGTGCACATTGCATCCCTGCCCAACCTGTTGTCCGTACAGCGGAAACAAGTCAAGTCCCTCTTTTATGTCAACCCGCGCCTCACTCACCTGTTCTTAATGGAAAATAGAGTGGAATCTCCTGTTTCCTCTCCGGAACTATTGGCGACCGACGAGCAGCGTAGTTCATGTGTTGCGAAAAAATGCCGCAGTAATGCGTCAAAGCGCTATGGCAACAAGGAGACTGAATGTACGTGGGCGCAAAATACAAGCGAAAAATATCCCAAACCCATGACACGACTGAAGCTGGTTCTTGACAAGATGAGTCAACTAGAAGGCTTAGTCAAGGCACACCTAATACCAAAAACGTTGCCTGTTTCCAAGGAAAGCACGTCTCCTCTACGATAACGATGACTGAATTTCGTAAATGCTTCCGGATCTAACAAGGAAACTCCGGCCGAGAGGATAGTGGATGACCAGGCTTTTCCAAAGCGGATTTCTTTACTATTCGAGGAAGGAACATGGGATCTATGTCGTTTCTGTCTTTCCCTTTGGCTAGAAGAAGGACAGTTTAAACGTGCGTACGCTTTAAATTGTTTGTCAAAACGCAAAGGAATGTCGTCGTATCCTCAGACTGACCTCGAGTCTTAAAAGAAAAAGCTTTCATTTCTTGAGGGATGTCTGCCCTGAGGGTAGAGTAAGGATGAAGAACGCCGTTGAGGAAATGCGAACCCACCGAGCCAATGATGAAGCTGGCTGGCTGGCCAAACAACCTCCTCGTGGTGCCAGCTGGGTGGTTTGGGCTTAACCCTTCCAGCAAATAGTTCGGCGGCAGTGTTCTAGGACGTGGTGGGTTTTCGCGGGGCAAGCGTTCTTCCTACAAAAAGCCACAAAAGTCTGTTTAACGACACTGTGACGTGGCGGTTGTGACTCGCCACTAACTAAAGTCACCCGTTGCTTACCCGCACAGTGGTTTCAAGTCCACACTGGCGACACTTTCAAACACATTCAAGCAAAACGACAGGAGGCATTTGCAAATCCCATAAACAATGCTAAACACGCCTACATACAAACTTACATACCTTCATATATAAACATATGCAATAATCCCATTGTTCCATTGTACATTAACTGATCACTTTTTGTACTCTTAACATGATCATGCCTGCGCAGGCGTGCCTCGCTTAGTCGAGAATACACAATTTATTTATTTATTTATTTAATATTCGTAGTGTGGATTTTCGTGTGGTTCAATGGACCCCGGAAGCTTGATGGAGGCCAGTTGTTGACGAACCCTGGCTATAGGATCTAAGCTTAGATTACGTGTGATGTCCGTCAGTGTGCAAAGCTTGCATAAAAAACTGGATAAGATTCGTCTTTTTGACAGTATCACCGGTCCGTAGTCTAAAAGTAACAAATTTGCCTTGTAACCCGAAGGCGCGGGTTCGAACCCGTGTATGGGCAGGGCGACCCTCGCAATATCCTCAACGCAGGTGCGTCCGGTGGTGGTTGCGCATCAGTGAAGTGTCGGTAGGGCGTACCGGCGTACGGCTGATGTCTATTTTACGATATCACCTGACCTGATGGCTTTTACGGAAATTTGGCTGTCCCCGGTTGTTCTGAATCCTGAAATACGCCTTCCCATTTATCAGTTCTCTCAAGCTGACTCTCTTGGTATGAGACCTGGTGATGACGTTATAGCCTATCGGATGTCTGAGTTGAGGGATCATACCGTAGGGGATGTTTGTGCTGCAGTTGGTGGTTCGGAGATAGTCGGTATCGTGTCTACGACGGACATAATTCGCTCATGGTTTGTATTGTTTAGGCACCCCACCTGGTCTCCGGATCCCCATTGCTGAACTCGATAAGAACGCACGGCAGATGCAAGAATAGCTTGATAATGACAGATTTTGACGCCCACAGCGTCAACTTGGATTTACTTTACTGTTATCTCAAACCAGAGTCCTTCGACGCCGTTCTACCTTAATCTGTTCTCCATGTGGGTCTAACTCAACATGTCTCGTTACCTACTCGGATAATTCCGGGCCAATCGCCGCACATAATTGTCCTCGTGTTCACACCTAAACTGTCTAAGGCAACTGCTTTAGAGATTCTCCATCCAAATGGGGCAAGTGATCATTGTGTGTTCTTTTCTATGGACAAGACGACCCACGCTTCGCCGAAACATCTGGCGCGCCGAGCAACTCCGCCTACAAATGGAGTATTCCCAAGAAGTTGAATCTCCGTCCTGCTTGAAACATCCTACGCAAAAAGTTAATCTCTATTGTAGACGAGGTTGTACCAACCGTTTACAGCATACCATTATCCAAAGGTCCTCCTTTGATTGATAGAGAACTGAGAACCCTACTGCATCAAAAACGCAAACTGTGGGGCAGAGTTCAGTTCCCAAACTGGCGTCTGGCTTTTATGAATACAAGTTGTTCAGAAATTTGTGTACACTATTGTGGGACGCTACTTAGCTCCTCATCTAAAAGACTGAACAAAAGAAGCCTTCGAGATTGAATATGATGGGTGAATCGAGGTCCAAAAGACCAAACCGCGTCGAGTAAAAATGAGTCAGCGTTCGTGTCAAATGAGGTTTCGCCATAAATCGGTGTCCGCTGTGTTGTTTGTAATCTATTATTTGTTGGTCGGAGGGCGGTGTGCATTTCGGCGAGCCGTTGGAGCGGGCTTGTCGGACCTCAAAAATTGGCTATCGCAGAGGAAGGCTGACAAGATCTTTACCTTCGCTGCTGCTAAACGGTGCGCTTGGGAATGACCACTCCCTCCACCATACTCCGCCCCGTCCCATTAAGCCCCTTGTCCCATGATGAAATGACCATTTTCCAGCGAAGTAGCGGCCCGTGTTCCCGTCTCGATCCACGTTAACTTTGGCGATCCTAGAAAAAGTTACCCGTGCGGAGCAGTCGATCCAAGGGGAGGTTAGGGGTATGTAGAGACGATAAAGAAAAACGCAAGCAGAACAAGCCAAAGAGATTGAAGGAATAGCTTGCGTGCAAAAACTGTTTAGACACTTTTTAGGCTTTTGCGTTTTTAAGAGTTTTCGGAATGCTTGTAATTGACCAAAAGCTAGACAAATATCTACAAGATTTACAAACCTAAACGTATTTACACTGTACATAATCGAAAGTAAGCGGGCTTACAAAACTCTCGACCACGGCGGTTGGTCGTGAAAGTTGACAGGTTAGGTTCGAAAGATGTCCGGCTAGCTGAAGCTTGCCGACCGGGACCATGGTCTGTTTCGACGACGGTGTTGAAAATCTGTGAAGTTAGTTGTAAAATTGCACGTAGCATTGCTAGATGAGGTAGGTGGGTTTTACAATTGCAATGGGTGACCGCGGAGATTAGGTAACGTAGCAGGACTAACTAGCCCTGACAAGTCCGGGCCAATCATACCCGTCAAAATATGCTAAGTGAGAAGCAGCACCCCTCTTATCTTTCAGTATTGCATGGAGTACATCCCCAAACTGGGCAAGCGTTCGTGCTACGTCTGTCCCCGTAGACCCTGTACTAACCAAGTGCCCCCTCGTAACACTTCCAAGTCCAATTCTGTCTCCGTTAAGACATGGTGGACAAGCCGGAATCCAATATTCCAGTGGGGTCGGACGAAGGCCAAGAATAGCTTCACAAACAAATTGGCCGTTATGATTGCGAAAGAGCGGTGGATAAACCATATCGTATGAAATCCTCGACAAGCCGTCTTCTTCCATTTGTCTCCAGAATGAAGTGCAGATGCGGGTACGACCCCTAAAACAACCTGCTGACAACAGGTATTTCACCACCGCCGACAACGTATCGGGTGAGAGGATTAGCAGCTGCAATTCGGAGGACAGAGCACTTGGCTGTATTTATGAGAATCAAACATAAGATAGACCATTGCCTGAGTCTATGTAAAGGCATGCTGATTTGCCTCAGGACCCCCGGGATATCCACAATATTCCAGAGCTTAAGATCGTCAGCAAACCTTAGTGATGACACACCTAGCTTTCCCGGCAAGTCATTTACAAGATCGCGAACAAAAATGGCTCCAATACTGAGCCCTGCGTGACAGCACTAAGGACAGGTTGCCTCAGCGAAAGGCTTCGTCCCACCCGTACGCACTGTTCCCTCAAGGAAGGCAGGCACCCATTGAAGGGCGCGACCAGATATCCCGTAAGATCTCAATTTTAGTGAGAGCCTAAGATGTCGTACAGTGTCAAAAGCTTTCGGTAAGTCTACCAGTAGCACGTCTACATCGTGGCCACTGTCTACCGCTTCGGCCCAGCTTTCACGAGCTACAAGTAAATTAGTCTGACATGAAAGTCCATTGCGGAATCCATGTTGCGCAACACTGAGAAGCTTGAATCTATTCAGGAGGTTCTCCACTGAATCCCGTATCAGCTTTCCAAACAACTTGACCACTACGCTTGTCAAACTGACAGGCCGATAGTTCGCGGGTGGAGCGCTGTCAGCGCCCTTAATAATCGGACAGATGATTGCCTCCTTCCATTCCGAAGGTAGGATGCAGCTGTCCATCGATATTGAACACGCATGTAAGCGGACCACTAAGCTCAGTGGCCAATTCATGCACCAGCTCCGGATGGTTTAAATCAGGACCGGAAGCTTTAGAGGGATTAATGCCTCGCAGTAGCTCGAAGACCTACGTCTCCGTTATGCTAAATTCAGCTAAGCGAGAATCCTCTGGAACTCTTGAAACCAATTCAACTTGTGGTAAAGAGGTCACCGGAGCAAAGACTCTAGTATCCTGATCACTTAGTATACAAGCCTTGTCAGTCAGTTTGCGCACGGGTCCCGTCTGCTGGCAATAACGCTGGTATAGACAGTTTTGCCCCGCTGCGTCTTTTAACGTAAGCAAAACACTTCTTGGGATTAGCTGAGGCAGAGTCCACTAAACCCAGCTAGTACTGGAGACGAGCAGTTCTGAGAAGTTACTTACATTTATTGCTAATCTCTTGATAACTATCATAGGTGTTGGCTGATGGAGCTGCTTGGTAGGTTCGCCAGCATCTAGATCGTTTCTTGTATAGGTGCTTGCCTGTGGTCTCTATCCATGGAGGTTGTGCCCTTAACCCTCTTTTCCTAATGAGTGGAACATAGGGAGTGGAAACCTCCGTAAGTTTTGCCTTAAATTTATCCCAGGCTAACTGGCCAGTGTCAGCCATCGAGATCCCACAGTTCAGAACTGAAGCCTTAGCTAGCATCG
Organism: Dicrocoelium dendriticum; assembly: GCA_944474145.2. NCBI lineage: Eukaryota > Metazoa > Platyhelminthes > Trematoda > Plagiorchiida > Dicrocoeliidae > Dicrocoelium > Dicrocoelium dendriticum. Next base: position 178,204,227 of record OX104063.1, read on the forward strand.
CATTAAAGTCCGTCCGCAAAACATTTTCGGAAGTAATTCAACAGCGGTCTCTTGGTGCCTTGAAAGAGCACATCGAAAGGAAATGGATGCGTGGTCGCTGGACCTTAGAGGTGCACAGTATGAAACGTCAGTCACGAAGTCGATGGACATAGCGAAATCCGAATCTAAAGTAGATGGTATTTGGTTGTCCATATACTTAGTGGGAAATGCCACGAACCGATGCAAAGGCACTTGGAGAGTCAGTTCATGAAAGTCCGCACCCACGGTTCCTGGTTTGAATGTGGAGAATCGGTCGTTGCAACTTGTATATATATATATATAACACTGTACCAATTACAACCTAAATGACTGTGGGCCGCAACCGATAAGAAGAAAATGATGGCAGGAAAGGGAAGACAACTGCTATGACAGGGGATTCTCATAGGAAGTGCGCCATTGCGTACGGTCGTTGGCCATATCCTCTAGCGTTTGCAACAAGGTGTGCTCGGGGTCCTTTGGTCCCCAACCCGGAAGCCGGGAAGACCCGACAACAGCCAGCTCCATTGTTTGCGTCTTAACACTTTTAATCCAAGTTTTACATTGCTCTCATTTTTGTCGCTTCCAAGCCACACCTGTGAGCGCAAATAAAGCCCGTCTTGGTAGCCGCTGGGTATTTATAGATTTGCAACCGTCTACGAATAGACATACAGCCATCAGGAACCATAAGGTACAGAAGTTGTAAAAGAAAACCCAACACAAATCATCAAATTCCATGGTTACGTCAGTGGGCTTGCTACTATCCGGGGCGCATGCCGAAGTAGGTTGTTGACTTAGGGGACCCCACTCTGAGCCATTGGCTGAATAGCCTGCCCGCGAGGCAGCAGAGCGAATGCAGGGAGTCGCGCCGTTTGGGAGCCGGTGTCTGATTGCTCCGTTCATAGGCCTTTCGTTTGTTCCTTCGTTAAACAAGGGCTCAATACTCCGCAGAATTACAGCATAAAATTGCTGGAACACAATGCTTCGCAGCCGCTGGGTAGGCTTGCGAAGCACATGGCCAAGTCAGCAAAGCCTCCGCAGTGAAAGCATGCTATCAATTGATCGGCGGAGTTCGTTAGATTTGAAGACTCGCCGACAAATTTCCTCAATACTGATGTGGTGCTACCATCAAACGCCAGCAATGCTTCGCAGACAGCGGTGATGGAAGACTGATGGCCGCTGAACATCGTCTTTGCGAATGGGGCAAGTCTCATAGCCGTACAGCAGTATCGCTCGTACCGTAGCACTGTAGACTCGTCTCTTCAGAGCGGGGCTAAGACCACTACGAAGCCACAGGTGGCGGTTAGCGAAAGCGACTCCAGCCTTGACGGTATGCAGAGAGATGTCATCCGTCCAACGGCCAATACTAAGATAACTCCCAAGCTAAATGAATTTGTGGACCACTTCCAACGGCTGCCCCGAAAGAGTAAGAGAAAGACATGCGCTTGTCCAGTCCTATACCAATACCTTACATTTGGAAGGGGCAAAACCCAAGCCAAATGGGGCGGCGAACATCTCCAGTATGAGCAGCACATGCTGGACGGGTTGGGAAGACTCGCAAACCACAGCGCTGTAATCGGCGTACTCTAAGTCCAGAAGGCCGTCCCCAGGGAGCAGTTAAACACAGCAGGATTCAGATTTATTCAGGATCTCATTCACGGCGAAGTTGAATAAGTATGGAGGGTCTGGGCAACCCAGCCTAACACCGATGGGGATATTAAAGGGGGCAAAAGGTCTCCGTAAGCTCACACGCGGCCGGAAGTTTTATGGTAAACAGCACGGAGAATGATGATATAATTCCCAATGTACTTCTCTGGGCAACCTAGTGGGTATACGGAGCCTTTCAAAGGAGACAGATGACCTACGAGGTCGACGGGCAAGTGGTGAAAAAGTACGTCTGTCTATTGAGTTCATTGAGTTGTAGAGAGCGGGAGGGTAATCCCTTGTCAGCCCCATCGATTCCGTATCATACTGGGTTTGATGCCCGTCGTTGTAGTACGACGTTTCTCCCGGCTTCGTCGCAATTGCAGTGACAGCCTCAAGGTTCCAGCATTCTCTGCGAATGTTTGTCCATCAGCCGCTTGAAACTTCCTCGGATAGAGCGTCTGCAATTTCTTCCGGTAGGCTGTTCCAAACATTCACCACTCTAGTGGATGGGGTGACGTCCATGCGAATTCTATGTCTTCTTTGCTTAAACAGATTCCACGTGTGACCTTGTGTGGAACAGTCAGCGTTGGTCCCGAAGCATTGCTGTAACTCACTCGCAAGTTCCCCTCGGAGGATGCGCTTAGTGTAGATGAGATCACCCCGGCGACGGCGGAGCTCGAAGGAGAACAGCTTTAGCTGCTGGAGTCGAATGTGATACGGGAGATCACAAAGCCCCAGAACCGCTTTCGGTGCACCTATCTGAACCTCTTCCAGCAGAGCGCTTTCAAACTTTGAAAGCGGATGGCTAGCTGGATGTCCATATTCTAAGACTGGACGGACGTTCGTAGTGAAGAAAGGTCGAAAAATCTCAGGAGTCATTCTAGCGAATGATCTTCCTTAGGCACCCACCAGCCTCCTTCCAGTGGCCATCTTCTTCAACGTTTGCTGCGTCGTTCTAAAGTCAAAAATCACGACAACCCGGAGATCTATCTCGTGGGTGGTATTTCTGAGGAGAAACCCACCAATGTGGTATTCACCGTAGGGTTCAGTACTACCCATTGGGAGAACAGCGCAGTTTTCTCGGTCTGCTGACAGTTCCCACTTGATGGACCATTCGTGTAGCTGGTCTAGAGCCCCTAGTAATGTGTCCGCATCCTCAATGCTGGATACTGTTGACCATTGCTTGAGGTCATCGGCGTACATCAAGTAGTTGGTTTGAAGTGCAGTAGACAGATCGTTAATGTACAGGTTGAAGAGCTCCGGTCCAAACACTGATCCTTGGGGAATGCCACCAGTCATAGGCACTGGAGCAGAGAGGGTTTGTTCGCTTGTACGCGCATTGTCCTACCTCTTAAGAAATCGGCAAGCCAGAAGAGAAGCTTTCCTGTAACGTAAATTTCCTGGAGTTTATGTGTCAGGCGTACGGGAGGAACCGTAACAAAGGCTTTGCCGAAGTCAAAGAATATTACGTCAACCAGTTTTTGGGAATCTATGGCTTCAGCCCATATTTCCCTGGCAATGAGTAAGTTAGAGAGGCATGAGCGTGCTCTCCGGAAGCCAATTTGGGCAGGTGAGTTGAGGTTAAGGTTCGCACAGTGGAGCTGGAGGGCGCACTTGATTATTCGTTCCATAGTTTTGCACACGACTGAGGTCACACATGGCGGCCGGTAGTTGGCTGGGTCTTGTTGGTTTCACACTTTGTATTTGGGCAGGAGGGCACCTGCATTCTAGTCTGTGGATAAGCAGCCGACTTCGAGGGATTGTCGAAATAGTTGGATGAGAGGGGCGGCAACGTACTCAGCTAGCTTTCTGAGTAACTTGGGATGCAATCCATCCGGGCCTGGGGAGGATTTCGGGTCCATTTCGATGAGTAGCTCAGTGACTACTTCGGGGTTAATTTCAACTTGATCCATAGAGGAGTAGTGGGCAGGCAAACTGTGGTTGAGCAGTGATGACTCCACTGAGTAGACCGAGGGATATTGCGCAGCCAATAGGTTTGCTTTTACATCATCGCTGTAGAGAACGGTACCTTCCTTGGAAGAGGAAAGAGCAGGGATTCCACTACCAGTTTTGGCGTTTCGCGTCAACTAGGCAAAAGTTTCTTGGGACAGTTTTGGGATTCCGTGGCCAGTCCATGTTCATATTGTAGTCTTTTGTCTCGTTTTCTCAGGGTGCGTAGGTCTCTGACAGTTTTGTAGTCTAAGTACCTTGATATTAGTCCTGTGCTCTTGAAATGATCCCACGGTTTTCGTCGTTTTTCATTAGGGATCTTACATTTTTATCAATCCATGGGGTCCCTTGGATGGTAGTCTGCTCGTGCAGTTTGGAACAAACTGTTCAATGAGCCGCATCATCATAGTTCGCTGGCCTTCCCATGCGTCATCAAGCTCCAAGGATTGTGTAATACTCCAGTCCATGTTACTTGCAGTAGTTCTTAAGCTGGGCTGGTCAGTACGTCAGAAATTGTGACGCAATGTCCCCTGATCGTGGATTGTTAGGCGTTGTGTTAACGAAAAGGAGACTGTAGAGTGATCACTCTTCCCAAGAGGTTAAAGCCTCGTTAGATCTGAGACGTCAGGTGGTGTTGCAGTGAGAACCAGGTCGAGAAGGTTTGGCGTCTGACCAGGGACTATCCGCGTTGGTGTCAATTCATGCTGTGTCAGGTTGCACTCGTGAACGGTATCATGGAGATAAACTTCAAATTAGTCAGGTGAGAGATCACTGTGAAGAAGGTCCCAGATTATGTCGGGGCGGTAAAGTCACCCATAAGGAGACCGTTTGTTCCTCTGCTGTGGGTTCGCACGGAAAGTAATAGGTGTGAGCCAGGTGCTGCAGGGGCTCTGTAGACCACGCCGACCATCAGCGAGTGGTATCCGTCATGAATTCGACACCGGAGTATTTCCGACATATAATCCTTTTCACAATCGGGTTCGACAATGTGGCCTTGGAGGTGGTTCTTTGTGTAGAGGATTACTTCTCCACCAGAACTCCCACCAAGGCGATCGCATCGAAGTAGCTGTTATCCTGTACATGAACCTCCGAGTAAGATATTTCAGATGACAGCCAATTTTCAGATAACGCCATCAGGTCCGGTTGCTGTCCAGTGATAAGGAGTGGAATCTAATCTAGCTTGTTCCTGAGGCTGCGCACATTCGCGCGTATTACCCGTAGTCCGTTATTTATATTTGAGGTCTTGGAAGAAGGGGACTTGGCCTCCATCGAGCTCTCTGTGTTCTTTTGACTACGCGAAAATCCACTATGTGTAGATCTGTTTCTCCATTTGCACGTCGTGTTCTCAGCACGCAGACAGCTTGCCTCATTCGAACTCGGTCCTCTGGGGAGAGGTCTTTCCGAACGTAGAAGTTGTCTCCCTTAAGGCGCGGGGTGCATCTCAGTGTGCTTTGGCATTCTACTTCATCCTGACAGAAGATTTTCAGAGGACGAAACTTGGCTGGGTCCTCTTGTTTTCTGCCAAGGCGGAAAGCAGAGATTAGGTTTATACCTTGCTCGCGCTCAGCAAACAAATGGAGACCATTCGTTTAAGGAAGGCTTGGTCTTTGAGCATCCTTTCAGCTGGAGTCTCTTTGTTGGATTCTGGGACGTTGGTGATTATCAGGCAGCGTTTGCGAAAAGCTGGCTTGTCTCGTTCCGGTGATGCTGGCTTTGGTGGGCATTTCTTTTCGCTGACAAGTTCTTCAAGCTGTGCAACTGTATTTAAGACGAGCTTTAGTTCCATGTTTCTGGTGGTTGAATTTAGCTTTGGCCATGAGATCTTCGACTCCTTGTCCTCGGCCATGGTTGCTCTCGGTTTTGCCGAGGTTCCATCCCTGGTGACTGCGGAACAGGACTTAAGCTTATGCATCAGCCCATTCCCGTTCTCAGTGGGCAACGGTGTTAAGTCCAACTTGGTGGACGAAGCCCGGCTTCTTTTCCCTTTCGGTGTAGAATATCAAGACGAGGGCAGACACACTGAGCAGATAGGTGTCTCGCTGGCCGAGTTAGAGACGGCTTGCGCGGAAGCAGTATGTACGTTGAAAGACTTCGCCGGAAGTTGCTTGTCGCTGACCAAGGTTGGACACGAATCGCAGTGAAAGCTGATGCTTTTAGAGGTAGTGCGCTGAAGACATTGGTAAAGATCATTATCAATGTTACAGCAAACTATAAGCATCCATTTGTCCCACAGTGCACATTGGACGGCCTTTGAACGGAAACATGCGCGATGGGCTTCCGTATGCTTATATACCTTTGCGCTTTGACACGGAAGGCCAAACGTTGTCCAAGTACGAACGCCACGATTGACGTTGCAACACAGGAATAATAAAATAAATGGCATATTCTCGGTAAAATGAGGCACACCGGTGAGGGCGCGAGCAAATATGCATTCAAGCATAGCTTCTTTGGAATAGTAAACAATTTCGTTTTACTGCAATATATAACAGAAAAGATGCAGTCCATACGAGTGAGCATTTTGTCACGTAATGGTCAGACCAAGAAAAGCGTTGGTGCTGGGGCGCGTACAAGTCAGTCATAACTGTTGTGTCAAGCTTCAAGGTGGGCGTGGTTTCGCAAAGTAATAATCCATGAACACAAGGGCCCAAACAAGATTTTCATTAGATCATTGGAATGTAGAGAGCAGAAGGAAAAATCCTTTGTCAGCTCCATGGCCTCCCATTCCTCCTAGGATCATGATAAACATTGCAAGTCGGTATGTAGGACTAGTTAATACTAGTCCGAGACGGTGCGCGAAATAAGACGCGGGTATCAGAAGGCAGTGGGAGTTGGACACAGCGGACTGTATTCGATGGGCTACAATAAGAAGCGGACGAATGAAGCAGTAAGAGAGCGAACACGTGAGCGCGGGGTCATACAAGGCTGTCGAGTCACGAGCCGGTTGTATGGAAGATTAAAACAAGAAGGCGTAATGCACAATCGGTCAACAATTAACTTGTGCATGAAAGATAGCAGTTATCTTTTACGGCGCTACAGAGCTGCCCTTGAAGGCTAAGCATAGAAAGCCAATGCAATCAGAAAGGACAGTTGCATTGAGGTTCGTAAGGCATAATCGTGCCGAGTAAAAATGAGTTTGCGTTCGTGTAATTTGGGGTTCGTCGGAAGTCGGAGTCCGCCGTGCCCTTTATGATTGGTTGTTTACTGATTGCAGGGCACGGTGCATTTCGGCAAGCCGTTGGAGCGAGCTTGTAGGACTAAAAATCTGGCTAGCCCAGAAAAAGGCCGACAGAACTTCAAGCTCAGCTACTGCCGAACGGTGCGCTTGGGAGTGGTCTCTCCCCCGCCGCATCCCGTCCCGCGCCAAAACGGCCCTCGTCCCAAGAAGAAAGGACCAAGGTCCTAAGGAGAAGCGACCCTTACCTCGCGAAGAAGCGACGCACGCTCTGCGGAGAAGGCTTTTATGGTGAAGGTGGCGAAGGTAGACAAGAAGGAGTAATCTAAAATTGGTCAACAAGTAAATTGCACATTAAAGATAGCAGTTATCTTTTAGGACGCTACCACAATTTGTAGGACTAGTTAATACTAGTCCGAGACGGTGCGCGAAATTAAGCGCGGATATCAGAAGGCAATGGGAGTCGGGCGCAGAGTACTGTATTCAATGAGCAACCATAAGAAGCGGACGGATGAAGCGAGAAGAGAGCGAACACGTGAGCACGGGAACTTACAAGGCTGTCCAGTCACGAGCCGGTTGGATGGAAGCTTAAATGAAGTAGAGGTACTGTGCAATCGGTCAACCATTAACTTGTGCATGAAAGATAGCAGTTATCTTTTAGGGCGATACAGGTAGCGATGGAACCGCCGCATTGACACAAAAAGCAACAAGATCCGAGTTTACACAACAGGTAAGAATCCAATTGACGTTTGAAGCATTCTTTCGACTGCGCAGCAACGGCATACACAAGTAGATTATTCCATTCGTTCACTACTCTGTTAGACAGTGACGTCACAACGGACCCGAAGTCCCCTTTGTGTAAACAATTTCCAATGGTGACCCGGTCGAACTGAAAGAATTGAGTGGAAAGAAATTCTGCAATTCAACTCCTGTTTCCCCTCTAACGATAGGCCGTGTGAAAATCAAATCTCCGCTATCTCAAAGGTAAGCTAGGGAGAACAAGTTCATGCAATGGAGACGATGCGAGTAAGACAGGTATCGTAACTCCAGAATGGATTTAGATCGTCTCCGCTGAACATTTGCAATTAAGTTGCATTCAAAATTGGAATGAGGATAAACAGCGGGCTGTCCATACTCAAGAATCGGAAGTACAAGAGAAGTGTGCAGGAGCCTGAAGATCTCCGGAGTCAAGCGAGAGAAGGATCGTCGTATGACGGAAAGCAACCTGTTGGCCGAAGCGATTTTCCTCAAGGTATCTTCAGTCGATGTTAGGTCTGGGGGCACAACGACGCGCAGGTCAGTTTTACCATTAGAGTTCGGCAGCAAACTCACCGAGATGATAAATTCCAAATGGTTCGGAGGCACCCATCGGAAGAACGGAACATTTATCGTGATTTATGGCTAACTGACACCTGATCGTCCAACCATTCAGCGAATCAAGCCTTATTTGTGGTAAATCCGCTTCATCTAGACAGGAGACTTTCATCCATATCTTTAACTCATCTGCGGAAATCAAACAATCCGCCCGTAGTACAGACGCCAGCTTATTAAAAGGACTTTAGAAAGTTAGGGGCAAGAACAGAGCGTTGCGTAACACCGCTGGTCATATTTACAGCAAAGGAAACGGCCGCAATTACCTGCACACGGAAAGCTCGGTCATGCAGGAAAGCAGTGAGCCAAGAGAGGATTTTTCATGAAACACCAATGCTGCGAAGTTCGCTAACCAACCTTTCGTGGGGAACCTTGTCAAAAGCTTTACTAAAATCCACAAATACGACATCTAGCCGCTTATTAGCATCCATGAATTTAGCCCACTTTTCTCGAGTTACCAGAAGACTGGTGACACATGAACGCGAAAGGCAAAACCTATGCTGCGCAGCTGAAAAGATCTCGTGGTTCTGGAAATGCAAATTGAATGCTCGCTTAATAATCCTCTTCATAACCTTGCAGACGACTGGTGTTAGACAACTGGACTGATAATTCGTAGGATCTTCGCGCTTTCCTCCTTTGTGTATGGGCTTGACTATGCACACTTTCCAGGCAAGCGGAAGACGTCCGGCATCCAGTGAGCGCTGAAATACGTGGCAGGTAGGAATAGCAATATATTCGGCAATTTATTCGGGAAAGTGGATGCAATCCAGCAGGGACCGGGGAGAAATTGGGATCCAACTCGCACAAAGTTTGCATACCATGGTAACATTTATATCCATATCACTGAGAACGGAGAGCAGGGACGAATAACAAGCTACCGACGGCCTCTCCGTTGTATAGGCCTATGAATAATGGTGAGCTAAATGATTAGCTTTATCAGCGTCATCTTAGCGCACGGTGTTAAGATCGTGGGAATGCAAGGACGGTATTTCACTTCCGGCTGCGGTGCGCCACATCACGTAAGAGAAAAGCAGCTTCGGTGTAGACTTGGCGTGTTCAACCAGCTGCCCTTCGTATTGCTGCCGTTTCGTAAGGTTTTTTGACGTGTATACGTTCCGGACCAATTTATAATGGCCATCATCGGTTTACAATCTCGAACGCCTGTAACAAGACCACAGTTTGCGTCTTTGTTTCATGAGCGATCGTAATCCTCGGTCAATCCAATTGACATCTAGTAAATGGTTTTCGTTCGGATATGGGAACAACATCATCAATAAGAGACATTTTAGAGTAAACAAGGCTCCATGCATCACCGACGTCCAAGTGCTGAGGGAGGATCCAACCCTGCTTGCTAGCAGCCCGCTTCTAGCGGTTTGGATCAGCACGCCAGAAATTCCGCCGATAGGCACAGTGGTTGTGAATGCTAAACCGTGTGGTTTATTGAAAGGAAAGTAGGCAGTGGTCATTCCCCCCGTTTGGTGGTAAAACATTCAAATCAGAAACATCTGATTGTGCAGACGTAAGCACAAGATGGAGTATGTGCGGCTTCTGACTAGGGACAAGGCGAGTAGGTGCCGCGACCTTTTGAATTAAATTGCTTTAAATAACAGCTTCCAATAAAGTAGAATTGAAGGAGGCAGGTGCTGCATCACAGTGAAGAAGATCCCAAGTAACAGTAGTGGCATTAAAGTCCTCCACTTATAACCAATCCTTATTTCTACCATACTTCTTTAGAGAGACCAGTAAACGATCACCAGAACTCAGGGGAGCTCTGTAGAAGACATTGAGGAGCGATACACATCCATCGTGAATACAAAACCCAAGCATTTCGGAGCAGTCATCCTTTCCCAAAACAACATAAACTACATGGACCTTCAGGTTTTCCTTCCAGTAGAGTATGACGCCGCCCCCGATATCAAACAAATGCCAACAGCTCATTAAAGACCTTAAAGCGGAATACGTACTTCGGGATCTGGGATTTCTGGGGACAAACATGTCTCCGTAAACGCCGTAAGTTCCTAGAGAAGTACTGACGCAGGGTGCATAACTTCATCCAGTTTGTTCCGCAGACGGCGCACGTTCGCACAAAGTGCGTGGAATCCGGTTGTTGAGCTTAATGTCCGGGAAGGAAAACAACTGGCTTCCAGCGCGTTCGCTGCACTTTCCTAACCACGCGAAAATCCTCACTACGCAAATCCGTTTCACAATTCGTACGGCGAATTCTCAATTCATAGACTGCAATCCTCATTTTAACGCGGTCTTCCGGGGATAGATCCCGTAACACGTGAAAGGACTCCCCTTGAGGCGCGAAGTTCGTAGAAGTATCCGACGGCATTCATCTTCCCTTTGGCATTTGACCTTAAGGGGACGCAGCTTGGAAGAATCTTCGTGTTTTCTGACACGTCGAAAAGCAGAGACGATGTTTATCCCAGGTTCTCCCTCATCGAACAGTAGGGAGACCATACGTTTTAGAAATGATTGATCATCCAAAATCCTCTCTTCTGTTGTCGTCTTATCCGACTCCGGAGGATTCATTATGATGAGACAACGTTCCCGCTTTGGGAAGTTGGCGATCCTGGGGATCGGTGGCTTGGAAGGCGGCTTGTCATGGAGCAGATTCTCCAAGTGGTCGATCCTATGAAGAACCGGTTTCAGTCCGCGCTTTGGTGGTAACGCTTGGGCTTCCACAGATTTGGCTATAGACTTATATTTAAGCACCACAGGAATCCGGCTTGCAGGAGCAGCCACCGTGTTCTCCTTGACGACGGTCGCAAACGTCTTGGGCGGGGCTTACTAGGCTGATCACTAAAACTGAATGACCCCGTGGGCGGGGCACGAATTTGTTTGAAACCGGGCGTGACAAAATCAGGGCACAAACAAGGGAAAGAAGAAAGCAGATTTTGGGAAACAGTCGGTTGGAGATCGGAGTGAGCACTAGTAGAGCGGGGAGTAAAAGCAGGTAAACCAGCCTGAGCCCGCTGGGTGATGACTAAAAGAAAGACAAAATTCACAAAAGATACCAACAGAGAATGCTGTATACATCACAAGACACTCATAAAACTTTGATGAGATACCACAACAAGTGATTTGCAACCAGCCGTCGCAGAAAGAACATTGAACAGCATTTGAACGAGTAGTGACACCTTTACCACAATCCAAACACTTGGACACCATGATGAACGGTAGACAAGCAGAAGCTTCCGAGTGTTTGCGCACCTTAAAGCCCGTCTAAATCATAAGCAAACGGACAAAATCAACCTTTGTCAGAACGAAAACACACGGCATTCGCTAGCGGTGACCTTGCGCTTCTGGTGCGGTTTTGGTGCAATCAATGAATATTAAGAAATAGGAATGTTCTGTGCTCCATCAAAGCATTCTTTTACTAAAATCAGTTGCACATGTTGTACGTAAAAGTCTGGGGACTGCGTCGGTATGAGGTGTTCAGCTGTGACTTTATTCAGTGGCGAGTCACATCCACCACGTTACAGTGTTGTTAAGCGGACATTTGTAGCTTTTATAGGGAGAACGCTTGCCAGGGGAAACCCACCACGTCCTGGAACAATGCCGTAACTTCCGTTGAACAGTAGCGCTAGCCGGCTCTACATCGTACAGACCGATTTTGCAGCCTATTATTCGCAGTCGGTTGGCGACCAAAATTCTTCCCTGGTTGACAGATTGGCTTGGTAGTATACTGGCAGTAGATTCAGATTCTGATTCAGATGGACTGGAACGCTAGGAATATCCCTTGCGTATTGCCTCTTGATCTGATCGTTAAACCCGGAAATGATAAGGTGCTAGGACTTGATGGATCTAAAACGAAAAACCCGAAACGCATCCTCGTCAACCAATTACTGCCCACGTTCGCTGCACTATCAGGGACAGTAACCGTTGAAACCGGTCAATTGAGCGAAAGAGTCACAGGACAGAATGCTAAAGGTGCAGCTGAGTAAGTTATTAATAGAGGCTGGCTTTTCTGTTACATACTTGTCTGGTTCGCAAACCGTGTCCAGCTATTCACGCTGGATTTGTCATGGGGATGGTGAGTGCAGTTGTTGCTTGTAGCTGAATACGTCCATAACAGGCGAAAATGCCATTCCGTTGTCCAGTGCGGGACGATTACGATTTTCTAACTTCGCAAAATGATTTCTGAATGCCTTCAAATGCAAGTGAGTGTAATTCTGTCCATGGTCAACTGAAAATTCCATGAAAGGCCAAAAGAAAAGCCATTTATACGTGAGTACGACTGCCCAGGAAAGGACATCGGAGAAGCTACAAGTGAACGGCGAATCGGAGTGTTCTTTCGGAAACGTATGGCACGGAAACCAACTAGTTGAATGCCGGTGCGGATAAGAAAAGCTAACCGAGGTAATTACCCCGCATAGTTGGTCTTCAGTTGTGGAACGAGGGATGCACGTAGATATATTATTCCAGATAATTTAATTGTGATACTGTGGGTACGAAGCGTGCTAAACCCATTTGTTTAGACCCCGTGAAATGATCGTGTCCAGAATTGCGGAAAGAGCTCCATTTGGATAGATGTGTGGGTTCTTTATCTCCCGGAGAAAGGATCAAGTGTTTAAGCCAGCTAGCTATTGAAAATCAGTCGGCCAGCACCATTAGATGACTCTTCTTGATTTGGGCGAAATAACTGGAAATCTCGGGAAAAGTGAGCAACAGGCCAGAGGCATCCAAAAAGACAGGCAGCAATAAATCAAAAATATCGAAAGACTGGTGGCGCGCGACAGTGAATATGATACATTAAAACCTATGTAAGTTTGCTTAGTATACATGAGTTGAAAGCGGGTCCTATATATCACTTTGCTGTTGTGTCTCTGACCACAACTACTCCGCATGAAAAAGGTTTTGCACGCATAGGATCAAGAGACTGATATAACAAACGTGTTTACAGAGTTGAGCGAATAATACGATTGCTGCAGAGAAACAGATAAACCGATGATGAGGACGGCAGTCCGATTATGTTAAGCATCTTAGTTGAAAGTAAGGCCAACTACGTTGAGACCGAGTGCGGGAGCCACAGTACGTAAACCAACGTTCCAAGAGGAAAAGGAAATTCAAAGAATCGGCAAGAAGCGGATGTATGTGGACAGCAGTGCGACAATCAATTCCTGAGAGAAATTACGCTAAAGCGCTCATAATTCCATGGTCTAAAAGCCGTCAGCAGCTAAAGAAAAGAGTCACAGTTGGCCAAAACCGCCGTGCCTTGGGGGCGTTATCCCGTCTAAGATCACACTAATAGGCAAACGCGAAGGTAGAGCAGAGAGCAGAGGCATATGAAGAGAGGTAAAGTGAGCATACTAATGGAAGTAATAGACAAGAACCACTTAGAAATGGTCCGAGCGCCGCCAGTAATCAGGAGCAGGGTCGGAGCGGAAGAGAACATGGGCATGCGGATAAGTTGGTTTGGCGCAATGAGTGGAAGTGTGGGAATAAAATAATGCACAATAAGAGAGTAGGCCCTTGACAAGTGGAAAATAAAAGCAGCATGGATCTAGACGTATTTGGAAGAGAGCGAAGTCGCAGCCAGACGATGATCGGAAATTGCCCCGACCGCTGGGAGTAGTAGGAGGGCAGAAAGAGTTCAGCTAAGAATAGATTAGTCGGCGCACAGCGATTAGGTCGTACAATTGTGGTGAGAACAACCGTGTTGCGGGTCAGTGGAGATAGATAGGTTAAATATCAAAGACGCTATATTATAAACGGGTGATGAGATCCGGCAACCCTCTCGAAGTAAGGGAGACCGATCAGTCGACAATTGATTAACCGGTGCATTGAGCTTAAGTCGTACTGCTGAAATGAAAAGTAACTAGAGAGGAGAAGCAAAAATGAGTAAAAAAGAACAAGAATAGGCTGTTTTGACCGCGGATGAGCAGGCCTCTAACTCATAAAAAGAGCATTGAGTATGAAGAGTCCAAATCGTTAAAATCCCAGTGGTATGGAACAGCCACAGAGCAAGAGAACATACCCTTTACCAACATAGTCAATCCATAACGAAAACAAGCTCCTCCTTAAGAATATTCAATTCAGTTCATAAGCACATCAAGTTGCATCCAAGTGGCGCAGACGCACAAATGCGTGCCCATCGTCTTGACCAATTGCAAATCAGTACAAGAATACTCAGAACATCTGCATCGGTTGGTGCAGCTGTTAGGCTGCGCTCAGCCAACAAACCACGTAACACCCACACGGACGTGGAAACAACACGTGAGCTTGTTCACCGTAGGATGGGTGCGGACTAGCACGCGGCATTTATGGACGTTTGAGGAAGTACTGTAACTCCCACCCACTCACTTACGCGACATCAAGACACACAACACAGATCTGGGCGGCCATCCGCGTTCATAGTGCTTACTGTTACGCGCAGACGACCGGACATGAAATGTACTCTACAATAAGACAGTATCGATTGCCTTCACTAAAACTAGCTGCATGCATGTTACCAGGCAGGTCCGTTAACTTCATGTGTTTTGACCTAGACGTAGCGGTGTCATGTGTGATCAGGTGTGATTATTAGTAGCCAGGTGGAATAATTAATGCGTTTGGTGCTTCACTACGCGCTACCATGGCACAAAGCGTTAGGTATAGGTGGGTTAGGCGGAAGTACCTATTAACTGCAGTTGACCGGCCTTAATGATGAGGTTAGCGTAAGCATCTGTACAGCAATGTGTGGTGTACTGCATCTAGCTTGCGGAATTACCGCGTTAATCGTGCTGATGTTACCGGTTTGGCATAGTTCGCATTTACTGGTCTTTATGCAATAGTTAGTATAATGTAGCCGTTGACAGGTTCAACGAATACGGTTTTCAAGAGCCATCATCTGTTCGTGTGAAACGAAGATGAAACGAAGATCTATATTAAGGTTAGCGCACTCTTCACCAAGCTGCCGAAATGCGACGCACTGGGTATGGCGAAAAGTTGTTTGACTGAAAAGATTAACCCATTGATTGACCAAAACTTAAGTTAATTAAAACAACCGGGAGAAAGACATTGCGCGGTCTGTTTTTCAAGCTCGGGTTTCAGTCGGAAGTAGGCACTCTAGAACACGGTGTTATCAGTAGATCACCAAAGCCCACTATGTTGTACATAGCACTGGTAAACTACAGTAAATGGCCAAAAGCTTTTGTTAGCAAGTGGATGGCACATTTTGAACATAAAAGTGGATAACGGTAGCTACTTTGTGAGGAATCTGAAACCGCTCACCATGGAGTGGCACATTACCATGCCTTGACTGCTCTGTTTGCAGGAATGCTTAACTTCCGAACCGTTATTTTGTCAACCGACGGACACAGATGGGACACAGCTCTACAAATCCGACCTTTGGGTTTCACAGCTAAGGCCATGTGCACAGAGAAGGAAGTTGGGGAACGCTGCCTGCAAGTAGACAGTGAGGTGCTTGCTGAATAGTGGACACCCGAAACCAGTAGTGAAAGACACGTTTCACAATATGCTAAAACCACATAAAAAATATACAACGGAACGGATTGGGACGATAAGAATATTATAAGTAAAAGCAACTTCCTTTTCCTTTCCGACGACAATAATCAAGGAGTAAAACTCGGGAGTTGTTCAACAATGGTGTATCTGAAAACACACTTTTCGTAGAAAAGCGGACTATCTGTGTTCACAAATGTATTCACAATACTTGTGAATATGCGTGTATAGGAGATACCGCAAGCGAACTTCACACAACGCTGCTGGAACACCTGAGGTGCATGTCAAGGCGATGTATACGGATAATGCTCTACTGTGAGATTCAGCGGTGGCGACGCACGCGTTAGGTACGGTGCCTGTAAGGTGACCAGCCTATTGGCGAGCCAAACCGAGACGCTTTCAGATTTCTTGCGCGGAAAATCAAGCCACTTAACCTACCCCTGTTTGTTTCTGCATATGTTGACCGCAAAATACATTGAAAAGATCAATCTCTACATTTATTGCTTCAACGCAATACTAAAATGCACTTGCGTTATTAGTCAGTACAACGAATACTTTAAATAAACTTTAAATAATTAAATAAATGATATATTCCCGGTAGGAGGAGGCATACAAGTGAAGGCACGATTAAATATACCTACAAACATAGCTGCTTTGGGACAATAAATTGTAGTTAAAATAAAGCACAACCAAAATTTTCCTAGTTTACACCTTTGCAAACTTCGTGGGTTAAAAGTGAGATTCAGGAACATTATGGCGCTGGTTTGCGAAAAGGTAAGGTTATTACTATGGTGGCAATAGCTAACGGTCGACATGCTTTCGCCACGTTGTAATCCACGGTTTCATGAGCACAGGAACCAAAGTAAAATGTCGGGACAGGCTTTTCCGATTAAAAGTTGATGTATTGCTTGACAATTTTATATAAAACTATATTTATGGAGCAATAATTAACTGAAGAAAGCTCGAAATGCTTTATTCTCGGCAGTGCGAAACATATCTGCTTAGTCCTGGTCATGGAGACACAACGAGGACTGGTTAAGGTAAAAACGGCACGAGTTTATAATTACTATACGGGTCCATGTGTTCAGTGTGTATGAATGTGTTGTGTTGTTGTGTTGCTTGAATTTGTGGACATGACGTCGTATTTGTGGTTGTTTTCGGTCAGCCGTAGTAAGAAGAGAAATAAACTCTGAGTGCTGGATTACTTCCATCTTTGGATTGGGTTTGATAATCCAAATATTTTGGAATCAGTGATTTATTTGGAGTCTGGTCACGTCCGCCACCTCACAATTTTGTTAAACGGATATTTGTGGTGTTTTACAGAAAAATGTCTTGCCAGGCGAAAGGGCACCCGTCCTGAAACACTGACGCCGAACTATTTGCTGGAAGTGGATTAACCAGAAAAAACCAGTTGGCATCACGAAGCGGTTGTTCGCCTAGCTAGATGAATGTATTTTTCCTAGTACTTCTGAGCAATGCATCAGCATGTCGTGAAGTTGATGGTAAACACACACGGCGCTCTTGTCTTCAGAACTGCATTTCACCATAATTATCGCTTTCAGTGTTAAAGCGCTAAACCGCATTGTCCAGAATGTACTTCGATTCAATATTTAAAAATACAGAGTGCTGCATCTGAGGCACAAGTTGGTAATTCCCACAAACTCGGCAACCAGAAGCTCCAAAGGTTTTCTGGTGAGAAGGATGTGGGAGGTTTGCCCACGTTGACGTTGGATGTTCGATTCAGACTGAAACGACCTCAAGGAGGGCATCCAACAGGTGGGCCACCTGAACCATGTACTCAGACGATTCGACCCTTCGATTTCCCCACAACTTCTGGGCTCATGCATACTGCCAATGTGGAATACATAGTAAGGTTTGGCAGCCATGGCTGAGGAGAGCTATCACTGCCTTGGAGATACCCCAACGCCGAGCAACCAGCGACGTCAAGGGTCTGTATACGTTGCCGTATGAAAGAAGGCTTTGAGTGCTCGAGGGCTTCAGCGGACCTCACCGACGATTGCGCGAAAACTTCATTTTGGCTTATTATATTTGATAGATCCCAACCACACGTGCCGCCGTTTGCTAGAGTTTATTCAATACGCGCAATTTGAGTGGCCACCAAATCAAGCTGGCACGGTAGCAAAGTCGTTTAGAATGTCGTTGGATTTGCTTTTCCGTCCAAGTTGGCAGAACGTGGAATGCTTTACTGGAAACTGTCGTATGTGCTGCCACGCTGGCAGCGTTCAAATCCAGGGTTGAGCTTGCAGTTATTTTGCTGCCCCAACTTACGTGACCAATTATCCATGGATAAACACAAGTGCCTGTAAGTTGTCACTGGCGGTCAAAGCCTAGATTTGTTTCAAGATTTTTTACCTTCTGCTTTTGTGCACCAGAAGGAGACACGGTGTTTACCAAAACCAAATTTGCCGTAGTTTCGCACGGATTTACCTTGGAGTTCAGTTTATACTAGGTATACTTCAGTGCGTTCACTGCAAAACTCTGTTTTGCTAACCATTGTTTATATTTCTAATTTTCACCAAAACCATTCTACGCGACCTGTTAGGCATTAGCTTTTTTACCCGTATAGAACCATTGTTCCATTGGCCAAACAGGGATCATTTATAAAAGGATTTATCCACTAAGTGCACTAGTCCCAGCGAGACGGAAAATAAATTAAAAAGTTTTCTTACTTCTTCCTTTGAGACCGAGTTGGTCTGGAAATGGCAAACATCCTCTACGTATAGTACATCAACCTGTGTTTGTTTACAGATCTAATCGAAACTTTTGTCCGCTGATGCAAGACTACATACGTTGTTAGCTTCGTCAAACAGCTCGTTGTCCTTGATTTCCGGGTCGATCTAACCGGCCGGCAGGTCATGCATGCAAGCCTCGCACTCCTCAGCCACAGACCGGACGTAAGTGCGGGGTCAGCAACGGTTGACTGCGCTGTCACCGTGGCGAGAGACACCTGATCCACCACTGGACTGAAGCAGGGGCTAAGTAGCGTAAAGTACTAGTGGCCACGTGTGCAACTGAATGGACACTTGATACAAGCCCTATGAGTTTGTCCTTACGCTGCATAGCTTACCGTGCCTACAGGTGAACACGTGCAAGCGATGTATATAGAGCAAGACGTGCTGCTAAATTTGGTCGCACAGTATAACTCACTTGCGAACGGATGCACACATCGGTTCATCTACTAAGCAAAGTTCGAGTTCCGTCAGTGGGGCAATACAATTGCATGCGTGAAGGGCCTGAGGAAATTAAGGTCAGCATGTATTTTCCCTATAGCTGGATGAGCTAACCCCATCCACAGATGTGAGTCATCCAAAACGCAGAGTTTATTTCTCTTCTTACTACGGCTGACCGAAAACAACCACAAATACGACGTCATGTCCACAAATTCAAGCAACACAATAACACAACACATTCATACACACTGAACACATGGATCCGTATGGTAATCATAAACTCGTGTCATTTTTACCTTAACCAGTCCCCGTTGTGTCTCCATGACCAGGACTAAGCAGATATGTTTTGCACTGCCGAGAATAAAGCATTTCGATCTTTCTTCAGTTAATTATTGCTCCATAACTATGGTTTTAGATAAAATTGTCAAGCAATACATCAACTTAATCGGAAAAGCCTGTACCGACATTTTACTTTGCTTCCTGTGCTCATGAAACCGTGGATTACAACGTGGCGAAAGCATGTCGACCGTTAGCTATTGCTATCATAACCTTACCTTTTCGCAAACCAGCGCCATAATGTTCCTGAATCTCACTTTTAACCCACGAAGTTTGAGAAGGTGTAAACTACGAAAATTTTGGTTGTGCTTTATTTTAACTACAATTTACTGTCCCAAAGCAGCCATGTTTGTAGGTATATTTAATCGTGCCTTCACTTGTATGCCTCCTCCTACCGGGAATATATCATTTATTTAATTATTTAAAGTTTATTTAAAGTATTCATTGTACTGACTAATAACGCAAGTACATTTTATTATTGCGTTGAAGCAATAAATGTAGAGATTGATCTTTTCAATGTATTGTGCGGTCAACATATGCAGAAACAAACCGGGGTAGGTTAAGTGGCTTGATTTGCCGCGCAAGAAATCTGAAAGCGTCTCGGTTTGGCTCGCCAATAGGCTGGTCATCTTACAGGCACCGTACCTAACGCGTGCGTCGCCACCGCTGAATCTCACAGTAGAGCATTATCCGTATACATCACCTTGACATGCACCTCAGGTGTTCCAGCAGCGTTGTGTGAAGTTCGCTTGCGGTATCTCCTATACACGCATATTCACAAGTATTGTGAATACATTTGGGAACACAGATAGTCCGCTTATCTACAAAAAGTGTGTTTTCAGATACACCATTGTTGAACAACTCCAGAGTTTTACTCCTTGATTATTGTCGTCGGAAAGGAAAAGGAAGTTGCTTTTACTTATAATATTCTTATCGTCCCAATCCGTTCCGATGTATATTTTTTATGTGGTTTAAGCATATTGTGAAACGTGTCTTTCACTACTGGTTTCGGGTGTCCACTATTCAGCAAGCACCTCACTGTCTACTTGCAGGCAGCGTTCCCAACTTCCTTCTCTGTGCACATGGCGTTAGCTGTGAAACCCAAAGGTCGGATTTGTAGAGCTGTGTCCCATCTGTGTCCGTCGGTTGACAAAGTAACGGTTCGGAAGTTAAGCATTCCTGCAAACAGAGCAGTCAAGGCATGGTGATGTGCCACTCTATGGTGATCGGTTTCAGATTCCTCACAAAGTAGCTACCGTTATCCACTTTTATGTTCAAAATGTGCCATCCACTTGCTACCAAAATCTTTTGGCCATTTACTGTAGTTTACCAGTGCTATGTACAACATAGTGGGCTTTGGTGATCTACTGATAACACCGTGTTCTAGAGCGCCTACTTCCGACCGAAACCCGAGCTTGAAAAACAGACCGCGCAATGTCTTTCTCCCGGTTGTTTTAACTAACTTAAGTTTTGGTCAATCAATGGGTTAATCTTTTCAGTCAAACAACTTTTCGCCATACCCAGTGCGTCGCATTTCGGCGGCTTGGTGAAGAGTGCTCTAGCCTTAATATAGATCTTTGTTTCATCTTCGTTTCACACGAACTCATGGGTAAATAAGTACATATAATTTTTATTTTTAACAATGTGAGGCACGCCTTTACATGCATGATCATTTTGACAAATAGATGCATGATCGAGAATGTGCAAAAATCCGATATGTTTGCCATAGCAGCTTTTGTTTTTGGTAGGGGTGTTTATGTATGTCCTTGTGTGTGTATGTCTAGGTAGCTGTGTATTTTGTGCTTGTAGTTGTGCTGCTCCAATCTTCAATGCTTGCTATCGTCATCAATATGCGAGTAAGAGATTGGTGTCCGTGGTTTGGATAGTATTATCCGGATACCCACGGGCAGTGACTTTAATTTGTGGCGAGTCACGACCGCCACGGCACAGTGTTGTTAAGCAGACATTTGTGGCTTTTTATAGGGAGAACGCTTGCCAGGCGAAACCCACCACGTCTTGGAACACTGCCGCCGAACTATTTACTGGAACGGGTTAAACCCGAAACTCCCAGCTGACACCACGAGGAGGTTGTTCGGTTCTTTACAACTGTATTTGTTCATTCTGTCAACGGCTACATTATACTAACTATTGCATAAAGACCAGTAAATGCGAACTATGCCAAACCAGTAACATCAGCACGATTAACTCGGTAATCCCGCAAGCTAGATGCAGTACACCACACATTGCTGAACGGATGCTTGCGCTAACCTCATCATTAATGCCGGTCAACTGCAGTTAATAGGTACTGCCGCCTAACCTACCTATACCTAACGCTTTGTGCCATGATAGTGCGTAGTGAAGCACCAAACGCATTAATTATTCCACCTAGCTACTAATAATCACACCTGATCACACATGACACCGCTACGTCTAGGTCAAAACACATGAAGTTAACGGACCTGCCTGGCAACATGCATGCAGCTAGTTTTAGTGCAGGCAATCGATACTGTCTTATTGAAGAGTACATTTCATGTCCGGTCGTCTGCGCGTAATAGTAAGCACTATGAACGCGGATGGCCGCCCAGATCTGTGTTGTGTGTCTTGATGTCGCGTAAGTGAGTGGGTGGGAGTTACAGTACTTCCTCAAACGTCCATAAATGCCGCGTGCTAGTCCGCACCTATCCTACGTTGAACAAGCTCACGTGTTGTTTCCACGTCCGTTTGGGTTTTACGTGGTTTGTTGGCTGAGCGCATCCTAACAGCTGCACCAACGGATGCAGATGTTCTGAGAATTCTTGTACCGATTTGCAATTGGTCAAGACGATGGGCACGCATTTGTGCGTCTGCGCCACTTGGATGCAACTTGATGTGCTTATGAACTGAATTGAATATTCTTAAGGAGGAGCTTTATTTCGTTATGATTTGACTTGAGTCATAGAAGTTGTAGTTATTTGATACGTTTTGGCGTTTCAATATGTTTTGTCTGCCCGTTTGAAATATTTAAATGAGAGGCCCACCAAGGATATGGCAAACAGGATGAAATTGCTTGGTCTTAAATCTTTGAGGAGCCAATGGGTCTTTCGTGTGTCCCGGTTTCGGGACTTCATTCTTTAAATCAGTGGCCGGTAATATCACAGATTCGGAGAATATTGGATAAGCAGCAACCAATCCAACAAGACTGGAGTGATCGACGCCGTGAACTGTAGTTATACAGCTAAGTTTGGAGGACAAAAGGAATAGGTTAAGTGATTGACAGTTTAGGGATTGAAGTGTCTATATTACTAAAAATTGAACTATTCCTGCAGGCTTGAAAAATGCTGGACACTTGGCTCTGAGTCTACAGTGCGTAGACCCTGTATATCTCGGTAGTTTGGAAGAGGACCAACGACATCATACTGACCAAGTAAGCCTAGGATAGGGCACAGCACTAACAGTTGGTTGTCCGATTAAAGGAGGCTTGAAAGCAGAGCGTGCAGTTTTCAGTACAATGGCCGGTAATGTCACAGTAGTCGGAGAGCGGGAGACCGGTCAAACGAAACTGGATTAGTCGACACGGTGAGATTGGGTGGTGCCGTTAAGGTAGAACAGCAAAGGTTTGGGCCAGGAAATGAACAGTTTAGAGAGGGATGTGGCTATATTAATATAGGGTGAGCCAGTCCAGCCGGCTGCCGAGGTGAGGTAGACATGGCTTTGCTTCTGCAGATCCTAGACCGTTTATATCTTGGTAGTCTCGAACAAAAATGGTCTTGAATAGGTCAAGGAGAAGCAGACTGTTCAGATTGGACTACGGCAGGCCACGGTGAGCTGGCTCTCCCGCTGAGGGAGCGATAAAGACAGAGTGTGGTAAGGGGTGGACAGAGTCGAGATATAAAAGGTTTACAGGCAAGGGATGGGGAAGGCAACGTGGCTCTACAGGTAATGGAGACAGCGCGTTAGATCTTCCGAACAATGACCACGCACGTCACAATAGTCGAAAGTGATGAGACAGATCAGCCGAGGGTGGATTAGTCAGCGCCTTGTGACTGAGCCGTGTACATTGTTTGGGATGGGAAGTGGAGTATGTTAGCAGGCTTGGACAGGTCAGAGATAGAAGTGGCTGTATTAGCATAGGGCGAACAAGTACAGCAGTTCGTCGAGGTGCGTGAGACACTGCTCAGAATCGACCGAGCCCAGATCGCTAACCTCCCGGCAGCCTGGTAGTAGTCCCAGAGAATTTGACTGATAAGATGAGGCTAAATTTTGCAGGGCACTGAGAGTTGGCCGTCCGATTGAAGAAGCATTGAAGGTACAGCTTAGGGATGGAAGCGCCTATATTAATAAAGGGTGAACAAGACTAGCAGGTTGTCAACGTAAGGGAGACATAACTGTGAGTCTACAGAGACAAGACCGTTTAAGTCTTGCTGTTCTGGAAAAGGTCAAAGGAGCAGAACGGCCAGTTGAGACTAGGTTATTGCACGGCACTGAGAGTTGGCGGTCTGATTAAAGAAGTCATGAAAGCGGAGAGCGTCCTAAAGAGAAGAGAGGGTCAAGATACAGAGGTTTACTTATAAGTTGTGAAAAAGTCTCTGTGGCTTACGAGATAATGGGGACAAGGCGTTCGGTCTTCTGAACAAATGCCGGTACCGTCACAGCAGTCTGAGATAGCTCGGAGAGCAGAGGATCGATCAGACGAGACTGCATTGGCCGGCACCTTGAGAATAAGTCGTACAGTTAAGGTAGGAAGACAAATAAAGTGTCCAAGGAGATGGACAGGTTTAAGATAGAAATGGCTATATGAATATAAGGTATGCAAGGCAGGCCGGCTGGTAATATGAAAGAAATTGTGTGTTGATTATACGGAGCCTAAAACTGCATTTCGATTTTCAGGAAGCTGTCAAAGTGGAGAATAGGGCAGGGCACTGAGAGCTCGCCCTCCGGTTAAAGAAGAAATAAAGGTAGAACGCTATAAGAAAAGGACAGAGTAGAGAGTAAACGTTTACATATAAGAAATGCGACGGTTAACGTGGCTATCGGAGTAATGGGGACAGTCTTCCGGACAATGGCCGGCAACGTCACAAAAGTCGGAGAAGAGAAGACCAAGCAGAAGGGCCTATTTTAGTCGGCGCATTTTGATTGATCCGTACGGCTTATTAGGGAAGTCAAATGGAGGCAGTAGGATTGCATGGGTAAGAGAGGGGTGGCTAAATTAACATAGGGTGAACAAGTTCAGCAGGCTTCGAGGTGATGGAGACCTTGCGTTGAATCTATAGCGGTAAGACTGTTAACGTCCCCTTGGTCTGGAAGGATTCACAAAGCAGACTGGTCAGAAGAGATTAGGCTAGGGCAGGGTACTGAGATGCGGCTGGCAGATTGAAGGGGATCGAAACGAAGACCGCAGCAAGGAAACGATAAAATCGGGATGGAAAGTTTTACCGCTATGGTGTGGAGAAGCTAACGCCACTTTCATGTGAACGGGTATCGAGCGTCCATTCTTCTGAACAATGGCCGGTAATGTCATATAGTTTGAGAAACTTGGATGAGCAGCAACCGATCAGACAAGACTGGATTAGTCGATGCAGTGAGCTTGAGTTATACAGCTACGGTTACGAATTTAGCGGATGCACGAACGTCCGGGTGGGGCAAGCCGTGCAACCTTTTGAACACAGTCTATCGAACTCGCGTGGGACGATTGGGCGCGGCTTACCCAGAGATAAATAGTAACGTATAGTTCGGTCTGACTGTGTCAGTGGAACGGGCTGTATATCCAGTGAGGGGACCTGTGTAGTAGACCAAGCTCAGGATCATTGATTTGCGTTTGCGGCCATGGCCCCCAGTTCGATAGCTGTGCTGGCGTCAACTGAGATCACTTGAATTCGGGAAATTGCGTCGGCGACGGCGTTGTGCACACCTCAGACATAGCGCAAATCTGTCGCCAACTGATCGATGCAGTCTAGGTGACAACATTCTGGTAGAGTATCGCTCGGCTGTCGAGCCGGATGTAAATGAGATTAACGCAAGAAAAGTTAATGTACAAAAGCTTAGCAAAGAAATTGCACCTGACAGGTAGCATTTATCTTTTGGGAGGCTGCAATACTGAAAATGGGGAAGCGAGAACAGTATAAGCGTCGCTAACTGAACAAACTTGCAGTGACACGAAAGTGGTTTCCCCGTACCTGCACCAGTTGTCACTGGAAAACAACTCCCGTTTAACACTTCTGAACGTCCGTCCTATCCTCCTGCCCTTCCGCTTCTCCAACTTACTTCCTGGGAGTGTATGCTCTGTAGATCTCCTCAGCTGAAAATGATGTGTGTTATTATTCAAACCAACCTTATAGTATCTGTTTCCTGCCGGAAAGCCGCCTATGCTGCAAGCCGCATGCTGAGACTGTTGAAATTGCCTACTGCCAAGGAGGCCTGCAACATCTCCTTCTCCCCTTAAACGCCTTCTTATGTCCTCAGTTGACGTTTGCTACCCAGGTTTAGAACCTCTGGTTGCTCAACAACCAGCGTATCTGGAAGCATTGCAACGTCGCAAGACAACATTAGTATGGGTTCTCAGACAGTTGGCTTGTCCACGACCGCCTCAATGCCTCGCGCTCTGCATCATAAAATATCCATGGCTTTGAGGCTACTTGAGCCTCGTATCTGTAATTATATCCAACACTGGACCCCCTGATGTCACGTACTAAAGCTGCCCTATCTATGCTTCCATGTGCGTGGTCAACCACGCCGGCTCACACACTAGCACACTTGAGTGAATTGCAGGCTACATTTCTCCAGTCTACCAGTTCGCTGGTCGTGGAACATCCTGCCCGATGACGTATGCTGGGCATCTTTGGTGGATGACTTCAAGACTCACCTGGACGGTCCTAGTACCAGACTGCATCATGATCACCTATGAGAAAACACCTGCAAGTTAAATTACCATACCCCAGACTGGCCCCAGTCATCACCTTGTTAACTCACACCTGGCGCAAAAGCTTGTTCCGCCGCCCAACGCTCCCGATTTACACGCGGTTGGAGACATTTTTCCTCTACATTAACTTTTTACTTTCCCTATCTTATCAGGGGGCGTGAATAGGTAGCACGCTTCGAGCCGTCGTACATTCGGTTCAAAAGCTATATACCCCCGATGGAGCTAAGGCTATTACGCGAGTCTATCTTGCTATAAGTTTGCTTGGCCTTTCCATATGACCCGACCATATTTGTTTCACCTTTATGCGTCATGTATAACTCTAGCTTTTACCCATGAAATACAATATTCTAAAGTTCCACTCAGTTTACATTCATTTTAAGTGATCTGTATGATGAGCGCTTATATGTAACTGCGCATAGTCACGATTTTAACGTTGGGAATAAGTGTCTGTAATTGTGTTATAGTCGATTGACGGCTACTCAATAGGTAAAGGATGTAAACCTTAAGTGTTATTCAAAAAGAATTGCGAGGTTCGCGCGCACGTTGCCTGACATTATGGTCAGATGCCAAACCAAATTGGCTTGCTGTCAATAATGAAGAGGCACCTGAAACATAAATGCGATGAGGTTTGCGAAGATTCGGATTTAGTGGCGAAGAATGGGAAGTGCCGGGTTCTCCTCGATGGTGCTCTTATTCGTGCGTTTTTGTGTCCTCCAGTATCTTTGCGATAGTTGAAACTTACGGAGCAGACATTTTGTCAAGTTCGCCTACCAACTAAATTACAGCATCTGCTCGTTACTCCACTACATGTTGTTGGACTTAACGGTGGTTGCGTTGGCTCAAGTTATTTCTAGTCGTCAAAAGAAAGGTCTGCTAAATTCCTGGAGGCTATACATGCAGTGCTTTGTGTGTTGTGTGTAGTACAGCTTCGGTGTAGACGCTGGTAGGGAATAACAGCTTTCTTCAAGTTCGTGCCTACATATCTGTTCATGTAGATGCGGCTTTGATGTGTGGCCGTTTTCAAGTTCTTAGTGACAGTAACATGCTTGTTCTCCTTTACTCGGTACGGCTGTAGTTTTGAGAGGTCCATTACGTCAGCGGCGACGAAAATTTGTGTGCACGCGGGACTGGAAGCAGCTCGAAAGCACCTTGTATGCCACCGGGTCTACGCCTCATGAATGTCACCAATACTTGCAGTGAAGATGGCTGCCGGGTATTTTATCTTAGGCTGCGCATTGTCTGAGATGTACTTGAATGTTTGGCGGTGCGACGAATAAGCGAGTGGGGAAGGAGAACAAACCGTTGAAGCAACAACTCAATGAGACTTATTCCCTGAACCTGTTGTTCACAAGCATTACGAAACGGTACGGCGAACCTGCATCAGCTACACAGGAGCATGTGATGCCTTGGATAACCATATATGTTCCCCACGTGAATTTTTCCACCGCTGCGCCTTTTCTTGTTCGTGCGCTGCCATACGTAGGTGTACCCTTTCTTCGACATTGGCTGAATGTGCGCAAATGCGACGCCTGGCAGCACGGTGTTGCGAGCATGATACCTTGCATTAGACGTTTGATGGCAAGGCGATATTAGGTACAGGGATACACTTGCACCCTTACATGCGAATTCAGTCGTCAGTGGCGAAGCCCCTATGCTCAAGATGGCTAAGTGTATGAAGTATGGGAAATAGTTTAGACCTTACATTTGCAATTTTCCGTAGGACGGTCCGAAAACGGGCTACACAAAGCCGTAAAATTAAGTCCTAGGTGGTTTGGAGCTACGGGTGCGTGACAAGCCTGTGCAACTGCCGTCTACGTAGAGGACCGAGCGCCGACGGTTCAGTACTGTAGAAAAACTAGCGGCTGAGATGAGCATTCCAGTGTGTAGCCTTGATCTATAACTTACGCAAGCGTTACGCGTACCCTGCAACTGTTTCTCGATGTGATGGCTAGTAAGGCGAAGGTCACCATGCACTGTTCAACGCAGTACTGCAAGGAGTCATTGCCACTTGTTTGCATTAAAAATACGCAGCGCTTGAAATTAATCACCAGAATTTGTTGCTCAACCGGCAGGGTACATGCAATAAAAAGATGTGGGCTACAAATGCACGTTTCAAAGCAAACCATGGAAACGCAGTCTTTAGGTACATTGTCTATTCCAAGGTGCCTCAAAACCGACCAGTTGTAGCCGCTAATCATAGGCGCTTTGGTGCCACGGTTAACGGACGTCACGTTTGCTTCCATCTTGCTAACTGGAACTACCTTTAGCCATCTACACGACCGCACCTTGTCAGAGTACAGAACCCGAAGCAAAGGAGGAAGCTAGAGAACCAGGGATTTGATTGGATTCGCAACAATATATGTTCCCTATGTTTCCCGGAGATTGAGAACCTTGACGAGTGCGCACACGTGGAGTGGGCGATGTGCGATGTTTGCGAAGGTTGGTACCATTTTTCTTGTGCTTACTACCTGGAAGCGGGACACGTCACGTGGGTACATTGTGACAGGCAATACCTGCTCTTCACAGGAAAGCATTGCATTTGTTCAATAGCACCCAATGCAGTAATCCTGCTGTGTTACGAAACCCTGCTTCCGGCAAGTCTTTCAATAATGTGAAACCCCAGCCGACGTGTGCTAGAGCAAGCAACAGCAAGCAACTCCCTGTGTGTCAAGCGCTATATAACCTAAAGAACACATGCCAACACTGTTGGTTCATTTAAGAGCATTCCATGGTGGTGGTGTACCTATTCATCGCGCAGGTCCATACAACTTTTGTGACCATTTCTGACATGTGTGTCGACGTTGTACATGTATTGATGAAACCCGTTTTCTTCTACTTAGCGTGAACGTACACGGTGGCTTCGTTACCTTGTTTCTACGTATGGAACCTGCGCAAATGGGTTACAGCTATCGGTACTGAGTCGTGAGTTTGCTTCAGCGTCCTGGAGTGTGAAGTGCGTCTTCCTGGCTAAATCCTACTACCAGCTGATAGCAGATCAAGCCATCACGGAGGTGGAGTCTCTTTGTTCACCAGGTCTACCATGACTACCCGACAGGCACAATTGTTCAGTTCTTCTAATGTTTAATTGCTTAGGAACGTTTGATGTATTTCTGTACCTCGTTCAGGTACTTCAAAATACTGGTACAAATCATGAGCTTGAAAATGCATCAAACGTGTTACCTGGTTGCCTGAGGTCCTGAGGTTTCCTTACATGCATCCTTTCAACCTTTTGTACAAAGGTCGGTAAGCTTCTTGAATGGCTAAAACATTTCCATTTCGACCAGTATCTTTGCAAAATGGATGGATTTTGTACTAGACGTGGTTAACGATAGCCAACGAGCACCAGTGATCACGCTTGTGCATTATTTTGTTGCGTCCAAATTGGGTCCGTGAGGAGTTTATTCCCGGGAGGGCAAAAAACTGGCGCGCTGATTTTCACGCTAACAGAGGTAAGGCTGCAAGTCACCCATGTCTCAATGCACAGGCTGATACCATTTGGTCGCTTGGGGTAAAAGCAATCCCATCAGACGGCGATGCAGCTTTAAGTTCGCCGGATTCCGTGCTGTTTCGGCCTGAGGGCACTAAGGCATTAACCGATAAGGCCAACGCTTGCTTTCTTGCGAAACCGTATGTAACGTCTAAGCAGGCTGCAGCCGCTCCGTCATAGCCTCCATATTACAGGAATGAGTCAACTCTCTGTTGCGCCATCTTTGGATTACCATACTAGTTCCCGAGCTTGCACATTTTTGTAGTGCACATTTTGGCATCTTACATTTTCTTACTACGGCACACCAGCTGACCTATGTTTCTCACACTCAACTAACGCGTATTCATGAGTATGAGGTCCCCGTGCTCATTTACGGTAGGCCACTGATCTGCGGTAGGTGGAAGGGCCTCCTTCCGCTGTCTCCGTCGCTTTATGCGGGCTACCTTTGTTATGCAAGCGACGCTGCCTCCCCGAATGTGATGCTTCTAGGTATATAAGGTACACACCAGTTCTCAGCGTTTACAAGTTGCGGGTAATGAGCCACTTCTGCACTTGCTCGCAATGTCGGTGCTATTTTCGCATAGTTCAGACATCAATCCCTGACAAAGCCTCATTTTGACATAATTTGTATTACCCATTACCTACAGCGTCAGTTATCAAGTAACTGCTAACTATGCCTTCCTTAGGCTTTTGCTTTTGGCTTTCCGGGTTGACCCATCACCTTTCGCATACACCATTACAGTAATCCCGCCCCGCACACAGCAACCAACATAAGTGTGGCATAAGTTGACACAGCTGCATTTCCGAAAAGCCGACAATCCCAGATAGGGAAGTTCCCGTCGCCATCATATCGTTAAATGTTACTTCCAGGGCTCCAATGCATACTTGTTTACATATCCCCACCTCACACACTGCTCGGTGTCACCGCCTTCAGTTCAACCCAACGACTTTCGCTCCACTTTATGGTTCCTTGGAAATGTATGTTGCAATTTATTAAGTCACATATGCATCACATTTACGCCGGTTGTGTTCACGTGCATGTGACACAATACATACGTACAAGATTTTTAGTGTTTTCGCGCTGCGTGTGCACGGCGCTAAAGGCGCTCCCTACGATGACGGGCATATTTAGATGCGGTACAAAGATCACCATTTATTCCGTAGAAATGCTTGTTAGCATTACTGCATACCTGAGAAAATTCGCTATGCCAAGCAGGCCGTTGCAAAAAGTGACAGGATACTGCGGCGAGCCATGTGACGTGCTTTCATTTGTAGAGTTTGGTTCCTAATATCCAGGGCACGCATGAGAATTAGCACATCGTATTAGAACACCCCTTGGCTTCGGTCGTTTTACAATTGCTGCGCGCTATCGCGTCCACCTGGGTCTCGTAAATACCCGTCATGCCTGTGTGTGTAGCCAAAAGCACGAACGTCACCAGCGCCGACTATGCTGCCAATGATTCCCAGTCCAGTTGCGCGAAGTGAATACCGTTCACGCAGGCACACGGGGCCTTTAGGAGATGCTTCACAAATGCCTATACCGACGGCCCTGACATTCAGGCATGTCCGCGTTGACGAAACGTTGGTAGCATAGGCCTACGCAGTAAGCAACCTGAACATACCTCCATGGCACCTTTCTACATAGGCTTCCTGCACAAAATTGATTCTGGCAAGTGAAGGCAGTACACCTTTCATGTTGCTTGACGATGGCGTCGCAACTTCAATGAGACATTTATAACACCTTACCAAGTGCTACTCAGGTTAGCAAGTGATGTCTGCCATGAAGTAGCGTTAATCGGCGAAGTTTATGCTACACACATGCCACTTGTAATTAGCGCTGCTCTCACTTACTGGCTGCTATGTATACACCACATGCTCATGTAGAAGTCCAACATGCTCAATAACTTCCTGGCTCAGCACGACTTAGTACCATCCGAAAGCAAACTTGTGGGACTCGTTTCTCTGCGCAACGCCGCACTTATGTCTTGTTGTGACGTCCTCAGCAACATTAATTTATACCTTTGTTCCACACGTTTGCTTTCCTTTAATTGCGCTTTATTGGTTCCCTTTTATCGATCAATCCTTGCTCATCTAATCAGCGCAGCTGCTCCTTAACCACTACTTTGTAGGTGTTCTGTTTCCGTCCCGCAGCAACGGTTCCCACACTTGCTCATGAAGGAACTAAGCTCGCACTGACTTGTCTCAGCTCAGTCGGCCATATCGTTATTAACTTAATACCCTCGTGTCGTCTTTATGTCTAGATCCTCCGAATATATTTTTACTCCACGCTTGAATCCTAGCTCCGCTGCTGTACCATCAATTGACCTTTGAATCCCTCGCGTCGCCATCTAGTTATATCTCTGCGTACAAATACTGGGTTTGCTAGCAAATTAGGCTGGCTACCAGCGATACATCAATCATTCCATCGCCGCCACGCTTTAAACTTTGCTGTCGCTCATCCTACGCGATAGTTGCTTCACAGAAACCGATACTGCTTGGTTTGCTTACTGGCACAGCGCTTTGTTCTCTATGTAGCCGGTAGCAATCTCCCATACGGCCATTGCTTTTCGTAAAAGTTCAAAAGAAACGTTCAGCATAATAATTGTTGCACACTATCCAGCATTTTGTCTCCACGCTAACTATTAAAACATAGGACGTTATCAATGGTTAATTGCTACTTCAGTTCTTTGCCGTCTTGGTTGTCCCTCACTTTTCCTTTTCTCCGAGGTCTGGAACTTCTTGGGGATCTGCTTGAAGAACAGATTTTGCCCCGGGTAAGTCAAAATAACCAATAAGGACCTACAAAGAACCTAGCTGTACAACAAAGGGTCGCATCTGCAATCACTATCACAACCGTCGTCCAGTAAGGTTACCTGGACTCGATGTATTCACACCCCCGTAAATTATACATAGCCTTTAAAATTTATGCACCATAAGTGAACTTTTTCTCACCTGGACACTCAAACAGCCAAAGCTTCGTGACTGGCTCATCCTTGCGTGTCGTCAGCGATCAGAAAGGCGCTGACCAAGCTATCTGTTCAGCTAACAGAGGAAATTAGAAGGCATTTGACTGCGAATAACCGAGTGGGAAATCTGTTGGCAAGCTGCCTGGCCAGTTGTACACTAGCTTACAAACGGATTTACGACAGTGTTTCAGGAGGCAGTGGGTTTTTGCCCGGCAAGCGTTCTTGCTATAAAAAGCCACAATTGTCCATTTAACATCAATGTGACGTGGCGGGCGTGACAAGCCACCGAATGAAGTCCCTGCCCACAACTAGTTACTGGCAAGTCAACTAGAGTCATATTTCAATCTTCCTTGACACGCACAAGAAGAACATATTTTCTGTCTTCATATACCATTTTCACTACACACAGTGTGCAACCGTAGGCGTCATTATATTGTTACTTCCGTATTATGTTATATTTATATTGCTCCACCTTCGTCGACGCAGATCATGCGATGGTATATAGTTAACTCTGTATGGGCATTGCTTAGACCACAAAACGAAGGGCTGCAAGCTTGATGCGAACAAAGTAGCTGATTCCTCTGTCAACGCGTTCTAAGTATCTATTAGTAGCTGTACTCAGTTGCAATTCACCTGAAAACGGAGTGCAACCTTGGAGTCGCATGCCGAAGGCGACGCGCCCTCCTGAACAATGGTACTGCGACTTCTGTTGACGCATCGAGCTACGCTCACTCTGGAGCTGTTTGAACGCCGCAGTGCTATCTCGGCAGAATTAGGTTACAACGCCGGCGCCGCCTTACCAACCGGCAGTTCAAGCGCCTTAGTAGTCTGAGCGGCCTTTGGAACACAAACTCACGAATGTTTATGTCAATAATTGGAAACTTTCTGACTCATTTGGCCCACTGGCGCCAGGCAGCCTGGTGTCAGTATTATTTGCGCCTTGAATAGGTCTTCGATCCTCAACCAACGGAGGCGTTTGGACCGTTAGGCCGCGCACGTGCATTTGCGGTTCAACTTGTCGCTACCATATATCCGTGCGCGGAGTTCACCAGGTTGGGTACTTTTGCTTGTTTTACTGGATCCACACTGCGAAGCGGAAGTCTGCCCATAGATTCCACAGTTTCAGCAATCAAAACTGCCGGCTCAGACGGACTTCCATCGTCGTTCTTCAGGCACGGCGGCAGCTCAATCGTTAAGCTGCTGAACTCTGGGGACTCCAACATATGGAATGAAGAAAAAAGCGTCTCCCTTTTGGGGTGAAGAATTTATCGTCTCGAGCTTTAAGAAATGCGCTTGCAATTCATGAGTCAACTATTAAGGGTTTAGTCCCATTTCGATAGGCTAGCTATTGGCTTCCATTCTTCTTCGCAGGTTATGCCTAATATTGGAATCATCGTCCCGGAAACAAAAGCTGTGCATTCGTGTACCAAATATTTTCTTTTCTAATCGATCATCGCGAGCAATATTACAGGCTAAATATCGCCGCATTCCTGTATACACGGGATGCATTTGCCTTGGTTGCTCGACGGTAACTATGACGTTTGCTTTAGTAGAGGGTGCCAGAGAGGTAGATAACCATCTGTTGCGCACTTTACTTGCATGCCCCCGGCAGAGTGAGGATCCACGGCAAATCTTCCTCGCCCTTCGCTGTCAACAATGGTGTGCGGTTGGGCTGTCCACAGTCAACACTTAAACTTCGTAAGCAAAGAAGTCTGTCGAGAGCTCTAGTGGCACCCCTAAAGTCCGGCCTTTAGGTTCCATCGGGTGAGTGCGCCACTTACGTAGGTTGCGCTGACTGGCCGAACAACCTCTTGGTGCCAGATGGATAGTTGGGGATCCTCTTGTTCCACCAGGACGTAGTGAGTTTTTCCCTTATCAAGCATACTCCCTATAAAAAGCTATATTTTTCGGCATATCAACACTGTGGCGTGGTGGTGACGCGCTAGTAAATGAAGTCATTGTCACTTGCCTCTTCCTGAGTATCATTAGGACTTCAGGGTGTGTGGGGCCCTGGTCTTTTGCAGTCCTAAATCCAATTGGAACCCCTCGCTTGGTCAAAGCACCCAATAGGTTGCGACGCTTTCCGTTCGCCCTTCTTCCAGGTTGTTTAGATCCTTGAGCATAGGCTTTGGGCACGACCGTTTAGACAAGCTTTTACTTTGGCCTAGATAGTCGGATGGTACCAGGTCTACTGGTGAATCACAAAACGGACAGAACGGACAATACTAAATAAGTAAATACAAATATAATTCATTCTCGTCATTGCGAGGCACACCACCACCACCACGTCTTCCTAATCTACTGTGCTTGCTGCAAAATCTCCACTCACAGATCGTCTCTCCTCTCCTTATTCAACTACAATTATGTCCTTCTCGGTCACCGCCAACAGCAGCCGCTTGTCGCGCTCAACAGAAGTCGGTGTCATACTTTTCTTCTTCGATGCCCGGCGACCACCAAATCCTCTGCTTTTCTGCGGCATGGTTTTTCATTCAGCCTAGCAGCGTTCAAGGTCCCGAATCAACGCAAAGCTGACGGCATGCATGTCTGACTCGCACACTTGAGACGATCTCGGTAGAACACCGTTGCCTCACAGAAACTAGATTACAAGACTACTGGTCATTAGAACGTGCTTACCCTCAAACCTCAAAGTCAAGCACCTTTTGCGCCTTTCCGGTGATGCAGAAGTCGCGGCTGCTAGCCAGACTAGTGTTGGGATTTCTCTAAGGGACGAGGCTGCGTGCGCTCTACTGGAATAATTTCTAATCAGCAGTCGGCCATAGGTGGTTAGACGATTAGGTTCACGTAGGTTAAGTAAGTGCCGAGACGTTACAGGCTTTTGTTTGTTTTCTCCGCCTACACTCCTACTAGCTGCGACTCGGTTGTAGTCAAGGATTGCTTGTACCAGCAACTACATGACCTGCGTTCTGATGAAAAGCCTGATATTTTCATCCTCGTCACATTTAAATGCACGAGGGGCCGCCTGTCACCAAGGGTTCAACATCTTGGGGTAGTTTGGGCTTCGGTAGCAGTCGATCAGACATTGGAAACCGATTACTGACTCTTGCTTCTGCGCATCGCTTGCTTCTTTCGAACAACAGTTTCCTACACTCCGAGGCAGACTACTACCTTGTGCCCGCCCCCACAAACCCAAGCGTGATTCCAGCTGGACCACATAGCTCTAAGCTCCAATTGGCGCGGAAGCGAACCAGACTGCCGCTCGTAGTGCACCAATTGGCTGAACTTCGATCACAAATTGGTTCGCGCTGGTATGCATGTTTTTCGGAGGAAGGCTTAGGCGTAAGTATTACCGACTAAGCGTAGAAACCCTGCAAGGCCTTAAGACGTTAGCCAACTACCAGGTCTCTTTATCAACAGCGCTTGTACGCCAGTATTCTAGAGCTAACGCACTTGTCTCGTAACCTTGTCGGGCGAGCTCGAATTCGCGTAAGGGAGGTATTCCTCGCGGTATACTTAACCCGCGTGCGACTGTTAATTGCTGCACGGCAGCGAAGTGCCGTTATGGCGCACAGCTATCACCCAATGCCAACATTGCTTACGCGAATTTCTGATGATGATCCGAAACCACAGTGGATGCAAAGCAAAAGTGCCTTTGTTTCTGTTACCATTGGTGGTTACATAGGCACCCCACACCTGACGAAAAGCTGGCTCACAGATGTCTCCTTGTCGATGATGTACAATTGCTGCTCGCTCCCTAGATCAAGCATTGCGCAGGCTTCTCCAAAATGATCTGGAAACCTGGTGGTGAAAATTTGCTAGAGAGGTGGAATCCGCTAGCCCTTCCGGTAACAGCAGCAAACCTTGACATCTTATCCGAACCACCCATGATTGGCGACCTTAGGTAAGCAAAATGGTCTGTGTAGAGGCTAGTCCATTAAACTTCAACGACGGTAGAAAAGATGGGCTGAACACTGTGGCTCGCCGTTTCCTGGCCACCAGCGCCATCTACTTCCCCTGGAGCGCCAACTCTTCCTAAGTGCTCTGTCCCCACAGCTTCTATCTCTTAGTAAACCTGGCTTGAACTCAGCCACTTGTAATACCATAAAGCACTGGACCTTGACGGCTTACCTCCCACGCTAGCTAATGAGGGCGGCCGTTTGCTGTTTTAAGAAATTAAGCTATTGTTCTCAGGCGTCTGGCTGGAAGCGTAAACCCCGTCATCTTGGGGTAAGTCGATCGTCATCACCATACTCATGCGCAATGGGCTCTAACTACAGGGGTAGCAGCTTGGTTTGCGTCGTTTATAAGGGTTCGTGGTCCACCGTACTTCGAAGGCTACCACTAATACACGAACCGCCACACCGGGTGGGACAGGCTCAGTTTATCCCGCGCTGCGGCTGCATGGGACCAATGTCTACACTGGGCTAAACGCTCGAGCTTGGTCACGTGTGTCAAATTCCAACCATTGTTGTGTTCCTGCATAGCCGTGCTGGTTGCCCTTCTGACAATAGGTCTGCTTTGTAGCACTGTGCGTTAAGCAATGGCGTCACAGGGCAGTTCGTTTTGGTACTGCGTGCTAAGTAACTCTACTCTCGGATAAAGTTAGAGCTTATGGCAAGTGTTCACCCTTTGTTGTTACCAGTGGGGTTCGACAGGGTTCCCGTATGGCGTCATTCCTTTTCAGTTTTGCCGTGAATGATGTCCCCAAAATGCTCCGGAAGCTTCGTTGAGCTCCTCCAGCGTAGCCTATTTCGACTACGCTGTTGCTTTCTTCACGCTGCTTGACAGTCCACAGGCCATCCAAATTGCATGTGAATGCTTCTCGGCTGAATAGTCAAAGTTTAGGAGGGTCTTCCCCTTCCATGTGCATAGCTCTTTTCTAAGACTGGTGAGACGCTGGAGGGTACGAAGAGTATCGTTCACCTGGGAAGTTGCATCATAACTAGTCGAGCTGTTAGAGATGAGATTTCGTTTTGTGTCTCAAGAGCTCGCCTCGCTTTCTGTAAGTTGGGGCACTTGTGGCGCCACCATGATATCTATCTGGCCACCAAGGGGTTGATTTATAGTGCATCCGCCCGCGCCGTACGGCTGCGGGACGGCCGGCTTGTACGGTTGACCTACGCTTTCTGTCTGTCCCCGAAGCACCGTTACTTCGTTCCGCTGACAGCGTGAGGTGGCTGCACCACGTAACCATTGGGGAAGTTAGAAAGCGTATCTTGGGTGGAGGAAGCCACGCGCCAGAGCAGCTCGTCCCGCCGCGTAAGCTGTGGTGGCTTGGGTACGTACTGCGCATACTCGCCCATTGTCTTCCGTTTCGGGCGTTGTTCGCGGTTGCCTTGCAGGAATGGAGGGGACTGCGCGGTGGACAAGCCAAACTTGGAGAAGCCACTGGAAGAAGCTAACGAAACAGTCGGCATTCGTCGTTTGTTCTCGGCTCTCTGATTGGGAGCTCAGCGGTAAAGCGTGATGGGTTAGAGTCCACGGAAGTCATATCTCAAGGTTGACGTCAAGGTTGGACTGCATCCATGTGTGTGGCGGTGATTTCTGTTCCCCGTTAAAACGAGCAATAAGAAACAAATAAGGTGTGAGAACCAAGTGATAATTGTTGCGTATTCCTTCTTCTGATTGGTATCCTGTTTACTTTCTCCGCCATAATTCTGATGGCACATTAGCTCTATCACATTTGGTGATATATATATATATATATATATATATATATACTAATCGGTGTATATGTGCTGCATGCTGAGGCTGACACTGTACTCTTATTGCTTCTTCACTGCAGCTGGGCTAAAACAAACTCACACTTAACTAGTTCTTTTAAGCTGGATATGTTCTATACCACTTTAATTGGTTTGCTCTACCTACCTGCATGGTCTTCTATTGTCTGGCCACGTTTCTTATGTTAATTGCGGTTATCTTTGCCATCTTAATTGAGTGTAACATATTTAATTAAATTATGGACATTTTGTACCTATGGCGGATTTGTTGTTAACCAACGTACTATGCTAATTTAGCTAAGAGCTATGTCAACGGAGCTATATACTTTACCAGCTATACTTATTTGATAATGTTATTTCAAGTGATTGGCTGTTAGCTGATATCCCCGTGGTGGCTGCTCTCGGTACTGAGATTGACAAGGTGCCGACCTTTCTATCACCCACTACCACATCCATACTGGCTCAAGGAGACTGTTGGTCATTGCTGAAGGAGACCGGTTACCTTTCCGTTTGGCGTCACTAGGATCAAAGTGTGGTTCCATGCACCCACTGTGTGGCGGACTACGGTCCAGCCACCGCCTTGTGTGCTCTTGTTTCCCAAATACAGTTTGCTTGTTTTCGCCCGTGAAGGTGTGTGGGCCGGCTCTGCTGATGAAACGTGGCTCCCATCCATCGGCTACCCGGACTTATTCCTTTGGATTTATACTAAATATAACGTGTTACTGAGGCTGTGGGAGGTGCAGCGCAAGCCAATCATGGTCCCTTTGTAGCTACTGGCGTCCAGTGGCTGACCGAGGTGACAGGAAAACGCGAAACCGGATGCAATGAACCATATATATATTTATCAAACCTTACTCTTTCTCCTACAGCCCTTGACTCTGGTTATTTTCAAAATAAGCGCTTCAGTTTAAAAGCTGCGCGTGGTCGTAGACCATGCATCTCTGCACATTAAAAGTGGTTGCCAGGAGCCACTCCTTATCTCCCCAACGTTTAGTCCCTCGGAATACCTGTATCACTTGCCCTCGCGGTTCGGTTGACCTTCACTTTGACACACTGTGTGTACACTGGTGACCAAAATTCTTACTCCAGTAGCTACAAATCGACACTGCTTATCTGTTCACTAACGCTATTTTGGTTTGGTTCCCCTTCTACACCTCTGTCAGCTTCAGCTATACGGCATAATCTCCCCACCCCTGAGCACCCCTGAGTTCGCTAGGCTACACTTCTTATTACTCCAACTGTCATTTCGTAGAATGTTTGTATCCCATAACTTTGCTGGTTTGTTGACATATTCTGTGACCCTGCATGTACTCATTAGTGACCAGAAGGCGGAACCCCAAATGGAATTTCTGGCCAGTGAAACCAATCTACCTACGCGATACCTCGTTTGTCCTACCTTGACACCTAGGCTTGTTCCTATCTAAGCCCTGCTAGCCGGCTTCTATTATGTTCAGCTTACTATATATATATATATGTCCAGGATACTTGTGAGGTGGCCTTCGATAATCCTCACCAGCTGCAGTATGTATACCTGACACCATATTGTCACTGTACCCTCTGGTTTCTGAATGCAACCAATCGAGGTTACATAGTCGTCTTTTGGTCTCCGGTTGACCTGCAATTTCAGCCAATACCCAAGAGCTGCTCAAAACCGTAGTTTCGCTACAAAAAGTTTCTCATTTCTACCACAATTGTCGTCATTTACGCCGTGCAGCCTCTTTATTATTTTCTTTACATCGTGTTAGTCAGACTACCTGGCAAAATTGCTCGGCCATCACTTCTAGCTTACCAGTCGTCTGCAAGGTGCAAGGAGTAGAAGCAAAGATTCTCTACGCAGGACCTGCCTGCAACCCAACTGGTCAGCTCCTCAACCGCCTGGACATGGACACGCAAGCATACAAAACACACTAATTTCTCCAACTCCTTCCCAACCTGTAGAATGCTCTCGCTCTATTCTTTAAAAAGTAGAACATTCTCATCAGCATCACTGCGCTTAACCTCCAAAGTGGATCCTGACTAAGCCACTTGTCAGCCAACGAAATACATTGGGTGCAGCGTGCCTACGAATGGCTGGGCGATAAGTCGATCCGGATGCCGTCTTCTAGTGACAGCTGGCTCAACCTAAGATTGATACCAGTGTTTCGGGACCTAACGGGTTTTCACTTGGCTTGCGTACTCTTTAAAAAAGCCAAAAATATCGCTTAACAACGTTGCACAATGGCACATTTGACTCACCACCTAATAAAGTACCTGCCCTTTGCATCATCCTAGCAAGTCTCCCTGCTTCGTAACCACCAATTCTGATGGGTACGCTCCTACCTGTTTACGTTCATTTGTTATGCATATTCGATCATTCACATTAAACAAATTAGTAACTGTGCTGCAAAGATTGGCTTGGAGAATGCGCTGGTGGTTGGGTTGCTACAAGCAACCTCTATTGAGGCCTCGGTTCACTTGAGGTGGACCTCGGTCATTCCGATCAAAAAGACCGCAAGTAAAATAGAAACATTATAGTGTTGCTCATCCCAACACTGGCACCCGAAGACCGCGGTTTCGTCTTGGTTGGGACTCATCAGTTCGAGTTAGCCTGAGTTGGGCTGGTACTCAGAGCCTAGTGGCTCATGGTTGACGCCATAAGCACTATGCCACTGAGATCCACGAGCAACGCTTGGTCCAGCGGAAACGAATGCAAAGTTTGGCTTGGAGAATCCGCTGGTGGTTGGGTTGCTACAAGCAACCTCTATTGAGGCCTCGGTTCACTTGAGGTGGATCTCGGTCATTCCGATCAAAAAGACCGTAAGTAAAATAGAAACATTATAGGGTTGCTCATCCCTCTCGTTGCTCGTGGATCTCAGTGGCATAGTGCTTATGGCGTCAACCATGAGCCACTAGGCTCTGAGTACCAGCCCAACTCAGGCTAACTCGAACTGATGAGTCCCAACCAGGACGAAACCGCGGTCTTCGGGTGCCAGTGTTGGAATGAGCAACACTATAATGTTTCTATTTTACTTGCGGTCTTTTTGCTCGGAATGACCGAGGTCCACCTCTTGTGAACCGAGGACCGAGGTCCAAGAGCTAGACGTCCTCGTGCTCAGTAGTGTTTGCGTAGCCACTGATTCAGCACTAAGTATACGTATTTCGTCCGCACACTCCAGTGACCCAAGCTTGCTCTGTCCAAGAGTGGTAGCTAGCTTCCACATCAGGAAATTCACCAAATTTGCGGTCTGTACGTGTGTCTGCGTTCTAACACTTGACGATGAGGAACGGGTGGTCGGTGGCACCACAACCTGGGCGAAAGCCAGCATGGCTTTC
This sequence comes from Dicrocoelium dendriticum, assembly GCA_944474145.2. Classification (NCBI taxonomy): domain Eukaryota; kingdom Metazoa; phylum Platyhelminthes; class Trematoda; order Plagiorchiida; family Dicrocoeliidae; genus Dicrocoelium; species Dicrocoelium dendriticum. The sequence continues at coordinate 178,245,696 of OX104063.1, forward strand.
AGGTATGTAGTTTTCACAGGGCCCAGTATGTCTCCAGTGACCAAGGTCGGGGAGTAGTTTGGATCCAACGGACGCGCAGCACAAAGTACGCTGACTCTTTTTAAAGATGAGCACGACAGCCGGCAGTCTAAATGCAATTTTCAAGTGCACCAAATGGTGTCGTATTGAGGCCCATGTCCTGTTTTCCCAGGGAAGGAAGCTTGTGATTCACAGGTATTTTAACCGGTTCTAGAAAGATTTTTGGACAAAGATAAGTTGTAAATCTGTTAACTCAGTTATTAACTACTAACTGCAAACAAAGTGCCGCTTGTTTCCTTGCCAACTGAGCTACCTTTTGTCTTTGTCACATGCTTTTATGTCTGCTGGTCATTGGATTGCAGGTTCTCGTAAGTATTTTACTTACTGCGCATGTTCCGCAGGTCCTCCTTGATTCCGGAAGCATAAAAGGTTTGGAAGGCTACTTCCGGCCTTCGTTAGGTTGCACACAACACTGGGTACAAGCTCGCCACCCTGTCTATTGCGGGAAAAAGGAAAGTTTAACTTCGTACGGTTGAGGACGGAGAGGTTATTCTAATTCAGGTGCTTGTCGTGTCCTGAGAGGTTACTCTACCTGCAACGCTTTTCAATGTACCACAGGCGAGAATGCATTGACCTGCTCCACACCCCTCGCACGCTACCCGACCACGACAGCCTTTATTTACCGGGCCAATTTTAACCCAAACGGATGATAACTATTTGTTGCTCACCACTGAGATGTCAACCCCTACGACTAAACAGGGTAGAAACGGATTCCAGGGATGCCCGAAGGGCGGTATACCCTGGAGAGGCACTCCGCACTGCACCTTATCGCGGTGCAGCGGCTTGAGTATCTTTTTGACCACTTGTTGGATCCGGGGCAGTGCCTTCCGCCTCTAGCGAGGTATTCATACCAGCAAAGCTATAACTTTGCCAATTCCGTTGTTGCCTTGCGCATAGGCTTGTTAGCTACGCACTTAGGTTGAGGACCCTTTTGTTCCCGTGCAGATGTCTGACGTTCCTGAAAACTTTCCGACCAGAGGCAGAGTTCCTCAGATTTCTACAATTTCTAGCTTTTTGCGCAATTTCATAGTGAATTCCATCCGTCACTCCCCTACGTAATCTCAGGACGCACGCGTTCAATCGTTGTTTAGAGAACGGCTAATTGATCTTGAATTTATGTACAATGTGGCGTTGCTGTGTAAAGATGCTGATCTTGCGCGATAACCCTTGAATGGCTTTTTTATGTGGACCTTGTTATGGAGAAACTGTAGGTAGTTTCTCAATCTCTTACGTTAGTTGCTGTACCAACAACGATAGGCGCATAGCGCCCGCAAGTATTTTAAGTACGACGAAAAAGCAAACCGTATTTTGGCTACAGCAGTGCTGTTTAGCAACTAATTCCTTCGGTTAAATGGTCCGTTTACTTGCCGCAGCAAGAGCCGTCCTACGCGATGAAAGTGCAACTTGTCCTCATCTGTCTGAAGGTTAGTGGCGACTTCTGCACCAGAACCACTTGAGTATAAATCTAGTAAAATATTCCCCTATCTGCAAACCATTGCCCAGGTCTGGTGGCATCAATCTTAGCTTGAGCAAGCCCTAAGTATGACCTGTCACCGCTTAGCAACTTGGGCCTTGGTTTGTCTGCGTGTTGTGTGGTGGCTCAAGGCTGGAGGTGGGCAAATTTTAACTTGACAGTGAAAGACCAAGGCACTTCTCTCAGTTCACTACTTCTGATCCTTACTTACCCTCTCCCCTTTCACGTTCGGTCTACTCTCCATTCCATTCCCCCGAGTACAATGAAACGCAGATTAGATAGTCCGTTTCAACGTGTGTTAGTGCCGAACTTTATTAAGGTGACTTTCAGTCAGTAAGTACGTATGCGTTGCTGTGCTGCGTCATTTTCTCCTGCTAAACAGCAGCCACCTACAATGATCCGTTGCGCGTCGTCCGTGTGTGGGCTGTAGCCTGAAAGTAGCAGGATCGTGTTGTAAGCCAAAGGCGTTGGTTCCAGCCTGTAAATGGACTGGGCTTCACTTGCAGTAGTCCAGTCCCGCGTGCAACCGTTGGCGGTTACGCGGCAGTGATGCGTCCGTTTTGCGCACCGGGATACCGCTGACAAGTCTTGCCTTCTATTGCAAGTCCGTAAGTAACCAGCGTAAAAGCACGTAACTTTTAAACAGCAAGTCCACAGGTGACGCGCTGAGTAATTACTAGTTAGTTCTACACGGCGTCCAGTAATCAGTAGCCATTGTTTACGCCGCCAGCTTAAGCGCACAGCGGTGCATTTAGGGGATATTAGACAGATACAAGGAGTCCTTGCCCCGGTTTACTTCTTTTCCCTGACATACCGCTTCAAGGTACCATAAACAAATGTATGTTTCTCAACGTTCAACTCCGTAATTGCACACCCTCTATTACATAGTTTTTGCCACCAAGTTGCCATATTCCGCTCTGATTACGTATTGCGCAGTGCCTCATCCCATCCAGTTACCCATGACTTATGTCATCACGTTCACGTTTCGTTGTTACTTAGCATGCCGTAAATTATCTGCCAGGCAGCTTAGAGGCGCCACCCCGTCCATGATCTTTCGAGTGAAACACCGCATATACGAATAAAGCTATAGCTGTGTTGTCTTGTTGTCTTCTGGTAAATGCAAAGCATCACGTCATATGCTGTTTAAGTTGATTGAAGACAAAGATCCGCATTGTCTATGGCATCGTCGTACCAGTTTTACTTAACTGAAATTGCAGCCAATGCATACAAAGCGGCATGTGCAATTGTTTAACCTTGCTACAAGCTTTATCCCTACATTCCTACTGGCGCAAATTGCAGCCACATATCGTCACCTGGTGCATCCACTTTTATAATAAATACCGTTATTACAAGGCCTTTAATGAGCTTATAGAAGGCGGTGTTGCATAAACGTGATTATACCTAGGTTAAACTGGTCTTGTGCATGCAACATTTCGCTTTTATGCACAGTGCCAACCTGTCTGGAAGGGTGTGATGCAGCCTTTGTTTACGGTGCACAAGTCATTTCACGGTCTTTACGCTTGTTGGGTTGACAGCGGTTTGCACGCGCATCCGCGCGGTCGGAGATATTTGCGATTGGTTTGATCGGCGGGATCCATTACTGCAGCATGTTACTATGCGTGGTTTGCCGGAGTCAGTCATCTGCTGCTTATTAAGCAAACCTGTACCATGTCTTTTGGTAACTTCGTACTTGCCTTACATGGGTGAGCAATGTCACCCTGCATGCCGCACCACAGACTTACTGCACCACCTTAGCCACCCACTTGCAGATCAGTAATCTAGGTGTAGCCTAAATAGAGCCACCAAACTTCCAGACAATTAACGTTGGCGGGTAAGTGATTTAGTCTAAACACCATGTCGGAGAACGTGGACTTGGTCTCTTCTAGAGTTCAATGGTTCATAGACACCCTCCTCATAGGTTGCGAGGTAGCACGACAATGGGTGAGCATTTGCTCCTCATTAACTAAAGGGCTTTTATTATTTAGGGATAAGTTATGCTTGGACATTTAGGTTACGAACAATCCACGCAAGTCGCTGGGTGTGCAAAACGTCGCAACCTCGTAAAGCGGTAAGTCACTGGTGCGTCATACCGATGTTTATAGTATTCATGTGTCTGTGACACGCTTCGCAATATACCAATTCTCAGCGCCTGTGTTGTGAGCCAAGAGCGATTCATACGCTTCCCAGGATTACGGAAACAATTGGAAATGACACAAGCGCTGCAGTGCACATGTTACTATCTTTGGCTGGCATTGCAGCCTTTGTCATATAACCAATGAAACGGCGGGCGGGCATGCAGTTGCTGCAGAAAGTAAAATACGATGTGCCCTACGTGTAACCAGCATCAGTGGCGTTATCAAACTTATTTATGATTGCTTGCTGAGGCATTATTTTACGATACGTTAATGGCTATGTCTGTATCCATAATGATGCTCGCCAAGCGACCTATAAATATTTTATAGACGCCAGTCAATAAACCGTGTGAAGTCAACGGCTGAAACAATGCTAAGAGCGGTAACGATTTCAATGCTATAGGAGATAAATTGGCCAAATAAACTCCGCTCACGGAGAAGCCAAGAGCCATCCGAAGGCATATGGAACCAAACATTTAGACGCCGCTAGCGGCGGTAATGATAACAATGATTTTGGACCTATATGGGATTAATAGGAACGGGACATCAAGGCGTTTAGTGTCTGTACTTGAAGCAGTGTTAGCAGTAATTTGGATGCAAATGGCATGGGACCTATATGGGCCAAAATGCCACCTTACATGGAGGCGCGTGGAGTCTATGAAAGTGCTTTCGCTAGTTGCAATAACCATGTCTTTCTCCGTGACAAACCGAAGTTTACTAGGCATCAGTCATCCAAGCAGTAAAGCCTGTGGGACTTGGATGGGCTGAATAAGCACCCGTTATGCAAGTACGAATATCCAGCAACATACCTAACCATGAATTTGTGTGTATACCCATAGACGTTGTTAATTTTACCCACCTCAAATAATTTGCTTCGCTGTTCATTCTTAACACATAAGTATCTATGTCACAGATACTTTATATAAAGGTTGCACCTATGTATGCTACTTGGTATATAGTCCGATAACCGTGGTGTGTTGTTAATGCGAGCTTATTCGTGACATGGTATTCATCGCGCTATGATGTTAATGATCAAAAACTTGGGTAAATCACTGCACTATATTGCGAGCTAATATATATCACACGTGTAGGTATATAGAGTTGGGTATATACAACCATGTAATTATATATATAAATCAAGGTATATTATCGGTTCTGCAAGAGGCATGCCAAAAATATATCAGCGAATACATACCAGCAAACCTGCGACAGTCCAACTGTGAGCAAAATTTAGTCTTGTCATTAGGAGTGAGCAGCCGCGTAAGTTACAATAAAAATATTCAGTTGTGGCGACCGTTTGACCAGGTAATTGAGTTGGTGTTGAAACAGACTGTTAATGCCAATAAGTAAGGTTGTTACACACCTAGCCTGGTACAGAAACTCTGTCCAACTAAACGTTTTTCTGGCCTGAAGCGAATTGCATGGGCTGTTAAGCCCTGTCGTCTACTATGCACTTTCCATCGTCAGGCTATAAAGCGCTCTGCAGTAATCGCAATGGGTTTCAATCCTTTCCAGTTCAGCGATGTGTTCGGTTGCAGGGTCAGTATTAGAGTCGCTAAAGTTTGGACCCTCCAGATGTTGTAGAAATGATTAATTTCAGAGGAAATATTTTTGCGCCGCCTGAAGTGTGACGTAACTGACAAGAGCAGGCCAAAGGAACATGCAGTAATTCACACGAAGTGATAAACGGATTGCACCGAAACACAGTGGGTTTTACGCGCTAGGTGTGTCTTGGATTTGTTGTAATATAATTTAAATTGACTCGGTGGTCGCTTGAATGAAGGAAAAAACGTAGGGAGCAGAAGCGAAATTAGTAAACCGTATACAGCTGTTTACCCATACAGCGTGACGTTGCGTCAGCTTAATAATTCTAACAGCTTTGTGAGTTAAAGGTAGCCCCCGGAGGTTAAGTGCCGCATGGACAGTAGCATGCTTGGCCGTGGTTACCAGTAAATAAAAGATGCACGTCAGAAACAACGCGGCTAGTGCATGGCGCGGAAGTGCTAGGAATACGTTGGCAAGCTGAACACAAGTATACGTCAAAGACTAGAGGCAGTAGGAGCGGGTAAGCGCCGTTCAGTTGGTAAAGCACAGTAGCAGGCTGAGCGGCTATTTAACACAAGGTCCTAAGCTATGGAACTTAGCTGGTAGAAAGTGAAAGTAAGATGTTAAGCGGCAAGTGTACTTTGTCACTGCTGTAGGTAACTTGTCGTGGTGGAAGAGGCTAAGAGAAAAAAGGTCATATAAGAAGTGAGCGGACAGAAATTGAGCTGGAACCCCTGTTACTGCAGCGTTAAGGGATATAATCTAAAAGGGGACTACACGACTTATAATACGTGGTTACAGTGACGCGTTGCACGGTTATCGAATCGAACATGCTTAGGAAATGAGGCTAAAACGGGTAAGTTAAGCACGGGAAAGCCGGTGGAGGGCTTTGCGCAAATTTATGGTAAAGGAGAAAAAGCGACGGAGGGTGGTAAGCACAAAGCCATTAGAGAGAAAACCAGCAAAACCTTAAACCGACATTTGCGGACAAGATAATAGACCAAAAAGCATGTTACTGGGAAGTAAATGACAGTAGCTGTATGGCAACTGCCCTCCGCCGCGCTCTGTAGGTGTTGTTATTGTGGACCCCAGAAAGAGAGCTAACACCAGCCTACAGCTGTGTCGGTAAGGGAGCAAAGCGCTTCAGTACAGCGGTGCGGTATGACTTCGCTTTTGAAGTAAGGGAACAGCAGTGTGGGTTGGTAAGGCGCTGCATCGCGCGACGTTATTAAATTTAACATGATGGTTAAAGTAGGGTAGGAAAGGTGAGTTAGGTAATAGAAAGTCATTGACGCGCTAGTGGCAAATTTATACCCAATATCAAAAGCAAAGAAGTTTAATGCAAGGTTAGATTACCGATGGCCAGAAAATATTTAGCTGCCATGGATAGAAAAGAAAGCAGGTAAATACGATGGGAACGCCATGATCTGCATTGCTACTGCTCTGCGTCCAGCGTTGTAATTGTCATTCTGGTGGACCAGGGGAGATTGCCAACGCCAAGTAATGCGAATGAGCCCATACGGGAGCTAGACGCTCCAGCACATGGGCGTGGAAAAGCACTGTCCTATAAACTAGTGGTTTAGTGATTTTGTTCACAAGGCTCAGCATTGCTCTTGAAGGTTTATTCTGATGAGGTTGTGGGATGGAAGTAGTGGAGCTAAGTTACGTAACAGCTAGTCAGTGACCCGCTGAGCGCAAATGTATAGCAAGGGTAAAACGCAGTGTAGGCAGTGAGTACAGGTTGCGGTAAACGAAATCCAGGCATCAATTTACGTGGCCATTAACGTCCAAGCAAATAATGCGTAGAAGCAGGTGAATAGAGAGTGAACCTCAGAGTCTGTATGGCTACGGCGCTACTTCGCGCGTTATAGGTGTCGTTCTGGTGAACCAGAAATAAACCGCAAAAGGCAAGTTGTGGAGTTGAGCCGGTGAGAAAGAGGCGGGCGCTTCAATGCAACCGTGTGCGTATGGCCTTGCTGTAGAAGTAAGCAAACACCAGTATCTTGGTTGGCAGGGCGCTGAATCGCGCGACATTATTGAACCATACAAGGTAACGGGTTGAGGGTAGCAGAGGTGAGATATATAATGGAAAGCCAGTGGCATGATGCACGAACATTTACGGTGCAGAACAAAAGCAGTAGAAGCAGGTAAGTGCAAGTTTTAGTAAATAAAAGCCCGTAAAACTTTTAGCGGCCATGTACTACAAAGATAATAAGCCGTGGAAGCAAGTAAATGGGAGTGAACGACAAAAAAGCAAGGCTATTGCATTGAGTACCATGCTGTAGGCGTCGTTCTTGGAACCAGAGAGAGCTAACACCGACTCGGGGTTGAGAGCCGGTAGGCGAACTAGAAGCCCCGTTACAGTGGTGTGCCAGGTAACTTGCGCTGGAAGTGGGTTAACGTCAGTAGCTGGATTGATAGGGCACTATAACCCGCGGGGTCAATAAGTCCAGCAAGTTTGCAAGGTAAGGGTAGCATCGGTGAGATAAGTAATGAAAGGGCAGCAGCAAGCTGCGCGCACCTATATGGTACAGAACAAAACCCGTCGTGGCAGACAGGTGCACGTTCAGGAGGCCGAACGGCAGGAAAATATCAAGCTGTTATTTACAGGAACGAAAATAGGCAGTGGGTGTAAGTAACCAGGAAGTGAACACCAGAATCCGCATGGCTACTGCTCCGCATCGCGCGTTTTAGGTGCCGTGCTTCAAAACCAAACAGGCTCCAATGCCGTCACCAGTTGAATATGCAACTAGCGCTCTATTTAAGGGCATACTTGAAGTGTTAGTACCACACGTGGCATTCGCTGTTTTTGTAGACAACGAGCGCAATATTAGCGTACGTACAGAATTTGAACCGTACTGAGTACGGCGTTTTACGCTTGCTTTTTAGACACGCGTCCTTGTGCTGGGACTAGAGAAGAGCCGGACGACGGAATAGATTGTTACTGTGTGTTGCACAATAAGAGTTCATGTCTTGCTCCTGGTCTTATTGCTGTATTGTGTGCCACAAATTTGGGACCCTGAGATGTTTCCAACTGCCGAACACAAGAAAACAGTCGAAGACAACCGTTGTGTACGAATGTGACCCTATGCGTGAATTCGCCGACACGCATAAATGTGATGTCTAACGACCTGGGGAAGTGTTGCGCACCATCAGCATCCAGTGCACTCCTGCATTTCCGACGACCGAAGAATGCTCCCTTGGCAAGCCTTACCCCCGGTGGAAAAATCCGGCCTGGTTGTATAGGTGGCATTTCCCGTAGTCTAGGCGCGGATGTGTTCTGTTGAGTTTGCTGGCAGGTGAAATGTTTAAAACTGTCGAGGACAGCAACATTCCAGCGGCAAAGCACAGCGCAGTTCCAGTGTCCTACGTCGTTTTTTGGAGTGTTCACAGCCGCTTTAACTACTATGACTCTACTTTCACACTAGTTACCAGCACACGGAAGCTAACATCAGGACTTTCATCCTTGGGTTAAGGGTTTAGCAGATCGCGCTTACAAAAAGGAATCTGCAGTCAAACTCTGACAGTGCAATTTGGTAAGGTTATTCTAAGGAATTCAGACACGAGCTGTGCCGGGGATGTTTATGCCACGTCCTCTGGCCGACTGGCTACAGCGGTTTGTGAAGACGATGAGCGTGTGGGCGTTGCTAAAGCCTTGGTTAGCTCCAAAACGACTGACATATTCGTAGTTGGAACACTAACTTTTGCCAATTGCCAACATCTTATGAGCGCTCACATAGAAGCCAACGGCTGGACAAGTTTTGCAGCTGACAACATCGTGCAACACCTTTAAAAACATCACGTGAACCATTACAAGGAATAAATGTCCGAACAACGTCCGCTGTTGGCAGTCCAAGCCAAACAGTTTTCACACTTTAGTAAGTCATTACTTATAACAAAATACAGAAAAATGCTATTACGCTGATAAAAATCTAAAGCTTTACTGGTCTCACAGGGTGGTTATGGTAGATCCGCAACGCCCAAAAACCATTGTTCGCAAAGTTGGGATTACGCTGATGAACTCACTGAATTTTACGTGATATAAACTATAGGCTCAAGTAAATCCACAAGTAATGACAGCAACTGGGAGGTTGGAAAAAATCCTGTGTCCTACTGGTGTACCCGCATTGGAGGTGGAAACCAGGAACAACGGCTTGGACCGGCAGTGTATGCTCTAACACACGTGTTTATCCATGGGTAATGAATAAGATGGTGCAGCGAACTAATTGCACTCTCAAGCCTGGAGTTGGTATTTGCGGGCTTGGGAGCGCATATGACATATTCCGATATGGCACTCCACGTTCGGCAAATGCATATGGAACAGAAATTTTGAAGGCATTCTAACCAACCATGTGGTTGATTAAGTTACGTGCGGGTGTGATCTCCCAAAATATAGTAAGACAAAACAAGTTCCCCGCACAATCGCTGATATCGTTCACTGGAGCCACCAAACACTTGTGGTCTTCGTTCTTGCGGCAAATTATACATACTCGTGACATGTTTGTTTGCCCGGCGTTGAGGTATCACCAAACGGTTAGATCTGACCTGAGCCAAGGCTGCCAGACCTGTATTGAGTATTCAATATGTGACCGTATGTATGAGCGAAAAATTTGTGGAAGAATATAAGGCTCAATTCGTACCAATGGACGCTTAAGAAGACCGACGTGTTGCGTGCCCCTCCTTGAAAACCTTTCAGCCTGATTCGAACATCCTAGATTGACATTGAGCAAACTTTAGTATCCTTTCCTCCAGAAGTTTGAAGCTTTTGGTTGCAGAGTTTGTAAGAGCACACTAACTTGTGCCGTAGGTGCACAACCTTACATTTTTCCGCGTGGAATCGAAGTAAAGTATGAATTGTCCACGTGAATGCTTTATCCATAATGGCTTGTAATAGTGTGATATCATCTGGTGTATTGCTTATCCACTTAATATCAGTAACATAACGCAGGCAGTTCAGGTTTATGGGACGTTGTATACATAAATATACGTCAAAATTATCTCGAATCCAGTACTGATAAATGTGGTACTGGGCATGCAACTCGGAAGGTAGTTGACAGCGATGCACCCACTCCTACCTCCAAGCGTCGGTGTAGCAGAAAGCTTTTGATACATTCAAATGAAGATTACCAATAACAAGGGGCTGAAGTTTGAAGAGTATAATATAAAGGTCTAACAGTTCCAACGCTTTTGCGAAGTCATAGAAGACTATAACAACGTTTGTGCCAGTGCCTACTGCTTCAGGTTAGCTGTATCGTGCTAGTAGCAGATTTCTACAGGACCATCCATTTCTTTGAAAGCCGTGCTATTCCGGTGTTATTGTTGGTTTCTTCCAAGTAGGCCATTAGCACATCGGATAATATAGCTTTCCTGACATTTTGTCTACCCTGTAGAAAGCTGTAGTAGGGTTGCTTAAACAGAATAGTTACAAGCTCCTAAGGCTACGCAAGTATATGGATAATAATATTGTACAAGTAGTAATGATATATAAAGGGGTGTTATTTATAGGCTTGTATGAAGTCTGTAAGCCCAGTTCAAATTACAATGCCGTTGCGACAATGCAGGCGTCGGGCATTGCGCACTTGAACAGGAGCGTGGAAGGCCATTATCTGCTCCTCAAAGTTGATTTGTGTCGTGCGCTTTTACGCGGTAGTTTGTCAGAGTGAATGTGAGATAGTGCATTGACATTTGTCTTGGTTGTCAAGCCTTATGATTCACAGCTGGCAACGGATAGTGGTCAAGCATTATGTTAAAGTCGGTGTTCATTACGTGATGTGTTGGTCAGCCTTGTCATGCTGGTCAAGTGAACAGTGCAGTTCCACCAATATGGGTGATTTATGAACGTGGCAAAATGGCCTAATATTACCCTCCGCACAATGAAAGCGTGCAAAGTTGGGAGGACAGAGGAACGCGTGCGTTGTGTCCCTGGTTTTATTCTGCGGCAAACCGGTCAGGCTGGTGCAAATATCTTGGCAAAAGCGTGCCCCGTGTTGTTTCCTTAGTGGAACCATCAGTTTGAGGTGTTACTTGCAGATTAGGCGGTGGCTTTCCCTTCAGATTTGTTTGGTTATTATCTGCTGCTATGGATTCCAAACTAACAGTATAAGTTGGTGTTAAGCGTTCACTGATAACAGAGTACGTTTTAGTTTGTAGCGGAACAGAACCATGTTTAGCAGGACTTGTAAAAACAATATATAGACCTTTATACAAAAATGGTTAATAAGGTTTAACGCGGCTTTTGCGAATAAAGAGATGATTGCACGAAGTGACCAGGGAGAACTTACGGAGGTTATTCGACGTTACAAATCTTGGTTTGGTTGAGTCAAAGTTTTGTTTACATCACCTGGAAAGCCCCGTGGGCTCCTCCACTCACTTTCAATAAACCCTTCCCACCCCGACCCTAACATTTTTATCTCGCGTTCTGATTTCATTCCTTTTTTAATCGGACGGCCAGCTTTATTGCCTTGCCGTGATCTTGGCTCACCGAACTAGTCCGTCGCTCTCTGACTGTTCCCATGCTACCGAGACTTAAACCGTACAGGCTCCATGGACTTAACTCTACTACCCCTAATCTGTGGGACGGCTAGACTTGTTCCCTCGTTAGTGGTATAGCATTTTCTTACCTTCATTGTGCGCCCTAGACTCAAAGCGCAGCTTAAACCAGTCCCGATTAGTCGGCCTCCTACCCAATGAATACATTTGGACTTCTGAGACATCACTTCACTTGAGTTGGCTGACATAATGGTTCTGCGTACATTACTTGGCGAGGCTCGGGGGCTTCTCCACTCTTTCTCAATAATCCCTTCTCGCCCCAACCCTAACCTTTTCTTCTCGCTTTCTGTTTGCATTCTTTCTTTCAATCGGACGGCTGGCTTAACTGTCCTACCGTGATCTAGCCTCACTTGCCTTGTCAGTTTCTCTCTAACTACTCCTTTGGAACAGACTTCAACGATACAGGCTTTGCAGACTCAGCTCCACGTTCTCCTACCTTTAGGGCCTGCTAGACTTGTTTAATCTTTATTGTTCTATCGTTTTTCTTACCTTCATTGTAAGTCCCAATCTCAACGCGCTGACCACGCCAGTCTCGCTTGCTCGGTCCCTGCTCTCCGAATTCACTCAGAATTATGAGACGTTACTTTTCCTGGTTCGGCTGTCCTAATGGACTGCTTACTCCCTCGAAAGCCACGTTGACTTCTCCACTCTTTCCATAAAAGCCTTTCTCATCCCTACTCTGTCTTTTCCTTATCTCGGTCTCTGCTTTTCCACTAGACGGCCATCTCTGTGCTTTGCCCTAATCTATTCTTTGCTGACCGTATTTGTGCTTTCTGACTGCATCCATACTATTAAGCCGTATATGATCTAAGTGCTGCATACCCAAAGCATTGCTTACCCCGAGAATTTTGCTGAACTTGCTCATGCTTTGTTACCTCAGCCTATTTCATTTTTAATCTTGATCCACACTATTCGCCTTCCCTACTTAATTAAACAAGAGTCGCAATCCACCAAGTAATCCAAACCCTTGGAATCGACCTCTCGCTCTCCGTTGTCGCACAGTTCTCTGAGGCGTCGCTGTTCACGGTACGGCTAATCATTTTTATGGAACACATGTACTTGCGATGTTTAGTTTATAAAGGTACATATAAGGTGAGGTTCATTAGTGAAAACACACTTGCGACTGCTCTTTTTCTCTGAGTTCCGGATGCATCATTGTTTTCTGTTTGTGTGGCTGCCTTTGTTCGTTGTCTTTTTCTCCTACACTTCCAATGAACCGGTGGTAAAAGACCGAGGATCCGTCCACTGCCTTGACCTCAAAACTTCCACGAAGCACAATGTTCCCTTACCCGGAAATGGATGAATAATTATTACGCTGCCTTGTTACTTCCAGGATGGACAACCACTTTTCTGTTATTTGGATGGATGCAACTATATTAAGGCATGAACAACTGGGTTCAGCTAGCCTCTTCTTCACATAACCCTTACTTGGAGTTCACTTGCTGACACTTAATGTCCCCTCGGGTATGTCATCTAACCGGAGGGCAGACTTTCGTGCCGGTACTATGCACCTACCTTGGAAATATCCCAGCAATATACTTTCACATACAATGCTTCCACTGTGGCAAGAACAAAGGTGTTCTGCCCTTTACACTACTGAAATTCTTTTCACTTACCACATCTGGAGCATTCCATGCCACTTTTACTGTCCATATGGTCGTGGATGCCCGTGTCCCTAATCAACAGAACTTACCCTGGGAGGATTACCGGTTCATTATTCAAGACAACTTGCAGCTTTCTCGGGCCTGAACGATTGCGGTTGACCATTCTCCTTCCAGGTTCAACAATATATTACTGAAACCCCTCATAGACAATATGCGGTTCTACAGACGACAAATACAAAAGAGTCCAGCATGTTTGATTTATACTTTACCTGTCGCACGGGCCGTGCAATTCCGTCAGGAAGTGACAGGACCCATGGATGATACAGTCCTGAGCGCATCAAGCATCAGCCGGAGAAAATTATGGGTGTATCCTGACTGAGACTAACAGAACCAATAATCGGTCCATAAGAAGCGTTGGCAATTGCAGCTTGTCGTTCGTATGCATCGATGGCAGTGTTCCAGGACGTGGTGGGTTTCCGCCTGGCAGGAGTTCTCCCTGTAAAAAGCCACAAAAGTCCGGTTAACAGCACTGCGACGTGGCGGACGTGACTCGCAACTGAATAAAGTCACATCCAAAAATCTCACACTGACAAGCTAACCATAAGTATATACCATGCTTGATACGCCCCGACAATTTCTTACCCGCATAATTCAGCGCCACGTCTTTTTCTGCGTGTTCACCTTTGTTCTTTACGCTACACTCACATGAAAACAGCGTACCGTGTACTCGCGGTTGACCATATTCTTCACCAGCTCTTTTCTAACTGATCAGTTCTAGTTCTTGCTCTATTTCTGCCTGAATTGTTACTGCACTTTATGGCAGACCGACTGTGTCCACACGTGCGTGCCCTAACTCATGACAGTGGGCCTACTTCGTTGTTATTTCTGGCCTATTTGTACAGTTTCCAATAGGAACGTCAGAACAATCTCCGATTTTCACTGTTACAATTGCCATGCTAGGTCTGTATGATTGCACTTATTTGATCACGCCCTCGCGGACATGCCTCGCATAGCCGAGAATAATGTATATTTATTTATTTATTTATTGATCGATGATCGCTGTTCATCAGAAACCCGCCTGCAAGTTTCAAGCTACCATACTTGCAACGCCGGTAGCACGTTCTCTTTGCGCCTGCCTGGAGAGGATGCAGCTTTGTTTTCCGGTCGAGTTGGCATCGTCATTGTTTTGCGTTCTTGAGCTGAAGCTGCTCCCCGTGCTTGGATCTCAGTCCACGATCAGACGTGCGACAGTAGATTAGCTGATTCGTTCCATGTGATGAAGTCGAGAGGAAACAAACGGTGCCCGGTAGTCATTGCGGCCTATGCCCCTACGAACGGTAGCACTGCTTTGGGCAAAGATGATTTCTGTCAGCACCTTTACGATCTCCTTCATCATAGAGAAAGTACGGCTAATGTGGTGTTGCATGGCGATATAAATGCCTAAGTCGGAACCTTGTTCTCTGATGAGCTTAACCGGGGCGGCAGACATGGAGTAGGCTCCAGTTAGGATAACGGTGAGCTATCGCTACAGCTATGTGAAGATGCTTCACTCTTTCCCGAGGACACAGCCTTTTTACCCGGCACTTGCAGCAGCTTGACTTCGTACCTACCAGCTTAGCACCAGCCAGCAACGCGAATCAATTATATCACGATCAGTTGCCGCTGGAGAGGCTCTGGCCAAAACTGTCCCTCGATTTGGAGCACGAGCGTGGACTCTGACCAAACACTTACCTGCGCCAACCACCGGGTGCCTTTCGGTAGACGGTTGCAAGCTCGGTGTGAGCGGATTGACACCGGTCAGCTGGCGTAGCCAGTTTTTCTGTGGGTGTGTCAAAGTGGGCTGACATCCGGGCTGGGTAAGCGCCCACTGAACGCCGTCGATACTCACTTATTGCATATCCAACAAACCTTACTAGCAGCAGGCATGTCGTTATGTGGCAGCTCCAATTGCCCAACTGGTCATTGGGTCGCTACAAAGTCTCTAAAACTGTTGGGCGCTCGCCGACTTCTGCTGGCTGGAAGTGAGTAAAGAAGGCTCGCAAATATCTCGGGGCAAAACTACGTGCTAGCCTGAAGGATAACCGCGAAGCCTGGTAGTCTAATCATGCCTCGGAGAAGGAACTAGCAGCTACCGTCTGTAACCATGGTATGTTATTCCGTCTGATATAGGAAACAGACAGCATAAGACATGGGTCTGGAGAGACTATGCGTGAGGAGAGTGAGCAGCCGTACCACAGCATGTCAAGACGCTTAGACCATTAGGCTTAAAGGTTACAAGGCAATTTAACCAACAGAAATTATCGCTTTCTTCTTCAAGCATTGACCACCATTCACCCTGAGCTCTCTCCTTGGATCCGCCCGAAAGCGCAAAACTCGTAGTTGTGATCAGGCTGTGGAACTTGCCTACGGCCTTGCGGGCGTAGAGAATTCCTTCAGCCCCCTTCAAATACGCTGGCCCTGCTCTAGTAGATGAAATACATGGGTTGCATATCCAACTTCGGGAGTAGGTGACTGTCCAGGTAAATTGGAACCGCTAAGGAATTGTCACAATTTTTAAGCAAGGTTTCTGTTTAGAATGCAACAATCATAGGGGGCTTAGTCTAATCTCAACTGTCTATAAATTGCTTGCGTCTGTTCTTCTCCATGGACTGACTAAAACTTGTGAAAACCACGTTTGTGACGGGTAAGCCGTTTTTGTTAAGGTTAAGGCTGCGTTGAACACATATTCCCCATGCCTTAATTGTTGAAGCGTCGCCATGTTTATTGGCGGCCCACCGCTGTCGTGCTTCTTTCCATGAAACGTGCCTTTGATCCAGGCGACCGATGTGCATTTTAGAACTGTCTGCTAAGGAAAAATGTGCCTGACAAGTTTGTAAACATTATGAAATTGCGGTGTGCAACAGATTCAGGCAGACTTAGGGTTTACAGCAGGCTATCGTCGCCCTTTAGTATCACCAACGGTGCGAAACAAGGTTGCTTACTGCTAACTGTTCTTTTCAACAGCCATTGATGCGGTCATATTAACCGTTCGGTGGACACAACCAAGGTGATGTAGTGCTAATTCTTGGTGAGTGATTTCTTGACTTCGAGTAGGCGGACGATACTGCCCTAATCTGTGACAACTCCCAAACATGTCAAACAGTCCTGGACTGATTATTACTGGCTGTCCAACGTTTTAGGTTGGTCTTTGCTCCATCGAAAGGTGAAGTACTTCTCTAAGATTGGCATGCGCCCACCCCTGAGCTAACAATCGTCATGATCATGCAGGGGTCATTTAGTATATTTAAGTACCTGGGCAACTATATTAGCTTCCGTGGGATCAAAGATAATGTTACGATCCGGATAACAAACTCTGGAAGTGCTTCTGCCCATCTCCGCCACCGTTGGCGTAGACGCGACATTACTCTTGCCCTGAAGGGCAGCGTTTATAAAACAGCCGTCGGTTCAGCCCACCCGTACGGTTTAAAATCTAGCACGGCAGGTCGACAGACAAAGTGGGTCGTCACATTCGCTCATCGCTACCTTAGTATCCTAGCTCAAGTCTGGTAGGAGCAGCACGTGAGGAAGGAGCGTGTTCCTCGTCGCGTATTTGGCGCAGGAAGATCAAGTGAAGATTTCAGAACCAATATATCACGCACCATGCTCTAATGGCTGGGCCACCTGTTTTCAGTGCCAGCACCCTTACTTTCGCGACTTGCACTGCTTGAGCGTCTGGGGTGCGTTTGGAAGAGGGGGAGGGGAGAACAAGCGAGGACTTAATCGAGAGAAATGAAAACCCTTGCTTCGAAGTTTGCGTCGTTGGTGCATCCCGACTACGTGGCTGGGGTCCTAAGGACGATGAACTTGTTTGGTTAAACACACTTGCTGACATGGCTAGAGGCCGGTCCCTGTGGCCTTTTGCACTGTGCGTTACTTCGTCCATACTCTTCCTACTTAGCCTTCTTCTCCAATCACGATCTCCTTCTCTAGGCTTAATATAACGGCTACTGTACTTAGCCGGGTGTTAGCTATTTGAAACGAGGTCCATCCGTTACTAGGGACGCAACGTGCGTGCCACTGTTGCGTTGGTTGCTTCTTCTTGTCTTTAGTATTGCAGCACAATAGCTGAGGTGTTTTCCACCTGCAGCTAAGGTGTATAATGACGAGGATAAATGATAGTTGCTTATGTAGAGAATGGCATGTTACTCAACACTGTCCACTAGCAAATCACTCTTGTAACCCATGCAGTTGAAGTAATCATAAATAGTCATGATGTTTAGCACGTGTCCCTGCTCCGTCCGGAAGGAAGAGAAACAACGCCACATCGTTCAAATGACCCAGTTGGATCGGAACGAGTACTGCGATGTTGAAGTTTGATGGTGACAACAGGCGTAAGTACAACATGGTAGAAATCAGTGCAAGGCAAGTCAAGTTACCACTTGTTACTGCTTCACATAGCACTCGGATCTTTAACGACACGCGGCGACCGACACCTTTACAAGCGATCCATATGGCAAGGAATGCTTCAGGTGATGCTTTAAAACTGCTTGGTGAACAAAAACCGCCATGTTATTCTCTGAGACCACGGTATCCACACAACGTGCTTTGCGACTGACCAACCGTGGGCAAAGTTCCTGGCACGCAATTGTGTGGACGACGAACTTCCTCGACCAGTCAATTAATAGTCTATGCCAGCAATTGCAAGTCAAGCAAGCTGCACAGAAGCCAATGATTTACTAGAATTGCGCAACCAACATGCAGGTGCAAAGCAACGTTACGGAAAGTTGTTCAAACCCATTCTTGGAGGCTGGAACCTAGCGAGGGCGGAGTAGAACTTCAACTCAGACGTCAACTTAGGCTTCAGACCAAGGCACTCGGTGCCGTAAGCAACACAAGCTCTAGTGGAAGCCGAGCTACTGATTTGCAATGCGGTTTTGGTCAGACAAGTCTACAATGCAACAAAAGCAACACCGGTTTCGTGGCAAAGAAAGCGAATGGCAAGGACTGTATTTGCGCTGGCTTTCTAACAAAGCTGTATTGGGCGCTGGAGACCATCAGTGCACATTGCCTTTACCAGAAGTCTTGCACTCCAAACATAACCGTGGCAAATGCTTTGCAAAACTTGGCCTAACTACAGCTTCCTTGGAGGTTCCAGCTGAGGATGACTGCAGAACATTGCTAACGGGCAATACTCACCTCGAGGTTTTCCAGTACAACTGGCCGCCGTTTGAGGAAAAACCGCAGTGGCCAATTTCTAGCAAATTCCGGCTAATCTGCTAAACGATGTTACCAATACCGTGGACCGCCTGTATGATCCGGTTGTTATGAGCGCAGCACTGCAAGACGGAGTATGCACAGAAGCGATTGTTTCTACGTGTGAAACGTAGGATTTTGCTTACGGGCAGAAAAGTGCGTTCATATTAAATAACGTTAAATTCCTCGGGTTCGTCATAACCCAAACTCTAGCGCCTGGATCCTGTCGATGTAGGAGTTATCTAACAGCTAAAGTCACCAAACGTTGTCGCCGGTCTTCCGTCATCCTCGGTCTTCTGAGTCATTACAATGTTTTCTTACCAAGCTTACATCAAACCAGGGGCCCACAGAACCAGTTGCAGAAGAAAAAGGGCAAATGGCATTGGGCTTGGAAACGCCAGCAGCCATTTGACAGAATTAACCCAGCAAGCACTTTTGATCTACTACTGACTCATTTCAATCTGAACTTGGAACTCAACCTTACATTGGATGCTTTCGGTTATGATACCGGAGCCATTATTTCCCACCTCTATCTGAACGGGGGAGTGAAGGCTACTGCATGGAGAATGCGAACCCTAACGTCAGCTAAAGTACTATAGTCAGAATAAAAAGGAAGCACTTGTAACCATTTCAACAAATGCCGTTCCACATGATGCTCTATGGCAATCACTTTACCCTCCTGACAGATCCCAACCAGTGGCTGTCCACATTTGACTCAAAAAAGGAGTTCCTGTTTTATCGTGAATCACTTACAAAGTTTGGCGAGTATACTATTAGCGTAAGCTTTAAGTATACTGTATTACTCTACGCAAAATTCGGTCAAGTGGATACCCTTTTACGCATCATCAATTCGCGCCCAAAGGTGAACGATGGTTGTTTGACGGCAGCCAGCAAGTTCAAATAACTAGTCCAGCGAATCCTGACTGATAAAACCAGAATATTACCAGTGCCAGCTTACACTATTCGCTCAGAGACTTTCAAAGTCAGAACGCTGGAGAAATTCCTGCATTCTTTGCAAACAAGTTGGCCAAATTGTAGAACCCCTGCTGAATACGGCCTTTTTTAACCGACTTGCGTCACTGTCCTTTGTGGATAATTGTTCAACCTTTGAAGACCGGACGATGTTGCCAAAGAATTGAAAAAGAAAAGTCCTACAGCAGGTCCATACAATGTGTCTAGGTACCAACCATATAAACGTCTTGGTACGCTGGTTTTTATTGGCCCGGAATAAGTTCAAATCAAACCATTTTGCCAAAATTGTGCGTCCCCTCAACTGGCGGTAAAAGAAATTCCTAAGTACTCCTAACATTCTTGGCCCAAAGCAAAGAAGCCATGGCAGCGAATCCAGTTAGATTACGCAGGCCCAACCGTAGGTCAGTCCTATCTTATTGTAGTGAATCATTTCTCCAAATAACCCGATACGATCTTGAGGCAAAGTACGACAACTTAGTACACGAGCAACGAGCTGGATGAGCTGTTCCGTTTTTTCGGCCTGCCAGAGATAACACTGACAGACAACGGTGAAAAGAGAAAGGAATTCAGGAAGGTTTTCACTACCCTGTCATCCGCAAACCAAACGGACAGGCGGAACGGTTCTGGGATGCCTTCAAACGCACTCTTTGTAAAGTTGGATAAAACAAGACCTCAAAGGGCACACTCCAGTCTTCCCTGTGCTTGTAAAGCAGTGCGCCAAACCCCAAAGCCCTAGATGAAAGAGCCCTCGCCGAACTTTATTTCAACAAAAGCTCAGGACATTATAAGTAATCTAGTGCCAAACAGAAAAGCAAAGCCTTGTAGTTATCAAGCAGAAGAAAGTCTGACAGGCAGCCTATGACATTTCATAATTGGTGACAAAATGTTTGGGCGTGAAGTCCGTGGACTGAGCAGGCGGTCAACCGAAAGTGTGATCCGCAGAAAGGGCTGAGTCATTTACGTGTTAATTGTAGGAAATAAGAAATGGGTCGGGCACACTAACCAACTAAGGCGGAAACACGGCAAAACTCAAAGCTCCTATGAACCACCGACTTTACCGGGGACATTTTGATATTTCCGATTGGTGTGGAGGCGGACGATGAGCGACTACGTAATACAACAAAACCTGCAGGTGTCAGCTGGTCCACAATGCAGACCGACCCGTAAGCAAAAGCGACTACAATAACTGCAAGCTGCTTTCAAAACGAAGACTTTGAACAAACTCGCGTTCGAAATATACGGTGGCATGCTTAATAAGCAAGGTGAGGTAATTGAGACGTAAGCAAAGCACGAAGGCCGTCCGTTTTATGTAGATGTCATCAGCGGGAAGTGGTGTGACCTTTGACATTTTCGCCAAATTTGGGAATTCAGCACGAATTGATCGGCAAACAAATACAAGCCCCTGTCAAAGCAATCGAAGGATTCCACCAGTATGGTAAATACTTACAGCGGCATTCACACACACTGGCTGAAAAACGGACGCCGAATGTTTGTGACCATGCCCACCGCAATTAGCCCGCTTCGTTTACTAGTCAATAGGGTTGGTATATCCTGTATATATACTCTGCCTGTCTACCTAGTTTTGGCCTCCTCTATTCCTTCGGTTGGCTGGGTGCAAGCCGAAGCAGGAAGACAGTTGCAGTTTCACAGTGCAGCAAACCAGGAACAGAACACCAAATTTTTGCCGCTGGCGACGTGCCTGTTGGGTCAACTTAGTGACCAAGAAAGCTCAGGGAAGCTGCAGCAAATACACACTGGTTGCGCTTGATAGCCATCGAGTACATAGTGAGACGTGTGAAGAAAACTTCTGGATGTTCTGCCACTTCACTTCTTTTAGTACTTGCACCCGAACCTCATAAAAGTTATTGAAGAAAAATTGAAACCCTGCAAGTGCCTGAGTAGTAATATTTTGAAAGCTTCATGCAGCTTCCTACACCACAAACGGCAGCAGTACAAGTTCGTACAAACCGATTGAGGTTGTGGTGCCTGTATTATGTATATATTGGGATGAGAAGGAACAGAGTGCTTAGGGCGCATGGTGTCGTGTATGAAGTTATACCAGGTTTAAGCTGAGAAGAAAAAGCATGCATGTAAGTAAAGGGTATCCATCAGGAATCGGGCTGCGGTTATGTGCTCTGTAGTCGCCACAGCATCTCCAAACAGATGTTGTTTGTTGCTACCATGTGCAACGGTAAGGTCTACAAGCTTTGATGGTCGAGGTCTTCCTAACCAGAGCATATGCTGAAACTCATTCATACCTAATTTGCTTCTTGCGAGATGTAGTCATCGCGCACAAGCAAAAACTGGAGTACCACTGGTAGTGCTGTGGTGACATATATAAGGTGTAGCCTTCGGCTGGTAAACGTGGAGTTGTAATAGATCTAGGAATCTGTGGAGGAGCTGTAGGATGAAGAAGTGCCTCGTGGCGAACCATGTTACCAGGAACGGAAAGCTGCGTGTTGACATCTAGCAACCCCTGGCTTCGTAGGTCTACCAACAAGTTAAAAGGTGCCAAGAAATTCGCTCCTAAAGTTGGCTAATTTACGTTCGCAAACATGAATATCCAACTAAATGGTCGCCGTGGACCAAGGCTGAGTGTTAAAGTTCTCTGACCGTAAGGTTTATTAATGGTCTAATTAGCTGCCGCCAAGCACATGGAGGATGGAGCGCAGTTAACCAAATAGCCGGTTGGAGGTATTACTTTGATGTCAGCACCCCTATCCACAAGGAGTCGGTAACCGGTGGTCTAGTTTAGTACAATGAGTCGGCAAATGTTGCATTGCTATTGGCCAAGATCGTTGCTTGCTCCTATCGCCTGGCTTGTTCGTTTCCTGACTTTGGGAATGCTGGCGACCGCTTTTGACAGAAGGAGCAGGGTTGAGTGCATTTACATGATAAATGCCAGAAGCGACTATGGTTTTGACATGTGTTAATATAAAGCTAAATAAAAGCTTCAGTGCTAGTAGAAGAACGAACACTAAAAGCACGGCGGCATATTTGTCGATTTAACTAAGGTTCAATTACCTGTTTAGCCAACTCGTCCAACTGGACTTTAATCGAGTTCGGTCGACGGCGCATTTTATCGGCGCGGGTGTCAGTTGCGCTAGCTTGGTTTTCTCAAATATTGTCAACGCTACTATCAAGCTGTGTCACTGGAACACTCTTGGTGTTGCTTGATAAGATACCCTCTACTTGCGCATGTAAGCGCTTCAGATATAGCTGCTTGGATAAAGTGTCACCTAGTTTGCAAGCGTCTAACACACTGTGCAGGAGTCCTAGGAACTGGGAAAGCGTGCGTCCGTCAAGTTCTTCGCCGCTAATCAATTTTTCACAACGCTTGTGTTCAGAAATGGCGGTTCTTCGGCTGACTATGTTTACGCTGCCAATGTGGCTTAACTTTATCCAGTGACTACAAAAGCTCTCGTAGTCCTGCGAAAACCTCTGTCAATACAGCTAGCACGTGATAAAACATGGTTTGTGCTTAGATGCGATTACGCAGTGCAAAGCTTTTATGAACTACAGTAAACAATAGACTTGGATCACAGTGTTAAAAAGGCGGAATATGTTTCCTGGGAGAACGTCGGCTAAGCAGACGACATGCTAATGCTAAAACATAAATAAATAAATAAATATTTTATTCTCGACTGTGCGTGGCACGCCCATGGAGGCATGATCAGGTATGCGCAAATGTACAGACATTTTATAGTAAGTGTAAGTGACAGTAGCAAATTGTTCAAATAAATAAATAAATAGATTATTCTCAAATTCATTGAGACACACCAAATCAGGCGTGATCAAGGTTTAAAAGCAGTTGTGTATCACGACCATACTTCGGGTCCAATCGCGTGTACCTAAAACGGTCAAGGCATTATAAGTGCAATGTAACGGTGCTTGTAGAGGAAAAGTAACATATTCTTGCATGTGTCGCATTCTGCTCCGGGACAATGGGTATTGTCCTTCTTGCAACATACAACCCGTATCCATGGTTAACCTCCAGTGCGCAGAGTATGAAAGCTGGAAATGGGCGCAGACATAAGATCCAAACCCCATGTGTATTTATGCAAATTGCCTTCATGGCGGTTACAGGTAAACAAGTAATGGGAGAGAAAATAGTTATTAGGCGCGGTGCCCGTGGATAACCTAGAACAAACACCCTACCGAGGTAGGAGTGTTGCTGTTTGATTTTGCCCTACAAACACTAGAAGGATGGTAGTCCAGCTGTCCATGGTCGAAAAGAGGTTAAAAGACCTTCACAAAGAAGGGACAAAATTAGATTAACAAAATGGATGTAGCAGCACGACGGCGTTAATGGTGGCCACACAGTTGGGCTGCCTGCCACTTCCAAAGAAGTGGCAAATGCTTCAGTTTATGGCGAGTAACAAAGGAACTTGTTGGTTGGGGATCCAAAGCCGTTCCATTGCATTACGACACGGGACGAGAGTTTGAAGCCCTAAACGCTCTGGCGAATAACAAGATGCTCTTCTATGTGCCACCCTACGCTTCACTGTCGTTAAACTTCGATGCACCTAGTGCCGCTATGGAGCCGTTTTGCAGCAGTCCGTCGATAAATGCAAACAACAACTTGCATTTTTCTCCTTCAAGCTCCCACCAACCAAAAATCCCCACAGTGCATTTGGCCGTGGGTTACTTGATATATACTCCTACATTGTGCTTGAGGTGCTGGTTCATTGGTACTACATAGCTGATTTTCACCTTATCGGCGGTACCAATGGGCGGCATGGGGCGCGTGATGTGAGCGCAGCTGCATTCACCTGATAACAACCATTTGTTTACCAAGCCACTAAACTAGGATAGTTAAGCGGATCCCGCTATATCGGGTTTTTCTTATTTACTGAGGTCAGCTTTGCAAGGTTCTTTTGGTGAAAGTGCTTCCTTACTTCCAGCTACGAAGTCGATGGATCCTTCGGATGCCAAGGTGAAGCGTTATACCAAAAATACAAAGTATACCGCGACCAAGGCACTTATCCAAATGCCTAGTCTTAGTCACTTGTACCATCGGCAGTTTCCGGTTGTATTTAAGTACATTTTGCTTGTTATGGCGTTTTCGATATTGCGCAAATGCTGCTAGAATAATAAGTACATTCCCGCAACCTTTGCTCGTAGCCGTTAGATGACGAATCCCTGTTCCTGGATACTCGTTTCTACAGTAGCGGTTGCGGTTACATTGTATTTTGTGTTTGTTGTTAGCGGTCACTTTAACGAACACGTTACGCCATTTGTGTAAATTCAGAAATTTTGCATACAACCAATCCGAAGCGTTCGCGTCGGGCTGGTAGCTTTGATGCTGTTTGTCAGATTTATAGCTTCGGATCGTTAGGCGGCATCAGACTAGCAATAACTAAAAAAGCACTACAACGCATGTGCTTGGGTGTTCTACTATCGTGCTTTTTATTGATGCTTTTATGTTGCACCCAGACTCAAACTTATTAGTTGACGGACTTTAACGTTAATTAGTGACCTCGTATCCTTTTCGGAGCACTCACATTTTTCTTCCTCATGTTTGAGCAGTTTATTTGGGAGCGGTTACCCCAAAATTCGGTTACGATTCTGTTATCATTTTCAGACGTGTCCCAACCAAATTGGCTGGTTCATTCAAGTGGAATCTACCTTTCATTTCATAGGTTGACCATGCAGTTTACGATGATAGCATATGTTACTACCAAGTTACGTACACAAGCTGCTTCATAGGTCAGCAATTTCCTTGACCTTATGACGACTGACGCATCATATGACAAATATAAATCAGATATTTTAAAACGCACTACGTTATCCAACGGCGCACTGCTGTAACAGTCATCCGGCGGGGTAGAGCTTGGTAATCTACACCTTCTCAGCTCCCCCGACATATGCGGTTACTCAACGTTCCATCAACCATAGATGCCTTCATCCTACGCGTACTAGAGTAAACGTCGTCCAACAAACAAGACGACGTTACTAGCTGTCATGGTTGATGATATTTTACTGCATAAGCCGGCTGAAACGGCTGACAAACTGCACAAACCTCTTATTAAAAATGCCCTGAAGCCTGTGACTGAGGCATTTACTGCATGCATTTCAGTGAGTGCCGCGCCCGACTCCCTACCTTATAGGCAAGTAAATTTGGAGCTTAGTATTTAGCAACCTAGCAGAGGACGAATACAATACCAGATCCTTTTCCAGAAGCGGGCCACACTGTATCCACCGTAGAGGAGCATTCCGCTTTTACTGTTCCTTCCGTTACCACTTTAGTTCTGCCGAACAAAACTGCCGCCCAGGGTGCACTCAGTGAGACGATTTCGTTACCTGTAAACTAGACAAAGGTTGCGAGTAATAGCCAAAACCTTCGCACGATCAGTCTTGGAAT
The DNA here is from genome assembly GCA_944474145.2 of Dicrocoelium dendriticum. Classification (NCBI taxonomy): domain Eukaryota; kingdom Metazoa; phylum Platyhelminthes; class Trematoda; order Plagiorchiida; family Dicrocoeliidae; genus Dicrocoelium; species Dicrocoelium dendriticum. The sequence goes on from OX104063.1 coordinate 178,271,646, forward strand.
AAAACTTAGTTTACCTTTCAATTTAAGATTGCCGACCTACAGATGCCCATAATGGACATCAATTTGCTTAGCAACATTATCCTTTTTAGTGTCGCGCCGCGGATTTTTGCGTGATAATAGTCTTTCTTGAACTGTTTTCGACAAGCTTACTGTACTTACTTTCGGGAGAAGTTGAGTCCTAATGTCCGGACTTATGCAGTAAACCGCATCGTTGCAAAATGTTTTAATCACTTTTAGGGTAAATAACGACGCAAGGAAATGCAAACAAAAGGTGCAACCACATGCCGTCACATATTGTCCGCCAGTGGCGGCGAACCCACAAAGGCCTACAACTGAGAGGTAACAGACCGCTAAGAAATAGTTCAAGTCCATGTTGTAGAATTGGATTATCCTTCCTTGAAGCAGTTTTTGGTCAGCTCCACTGCCCTTGTGCTTAAAAGGACCGGTGCTTGGCGTCCAATCATCGACCTTTTAGCACTGAATAACGCCACAGTTCCTGACAGATGCTGTCCTTACATGTACCCGAATCTTCGTTAGTACTGGCTGGAAAGTCGTTCATTGCCAATATTGACCTTGCCAGAGGGTACCACCAAATTCCAATGGCCCCGGAATATATTGCAAAATCGGTAGTGACCAACCCTTTTGGCTGGTACGATTTTCGCTTTAGGCCATTCTGCTTTCGCAATGCGCGCAAGCTTTACAACCTTCACTAGACCAATACCACGGTGGTCTTGATTTCGTCATTGTTTACCTTACTGGCCTTTGGTTTGCATGTGCTTCTGCCTCAACAATTAAAACATCTAAGAAAAACTTTCGAACATTTTGAACCTCCAGGCAGCACCATTAACTCTAACCCAGGTGTATTTGGCCGAGCTGCCATCAGTTTCCATGCCACAGCATTGACGATAATGGCATTAGTCCCCGGCTTGCTAAAACGCAAACCATCCTGGATGATCCATCGCCGCAAACCATTAATAGCCTATGCCGTTTCCTCGGTAAGGGTAACTAAGGCGGACGGTTTCCACATGCCTGCGCTTCAATTCTGTAACAGTTAAATGATCTGCCGCAGGGCAATAGCAAACGTTTTAGTAGTTACGTAATCGGTTGCATTTTTAGCGTAACTTTTTAAGAGTTTGAGCCGCATCATCTATAACTTGGTTCAAACGGTATCCGTTTGAACTTTCGAGCAATCAAATTGTTCAAGCAGTTTTCCCAAAAGCAGCTACTGTTTTAAACCGCGAACTCTGAGCTGCTGTCTATCTTGAGGAGGAAAGTGTCGCGCAGTGAATAACACTGGTGCTTGCACGATCCTACTAGCTCTGTCTTTCCTAGGAGCTCCTTTTAGATTGTTGCCTGCTACAAAGAACGTCAGGATGGATGCCTTGTCCAACGGGACGGTGCTATAGTGCACTTGCGCAGAGTAAAACGACCTAAACTTTAGTGATGGATTCTAAAGTCACTCTAATATTTCTGGGTGCGCCATAGGCCTACGGTTTCTAGTGGCCAGTACGTGGTACTTGTTTTGCAGGTCTTGTTCATCAGTCAACATACCCCGGAATATAAGCGCGGTAAATTTAGAGGAATATGTACGCGCCGTAGTCAGGGAGTGCTTGTTTTATCTCATTTTTGTATAGCTGCAAGGTCGGGGACCCTTAGTTCCGGTGTTACGCCATGTGGTTATTGTCCAGCTGTGCGCGTCAGCCGCGTTAAAAAAGAGTGGAGATCCAAACTGTGTCATTCCAAGCGAACCTTGCGGCGACCTCCACATGAGTGACTGAATTTCCAAAGGACTTAAACACGATTAGAGGTCCTGGAGCTGCAAGTACGGGAGACCGGCGTTCCGTTTCTCCACCCTTGTAAAGATACGTTTTTATGGTCAACGGAAGCCGATCGAGCACCCTGTTTGAGTAGCACGTGATTGTTGTGGTCCTGAGTACCGGTTGACCAACAAAACTCCGCCGGCTTTTCTTGTGGTACTTCCAAAGCTGAGAAAGATACCGGCCATGGAGACCTTGCTGATTTTGGTCGGGATGAAACTAATTGTTACAGTTGCGCTTATTTGAGTCAACTTGGCTCTTCTGGCTCAAAATTGCTTTTATTGTTGCCACCTTAGGGTATGTTTGCCGTTTAACTGCTGCTGTAAACCTGTTGCACAATTGGACTAGGATAAGCATACACCAAACTAATGTGATAGTTGAAAAAGCAGTATATGACCATACGACGTCTTCGAAGCTATTTCGCTCTTTCACCACTGGTGGTTAAAGAAGTGCACATCTTGAATTGCACCGTTTGAAATAATGTACCCAGGTTGAATATGATTTGACTAACTGATTGCTTTTGTGAAGCAACACTTGTCCTTCGACTAAAACCCTTACGTCTTCGGATCTACTTGCTGCCAGCTACCCAGCACACGTCGTTACCTGTCAAAGCAATCAACGTTATGTTGTATGCTTCTCTGACTGGTCAGCTGCGCTTATCCTTTATACGAGCACAGCCTTTAGGTATTTACGGGAGGGCCGACTAGCGGGTAATGTGACTGCTCCAGTTGGTGTGATAGCTTACGCCGGTGCACTGGTTAAGGTGCTCAAAACTAGTGACGATGTATTGTGTTATCGAGCAATTTCAATTGAATGTTGGAAAAGCAGCAACATAATAGGAAATGCGGGACAGATACCACAAAAGAGATTGAAGAACATTTTTAGTTTACTTGGTTTCTTCTCGTAGGTGAGTACAAATAAGTTACTTAATGGACAAATGCTCTAGACCGGATGGTTGCACTGTTGAGAAACAGCAGATAAATCCGTCCTGACTACATGCGGGAACAGGTAAGAATAGTCCCGATGATCAATATCCAACATGCAGAGCGGCTAACTCCGAGGCAAATGGATGCACGCGTAAGAATGTGAAGCATATAAGTGAGAAGGGTTCAAAGAACATCAAGAGCATCTACTCGTATAGAACGCGTAGCGCACACACATTGACGCCTAGCTGGGATTTCCTTGCAAACTGAAGCCCGCAGTTTTATTAGCTTCAAGTAACGGTTGCATTCGGCGTCTTTAGTTTTGGTCGGTCTCCATGTACTATAATATGCTTGCACCTCTTTGCTTTCTATTTTCGCGTCTCCACGTTCAGAGAACATCAACTGGGTGCCCCATCGGTCCAGAAGTTATGCGAGCAAACAGACGTACGTAGACAAACGTAAAGCCTTCCGTCATTTAACACGTTCACCTCCTTCCTGGTAAACTAACCATTTGACCACTGGATCTGGCTAAGTAAATTCATGGGATTGGAGCACTTGCGGCATGCCAATAAAAAGCTCTTGCAACAAAGAATTACCGCAACCTACCTGAATCCATCCGTAACGGCCATACTTATACTTCTGCTTTTTAACTTCCGATCACTTGCTTATTGTTTCGCGAAAAGTACAGGCTCGTTAACCGAAAATGCAACAATGGCTTCCCTTGACGCCAGCTTGTTGGTTCTAGTCTACACAGTTCTAGCAAATGTTTGGAGGTCGTACACCAGAACGTAATGGGTGTTCGCCCGGCAATCGTACTCCCTATAAACACCGATAATATATTTTAACCAAACCGCGCCCATGCGGATGTGACTCAGCGTTAAACCGTCACGGCCGTATGCTTGCCCAACCACGCACGCCACATCACGGACGTCACTCCTCCCGTCTCGCACTATCCACGCAACCTATCATAAGTTCAGCGGCACATACACTAATTTCAACAACATCTGCACACGTGCAACAGCACCTACATGTATAAACTCACTGCTCCCACGTTAATTGTAAACCTGCACCACTTTCTGTGTGTTCACTAAATGTCAGTCGTACCTTTAACATATTCGTGCACTTTTATAGAGGTCACGTATAGTCCGATAATAAAGAAATTTATTTAGTTGGCTTAAGTTTATGGGCTGCGCCACCACCACCTGTATGGCTCCCAACCGTTAGTATTTCTGGCATATATGTAGTTGTATTGCTACACCGTTTCTTTTAATGGCAATAACTTCAGGATGGTTATACATTACAAGTTACGTCCTTTTGTACATAAAAAGATGTACGCGAATAATCCTCAAAAACCAGGTGACCACCGTCATTTTAAAACTAGTGGAATGCAGTATAGCTAGCAAAAGTTAACTATATTATTTTAGCCTTATATACGCATGGTTTCCAGTTCCTTTTCGTCTACCTTCTAAATAGATTTCATGTAGTAAAGGTTAGCAAATGCACTTGCTAAATAGATGCATCTAGGCTTGCTATCAAGGATGTGTTTAAAACCTTTTCTAGGTAGCACTTATGCTGGACAAACCAATGTGATCTGCCGACCTGGAGATCTCCCTGCTACTGATTCGACTAACCCCATCAAGCACTATCATTTAATTCCTTATTTTATCTTGTATGAGGAACCCCCAGTTAGGTCTAATCTTGCACTGTGCACCTTGATTAAGACCTGAGTTTACTTTTCCTGTCTAGGTTCAATCGTTGCTCAAGCTTGCTATGTCAACACTGGCTTTCTCTGTGTTAACCCAGCCAATGCTACGGCAAACATGGCGAGGGGCACACCGGTCTACCTGCGCCTGTTTGCCACGCAGCTCACTGGCCTGTCTACCCTGATAAAATCGATCGATTATCTCAACGGGGCCATTGGTTCTTTTGTGATGTCCTGCCTCAGGTTAACTTTTAACCATCTAGTGTGTGTCCATGGGTATAGTCACCTAGCTCGTGTCATACCTTGCAGTGAAGCGGTACTTACGGTTTCGCCTGGTACTCGATTGTAGCTTTTGTACTTAAGGACCCCGTTGAGCCTTGTCATAATTTGTTGTTTATGGTGCCCTAATACTACAGTAGTCAATCCGGAAATGGTTTTTAACTTACTCCGGGGAACGTGGGTTAGTTTCGTCTCGCGAATATGTTTCCTATGATCTGTGCGCTGGAGCTGACTTGGTCTACATTCGACAACCAGTGACCGCGCGTTCCGCTCAAGGTTCCCAAGCTTTTTGCTGCTTATGGCGCTCACCGCAGTAAGGATGGTTAGCTGATTGCCCATACTTCCCGGATAGGTTTATTTTATCAAAACGAGCATTTCCCCGCTTCAGCTTTAGCGCTTAACTACCGACATTTTCATGAAGGCACTATAATTACATTAATCCTTTCTTCATTGGGATTTTCTGATGGGAAATTGCTTTCCAGCTGCATAAAACGTCGTGAAGTAACCGCTGTCTTATTTTTGAGATCGATTGCACGCACCCGAAAAGCGGTGCTGTAATATGCCACCTGACCTCACTTAGTTGCGGTAAAGCAAGAATATTATACGCCTATTCACACATACTTGCATACAAATAACGTAAAATATTGGGTAACGCAGGACACATCGCAATTTTCTGGAATCTGTTGTATGGTTAGGATTACTATTTGCAACTTTTTCAACGTCAAGGAAAACCTACGTTTTTTCCTCTAAAGGAGTCAATCGTAATGGAAGGAAACAAACTTCAAATATGCTGAAATACGAAGCAGCAAGATGTATGCACCAAACTTAATTAGAGAAATAGGGTAGGATTAGCTAATAGGGTACTCCGATCCTTAAGGGAAGGGTTGCACAGGCGAACCAAGCGCATCAGGTGGACTCTAAAACGGTTATATATTTGGTCCTAATAAACAGCCCAGTGCGTAGGTATTATAGGTTGCAGTTGCTGTACGCAATAACCATATGTCTGTTCAACACTCCCGTATCAAGCGTGACGCCTCCTATACATTTGACTACGGAGAGTTCGCAGGTTGGTTGAGTGGAAGGATGACAGTAATTCATACCTTTAAAACTCATCCACATACAATAGGTAGGAATAAAGTTCCTCAAATGGGACGAAGACCTGCCTAAAACCCTTCAACAGGGGCAGTCCCGTAAACCGTAACCCAACTCGCTTACCGAAGCCCGTTTTTGATGTCGTCTATTCGGACTTGCTCCACTGAACAGGAGTTCCAGCGTAGGCAACGCTGCTATCACTGAACGCGGCATTGTAGGTACGACGGGCTGAAGGCTAAGTAGGCTCTAAGAAACCTTTATCTGTCAGGGTGCTCCACCAGTTTTACTGCACCCTAGGTTATGCTGAGCTGGAATTGGTGACTGCGTGATCTCGTGTGTGTTCGCTCGGACGGATGAAAAGTCGCTTCCTCCCGAGAAGTCGTTTATCTAGGGACAGCACGTCCATCCGCATTAAGCTGCACACGCTGAGAGATAGATTAATTGCTACCCCGAAACGGTGGTCACCGAAAGTACACAGTAAGAACCAGTATTTATCCGGACCAGCGGTAAGATCCCAGAATTGCACCGGCTCGTCAGCATAAAATAGCTAATGCAATTACCTAGATAGTTGCATAATTCACAAGCTCTGTTACTTTGCCAAAGGTAGATGGCTTCAGTGGTTCAAACTCACTTGCAAACGCATGAACTTGGCCTATCTTCCAAATCAAGTGCATCTGAAGAAGCCGCCTGAACGCAGTTTAAGTTACAGGCCTTTGTTGGGTAAAGCAGCAGATGCATTAACGAAAACGGAGGATAGCACATCGGATCATTAATCAAGGTTTGTCGCACGAGCCACGCGTTCCGGAGCTAGCAACATCTTTTCAGACAGGAGTAGCTTTTGTGAAATCTAGGTTGAAACATGCTAGGCATGCCGTACAATCGGCACGTAGGTTGCTGTGGTAACATTTGCTCACTTCTCTACTTGCTTGGCATGCACAATTGCAAAAGGGACTTAGCTGTACATTCCAAGCGAACATTAATCATATTATTTGAAAAATTAGAGGTTTGCTTGCATCTACCAGAAGTTAAAGGAAATTTGTGGCTCGATTTCCAAATTGAACGCGTAATCGCCTCATACAACTCAACAACGAAACCTAGTACTTCCTGATTATCTACCACCTTGCCTCTTTTAAAAATTATTTTTCGCCCTAGATGTCAAAGGGTCTGAATCACTACTTGGAAGATGTTATTCAACTTCCGATCCAGCACAGTTCTCGCCTTTGTACCAGGAGGCTGTACAGATACCACACTCACACACATTCAACCGCATGAACACAGACTTTGTTTGACCAGGCTTTGATGTCGCGCATTTGGAAACTGCCAACCCAAGCGGTAACGCGGTACCGTTATTTCTACTCCTGATATAAGGGAAGAATGGCCTTTGCCTGACAGTGATTGTGTTGTTAGACTGCCTATTAAAGCATAGGCCGACAACATGTGGGTTTAATGCGCTGGCTTCCTGTACATTACGATAGCGCAGAAAAGCACCGTCGGAGCAGCTGACAGACCTAGTCACCGTTATCTGCTCGGTCTGCATAAAAATTGTTGTTCAATGGAATCAAGCCACGGTGTATTATTTTTACCGGGATCGCGTAAATTCGGTTACATGGCTAAACGCCTCAAGTTTGCAATTTAAAACTGACCTTCACCTTTCAAAAAGCTTGGTCCGACAAAAAGAGAAAAAGGGTTAGGTGGACGTAAACTACATAACCCTACATCCGCCGCCTTCTTAAAAGTATTAGGCTTCGTTTTTGTATTGTCTCGAAATGTAGCAACCTGCATGGTAAAACCAATTGCTTAGTAGCCCTTGGAGCAACTTTATTATAGCCTTACAAATGTCCACGTGGCCGACCATGAGAAACACTTCCAGGTGAACGACTAGCCTCTTTTATCGAGCGTGGTGGTCCACGGTGTGGTGTAGGAACACTTACAGCACCGGCTCCTAAAATATCGTTGGTTAGGCAGGCCACCGGCTGTCCCAATAAGGTTAGTAAATGTTTCAGTACTGTTAAAACCATGCATAAGCAGGCACCTATTCAACCTTTGGCTACAAAATAAAAACCAAGGCCCCCAACAGCATTGTCAGAGCGCCAATACGCTGCACATCATAGGGCCGCATAGTCATAAAATACTAAGCAAAAGCTTAAGCAGATTCATATAACTAGCAGGACATCTTAGGTTTTCCTTAACGCTTAACTACAACTGAGCTGGTGCGTTGTTCCAACGTTATCGCGATAGGAAACGTGGTTTGGTCGCAGAAGTGCGCGGTAGGACAGGCCTATTTTGCATTAAAATAAATGCAAAATACATTTCGGAGCTTATCCGAAACACACCAACAATCATAAAGCCGATGACCACAAGTGTAAGCTAAAGTTTATTTTAGACGGGAATAATAGGATACTGTGGTAACTGTGCCTTCTTCAGCTGCTAGTGGAACTTGGTGTCGACGAAGTACTTTGAAATAAAGGGATCTAAAACAACCACCGCATCAAGCCCCGTCTATTAAGTAACTGCCCACCGTACAAGTAGTCAATGCTGAATCTGTTACAAGAAGTGAGGAAGAGAAAACAATAAAATGAAAAGCGAGAACGGGAACAGCGAAACGAGTACAGCCTATGATATGCCAGTGACCGTCAAAGAACCGAGAGCTGAGGATGTGTCAGTTATGTAAAAGAGAGGTTTAGTATTGTCACCCAAGGCAACTAGCTTACCAGCAACCTCCTTCCTCGTACCTTTCCATACCACATGCTCCACTAGCGAATGCCAGCGCTGTACAACAGTGCGACAGACAAGCTTTTGCTCTAAGCTGAGCAGACCGCATCCGTGAAGCTTACATGGGTGACGGCTGTTTATATTAGGGGAATAAATAGCTGATAATGTTCAGTGTCGATCTTGATAGTCAAAATACCGTAAAAGAGAACGATGCGTCGTCTTAGCCTCCGGTAGTGCATTAAGAACAGCAAAAAGTTAAACATGATTTCGGGATACGTCTGTCCCCGTAGACCCTGCAATAAATTAGTACCTGCCCGTAAAACAACCTTCTACCTCATTTTGTCTCAGATTACACATGGTAAACAAGCCTGGATATATTATTCCAAATGCGGTTACACGACTGCCGAACACAACTTTACAAACATATCGGCCACTAAAACGCCGAATGAGTGGATGATAAATGACATCATACGGAACCCTTTACAGGCAACGTTCCAATGGTCGCCAGACTGAAGAGTTGCTGAGTGGACTTTGCCTAACTCAACCTGCTGAGTGAATACAGGTATTATACCCCTGCTGCCGAACTATCGTGCGAGAGGAGAAGCAGGTTCCAATTCGAAAAATGAACCCTTGGCTCGAGTTATTGGAACCAACCAGAATGCAGACCAGGCCCAAAGCCTACCCGTGGCACTTTGCATTGCCTCAGAAACCTATGGATGGTTACTGCACTCCAGGGGTTAAGATAGTCAGCAAACATAAGCGACGAAAATTACAATTTCTACGGCAAGTCAATTACATAAATCTTAAAAACCATTAGCCCCAACACTGAACCCTGCGAGGTGCCAACATGGACCGCTTGTCCAAATAAACGGCTACCCTGCGTGAACACACGGTTCCACGTTCCAGGAACTCAGCGGCACGTTAAATAAATAAACAAATAAATAAATAGTTTATTCTCGTCATTGCGAGGCACACCCTCAAGGACGTGATCATGGCATTACAGACGTGTATGATCGGTAATTGCACAAAGTAGTACATTTTGATCAATAGCGTAGGAAGTTGTGTGCGTGTTGAGGTGCAAAAATATGTTTAACTGTGTATTTGGAACGGGCCATGTTGTGTGAGTAGGTAAATGTGATTGTGTGGGCTTTTGTTGGTTGGTTTCGCCATCAACGGGGAAAGCAATGATATGCTTCGAATCAAATAACGTTCGTGATGTGTGAATGCCCCTGAAGAAAAGGGAAGAGGCAGTGACTGTATTTAGTGGCGAATCACATCCGCCACTTCACAGGGTTGTTAAACGGATACTTGTGATTTTTATACGGAGAACGCTTTCCAGGCCAAATCCCACCACATCCTGGAACACCGCCGAGCCATTTGCTGGAACAGGATTTGCCCGAACCACCCAGCTGGCACAACGAGGAGACTAAAGGGCGCGGCCAGTTATCCATAAGGCTTAAACCAGTTTGAGTCAAGGATGAGGAACTATGCCAAAAGCGTTCGAAAATGCTGCGAATGGCAAATTTACAGCGTTACCACCGTTCAGCGATTCAGCCTACCCTTTTTGAGCTAAAGTGTAAGACTTTGACACAAAACCAGCCTGCTGAATTCCATTTGCATGGCGCTAAGTTTAATTGTGTTTAGGTGGTTCGTTACCAAAGCCCTTACTACCCTTCCAAACTACTTTACTACTAACCTTACTAAATTGCCTGGTCGTCAATTTGTATGCTTTTAACTAGCCTAGCTCTTGTTAAGCGGATTGATGGTTGCTTCGTTTCATCCCAAACTTAAATGCAGCTGACAAGCGATTTTGCAACCACGCGTGTAAGGGAAACGCTCAATTTCGCGGCCAAGATGTGCAACAGGTTGGGTTGCATTGGATCAGGACTTGAAGTTTTGGAAGTGCTTCTGCTTTGCAACAGCTAGAAGAGTTTAGTCGCCGTTTAGTTGAACCTAACTAAGCACTGAGCCATTGGAAGTTTTAAAACTGTTCCAAACTGGTACTGAGATCTACTGTGCCGAGACACCAGTATACTGTTAGTTAAGTCTACTAGCCCTATCATGATCTGTATGCGTGCGGGTAACGTTTGATCGAAATCAGGCCGGTATAGACTGTTTTGTTCCGTTGCGCCTAGTTACGTGCGCAAACAGCATCCGATGCTTAGCTTTTACCAAGTTGGCTGAACCCTCTCCTATCGGGGATGGTGTAGTGCACCGGAAAACATGCTCTTTCAGTATCTTGTAACATTGGATTTTATGGTTGTTTTAACCTTCGAACGTCCATTTGTTTTACGGACTGCACGTCCGTTGTCACAAACTGGTTTGGTGAGTCCATCGCTGCACGTTTCTCGCTCTGTCTGATTCGCTTCCTATCCTTGTAGCCTCACAATATACGTTGGGTTCAGTTGCCTCCGACTTCTATACTGTCGTATTTGACACGTCTTACGTGTCATTGCTTACCGACTAATATCCCGGGCTCCGCCCAACAATTGGTGAACCCCTGTCAGGTACACGCCGCCCGCCATTTTGCACTTTCATTCTGGTGAGCTCGTTCCAGTGCTTCTGTGAATCATTACTGGTGATCATATTGCTTGCGCACCTACCACATTTTTATCTGCTTTTCGCAATGGATAATCTAGAGGATAAGCCGTCTCCATGCTCGGTTAACGCCGTTCAGCCTGCCATGGTCAATTCGGTTGCATTGGCCACTCCCCGTTGTTTGGCGAATAGTCCTTTATTATGGTTTTTGCATTTAGAATCCGTATTTTATATTCGTAAGATTTCTTCTGATTTCGCAATGTATAACCAGCTATTATCTTGCCTTTCTCATAGTATATCCTCGCAGGTGAGAGACATAATTCTTTGCCCCCTCTAGTAATGAAATACGAGACGCTTAAACAGGCTATAATTCAGCGCATCACGCCCTTTGACAAGGTCCGTCTGCAGCAACTACTTAGTGATCTACAGCTTGAAGGTAGGATGCCCCCAGCCTTGTTGCGCGAAATGCAACAGCTTATCGGCACGTCCAACATGGACGTAGGGATTCTCCGCGAGCTGTGGATGCGACGCCTTCCTACAAGCATTCAAGCTATCCTTGAAGTAGCAAGTGACTGGCCAATCACGGCAATTGCAGATCTAGCAGACCGCGTCAGCGAACGGCACCAACCAGAGACTAAAACCAAAGCACCCAAGCAGCTTTGCGCTGGCGAAACCAAAACGACAGGCGCGACTAGCCTGCCGTCGGCAATAGACGCATTATCACTGCACATAGCGTCGCTTCAGCGCCAGATCAAAGAACTCACATTAAACCGTAAGCACTGCAACCGCTCTGGATCATCGCACCGTCGCACAAAACCTGATGCCTCAGGTTACTGCTTTTACCACTCGCGTTTCGGTAATAAAGCCCGTAAGTGCGCACAGCCGTGTAGTTACTCCGCTATAGATGATCCGCCACGCCGGGCTGTAATGGCCACGAACGTCGGCAAAGCCGAAAGTCGTCTCATCTACATTAGGGATTATGACTCCGATACCCAGTTCTTTGTTGATACCGGGGCGGCATTCAGCGTCATTCCCCCTATGCCAGGTGAGCCTATCGCTTCTCTGCCGACAAGCCTCAGTGCTGGCAATGGCACGCCAATAGCCACCTATGGTCATCGGTCACTTACCCTGGACCTAGGCCTTCGGCGCACTTTCCGCTGGGTGTTCACTGTCGCTGCAGTCCCCTTTGCCATCATTGGCATTGACTTTCGCAGGCGTTTCCACCTCTTGGTCGATGCGTAACGCCAGATGATAGTCGACACTGTTACAAAACTCAGCGTACGTGGCACCACCGCCGATGTCAAATCTATATCGCCGGTCTATGCTTTTCCCCAGACCTCGCTAGACTACGCTAACCTCTTCTCTCAGTATCCCAAGCTCGTTCAGCCAATGCATGCAGCTTTGCCCGTGGCAGCTCAAGTCACGCACCACTTACGGACGAACGGCCCACCTGTGTCATGCCGTCTACGCCGGCTATCGCCTGAGAAACTAAAGGTGGCTAGGGCGGAGTTGGAGCACATGCTTGAACTTGGAATAATCCGCCCTTCCGACAGCCTTTGGTCCTCGCCACTGCAGATGATCCCCAAGAAATCTGGTGACTGGCGCCTTTGCGGTGATTACCGCGCACTCAATCGCCTAACCGTCCCAGATAGGTATCCCATCCCACACATGCAGGACCTTCCGGCCTGCCTCAAAGGTAAGACGATCTTCAGCAAGATCGATCTGGTTCGCGCCTATCACCAGATACCTGTGGAAGACAATGACATGCCTAAAACAGCCGTCATCACTCCTTTCCGTTTGTTTGAATTTTTAAACAATCCATTTGGACTGTGTAACGCCGCACAAACCTTCAAACGCTTCATCCACGATGTCACCCGTGGCCTAGGCCTCGCATATTCCTACCTCCATGATATCTTAGTAGCCAGTTCATCGGAACAAGAGCATCTCGAGCACCTTCGAACTCTCTTCCAGCGTTTGACCCAACACGGTGTCACAGTCAACCAGACTAAGTGCGAACTCGACAAATCAACGGTAGAATTTCAGGCCACCTGCTTCCATCGTCTGGTATTGAAGACCTTCTTGATAAGATCCAGGCAAACAAGGACTTCCCAGCTCCGACGTCGTTCAAGCACCTCCGTCGATTTTGTGGTTTGGTCAACTACTATCGACGCTTCATTCTGCGCTGCGCTCAGCTCAAGCAGCCACTGACTGACCTACTCAGAGGAAATGAACGTAAGTTCGCTTTCCCTGACAGAGCACAGGCAGCCTTCGCCGAGCTCATGGATGCTATCTCCAACAAAGCCCACCTCGCTCATTCCGAATCGACTGCACCTCTTTCTATTACGACTGATGCCTCAGACGTCGCGGTAGGAGCCGTCCTCCAACAACACGTTGCTGGGCAATGGCAACCCCTTGGGTTCTCCAAGCGCCCGCACCCAGCGGAATCCCGCTACAGCACGTTTGGAAGAGAACTGCTCGCCATTTACCTAGCAATACGTCAATTCCGGCACACAGTTGAAGGCCGCGCTTTCACGGTCTACACTGGCCACATGTCCCTCATCCTTGCCTTCAACTCTGCTAGCGACCGATACTCACCACGAGAAACAAGACACCTGGACTTTGTCACGCAGTTCACTGCAGACCTACGTCATGTCTTAGGTGGCGACAATCCCGTTGCCGACGCTCTCTCACGCGTCAACCTCACCCTGCAGTCTTTGCCTACCGTCTACCTTGCAGCCATAGCATCTGCTCAGGCTCAAGCGAAGATATACAGCGCACTCTGCAGTCCACTTCGCTGCACGTGCAACCTGTTCCTCTCCAAACCACGGAAGGAACCATTCTTTTTGACACTTCCACAGGTTGTCCTAGACCTCTCGTACCCGTCTCCTTCAGACGCACAGTCTTCGACGCACTGCACTGACTATCGCATCCTGGTATCCGTGGGTCTTTGAAACTGGTCACCGAACGTTTCGTTTGGCCACGCGTAAACAAAGATGTTTGTACCTGGGCTCGCGCCTGCCTTCAATGCCAGCGCTTCAAAGTACATCGTCACACTCGCAGTCCTCTTGGTTCATTTCCTGCCCCGGACTCTCGGTTCTCGCATGTACACTTAGACCTGGTAGGCCCATTGCCACCTTCACGCGGATTCGTATACATTCTTACATGTGTCGACCGCTTCACCAGATGGCCAAAAGCCATTCCAGTAACAGACTGCACAGCTGAGACTGTTATCCGGGCCTTCTTACATCGGTGGGTCTCGCACTACGGATGCCCATCCACCATCACAACTGACCGAGGAACGCCTTTCGAATCTTCACAATTCGAGACGTTCTGCAACGTTTTAGGTTGTCGCCGCATTCATACCACAGCCTATCATTCAGCAACCAACTGGTTGATTGAACACTTTCATAGACAGCTTAAAGCCTCGCTCTGCGCCTCCTCCGACCCTAGCTGGAGCGAAAACATTTCGCTTGTACTCTTAGGTATTCGCAGCAGCATCAAAGCTGACTTGCAATGTGCACCGTCAGAGCTGGTTTACGGCACGACGCTCAAGTTACCAGAAGAATCCGTTTCACCTCCCGCATCGTCAATGATGCCTCCGCCTAACTTTGCGTCCTCCCTAGCTAAAAGCATGCGTTCACTACGCCTGACACCGCCCCGTGAACATACTAGAGATGTGCAAATGCACAGCGGACTCGCTAGCTACACACACGTCTTCCTCCGCACCGACGCAGTGCGGCGCCCTCTCCAGCCTCCCTATACTGGCCCTCTCAGAGTTCGGCTACGGACTCCGAAACACTTTACTTTAGACCAGAATGGTCACCGAACAACGGTGTCCATCGACCGCGTCAAAGTGGCTTCCTTTGACGAGCCACTTGCAGCCAATCCTGATGCTCTCGCAAAAGCGCCCGCACTTGTGCTGACTTCCCGAGCACTGGATGGCCCGCAACCCTCTGTACCCCTTGACCCGCAACCTATCCCGCCTCAACCCTAGACAACCGACGCGGTAGACAGGTTAAACGTCCGGTCCGTTCTACAGATGTTGTAAGCGTTTGCTATTTCCATTAACACGCCTTTTCTCGTCTTTAATGGTTATCCTGCGTCTTACCCACAAACGTTTTGCAAAATCGACAAAATACCAAAAACATTTTGAAAAACCTAAAAGGCGTATTTGCTTTTATCATACATGCCATGTTCCCTCTCCGGCGTCATGCCACTTCCCCGACCCTTGACAACCCCTCTGAGTTCTACCTTCCAGAAACTCAACCGCCGGAACTGACCAGGCAACCCTCGAGTGACTCGCCAAACGGCTCAACAAAACCCTGGAGTGACTCGCCAAACGTCCCACAGCCCCTTCCTCACCCATGGAACAGACAGTCGCCCTTGATCGCAGACACCCACGAACGAATTGGTCCCCAAACGCCGCTTAGGCATTGCCGACGAGGACGCCGGATTTCTTCGTGGGACGAGCACGCCCGGATTTCTCCGTGGGACGAGGCCGCCTGGATTTCATCGTGGGACGAGGACCGTGGACTAAAGTGCGGTGTGGGGAGTGGCACCTCCCAAGCGCACCGTCGGGTCTGCGGCAAAGGGAAGGTCCTGTCTGCCTTTTTCTGGCCTAGCCAGTATCTTTTGCAGTCCGATCAGCCCGCCCCGACGGCCCACCGATGACGCACTCTGGTCCACACGATCGGCATAAACAAAACTAACATAAGTCTGGACCCAGCGAACTTTGCTACACAAACACTTTGGAAACTTTTCTCCAAGCCATTGCAAATATTCGCATCACTCTCACCTCTTACTTCCCTCAATAACAGCTCTATCGAAGGCTCCATCCTTCAGCCAACTAGGGGGAGGCCCTTGTAGTGCACCGGAAAACATGCTCTTTCAGTATCTTGTAACATTGGATTTTATGGTTGTTTTAACCTTCGAACGTCCATTTGTTTTACGGACTGCACGTCCGTTGTCACAAACTGGTTTGGTGAGTCCATCGCTGCACGTTTCTCGCTCTGTCTGATTCGCTTCCTATCCTTGTAGCCTCACAATATACGTTGGGTTCAGTTGCCTCCGACTTCTATACTGTCGTATTTGACACGTCTTACGTGTCATTGCTTACCGACTAATATCCCAGGCTCCGCCCAACAATGGGCAACCTTGTGATGCTGCTGAAGGTTGTTAGAAACCATTCGAAAATTGACGTAGGCACTGGCCGATGGGGCTTATAAAGCTAGGTGCATTAGTATCTAAACGGCTTTCAAGTAGCTGGTTGCCTGTGGAACCCGTCCTTAAAGACCGTGCCCTTAGCCCACTTTTTCACCAGCGGAACCTTGTAGGCAGAAACCTCCGTAGTATAGGCAAAAATTTATCTCACGTTAAATGAACAGGGTTCGCGATGGATATTTAACAGTACAGTAATGAAGCATTAGCTCGCGCAATAAATGCGCCTGCCAAGTATTCTGAAGTAACTCAACGGCAGTCTGTTGCCGCATTGAATCAGCGCGCTGAATGTATACGCATGCCTGGTCACTGGACCTTTGTGGTGTATGGTCCAAGAAGTCAGCTATAAAGTAAAGGGACTTAGCAAAAACAAGGCTTAACGTATTTGATGCTTACGTCAAAATTACTAGTTTCATCTCGACAATGAGATAAATGCTTAAATGGGCATGATTATTTTACTTCAAAATACATGGGTAATTGTGCTCCCACACTACAGATTGACCCGCTGCAAACAAGGTTTATGATTAGTTGCGCATGTAGGAATGTGTGTGGTGCTGTGTGTCTCTTCACATTCAATTTGCCAACCCAAACCAATAAGAAGGCTGATGTGGTACGTGTGCCGCATGGTCGCTGAGACTAGGCTGTACGCGTGCGTACGTGTTGAGTATTTGCATTTTCTTGGCTAATGGCTTTTGAGTGATATCCTTGGCTGCATCACGGGGACTGCTGAGCCTCAGCAATTTAAAACTTCCCATTTATTAGAAGGCTGCTGTGGGGCACGGTGCGTGTGTCCTACCACGAGGCGCCTATCTCGTAGGATCCGCGAACACATCCCAAAGTGGTTTTACAAAGGCGAAGCGAGGTCTAGTAACCAATCCAGTTTGTCTCACCTTCTAGAGCGCAGTCCCGCAGGGACGGAAAATGAGCTTAGAGTCCACCGTACTGTACCTGAACGTTTCTCCCGCGGATTCAGGAAGCACCAGCTGTCTATTGCGGCAGCTATATACATCCGCCACCTCAAGCCAAAATTGTGCGTAAAAGCAGTTGGCAGGCCCTTAACTTCGGCCTTGGCCCACAACCGACTGTGATTTCCCCTGTACATACTTGCAACCTTCAAGGTCCCTTGGTTTATTGACTTGTTCCTGTTGAAATTAAGCATTCTGTTCAACACGCAGCCGAATCTGGCATATTTAGCACTTTTTCGTCAGCATGTAATTTTTGAGTCTGTTGTGAATTACCGAAATGTTTACATTACTCAGATTCTGTCTCCAAGATTCATTCTGATATCCTTGGTATAGATACCTTGTTGTGAAGGTTAGCCACATGCTTACTTGTCTACTGCCAACCATCCCGTCTAAACCGACTCCAGGAGACAGTTAGTCGTTGCTAGCTGGGACGAGCTGCACGTCCCCTGTGACTGTGTTTCCCTCAAAGAGGGGCTATATGCCCAAGGTTTGCATGTGGCGAACCACGACCCAACCATCGCCTCGTGTGAGCTGGAGTCCTCAAATACAGCGTGCTTGTATATGGCTGTGCAGGAGCTTGAGTCGGCTGCACTGATGAAACCTGACGCCATTCCAGGTACCGCAAGGTTTTATTCCTGCGGGTTTACGTCGGTTATGGGGTCCGTGAACGCAACTGTGTGTAGCGCAGCGCGAGCCAACTGTGGTCTCTCTTCAAACGCAGGTGTCGCGTGGCCGTCCCCATGAGGCTTACAGTAGCAGATAATTCCATGCACATATACCTCCATTCAATTTAGGTGCATGTGGTAAGGTTAAACGAAACTTTTAATGTTACGCTGTCTTTATGCTCATGTTTGTTTATGTTGCTAGCGCAGGAAGTGAGCATAAGGAACCTTCTAAATGGATAATGGACGTACACCGTGGGGCTAGAATCGTATTGATAGGCAAGGGGCGGTGTTGGTTTTTAATGACAAATCACATCCGCCAACACGAAGTATTGACAAATGGACGCATGTGTCCTTTTATGAGGAGTGATCTTGCCAAGCGGTAACCGCCTACTTCCTGAAACACCAATGTCACATTATTGGCTGGAACGAGACAGCCCCAAATCATCCAGCTGGTAACACGGGAAGGCCGCCCGGCAAGCCATATACTTAGCGGGGAAGTCCACAAATTCATGCTACAGCGCTTGGAAAGTCAGCAAAAGAATGCTTGCACCAAAAGTTCCTGAACCGAACTGCACGTAAGGTCTACCTAATAGACTTCCGAGAAGTTAAGAGCCCCTAGAACTTAACATCTATTATTCGGCTGAATGGAAATAACGTCAATAGTCCCAGTGGCAATACTTCCTGGACTCCGGTGTGCTACAAAAACTGTTAACTGAACAGAAACAGTGTACGTAACAGCCCATGGAGCTTCAACCATATGTTCCAACGGCTTAAATGCGCATGTCCTAAACGCATCGAATTTACAGCACAGTTCAAACGCGTCTCCACTTTGACTGCCATCTGAGCGGTCAACTCTAAGCATTGCGCAGCTAGATAAACTTATAGCACCGTCCGTGATGTCCGGAGACAACCATGTTTTAGTGAAAGCAAGCATCTCGGGACAACATTTGTCTAAAGTTGCCCCAACATGTGAGCTTAGTTGCGTAGGCTAAGCATACTGCCAAGTACTACCTAAAGAAACTTGCCACGACCAGTCCGGCGTAGTGCGCGTTCAAAATGGGTACCGGTTGCGTGCATGTGGACCAGCGAATGGCAACCTGAAAAACCACTAAACAGTTGCCTTGCTGACACGCCGCAAAGTTTGGTGGTCTTCTTGGTCTCCTTTAAGTTCAGTCGATCTACCAGTGGAAGGCCTGCCTTAAAGCTCACACCTGTACCTCCAAGACTTAATAAATGAGTAAAATGTTTTGTATTTATATGGGTAGCATGGAGCACGCGAAATGACCGGGGTCACAGATTTTTCCTACGGTAGGGGCCTTTTACGATTTGGTAGGCTGTACGACCGTGATATTAGAGTGGCCAGGTGGAAGCAACTTGGTGACGCACAAGTTCAAGCACATGTTATCATCCAATATGCTTACTCTGGGATCATCATCATCTGTGATACGGGCACCACGACGGTGGTTGCTCATCCCCCTTGTGTTTGCTCATAGAACGACTCCAAGTGGCCTCACCGCTAGCTATGCGACTGTCACTGTTCCATCAAACACTGTTTAATCTGCGGTAGTGTATGCTTAACACTCACTTGTCAAGAGCTTACCTTCCCTTTGCTCTCCTAGCCAGCACATAGGCTAAGGGGCAGTTCTTGTCTGTTACTTGTTTCAGCTCAAGGGCGCAGGGTCCCTTGACTCAATGTCGCCATGAACATTGTCAAACACGTTGCTAAAGCGGGACGCATCGGCGCCATCCGGGATGGTCAGCACTTTTAACTGAGAAGCGGTACGCATCGGCATCTTTTCTTTGCATAGCTGTCAAGCAGCTTTAGGAGAGACAACATTTGTTCTTTGATTCTGAGGAAACTGGTGCTCCGGGTTTAGCAGCCGGCATATGGAAAGTTTTGGTCATGATCTACATCCTTCTAATGGGCACATGAAGAGCTTCAACCGTGCTACTGCTGGCTTCTGCATCAGTTACTTCCAATTTACCTGCCGCGATTTTAGGAGGGGCTACCCTTTTACCGAACGACAGACACCAGCGCGAAGACTGTCAGCAGGCACACTGTCCACTACGGCGCCACAGCGCGCGACTTCAAGGAGTTCAGTTGCAATTCTCATTTGATGCGGAGCAAGACAAGATAAGCAAACCCGGCTAATGCCTTCTCAACATCTTGTACCCTTTAGTCCATCACCTGTGAAAGCCGGATACTTGGAGCTATAAGTACTGCCCTCATCACAGCTGAATGCAAGTTTCCTCTGGATGAAAATACTTTTTGCTGGTTCCCTCCGAAGCCGGTACAAAGGTCGACAAATGTAAACGTACGATTGTCTACCACCAGATGAATCCGTGGCTGATATTAAATACGGGGTTTGCACGCAAGCTGAATTAAACGTAGAGAACTGGGGGCCTAAAGTGTACATCAGCCCTGGTAGTTAGTGTGACAACCATGTTATAAGGAAAATAACGTAACATTTTCACACTCGTACCTCAGTAAAACGACAAGAATAGATAGATGAAGATGAGATATAAGACGAAGGATATAAGATGGGACTAAAACATAACGACCGAAAAGATAAGCAGTGTGCGACAACGTGGCACTTTCTTGAGAGCAATCTTAATTTAAGACGACTTGGATCGGAAAAAGTTAAAAACAAACGAACACTCTCTTTCACATTGCAGCTAAAATTTTCTATCAGTATGCTACTCGACCGTAGGAGTTATTGAGTAACGTACTGGGGGTTACCGCTGTGTGATCAGCGGGCAGCTGCGTGGGCAGTGGAGGAAGCAGTGAATGCTTCATCCAAATGCCAGCGCTGATCACTGATACTCTGACACCTAGCGCAGTTTTCTGTTCTTCGTCTTACCCCTTGCACCTCAGTTTAGCAGCAGTCATTCTTCGTAGCCTCCAAACTTCTCTGCTCATTTTTGGAGCCTGCTAAGAGACACTCTTCTATTCGTTCAACCTTTACTGTCTGGAACCGTCTGCGTCACATACATATGCTTTTTGTTGACTTATTCTGGGATACTGTAGGTATCCACCAGAACCTAGAAGGCTTCACCCAAATGCCACCGCTAGCCACTAATACACTCTCCCTTAGTACCATTATCAGTTCTTCGTATTATCTACAGCACCACTTTTAGTTGCGGCGCGTCATTGTAGGTAGCATGCACCTTTGCTCTAGGAAACACTCCTTAGCTCTTCAACTCACTCTCTTGGATCATCTGCATCACATACCTTTGCTGGTTTGTTGACTTCTGCCACTTCATGTAGCTACTGGTAATTAGGGAACTTAGGTGGAATGCATTTGCTGGTCACTGCTTCTCTCCTAGCGCCATTGTATGTCGTTCGTCTTGCCCTCCATCTTTCTTGCAGCGATTCGTTGTAGGTTCCAGGCCCCTTCTGCGCAGGTCTGAGGGGCTCTAGGATACACTCCTTGTCTCTCCGGCATACACCCACGCGAAATGTCTTTATCACTTACCTTTGCTAGCTAGTTGACGCATTCTGTGATCCTGTAGGCATACGCAAGTGGCCAAGCGTCTTATTGGCTACATCTGGCCACTGATAGTTTTCCTAGCGCCAACCTAAGTCGATTGTCTTAAACTCTGCCTCTGGTTAGAAGCAGCTAGTGGTCGTAACCTCCATGCATCGTCGATTATACATTGCATGCTAAGAGCCACTCTTTGCTTTCTCCAGCCCTATTCTTTGGGACTGTCTGCGTCAAATACATTTGCTGTAGGTTGACTTATTTTGGGCCACTGTAGGTATACACTAGTAACTAGAAGGCTTCATCCAAATGCCGTTGCTGATCACTGATACTCACACTCCGGGCACCATTATCCGTTCTTCGTTTTACCACTGGCACCTCTGGTTAGCAACAGTTATTCCTCGTAGGGTCCAACCATATGAGCGCATATCCGGAGGTTACTAAGAGCCAAGCTTCTATCACTGCAACATTTACTCGCTGGAACTGTTTGCGTCACACACATTTGCTGTTTGCTGACTTATTCAGGAACACTGTATGTATCCACCAGAACTTAGAAGGCATCATTCAAATGCCATTACTAGGCGCCGATACGGTCTCTCCCCTAGTACCATTATCAGTTGTCATCTTACACACGTCAACACTTTTCAGCTTCAGCGAGTCATTTTAGGTAGCATAAATCTTTGCACTAGGAAGCGCTCCTTAGCTCTCCAACTTTTATTCTCGTGCGTTGTTTGCATCACATCCCTTCGCTGGTTTGTTGACTTATTCTGTCACTCTAAGTATCCACTAATTTCTAGAAGGCCTAAGGCGAATGCTTTTGGTGTCCACTGGTTCTTGCTCATAACCCAATTATCCTTCATTCCTCTTATCTTTATCACGTTTTCTGCAGCCATTCGTTGTAGGCTCCATACATCTTTGCGCATTTCCGGAGCTACTAGGAAACAATCATTGTTTATCCATCGTGTAATCTGATAGAATTTCTGTATCCCTTACCTTCGATGAATCGTTGAGGTATTCTGTGATACTGTAGGCCTCCACTAGTGGCCAAACTACTTAACGAAATGGTTCCATCTGGTCATTGAAAGATTTTCAAAGCGCCATTATCTGTCGATGGTTTGAACTTCAGCAACTAATGGTCGTAGGCTCCATGCATCACTGCGCATATCGGGAGATTGGTGGAGTCCCTCTTTTACCTCTCCAACCTTATTTCTTTAGTAGAGTCTGGGTCATATACATTTGCTGACTAAAGCCGGAATATTGTAGGTATCCACTAGTAACTAGAAAGCTTCATCTAAATGCCACTGCGAGCCACCTATTTTCTCCCCCCTAGTACCATTATCAATGCTTCGTCTTACCTACATTACGCCTTTTTGGCTGCAGCGCATTATTGTAGCCAACCTAGATCGTAGAGTTGGAGCCTCTCCTTATCTCACAATATTTATTCTCTGGGATGCTTTGCATCACCTACTCACGCTGGTTTGTTGCCTTATTATGTTACTGTAGATATCCTTTAGCTATTAGTAGACTTAATCAAAAGGCCTTTGCTGGCCACCGATATCTCTCTTCCAGCGCCACTACTTGCCGCTCTTCTAACACTCCTCACATCTGTGCAACAATTCGTCGTAGGCTCCATCCCTGTCTGCGCAGACCTTGAGCTTGCTAGGATGCACGCCTTGTCTCGCCATCCTACCTTCTCTTGGGATGTCTGTAACTCTTGCCTTCGCTGACTTGTTAATGCATCCTGTGACTCTGGATGCATACACTAGTGACCAGGCGTCTTTTGGAATGGCTACATCTGGCCACTGGTAGTCTTTCCTAGCGCCACCATCTGTCCGTCGTCTTAAATTCGGCACATCAGTGTAGACGCAGCTAGCTGTCGTGGGCAGCTGCATCTACGATTATCCATAGCTTGTTAGGAGCCACTCATTCTATCAATAACCTTTATTCTCCTAGAATGTCTACATCCAACCTTTCCGTTGCGTTGCAACCAATTGACCTTTAGACCTCTCTAGCGGCAAACTATTTATATTTATCTTTCTTATTTTGCACTCCTTTTTCGTATTAGGCTGGCTATTTGCTCTTCATGCACTATGCAATCACCACCAGCCTTCTAACTTTATCTCCACTCTTCCCACTCAATGTTACCTCATACTAAACTGATAGTTCGTGGATTACGTACTGGTACAACGCTCTTGTCTCTACGCAGATGTTAGCAATCTACCCATAAGGCTATTGAATCTATAGGACATTCAAAAGTCACTTTCGGCATAATCATTTTTGCACAGTGTACATGATTTTGCCTCAACTCCAAATTTTGTAACGTAAGACTTTAACAATGTTTAACTCCACGCCTGTTCTTGAGGTCTCCTCTTGGATGTCGCTCACTTTCCCTTTTCTCCGAGGTCCGGAACTTCTTGGATATCTGGGATTGGACTGAGGAACGGTTTTCGTTTAAAACGGACATAATAAGTGACAAGGACCTACGTGGAGCATGGTTATATACCAAAGGGACCCAACTGCAATCACCACAACCGTTGTTCAGTAAGGAGAGCTTGACATGCCTTCACACTCCCGAACATTATACATCTGAAAAATCCAGACAGCAATAAGTTTGAAACGTTGCTAACATAAACACACAACCTGACGACTATTCGTGAGGTTCTAATCCTCAACCGGCCTCAACAATTATGCCGGTAATGAGCAAACAATGTGTCCAGCTAACAGAGGAATTTGGCAGCCATTTGACTGCGCATAACCGAATATAAAACCAGCCGCAAAGCGGCTTTGCCAGTAATCCATTAGTGTTCAAACCGCTGTACAGCAGTGTTGCAGGACTTCTTGGGTTTTCGCTTGGAAAGCGTTCTCCCCATAAAAAGCCGCAAATGTCTGTTTAACAGCGCTGCGACGTGGCGGATGTGAATCGCCACTAAATAACGTCGCTGCCCACAGCTATATACTGGTAAGTCGACTAGGTGCATAATTCAAACTTTTCCCGACACGTGCAAGAATATGCTACTTTCCGTCTACGTGTATCGTTTCACCGCACTTAAAGTGTCTTGAGCGTTTACACTACACACGATTGAACTCAAACTATCGTTGTGCTACACAACTGCCTCTAAACCTTGATCATGGCTGGTTTGGTGTGTCTCCATAAACTTGGGAATAAACTATTTATTTAATTATTTATTTAAATAGTGGTAGGTTAGTAAAGCTTCTAGGCAATGTCGTGAGGTTTGGTAAAGTTTCGGGAGTGCAGCACGTTTTCGTGTTTCGCGCTGTTTCCAGGTTAGAAAACACTGCGGTGGGGATTTAAATTTTGGCTGGCTAGCCGAACAACCTCCTCGTGGTGCCAGCTGGGTGGTTCGGGTTTAACCCGTTCCAGCAAATAGTTCGGCGGCAGTGTTCCAGGACGTGGTGGGTTTTCGCCCGGCAAGCGTTCTCCCTATAAAAAGCCACAAATGTCTGCTTATCAACTTTGCGACGTGGCGGATGTGACTCGCCACAAACTTAAGTCACTGGCCCGTGGATATTCGGAGACTGCTATCCAACCCACGAAAATCAATCGCTTGTTCTCACATTCCTGATGATAATAAACAGTCAAAAATTCTGCGGCGCATTCAAAAACACAAGCTACATTCCTACACAATTACATACGTATATACACCCATACACTTATATACACTGTTATGCCAAACGTGTCCTTTTTGTACAATTTGATCGCACTGTGTTAGCTAAATATGATCATGCCTGTAAAGGTGTGTCTCGCATTGTCGAGAATAAACGTTTATTTATTTATTTATTTATTTAAATATGCCCGAAATGTACCATTGCGTTGTGGTCGGTTACACGGTCGCTTCGGTCAGTCAAGTTGTGCTGCCATGAAACTTATTGTGGCCACGGTATCTTGCAGCCATTTGTCGCTCTTTTCCGTTCTCTTTTTATATGTTAGCACAAAGCTACCATAATTAGTGAAACTGGCATTTCTCCAGTAAATGTAGTTTGTTCCCCGCGAGTGTAATTAATAAATCGGTCAATATTTCCAGTAAAATTTCATTCCAGACATTTGCGACATGTTAACGCAAAGTCGGTAAATTCCACATCCATCCACGGAAATGAAGCGGCCAGCCCCTCATAGGTTTTAGCTATGTCAGGCCGAGAATGTGAGCGTTGTTCATGCTGGCAATCGGTGTACACTAGGTAGCTGGTGTGCTTGGTGGTATAAGCAATGTCCCGATTCCGTCCTGAATAAAATGTTTATGAGTGTCGACGAAAAAGCAGTATCGTTAGGTGCTGGAGCACCTCGGGTAAGAGGTAGATTTCAGATATCTTCTGCTACTACATTTAAAGTTAAATAGCAGCGGATTCGGTTGTCTGCGCAAGTTTTGGGTCACAGGATTTTGTATCGTGTTTGCATACACGACGGATACTAGTTTGAATGGTTGTTGCAAAGGTGTCCTGGCGTAAAATACAAGAGCTTAGTAAAAGGTGCAGGAAGTCCCGCCCTCATTAGCTTCGGCAATATATTCCAGTTTTTGGTGAGTCTAAAAGAAATAGCTAGGTTTAGCAAAAACGCCAAAGGAAATGACTGGCACGATGTAAAGCAAACTCTTGCGCAGTTGGGTGACGCTGCAAACCGCCATAGATAAAACATATATACCGCTAAATGTTTCACTTTTGCCCTTATTTTGTTTCATGCTGAGCGCAGGTGAGATTAAATTTTACGCTTCGGTAAACGGAATGTCAAATGGAGTAATAGACGATGGCGAGGTAATCGTCGGTATCATTACGGTCGGAATTGCAGAAGAAACGTAGGACGCCGAACGACTGCACAGTCAGCAGTATATGCGGCATGCAACGAAGCAATAAATGAGCTTCAAGCGATGTAGCTAATGGTGCGCGGGCACAGGGAACCAACGTGGATAACCGAGTTCTAACTCAAGGTGAGCCGAAGTCACAATTGTGGTTGCTTGGTTCAGTGCAATCATACAGTGGGTTCTCCAAGTTACAATTTGAATTGCTTTCAGCTGTAACAGGCTTTGCTTGCAGCTCTCAGTGGCATAGTTTCCAAGGCGAACACCATGAATCACTAGGCACTGAGTTACGTTCAACCTAAGGCCATTTCCACCTGCTGATTTCAAACCAAGACCAAAACGCGGTCATAGTGTGCCAGTTTCAGGAAGCGCTACACTGAACTAGTTTCCGTTCGGATAAGGCCTTGCGATCAGAATGACCTAGGTAACCTATCTAAGGGAAAGTATGAATGGATAATATGTGGTTGGTGGAGTAATGGATGATGAAATGCACAGGATCTAGTGGCACGCACAAACGGACCAGTCAAGAAGCTTTCATTGAACCAAACGGCTTTACGGCAAACTGTAATAGGCCTTGCGAAGAGCAACAGGTTAGCAAGTATGAGCATATCTGACGCTTAGTATCGGCGCCCTGCGGGATAAGTTTTTTCTCTTAGCATGTCAGGAAAAACCGCTGAAAGAAGTGGTGTAGTATGAAGCCAATAGGTTGTCTGGATGCCGAGTGCAACAAAGCGTCTAAGCTGTTGCGCCGCTGGATAGTTACGCAAATTTGCTCTTATTCAAAAGTAAGTCACTGCATCGCGCTGCAGATGTCAGGCAGCCTCGCTTAACAGAAGAGCATAGAAAAAGCAAATGATAGTGAAAAGCCGGTGGTGGAAATGGGTAACATTTCCACTTAGGTGTCAAAGGCCTTGCAGCGATTGCTATGTAAGTAAACTTGTGTAGGTCCCAGGCCATAGTGCTGCGTATGCGGACTAAGTCAGACGTCCTAGTTTGATAAAAGAGAAGTAAAGCAGGTTACGTTTTGGAAAACCAATAGTATAATTGTGTGACATTTACTGTTAGTCGTCAAGGCATTGCGGCAATTAAAGGGTTCTCCACCATTCGTAGGCCTGTGTTCAGGGCGTTTTGTCGCGTGGTTTGTCATTTGTCTCAGCTTGAAAATGAGGATAAAATAGGTCGCTTGTAGTGTAAATCCCAAAGTGATGTTTGGTGTGATTCATCGATAGATAAAGAAGGCCTTAAACTTATTCGAAGGTAAATAAAATTAATTTTCTCAGAAACTGAGGCACTACGTCGCGCTTACTAAGTCATAGTCGTAGCGTGCCAAAACTTAAGGGCTACAGCGGGTTAACTAATGAGAACCCCAAGGTAATGTTACGTCATTTGCAACTAATTTTAAGCGAACGGGTTGGTTCGGGCAAATTTACTCCTCCATGGAAGCAACTTCACACATGTTAGTTGACAAGTTACGCCCCTTTTTGAGATCATTCAAGTGAAAAGTATTGTGTTGCTGTAAATGTTAAGGAGCCGGAAGGGCCTATGTGGGCCACTGACCAGTCAGCCGACTACACCAAATGGCAGGCATTTTCTAGGCATGTTAGCTCCTGCATTTAGGGTCTATCCGCTAGAAGATTGTCAGCTTGTATTTTGGCTGCCGACTAAAACGTAAAGGGGCCTCGTGCTCTCCTATCTTGGACCAGTTCGCTCTTAAGAAAAAAGCAGGATTGTTGAAGTACTCGGCTGCCAGCTACCCAGCCTGTTACCTCTTTACATGATGGTTTTAACTACCTAAGCCGAAAGTAAACCGCTGTAGGTCATCCATGATTCAGGGCACCGGTACAACGGATCAGTGGTATAATACGGATAAAAAGCCAAGGCTTGACACGGCCTTCGTGACGCTTTGTGGGTACAAAGTTAGTTCTTGTCACACTAAATTAAACGCACCTCTGTGTACTTACCCTATTATCCACGTTCACACATGGGTACGCCGTCTATTCCGGTTTACTGAGGTTGGTGAACACAATGCTTGTCTTTTTCTCATCGTTACTCAATGCACAGAAGTCCGCTTAGGTAATGTATATGATGTACAGCTTCGTCGAGTCGTTTATAAAGATGGGTGACTTGGGCGCGAAAATGACAGAAGTAAAAAGAGCCTTCCGTGGTTGACAAGTTCGAAGGAAAAATAATTCCAACCGCACTAAAGCCGATTGTATTGGAGGGCGTCTCAATTTAGGACACCCAATTCTGGGTTGCAGCTAAGCTACAGGAGGTACCCGCAAGCATGATCGGGGTTTTACTACAGCTAGAAAGCCAGGACGAGGCCTCCCCATAGGCTGCGATAGCCTCCGCTGTACACGCCCAGAGCTTTTAGCCCCCTACCCTATTGCACATGGAACGGAACCTTTAATATTTCTTCGCCCGCAGCGTTGGGGTCTTCAGAGCAACCAGGCGGCGTTTTAACCACGGTTGCCCAGCCTGGAGGGCGTACTCCACATGGGGCCCTAAGTACGTATTGAGCATTTGGAGCACGATGGGGGATGAAACCAACCAAACGCACTCCTTAGCAGACCAGTATGTAGGTTCGTTGTTTTGGACACCGTCAAGGACTTCGCCGAACAGCCAAGGTCGTTTTGGATTACGACCTCAAAGTTGCACCCTTGTGGGCAGTGTGCAACTTACCTTCTCCAAGCTTATATGCGTACGTGGTGGCGGACGTGTACAGTTTTCATCGCTACGTGTTAAATAAAAGTAGCCCTAAGTTTTGCTTTCAAAATCTTAGTCTACGTCACATTGCAACATACCTTGGTCTGCTTGAGAGTCGATTTCCCTCTAGATTTTGGTGTCCTCGGATTTTGCCCTTGCTGACGCTCACAATGTCATTACTGAAGAACAGGAATACCCGCGACCCCAGCACCGACGCTTGTGGAACACCACAGTTCACACCAATGGGAACAGAAAATAATCCTTGAACTAGACCCTGAAGTCGCCGCTGAAATAGCAAGTTACCTGAGACAGGGACAGGGTTGCTAACGCCGTATGCTTGCAGCGTTTGTAGAAGGCTCCAGTTGTCTATGCGGTCAAATGCTTTGGAAAATTCTAGATAGATGACAACAATACCAATCCCACTGTCGGCCATCGCGGTTCAACTGCCACGGGCCGGGATTAGGTCAGTAATATATTTCCGCTGCCTGCGTAAGCCATGTTGCTCCGATGCTTTGAACTTAGACCTCAAGAAGTAGCCCAGTACAGCCCCAGCTATGAACGAGTCCATCAACTTGGAGCGCACCGGGAAGAGAGTAACTAGGCGATGGTTAGCAAATTCTGGGCATCTACAAGTTGAAAATCGGGGTAACGCTGTCTTGGTTCCAAATGTTAGGGACCTGCTGTTCGTCCAGACATCTTCAGAAAATGTTAGTCAATGATTAGGCCATCCTATTAGCTGTCACCTGCAGTGCTGTCAGGGAACCTTGTCAACACCGGGGAACTACAGGTGCGCTACGATAGCTGCTTCCTCAAAGTGATCGCTGGACTAAACGTGACGCTGTAAATAATTAAATTAATTATGGTATATTGTTAGGTTTGCTTGACATCGTGCTCGCAAGGC
Source organism: Dicrocoelium dendriticum (assembly GCA_944474145.2). Classification (NCBI taxonomy): domain Eukaryota; kingdom Metazoa; phylum Platyhelminthes; class Trematoda; order Plagiorchiida; family Dicrocoeliidae; genus Dicrocoelium; species Dicrocoelium dendriticum. The sequence goes on from OX104063.1 coordinate 178,301,456, forward strand.
AGCGAAGAAACATTTTTACATCACCCATGCGCTTGCATGGAAAGAGCACAGTTGGTATATACCTTCCTTGTTCGCAAGCACTAATGCAACGCACTTTTGCGTGTAAAGTTGGATGGGTTGTACGCGCCCACCGTAAAATCATTTGGGTCCTTAATACAATTTTGTGCTCTTTGATGTTAGTGGTGGCAAAAATGCTTGCAGGGACGCATTTGTACATGCACCTTTTAGCTGCTGGATCCAATTCTCTACGAACATCACCATAATTTCTTTGGATTAAAATTCATCTGCCTCCTTCACGCAATCTTTGTGCTCCTTGCGTTTATCCGTGCAGAAAGGTTGCGCAGAACCTCGGTTTTGCATTTATTTCCTGGAAGCAGGATCCAGTTGAACACGAACTTCGCTATACTTCCTTTGGACAATTTCGGCAAGCTCATTCGTCGTAGTTCACGGGGCGCGCACGGAACAATATAAGAGCCGTGGAATTGAAAAACAAAACTAGGACAAAAGAAATGATTTCTAGAAATGCAAAGAAATACAACACGCGTTTTAAAGGACCTACTAAAGCAACGCACAACCATACAATGCAAATAAACGGATAATATAATCAACCTTACTTGCGCTGCTTGATTTCTGGCGCAAAAATTTGAACTGAGTAAACTTCAGAACAAAAATGCTTTCCTTAGACTAGCCTATTTCAAAAACTATTACAAAATTAGGCAGCTCGAACAAGTTTTAAGCCCTGATTACGTTAACAAAAAAAGCAATTCGCTACGTGCAGCAGGTGGCGTCGTATTCTAGACTGTATGGCGGCCTACGAATAACGCCGTTATTTTATTTTGCAAACAGTGGCTGCCTGCTTTGCAAACCGGTACCAGAAAAAAAGAAAAAGTATAAGATGGCTAAACGGTAAAAGTTCTAAATATGCCTACTTACCTTTACGTGCTTTATATAGCCTAGTCTCCGCAAAAATAATGGCATCTGAGAGAATGGGGCAGGCATTTTATACATGCCAAAAGCACGTCGGATAACTGGGGTATAACGTAGCCTTAGAACGTTGGTTGCATCCTCTGCGGTTTGAACATATCCAGGCGTTGACATTAATGGGAGACCCCTACTTCACATTCCGGAGGCTGTACATATGTTCGTACGGAGGCCTTTTGGTGACCAAAATATTTTCCGCTAGTATCCGCTGATCTACTACTTTGTCCTCGCGCACAAGGGTGTTATAGTGATTACGCAGTACAACATAGTTACTGCATTTATCATATCCAGTGTTCCTTCTATGCACACGCCACGCGGCTTCTTTTACTGTCATGTGTTTTCGGTGTCTACTTAAAATGAATGATTGTGCCTTAAAGAGAGAGGGGTTTGTTGACCGGTGAAGATTTAAGCAGAGCACTGGATTTGCCAGTAAAATCCGCCAAGCATGGTCAACGGAACAGCCGTCCGGAAGCTCCCAGCCGGCATCTTCCACAAATACTGCCAATATGTCGTAGTGTTTGATTGTTCGAAGCTTTATCAGGTTCTTGTGAGTACCCCACATAACACACCAAGTCGTAGATTATGGTTATGTGGTCGCTGCGCCCAAGTGCTCTCCATAGCTTTGGTTGCTAAAACGTGTGCTATTCAATCGTAAGCATAAATCAAGCACACATGGTTTACTATTTAATGTCCCTGACCGGTTACCACTTGGAAATTTGCTACGCAAGCTTCTAAACGTCTGCAAGCTGCCGTTAGATTGCTGCACTGCTAAACGATTAAGAAAGATTCCCGGACGTACTTGTCCTGTCATGCTTAGATTTATAGGTCCTGAGCTTGCCTCACGCTTCATGGCCTCCAGCTTTCTCATCAAACAACAGGTTAATTTCGGGGCTCTACAGATCAGAGAAGACATGACCCCCCTGCAAAGATCAATGGCACGTACCTCTACATCAACATCCAACATGAAAGCCCGACCCAAAACTAAAGATGCATCGCTTGTCACCTGCTTTACACCACTGTGTACTGTTGATTTAGATGCATCACAACAACGACAGGATGTCTCCCCTAAAATGACTACACCCAACTCGGGCTCAAAACAAGATACTGCAACTTTTGCAGAAAGCGAAACATTCAGAGCGTTATCGAACAGTGACTCTGATATGTGCGATACTGACACGGAACCAGCATCTCTGTCTATCGCTTCGCCCATTACTCCCATCATCAGGAGTGAACGCACTAATGCAGAAGAATCTTGCGGAAATCCGCCTATACCCTGTAATGCACGCCAAAGGTGTCTGCTGCCCACACCTACAACGAACCGAGCAAAGATCCGCAGGATCCACGTAACCCAGCTCCACAAAAATGTTAACAAGAATGAACCTGAGCACCGGATGGTACACGCCAACGCTTGGACTCATGCGTGGCAGCCAGCAACTGAGAAACCTTCTTCCCCAAGATATCAGTCGTCGATGGGGTCTGCGAACATGGCTAGGCTACAACAGCCACGAGTAAACCGTTACCTACTTGAAGCTCCCAAGTTAGGAGCCCGCGCCCCGACTTACCAACAATCGTCCAACACACCTGGCTCGATACCATCTATTCCTGGCCATAGCTCTTACGGTACTCCCCATCGTACAAGAAGTACCAAAGCTGCAGGCGCCACTATAAACAACCACTTTCCAAAATCTGGACAACCCCAGTTTGTGAATCTACATGACATAACCGCACACAACACGGCCCCCTATACCACCGTCCCTTTTTTATGGGACACTACAAGGTATGGTTCACTGCACCCAACTCAACAAGAGCTAGCGCCTTCCCTACTTTATCTCCGAAATCTTCTATGTTCATTACAGCCCCCTCCAAACCGCTGGTTTCAGCCATTCGGGTAGATCCAGCAATTCCCAAGTTTCTTCTTGGCATTTCGGTGGCAAATACTCAGCAGTATCAAACTTTGTCATCCGCTGGTCTCACATATGCGCAGCGTTCACCTAATATACGCAACTCTGTCTCTCCCAACACCTCGCTGCCCCCCTTCTCTCCCACGAAAATGGAAATTGCCCACGTTTGCCCGCAGTCAACGCTCTCATATAGCGATCCGCTTTCGCCCTCAAAGTACACTGATGATCCGGTCTTTCCCCCATCGCGATGTTCCATCCATCCACTCTCGGTCCATCCTAGGGACCACATTAGCCCCCCATCTCCGTCTTATTGCCAACAACCCAACCACGCACAGGAACTGACAATAAACTACCGCATGATCTACATGCCGACGAAAATAGTAATGCTGCTACTACAACAACCTCCTTACGTGGCAGTATAAAAGTTACTGCGCAAAGGAATGAGCCGTTAGACCCATTACCTTTCCGAAGCTTTATTTCGCAGTCGTCTAATAACTCCCTAGCAGACAACCTGTGTGATCACAATAACCTATATGGCAAGACACCTCAGTGCACCTCCCTAGTTCGCTGTGAGGTACTAACCGCAACAAGAGTATTGCCTGCACGTGAAACATCTGCCTCACTCTATACGGACTCCTCCGTTATGACACGCAGGGATTCTACACTGGACCCCGACCTCACTCTCTCTAAGGATGTACGCAGTCGAACCTGCAGTATGCTCCTTATCAATGCAAGATCCATGAACCACAAAATGCACTACATCGGTCCTTTTGTTCTTCTCTCCTCTCCACAAATCGTTCTGATCACAGAAACATGGCAATCCTCAAGCACCCCTGACAACAACTTAAATATCCCCGGGTACACCACGTTCTGCAATGGACGCAACAACCAACGCGGAGGAGGATGCCTTATTTACTTAAGGGACGACTTTGGTGCCTCTGAATTTGAATTGTTACCAATTGGAGACCCAGAGGATTCAATCTGGATCCAGACCAATGGGGGTACACTTGACCTCCTTATTGGTTGCGTATACAATCCCCCACATGCCTCTAATACCAAGATTAAGGAACTAGTAAACCTCTTCAATGACGTCTCCACAATGTCCGCACGCTACAAGATAGTGGGTGGTGACTTTAATATGCCACATGTCTCTTGGAATGGCCAGAGTGCACCTCTCAAATACAGAGGCTTTGTTGACACGATATATACGAACAATTGGATTCAACACGTCCATGTTCCGACGAGGCTGTGTAATACTCTTGACCTAATTTTTACGCTTGGCATCTTGGATGCTGTTACTAGCATTAAAGACAACATCCCAGGAAGCGACCATAAGGTAGTTCATCTATCATTTACGCTCTCTGTCTCATCCTATCGCTCAATTAGTCTAACTGGTGAATCGCGAATGTTTAAAAGCATTAACTGGGATAACTTTTCTCTGCTTGTCCGATCAGCTAACTGGGATACCTTCTTCTTGTCCACTGATGTGGACACAGCCACTCATGAACTCTACAACAACATCACCAATTGTCTAGACGTGGTCGCGCCGCTAATGCACAGCCGCAGGTCAAAACTGATAAAGCGTTCATCCCATCTAAACAAGGTGCTGATGAAGCTCCGGAAAATGCGTCACCAATACTCTAAGACGCATGATTTCCATATACTTGTTCGCATGAACAGAGTCATAGACAACTGGCAGCACTCTCAGGTAATGGTTAAGCTAGCTGAAGAGCGCGCCGCCTATAACAGCCACAATAAAACCAAGTCCCTCACTCAGCTATTGAAATATAGAAACAATCGCACAGCAGCATCCATCACCTCCCTAAGACTCTCTGATGAGTCCGTAATCAGCGATCCTAAGGAAATAGCTGAGATTTTCAATCGCCACTTCTGTGATTGCTTCACTGACATCAACCCGATCTTGCCAACTGCTGTGCCCAAACTTACCCACGACTCGCTAGACATTATTACCTTCGACCTACGTTCCATAACCCGAGTAATCAGATCACTTAAGCTATCACTACACCCTGGCCCTGATGGTCTCCCATCTGCACTGCTGATACTCGGTGGTCAGGACATTCCTGTCCTGCTGCTTAACTTATTTACACTCTCAATGCAATTCGCCGTCTATCCAAACACGTGGAAGCATTCTATAGTCATCCCTAGACATAAACAAGGTAGCCGTCAAAACGTAGAAAACTACCGCCCCATCAGCCATACGCCTATTGCCTCCAGAGTAATGGAAAGGATTGTTAAGGAGAACCTGCTGAACTTTCTGCTTAGTCGCAACCTTATCAATAGACAACAACACGGATTTTTACCGTCCAAATCTTGTCAGACTTGCCAATTTGAGTTTCTTAACAATGTGACTGCGCAGATTGAGGCTAAACAAGCACTAGTCATTATCTTCCTTGATATGAGAAAAGCTTTTGACAGAGTGCCACACGCGGAATTATTAGTAAAGTTAGAATCCTATGGAATCTCAGACCGCCTGCTCTCATGGTTTCAATCTTATCTCTCATCTCGCACGCAATCAGTAAAGGTGAACGAGTCTATATCACTTCCCAAACCAGTCACAAGTGGTGTTTTTCAGGGCAGCGTACTAGGCCCACTGTTATTCTTGCTATATATCAATGACGTATTCCAGGTAATACAATATGGCAAGTCCTATCTGTTTGCTGATGACATAAAAATGGTGTTTTCCATTCACCCATCAAACATGCAAGCCGGTCTTTCCCTGATTCAAAGCGACCTTAGGGCTCTGGATGTTTGGTGCAACAATTGGAACCTGGCATTTTCACCGGCGAAATGCAACGTCCTCTCATACCGATGCATCGTTCCGCCCAAGGCGTTAGCGCTTCAAGGCACTCCGCTTGCTAACAGCCTAACAGTTCGAGACCTAGGTGTACATTACTCCAGTTCTCTGAACTTCGCAGAGCAAGTGAGCCATTGCTCAGCAAAAGCACGCTCCCTCATAAGTTACATATTTAAATCGATGACACTGCAAGAATCTAGGCTTGCTCTCTACAAAATCTGCGCCCGACCTCTTCTAGAATACTGCTCCATTGTGTTTACCAACTCCAGAAAATGCGATAGAGTAGCCATTGAAAAGGTTCAACGATCGTTTACCAAACGTCTTCTGGGTAACTCCACTCTCAGCTATCGTGGTCGGTGCATCAAACTCGTGCTAGAGCCTTTATGGTTGCGCAGGCTGAAAACTAACCTCATCTTCCTATATCAGCTTATCAATAATTCTCTTGCGAACTCAATAACTCCCTTCCTATCATCAGCCAACATTTCGTACCCTCTTCGTAATAGACCGCACTCCATTATCCTGCCGAAAGCCCACAGTAGTACCCGTGCAAACTTCTATCTTTACAGATATGCGTATGTGTGGAATAGGCTTCCACATAATGTGCGGGCATCTGATAACATAATCCACTTCCGTACAGCACTTAATAGGTACCTCACAGTCAGTCAGGTTTCTACTCTGTTAAGTATTAACAAACTTGAAGACGACCTGTGGGAAAATGGTCCTGACCACATATAAGCGTTTTCCCCATCCTATCTCACTCAGCTCCAATTTAGTCCAATTGTAGTCCACTTCTCTCATCTGCTTTTTCCGGCTCAGTCTACCGTAGTATGCATTCCGTTTTCTGTTCACTCTTCACTCAATCTTTTTTAGCTCGCTTCAGGTGATGTGACTAACTCAGACAACTCACTGTATGCTTGCAGTCTTCATGTCTGCTGTACCTTCTTCATTCAAACTTCTTAGTTCTCTTCTGGTGACCTTCCTTATGTCATCAGGCCAACGCACAGCCGCTGCTTGATAGACGCCCAGCTGTCACTTGCCTATCTGTAACACATAAGTATTTGTATTTCAGCTTTCTTACCGGCTTTTACACAGCTCCAGCTACCTAGCACGCCGTTATGTGTCGTTCCTCTTACTAATGTAAAATCTTCTTGACAACAGCTAGTCAATGTTGGCTCCATGTCGCTTGAAAGGAGCCACTCCCGGAATATCCAGCCTTCATTTTCTTCTGCAGTCTGTCTCTCTAAGCTTCGCCCGCATGTTGATTTCTTCATCGAAACAGTTGGTATTCAGTAGTGGTCAAACTTCTTAATCATATGGCTTCACAAGCCACTGATAAATCCTTTCTTAGAGCCACTAATCCTGCCTAGCAGAAGCCAGTTGCCATAGCCTTAATTCAACATTGCGGATACTCGGAGCTCGCTCCCTTCTTACAATGTTCATTCTCTTCGACTGTTTGCGTCACAGCTCAGCTGCTTGTTGACCTATTCTGTGCCACTGTAGGATCCACTAGTAACTGATGCCTTCATCCGAATTCCATGGCTGCCATTCACGCTCCCCTAGCGCGCCGTTATCAATTGTTCGTCTTACTCGCGTGCAATTTTCTTATGGGGAGTAGCTAGTAGTTGTTGGCCCCATGTAGCCTGCAAGGAGCCAATACTTCACACTCCAGCCTACATTTCCCTCAGACGTCTCTCTCCTTATTCGGCGCTCGTCTGTTGACATATTCATTGAAACTGTAGGTATCCAGTAGTGGTCAACCTTCTTATTCATATGGCTCCACCAGCCATTGATACATCCTTCTATAGTGCCACTATCTCTGCTTAGCAGCAGCTAGTCGCCATAGCCTCCATCCAACTTTGCGGATACCCGGAGCTCTCTAGGAGCTGCTCATTTCTTATAATGTTCATTCTCTCTGATTGTATGCGTCACAGCTCAGCTGTTTGTTGACCTATTCTGTGCCGCTGTAGGATCCACTAGTACCTGAAGCCTCAATCGGAATTCTATGGCTAGCCACTTATCTCAATCCTAGCGCGCCGTTCTTCTTAGTCGCGTCAATCTTCTTGGCAGTAGCTAGTCATTGTTGGCCCCATGTAACCTGCAAAGAGCCACTTCTTGACTTTCCAGCTTTCATTTTCCTCTGACGTTTGTCTCCTTATTCGGCGCTCGTCTGTTGACCTATTCATTGAAACTGTAGGTATCCAGTAGTGGTCAAACTTCTTAATCATATGGCTTCACCAGCCACTGATACATCCTTTTCTAGTGCCACTATCTCTGCTTAGTAGCAGCTAGTCGCCATAGCCTCAATTCAACTTTGCTGATACCCGGAGCTCTCTAGGAGCTGCTCATTTCTTATAATGTTCATTCTCTTGATTGTTTGCGTCACAGCTCAGCTGTTTGTTGACCTATTCTATGCCGCCGTAGGATCCACTAGTACCTGAAGCCTCAATCGGAATTCTATGGCTGCCACTTATCTCAATCCTAGCGCGCCGTTCTTCTTAGTAGCGTCAATCTTCTTGGCAGTAGCTAGCCATTGTTGGCCCCATGTAACCTGCAAAGAGCCACTTCTTGACACTCCAGCTTTCATTTTCCTCTGACGTTTGTTTCCTTATTCGGCGCTCGTCTGTTGACCTATTCATTGAAACTGTAGGTATCCAGTAGTGGTCAAACTTCCTAATCATATGGCTTCACCAGCCACTGTTACATCCTTTTCTAGTGCCACTATCTCTGCTTAGCAGCAGCTAGTCGCCATAGCCTCCATCCAACTTTGCGGATACCCGGAGCTCCCTAGGAGCTGCTCATTTCTTACAATGTTCATTCTCTTTGATTGTTTGCGTCACAGCTCAGCTGTTTGTTGACCTATTCTGTGCCACCGTAGGATCCACTAGTACCTGAAGCCTCAATCCGAATTCTATGGCTAGCCACTTATCTCAATCCTAGCGCGCCGTTCTTCTTAGTCGCGTCACTCTTCTTGTCAGTAGCTAGTCATTGTTGGCCCCATGTAACCTGCAAAGAGCAACTACTTGACACTTCCAGCTTTCATTTTCCTCTGACGTTTGTCTCCTTATTCGGCGCTCGTCTGTTGACCTATTCATTGAAACTGTAGGTATCCAGTAGTGGTCAAACTTCTTAATCATATGGCTCCACCAGCCACTGATACATACTTTTCTAGAGCCACTATCTCTGCCTATAGCAGCTAGTCGTTATAGCCTCAATTAAACTTTGCTGATACCCCGAGCTCTCTAGGAGCTGCTCATTTCTTACAGTGTTCATTCTCTTGGATTGTTTGCGTCACAGCTCAGCTGTTTGTTGACCTATTCTGTGCCACCGTAGGATCCACTAGTACCTGAAGCCTTAATCCGAATTCTATGGCTGGCCACTTATCTCACTGCTAGCGCGCCGTTCTTCTTAGTAGCGTCACTCTTCTTGGCAGTAGCTAGACATTGTTGGCCCCATGAAACCTACAAAGAGCAACTACTTGACGCTCCAGCTTTCATTTTCCTCCGACGTCTGTCTCTTTATTCAGCGCTCGTCTGTTGACCTATTCATTGAAACTATAGCTATCATATGGCTTCACCAGCCACTGATACTTCCTTTTCTAGAGCCACTATCTCTGCTTAGCAGCAGCTAGTCGCCATAGCCTCAATTCAACTTTGCTGATACCCGGAGCTCTCTAGGAGCTGCTCATTTCTTACAATGTTCATTCTCTTTGATTGTTTGCGTCACAGCTCAGTTGTTTGTTGACCTATTCTGTGCCACCGTAGGATCCACTAGTAACTGATGCCTTAATCCGAATTCTGTGGCTGGCCATTCATCTCTCTCCTAGCGCGCAGTTATCCGTTTTTCGTCTTACTCTCGTGCAATTTTCTTTGGCAGTAGCTAGTCGTTGTTGGCCTCATGTAGCCTGGAAGGAGCAACTTCTTGACACTCCAGCCTTCATTTTCCTCTGACGACTGTCTTTTTAATCGGCGCTCGTCTGTTGATTTATTCACTGAAACTGTAGGCATCCAGTAGTGGTCAAACTTCCTAATCATATGGCTACACCAGCCTCTGATACATACTTTTCTTGAGCCACTATCTCTGCTTAGCAGCAGCTAGTCGCCATAGGTTCCATTTAACTTTGCGGATACCCGGAGCTCGCTCCGTTCTTACCATGTTCATCTCTTTGATTGTTTGCGTCACAGCTCAGCTGTTTGTTGACCTATTCTGTGCCACCGTAGGATCCGCTAGTAGCTGAAGCCTTATTTCGAACTTTATTGCTGGCCATTCATCTCTCCTAGCGCGCCGTTATCCGTCGTCTGTCTTACTCGCGTTTACTTGACATGTGGTCAAAAGTCTTAATGATATGGTTGAATCAGCCACTGATACCTCCATTCCTTTAGCCACTATCTCTGCTCTGCGGCAGCTGTTCGCTGTATGCTCTATTCAACTTTGGGAATACTCCTTAGCTTGCTAGGCGTCAGTCCTTCTGTAGATTGTTTATTCTCCTGGTATAGTTTTTTCACAGCTCAGCTGGTTTGCTGTCCGATCCTTTGACACGGTTGTTATTCATTGGCACCTCGAATGATTAACCCAACAGGCACCCTTGGCCACTGATACCCGGTCCAGTATCGATATCTTCTGATCGTCTTACCTTCAACACTTAGTCTTCCTTTGATATCCATTTAATCTTAGCCAGCTTCTAATATGCTCAGCTTCCTATCTTCATATACCTATGTACATTGTAGTTATGGTGTCTTAGGTAATCCTTATCCCGTGAGCATATATAAATACGGCCACATCGTCACTGTCCTTGGGTTTCCGATAACAACCAATCGTGACTACACACCCACTTTCTAGTCTCAGGTAGAATTCGAACATTGTCAGCTTACACCTCATGAATATCTTACCGGAATCCTGCTCTTCATCCCTATGCACATGAAAGTATTCTACCCATCAGGCCATGCCTTCCGCATAAGTAAAAACATCTTTAGCGTAATATCTGTTACACCTTGTACACTAGTTGTCTCAAATAAATGTCTTAATGTAGGATTTTGATCAAACGCTAGGTACATTGACTGTTCCTTTTCGGTCTTCTCTCGGCTTGTTCCTCTCTCCCTTTTCTCTGAGGTCGTGAACATCGGAGAGCTTCGGGATTGAACTGAGGAACTGCCTCCGTCTGGGATGGGACGAAATAACCAACAAGTACTTACCTGGACCATGGCCTCACTTCCACTCTAACTATTTGCACCCAACCACCGATGTCCAGTGAGGGTAGCTGGACACGAATTCTTCGCTCCCCGGCAAATATACATAATCAGAGATGACTTCATGTGGTTCTGCGAAGGATCAACACATCATATTCAATAAGAATGTTTAGTACCCGACCTACCAACGGACAGGACCCAGGAACGCAATAGGCAACCAGTTATTGCATCAACCAGCGGAAAAAATGGGACGCAACCTGACTGCGAATAACCGAGCAAACAGACTTTTAACAAGAAACATAGCCAGTTACAATTTGCCATTCAATGGATTGGTGGCAGTGTTCCAGGACGTGGTGGGTTTTCGCCTGGCAAGCGTTCTCCCTACAAAAAGCCACAAATGTCCGTTTAACAACACTGCAACGTGGCGTATGTGACTCGCCACCGAATAAAGTCACAGCCCATAACTTTACACTGGCAGGTCAACTAGCGTCACAATTCTACATAGGATCGTTACACTGGGACTTCTACATCTGTATATACTGTTGTCGTTTTACATCCTACCATACGTTGCCCTTTTCCTTCCTTGTGTGCGGGCTCTTCCATTACCTTTCAGTGGATCATTCAGGTTTCTCAATCTCTTATTAGCTGAGGTCCCGTATCTCATGACAGCCAACTTATTGTTTCGCATTTTCAACATTGTACAGTTCCAATCATGGATATATGAACAATTTTCTGCGTTACTGTTACAATTGCATTATAATGTTTGTACCGTTGTACATATCTGATCATGCCTCCATGAGCGTGCCTCGCATAGTCGAGAATAAAATATTTATTTATTTATTTATTTATTTATTTCTGGCTCTGAATCGAGTGAGGGAAGTGACAGGGCTGAAGAGCGAAATGCTTGCAATATAATCTAGCTGGTCGGCCTTATACTGCTCGTTAGGGTATGCGGGAACCTCCTAAGCGTGAATACTGAAGTCGCCTGGGAGGAGAACATGACTATGGTCTCCTAGTAGAATCCTTCCCAAGAGTAGGGTCACGCAGGGGTCTAGCACTGGGTTGGACTTTGGGGGACGATAAACAACGACCAAAAGACAAGGGTCGTTGCGGCTCAGTCGCAGTCCGCACCAGAGTGCGTATATGAGCGGCTTTTTTAGATTGGCCATTGGTTCGCACTGCAGGTCGTTATGGTAGTATAACAGTAACCCCTTCCGCTCTAGCTCAATCGTTTCCGGAGCAGGGACATACCAGTTATCGCGACTCCAGCACCTGTACTTTTGAGTGCAACCAGGTTTCCGTAACCAATATGAGGTCCCAGGTATGTCACGCTTGACCTGGTTGCAGTCCAGCAGGCTTGTTCAGGAGGCTTTGTACATCGGTGTAGTCACAGGGAATTTTACCTGTTTTTGGCCGTGAATCGTTGAGTTGGTCTTTTGGCTAAAGGGGTCTGCCAACTGCGGAAAGGTCGGTGAGTAATCGTATTGGGGTGCAGAGTCGCGAAACTCATCTGTGTCTGATGCTTGGATCCCACCATTACGACATTGTTTCTCTCTTTGTATATAATGTATGTGGTGCGTTTACCAGTTTCGTTGGCTGTCTGTTTGAAGTTATCCGAACTCTTGTCGTTAAGTGGTTTGACTAAGTGGCAGTTCGCGTGTGTTTGCTTAGCAGGTGCTGCTTTGCTAAGGAGCTTAGCGGAAAGGCTGCTGCGGCCCGCATGGCAACAAGCCACTAACATTGCTGACATTTGTCTAGATTGTAGGATCACTTTCACAATCCTCGGACCACATCCGTTGTAGTTGGCGGTCGGCGCAGCCTTGAGATTGCTTGCGATATGACGTTTTCTTAGAAGTGGGTCACGCGAGAGTACGGCTATTGTTCCTGGTCCTGAGTGGTCGCTTCGCGCTCGTCATGACTTCCAACCTCGGGAACAGACTACGAACATGGTCTGGCTAGGCACTACTTCCCGTTTTCGTCCAACTACTGGTTCGCCTGTCTGCGCCCGCTCCACGTTATATCCGGAAATAAGCGAATGGAACCTGACCCATTCCATAGGTGAGTTTTCAATAGCAACACGGCTGCTGCCTCAATGGCAAAAAGCAAAATAACTCGGAGAAGTCTTTTTCACCGTAGTGCTGTGAGCTTGTCATTCGTAACGCGTGTCAAATTGACGAGCTTAGTTATAACATATATATTGTCACATACAATCTTCCACTGGTTCACGTCCTATTGTTGTTTTGTTTTGTAGTCATTTGACGTAGATGCTGGAACGTGCAACTCTGGTTGAGGCCAAACGGCCAACGCCGGTATGGAGTCGATGGAGTCTGCTTGGGTGCAGTTTTATCTTCGTCATTTCCTATGGGTCTAGTGGGACTGCCCGAAGCTCTTCGGCTTTTGTAACTTTTGGCAGCAACCAAGTTCCAACCACCACTAGTGTCCAGGATTTTCTACATTTACGGAACAGGTTTGAAGGTGGACGCGGCCCTGGCCGTGCTCAATGCAATCGGACTGGAGGTATTTGTTTTAAGCATCTTTGAGCAAAGGTTAGGATTGGCTTTTACTGCCCCATTTGATGCATTTTTAGCGGGCTGTCTAGCCTTCTTCCTCAGTATAAAGGCTGTTCTGGGTGGGTATTACTGCGATCTACTTGCTTTCACACTTTCTACAAGTAAAGCACTTGTGGTGCTCCTACCTAATTCAAATACTGTCACTTGTCGTTTTTACTCCTGCCATAGACCGTGTACAATTTTTACCGGTGGGATGAATATGAATACTGGACATAACCACAGTGAATCTTGTTTACCATTGTGTAGCTTTAACGTGCTCACTGGGAACTTGGCAATTTTGCAATGGAACTTGCCTTGGCAACTATTACACCGGATTCCAATCCGTACATTTTCGTTGCAAGCAGGAAGCCCACAAACTGCTGTCGACCTGGTTGAGGTAACATAGGCTTTTAATTGGTCGCCAGAGTCCATGACGTCGATCGATGGTGTCCCCACTGTGGCCCAAGCGGATATGGTTTCCTAACGGTCGCGTAGGCGGTGAATTGCCTGCAGGTTCAAGGACTTCACTTCTGGGCCAGGCGCGGTGCAGGTTTGAGCCGCTAGGTCCTTCCCGCGACAAAGAGAGCACACGAGCGCCAACGATATATTGTGTACGATAGCTACTTTGGTGGACGGTCCACCGCTGTCGTTGCTGAGGCGTCAGATGAAACGTATAGTCGGCTTTCGTTTGAGACTACAAATATTTCTGCGTTGTTCGTGGTTCCGAAAATTCCTCAATGGTGTTGCTGCGGAAATGGCACACAAACTGCAATGTGGAGATAAAGAGGATTCAAAGAGGCTATGTCCGATAAAATGGAGTGCAGTAGATAGCACAGGTGGTTCTGGGTCGAAGAAAAACGGTGGCAAAACAACCTGTTCACAGAGAAGCGATTGGAACGCAGATTCGTTTCAGGTGGTGTTAAATTGTGTGCAAGTTTACATGAAGAAAGCCAATTAAAGCAAGCGGCAAGTACTTAAGTCAGGAAGCTAATTTGCGGAATTCAAGCTCACGCATGTTCCGACGTGAAACAGGGGTTGTTGGCAATGTTATTGTGGTCAATGGCCAAGGAGTACCATACATAAGCGCCATATATTCACTCGTGTTTCTTATATTTTGTCTTTTTTCTGTCTTAGAGAGCTTCAGGCGCTTGTTTCTCACCACAGTAGGAATCGCCGTACCAGTACCTGTGTGCTCAAACCTACCTGGGATGCGAGTAGATACCAAGCAATAACTTGGAGTCCAAGAACATGATCAGTTATCAAGATTTTAAGTTCCAGGCCAGCACGTCTGATTAATTAATTTAAGCTTACCTTTTCGTTAAGGCAAACAAAAGTGACTAAGTTTTGCTTAGATGACCGTCCCACTGAGACAAGTTTTTAATTAATAGGCATTCAAGTGCGTTGCCTGGTATCCTTAATGAGCTATTGAATGTTTTACTTAATCGTAATTGCAGCACTCCTCAGCGAAACGCGACACTCCATTGTCCTTCATTGCAGTAAGTAGCATTAATGGTTACGCTTAAATAAATAAAAACTTTATTCTCATCTATGTGAGGCACACCCCTGGAGGCATGCTCAGATAGGTTCATTTGTACAGAACAGTTTGGCAATTGTAACAGTGACAGTAGAATAAGGTTCGAACGTTCAGGATTAGAACTGTAAAATGGTAGAAGTGAGACTTAATAATTGAGCTGTCTTGAGATCGGCACCCGTTTGTAAGTACGTAATCAACCTACTCTATACTGCATTTGTACATTTGCTAACAATACAGAAATTAACCTGAATTATCGCTTAAAAGATAACTGACGGCCAGCTCGAGAAAGGTGTGACCGAGTTCATGCGTAAGTAGTGCAAAGGCCAACGGTGATATCCTAGAAATGACAGACGACAGTACCTGCGTGCATTCGTAGATGGTAGATGCGACATTGTGTTCCTATGTAGAAGTGCCGACGCAAAGTCTGCATCATGAATGTTGACGCCCTTTGACCTGCCAGTGTGAAGTTATGGGCTGCGACTTTATTCGGTGGCACTGTGAATTCGCCACTTTGCAATGTTGTTAAACCAAGCTTTGTGGCTTTTTATAAGGAGGACCCTTGCCAGGCGAAAACTCACTACGTTCTTACACACTGCCGTCGATCCATTGCATGGCAACTTGTGACTGGCTATGCTTCTTGTCGAGCGTTCATTTGCTCGGTAATCCTTAGTCATGTTGCCTACCGGTTTTCCATTGGTTGTTGCTTTAGGCGAGCGCCTATTTCTTCCTTGGGTCCTGTTCTGACTGACCGCATTTGTGGACCTGATTGTTAATTCATGAATGAAATAGTTTTTGTATGTGATAAGTTGATCATCTCGCAACCATCTAAAACATCCGCAGGATATCCAATGAAACCTGTTGAATCCCCAAGGGATATGATCTCGTCCCGAAAACCCATTTGGAGGTCCTCCCCTGGGATAAGTGGTAAAATGGACTGGAATTATAGGCATCCACCGCCAATTGAACCGCCAAAGCGGAGTAAAGAGCTCCGGATGAGTAAAAAGCCAAAGTAAATATTCAGTAGAGAAAATTGGCCGAACCCACTTGTCCTGGCCATGCGTCGGCAGGTGAGTGTGCCTACCGAAGTCAACAGAAGAGCTGTAGGAAGGAAGTAGTTGAGAGATATTGTTCGGCAAGTTGAACCCAATGGTTCAGACCACGGAAAAATTGTAGCCCTGCGAGGTAACAAATGATTTGTCAGGCCAGTAAATTTTAAAGGCGGCGTATAATCTTCCAATCGTTTGCCAGATGAAGAAACTTGCTTCATCGCCGCTACGGACTTAAAATAACCTACGCTGGGTATAAGCAACCGACATGTGCCTGAAGTTTTCTCACTGGATCCGCCAAGGTTTTCCTAATTTATTGATCGGCAAAAGCCTATCAATTCCCCGAATCGGCTTGACAATTTAACTAGGGTGATATTACATACACTTCAATAAGTTGTCGCTACGCCCACTAAATTGACACCTCCGTCTGTACTTTCCTTTACTACTCCATATAGTACGCTTTTGTTGCTGCATTTCACACTATGCATGCTTGAAGCCAGACTATCGCCACATCACTACCGATTCTGTTCCTGACCAGTACACAGTTCTTTTTAGCAATGTTTATATATTGTTGTAAGGAACATACATGCAAAGCAAAGGGTCTGTTGTGAATCATAATTACTTGCACAGTACTGACCAAGTTTGAGTTGGTGTGTCGCCAGGAACAAACAATAAACGCTGACTAGTTGGCATTCGCCTCCAGCGGCCATGGATTCGAGCACCAGTAGGGAACGGAAAGAATGCGCACCACTGACGAGTCCCACTAGAATGCTGTGCGTCCGGTGTTTTTCCGGACTAGGCTGTGCCATGTATCTCGCGGATCATCGGGCCGAATATCTAACACAGCTGATGGGTTCCTTATTTCCCTGCTAGCACAGCGCCACAAATTTTCCTGGTGCTTCGTGGACAGACATGGAGTGTTAAACATACGAAAGGCAACCCAACTGCTGCATTTACGCATTAATTTGTTCACGGCTTAACAGAAATTACAAAGTTATAAATATTTAATATACCGTGCACCGTGAATAAAGTGCCCTAGTTCAAACCCATTTATGTTTCAATTTCCCCCTATTGGCTTTTGCAATGAGGCGCGCTACTCAGTTTTACGTTTGCTTCTGGCCAACTTTGGCTTTCATCTAGGCTTCACCACTGCTGTCTCCTTTGCAACTCTAACATGTGGTAATAGATGGCTTCGGATAATTACCGCTATGAGTGCGCATCCCAACTTTGCTTTGTGACCTAGTTACAACATTTCATTTTGCGCGGGTCTAGAAACATGGTGCTTATGGCATAAACTGGCCTTCTTAGCCCTTACTTGGTGGGAAGAGGAGATGCAGACAGCGTCAGCAGCTTGTGTTCACATCAGAAGTCACCTTCATTTGGGTTCAATTTTTCATCCTAATCCATTGCTGTTGGCAGTGAAGGTAGTTATCGTGTTAACTTTTGGTTACACATGGTTAAGTTACTTTATTAATACGTGCTGCCCAGGTGACGGTGAGAAGGCTCAACTTTTTCACATTAAGGTATCCAGTAACCTGATTTAGGAGTAAACCGAGGAAACTTTTTTCTCCTGTAGGCCTCCAAGGTGTAGTGTGTAGGTCAGAAGTTACATGACCCTGGAAGATACGCTGCAAAACAAAGAACGCGGGCAGCAAATGGTATAATTTCGCTTAATGTTAATTGCACGCAGCTTAATTACTTGGATCAACTTGGGTTAGATACCTTAGCCAATGGCACGCGCAACATCATTGAGTGAGTTTAATCCGACATGCGGTCGAGAATGTTTAACATGCTGGCCCACGGAAATCGTTAGCTGCTAAATTATGAGTAGCGTATTCCAGCATATATGGAAACCTTGTCCCCATCATATTTACCCCAATGCTTGGGGACGAACCCACAACTCATTCTGACGTGCGCACTGCTATAAAATCTGCCTGCAGAACATGTGGCACCGGCAATCCTAAGAGGGCCTCGGAACCAAAGTTAAGTTGTGGTAATCTTTGCTTGCGCCATAGGCTTAATACGCATCCATGGTAGGAGGTTGTTAATGTTGACCTTGAGCTACTTGATTCAAAATAACTAAATTTTTTATTTATACATGTCCGTCGTTGCGCTATAATAATTTCCATAAAAGCACCCCATCTAAATCAATGCGTTGGTGTACCGCTGATTTGTGGGCCATGCGGTGGCAATTCCCAGCGCTTAATGCAGGAATGCAGATTAGCGGATTATAGTGAGGTCTGTTATTGGAGAACACGGTTGGACAGGGATTAATTTCATATAATAATTGCGGTTGTAAGGGAGCGCAGCAGGCGAACCAGGGTGCTGCTATAGGCAGGGAAAAGTGTGGCCGTTGAAAAGACATTGGTCAATCGAGGAGTAGGCGATGCAGTGTCGTTGGCTGTTTCACGCACATAACCTTGACACCGGCCGCTAGCTGATTAGTAACAGGAGTAAACCTGGTTTACCCCTGCAGGGACAACACCGATCTCGAATCCACCAAGTGACCACGCCGCTTATCGAGTGCTCAATTGACTGCACTTGGTGGCAGGGCATGACCCATTCACGGCCCTTTGCATCCAAGGCCCTGTCAGCAAGGCTCCGTGCTTTTTCGTGGATCAGTGACTATGCGTTAAGCATCGTGAATTATTAGATGCTGTATTGTGAATGTCGGGGTATAGCGCAGGCGTGGGAACACTTTACCGTACCGCAGAACAAGCGTTCCACTGTTATTTGCTTGAAAACGCAAATATCGCTTACGACTCCCGCTGCGTGGTTAATTACGGCAATGGTATTGCGCACGTGGGCACCTGCCGTTCAATGTTCACGGATCGCTCATTTTTTCTAGAGCGACCCATTGATTTAAAATCGTTGAAGACCGTTGAGCATTTAGTTGCCCTATCTGGTAGGAAAAGCACAATCCAATGGGCTAAACATTTTAGTGAATGGCTAAAGTTAACATACTGCGCAAGCGAAAGGCTAGCTAATGAGGATATGGATGTGTGTTTAGCTCGAGGGTGTGACTCGGTCAGCAGGTTATAACCCATGGGTCGCAAAGTGGATGCTAATGTTGTGTGTGTGCCTGAAGAAAGAAGCAGACCTCATACAAATAAAACAAACTAACTTTTTGTAACAAGCAAACTATAATTTTAGTATATTTTAGGATAAGCCACACAATCAAATGGGAGAATCTTCAGGTCACCACAATACGAGCTCACCGATATGAAACCGGGAGCATTGGAGACAACCGCGCTCATGCAAACTTCACACTAAAATTAACCCTAAAGTCTGCAACTTTAGATCGGTATCTGCGAATAGCGACCTCCTGCGCATTCTGTTCTGCTGAGACAGGTCATTGGATCATTGGATCAAGTGATTATGTCTAACACACAACGTTTGCATTGTGCGAAAGTGATGACTAAGGGTATCCAGTGCATTGCCTGCAAACTCTGGGCATGTGGCCAAAAGCGTTGCTCGCAACTTACTGAACCGCTCTTCAAGACCTATGCTAAGCACAAGGGTTTGCTATGGATTTGTCGATATTGCATCGATGCTGTTGCGTTGGCAAGACGTCCGCCACATCAACATCCTGAAAGGCGTTCTTCTGCTCCTTCTGCTAGGCGTGCCAGGAAGCGGAGCAACACATCTTCCAGCGACGCTCCAAAAGTCGCGGCCACCCTCGCCCCGTCTACTTCTCATTCGGACCCTTTGATACACATCCGGCCTGTTGAGCATACGACGAATTCATATGCGGACGTAGTGAAGGAGAAAGCGACTTTGGCCTCGCGTGGCCAAGGTCCAGCTACATGTGTCATCAAGGCTAGGACTAAGTCTTTGAATAAACCTGAGCTTCCATCTTCTCAGTCACGGATGAAGATAATTCACAACAGAATCTCTGAGCTGGAAAAAGTGATAAAGGAAAATCCAGCATCTCGTAAGCCACCAATTCCAGAGCGCATTCAGCCATCTCGTGACCGCTGTCTCATCATCGTGAACGCTGTGGAATCGGACAAGGTTACCTCGGCGGAGCGAATGTTGGATGATCAAATACTGCTCGAGCGGATGATTTCTCTACTGTTTGATGCAGGCGAACAAGGAATAAACATTGTCTCTTCCTTTCGCCTCGGTAAGAAGCAGGAAAATTCCTCCAAGGTTCGACCCCTCAAGATTGTATGCGGAAACGAAGAAGAGTGCGCGCGCATCCTTCGACGGACTCCACGTCTCAAAGGCGAACCTTTCTACGTGTTACGAGACCTCTCTCCCGAGGACCGAATTAAAATGAAGAAGGCTGTAGAGGAGCTCCGAACGCGCCGAGCGAGTGGTGAAACCGACCTACATATCGTGGATTGTTGCGTAGTTCGGAAGAGCACAAGAGTGCGCTGGAGGCCGATTCTTGTCACCCCCAGACAATTAAAATATAAAAACGGGCTACGCGTGCTATCGGCCAACGTACGCAGTCTAAGGAATAAACTGGACGAAATTCAGTTGCTTACTTCGGAGTCTCGTCCAGACCTGATGGCCTTCACCGAAACCTGGCTATTCTCAGATATCACGGACTCGGAAATGTCTATCCCCGGATATCACCACTCCCGGTCCGATCGCCGCGGGGTGAGGTCAGGTGGTGGAGTAATTCTCTACTGGAAGACGGATCTCAAACTACATCGAGTTGAAGCAATCAGTGACCAGGATGACAAGTTCGAAGCCCTCTGGTGCCGTGTTCATGACGGCTTTAGATCTCTCTTGGTCGGTGTCGTCTACAGAGATCCACCGGGTCCCGGAGCGCGCTTGTTGGGCTCGATAAGAATGTATGGTGGGCACAAAGACTGTTTAATCTTGGGGGATTTCAATGCACCGGATATCGATTGGGACCTACTTCTTTGTGATCGCCGATCTGACTCCTTCGACGCCACACTGCTTAAAACCGCTCTCGATTGCAGCCTCGTTCAACATGTCTTAACGCCTAGTCGTATTTTTCCAGACCAGACCCCGCACATCCTGGATCTCGTGCTCTCCCCGGCAGATTCGGATGTCAAGAACCTAACCGTTCTTCAACCCATAGGCAAGAGCGATCATTGTGTTGTTTCATTCCAATGGACTCGCCGTCTCACGATCCATAGCCACTGTGGTCACCGTCGAAATTTTTGGCGTGCCGACCCACTCCGTCTGAAAACGGCCGCAAGCGCTACGGATTTGGGTATCCCCGAACACATTCACCTCGATGACGCATGGAATCTTGTACTCTTCAAAATGACGTCGTTACTTGAGCAGGTCGTTCCTTCCTCCCATCGAAAGCCCTTCGCTAGAGGTCCACCTTGGATGGATCGAGAGTTGAGGTCAAACATGAATAGAAGGCGCAAACTATGGGACCGCTATAGGCAATGTCATGCAGAACTCGACTTCTCTCACTACAAGACAGTCAGAAATGTTTGTGTCGCAATGAAGCGCCAGATACGCCAACGATACGAGCTCTCCTTGGCAAAACACTCCAGCATCGCGCCTAAAATGCTCTACTCTTATTTGAAAAGAAGCACTAGAGCTGGTAGTGGCATCCCTGCTTTGTGTTCCTGTGATCATCAAGCTTTACTTCACGAGGACGCTGAGAAAGCTAGTCACTTGGCTAAGCAATACGCTTCTGTTTACGCGAAAGAAACCCCATTTAGTGACAGAGCCGTATCCACATTTCCATCTTCGTTGGCCCAAGTAGATATTAACACTGATTCTGTGATGAAACTTCTTCTTCAGTTAGATCCGTATAGCTCACCCGGCCCTGATGGATTGCATCCTTTGTTCCTCAGGACTGTGGCGGAGTACATAGCTTCACCCATATGTCAAGTCTTTCGTCGCTCACTAGAAGCTGGCCGTCTTCCTTCAGCTTGGAAAGTTTGTATCTTCAAACCCATCTGCAAAGGAAGAAGTCGACATGATCCGGCCAATTATCGTCCAATCTGTTTGACGTCAGTAGTGTGTAAAGTTATGGAACGAATCCTAAAACAAGCTGTTACTCTTCAGCTTGGGGGACAGAATGTCATTGCTTCTGCCCAGCAAGGGTTCAGAAAAGCACGCTCCTATACCTCGAACTTGCTCGTTGCTAAGGAGACCTGGGCAAGGTCACTAGACTCCGGCAAACGCTTGGACGTTGTGTTTGTTGACTTCAGCAAAGCTTTTGACAAAGTCCCGCATGAACGGCTCCTTTGCGAGACCTGTCGTATCCACATCGACTTCAACGACTGAACTTGTTCTCCCTAGGTTACCGCCGTCACTGAGGAGATTTGATTTTCACCCGACGTATTCTCAGAGGAGAACTGGGTTGCGCGTTACAGGGCTTCTTTCAACTTAACACTGAGAGTTCGACACGAGGCCACCGCATGAAACTGTTCGAACAGAGGAATCTCCGTGTGCGACTCAATTTGGCCTTATCAACTCGCGTGGTGAATGATTGGAACCGGTTGCCGGATCCTGTTGTTGATGCTGAGACTGAGGAACGTTTCAAACAACTGTTAGATTCTCACCTGAGCGCGCTGGGATTCTGCTGCCTCTAAGGCAGCTACAGTGGTCCTCTACGGAACTTTCTACCGCAATGACCCACGCCATCTCCGCAATGATCGGGAAGTGAAGGAGCTGACCAAGGATCTTCCTTTTGCTCTCTATCATCCAATGATCCAATGATCCAATGTCTCTAACAAAAGGAGGATATGTTTCAAGTACGTTAACCGTTTTCAAAGGAAGAAAAACACGCAGATAAACATTCCTAGTTTGGCATATTGGTATCAAATACTAGTACCCAAACAAGCCCGCAAGCCCAGTGGCAGAATCAGCAGAATTGTAGGTGCAAAAAGATTTTTATATGCATGTTCGCAGCGCAAATTGCCGATAGGAAACCTATCAGTCTTTCAAACTCCCGCAATAATTAATCAATGCTTTTCTTATAGGAATACTACTTATGACACACTCAAGCAAAAATTTGGCTAATGTCATCGTGGAGTTCATTAGAAGGTTGGCCTGTTCTTGGCTCTCTTTGCAGGTGTGTTTTAATACATCGCGTTTACATCGAATTTACATTCAAGCGGATTCAAGCGGACATGTCTTATGTTTCTGATTCCCCTTTAAATACAAGTATCTCTTTCGAGATACCATTGGATGAGTTAAAACTTAAGTCACCCCGACCTCCCAGTGTTTCTCAATACGTGGCTTCACCCTGTCGGAGCATAATTTGCGAATCGGACTTGTCGGAGAGGCTCTCTCGTGCCGACCAGCGCCGTTCCAGCGTACTATCTGTGAGTTTGCTGGATTCGCGGCATGTGCGCTTTCGACCGCTGTTTGAATTTTGACATATTCGGTCTTGTTTTCTTTTATTTTAGGAAACTCGGAATAGGAATGTACAATACGTACAGATGGTCGTTTCGAAGTGCGAGCAAGAGAAGGAGAGACAGCTCAACCGTTCAATGGAGATGGATGATCACATAAAGGAGGATCTTGCGAAAAAGGTGGAGCGGCGACAGAAAGCATTAGCTGAAAGGATCAACCTCGCCAAAAAACAGGTATGCCTAGTGGATTTGACGTGATGCGATTTAGCTTGTGAAAGTTAAACAGGCGAGCGACGCGCGCTCCTCCTCACGAGAAAGTTTAATGAAGCACATCGATAAAGATATGTCTGATAAGGAGAACAACCGCCGGTCATTTATTCAAGGTATTAAAGATCATTGTCACATGCAGGTGAGAAGCTAATAGTCTAGCATGAAATTCCGTTCTGTACCTCGATGGGCAAGTACTTTGGGATTTCGATTCCATGAATGGTTCTAGATTGCCATTGACATAGTTATCGATGCAGTCATAATTTATCGCAGCGTTTTGTGATGCTCTGCAACCCCACAACTGCTCTCCATGTTAATATTGAAGAGTATAGCAAGGCTTTTTCGCTTGAGATTACTTAGCTGTTTTTCAAGAGATTCTAACATCGGCGATAATCTGCAGCTAGTTAGAAACTATATCTTAAGGCTGATCGCAGTTCAACCACACAAACGATTTCCCTGCCGTTGCGGTCTTCCTGGTTCTGAATGAATAGAGCACGCTTAAATTTTGCTTTCCATAAGTCATTTGAAGCGGGCGCTCTCAGGCGGCCAACGGAACTATTCTAGCTGACAGTGTGCTCGTTGTGCATGCCGTTTAATGTGACGCAACTGTCGGGAGTCTGGTCAGGTCAGGTCAGGTCTTCAAGGACGAAATAGGGCTTCGTCTAACGAGCGTCCCGTTTCATGTGCCGGTAAGAAAACCAAGGCCCCAGGCACTTCGATCTTCAAGCTTCACTTCTGTAGAGAGTAAAAAGAGTAAGAGGAATCTCTCAAAACTTCATGGAACTATTCTTGACATCCTATTGGTTCCAATTAGCATCCACTAATAGCGCAATTCCGTAAACAGTGGACCAATTCATATCTAAGTTTTTTAATGGTTTCAATAGGATTACATTTCACTAGTGCTGAGGAAAGTAAATTCCGACTACGTACCACGCGGTTAGTGAAAAATTTTGCTCCGTTATCCAGTCTAGACCTGTGCGTTATGGGCTTCAGACGGTGTCCCCGCAGGTGGTTCGACATAGCTAGTTCAAAGAGGCTGGTACGCTAATAATAACGATAATGTGTCAGCTTTATGCTTTAACGACGCTTCGCTGCCGTGCGATCACCACCAGCCGCACGCGGGCTGATTTTACCGCGAGGACGCTCATCCCTACGCGGATTCGAACCCGCGCCGATCGGTGGGCTTAATGCCACTGACTCAGGTCTCCCCTTAGTCTGCGATGTTCCAATGAAAGCAAGTCTGCTCCTTATATTCTAGTGAATAAACAATCCAGGCAATCAAAGTACGACTTCTCGCGCTGGCCTTCAATCATTCTGGTGGTCAGTCTTTGTACTTTCTCTAAGCAAGTGACGTCCTTTCGAAAGTAAGGTGCTTAGGCCTAAAGACAATACCCTAAGTGCCGCCGAACCACCGCTTTGTACAACAGGAGAAAGACCTCAGGTTTAGTGTTACACAACGCTCTCTTGAGGCGAACAAGTTCATATTGGCACTGCATCAGTGGCCTGAATCAATCTGCCATAACGATACTTAAGTCCCTCATTATATCTACACATTGAAATGTTAGGGACCCTGGGGATGTTTACACCTTAATCCAACGTTACTGGATGATAACAGCTGACATTTGTCCGTGTTCATTGGCAATTCCCATGATTTAGACCACTGTCACAGTACCCAGGTCTTCAGGCAACGTATCATTAGCTCCCCTACTGACAAGCTTTACGTCATTTGCAAAGCATACCACGGGTTCTCGATTAGTAGGGCCAGGTCATTTCTAGACATAAGAAACAACGATCCTAGCACTGAACCCACAGGGACTCCGCTGTGGTCAGTGCCCATTCTGGATCTGTTCTCACCTGTTCTGACAGTGAACTTTCTGCCACAGGAACTCCGACAACTAGGTACTCGGCTGGGGATGCAACCTAAACATTTCATTGTTCTTGATAAGGTTCGCTTGTGCTGTGCGATGTTTCGCCTCTGCACATGGCTCACCTTGTTATTGCTCACAATTTCTTCACAACTTAATATAGTTCGTGTTACCTCATAATTTAGTGGGGATTCGGAAAATCACTTGAGTTGGACAGTAGATAAATCAGTAGTTCCGTTTTATATTGTGGTTCTGGCCACTATGTGTTGTGTTGTCGTTTGTCGTTCTTTGGGTTGTTCTTATCTGATTGCAGTTCAACGCATTTTTCATTGTTCCACCATCGTTTCGGCACAGGCCTGTCACTTGTTACGAGATCAAGCTGAGGATAGCCGGTTACTCTGTATTCGGGAAGATAGGGTTTGCTAGTTAAGGCCAATTACTGCCTCCGACCGCCTTCCAGTGTCGGTTTGCTCACTCAGTTACCCTACAATGAACATGGAGTGAAAACTAGCCCTGGACTACCGCACCAGAAGGAAAGAAGCAATGTCAGATAAAGTATAGGAATACGCTGATCTTTAGGCGTGACCCTCTGGACTAACTTCACAGATATTCCGCACTCCCTGACGGAATAGTCGAAAGATAATATTCCACCCCCCCACCCCCCAAACGTAATAGTCGGAGGATGATATTCCACAGTGTTGGTTCCTCGAAGCTCGGATGTCCCAGGCACACAGACAAAACAAGCTCAACACAATGCCGCAAGAAAGTAGAGTGCGCCGTTGAAGGTTGAGAGAAGTATACCGGAAAAAGCGGTCAATTAAAGCGACTGCACAATACCGATTGAAAAATGAAGTGAGAAAGTGCAAAAAATGAAAAATCTATGAACACTACAGGACTCCCCACCCACTAGAGCGTGAGTGGACCAGCGAATGCTGGAAATGTACATCTGATTGTAAAACGCTAGTTTAGCAGTGGGAACCACTGTACGACCAAAACGTGTTCTTTTATGTGTGCGTAGTTTTGGTGGGTGTCGCAGGGGATTGCGAGGTAGGTACATTGGATCACACATAATCTGTGTAGGAGGGGTGCTCGACGATGGTTACTCATCGGAGTAGTAGTATCTCTAAGTTGCTGCGATGAGGAAAGTTGGACACAAGCAGGTTTCAAACCATCGATGCTCACAGAGTCTTCGCAACCATTTCGGCCCAACACAAGGGTGGTCTCAGGTTTACGAATAGGATCGATGCACACAAGAACTTAGAGATAATCACAAAAATCAGGATGCACCTATGGGTTACGGAGTGTGAGTCGTAGATTTGTTGGGCGTACCGAGCTAAAGTGACTCCTCAGGCGTGTGACAATGTTGGATCTACTTAGCCAGTGATCCTTGGGTTCAGTGCCATCTCTCCAGGAAGTCTAAGTGGCGTACCAAAAATTAATTCAGCGAGGTAACAGCCTATATCTTCCGTGACAGTGTTACACATGCCAAGCAGGATTATTGGCAAACGCTGCGATCATTGCGTACTGGACTGAGAAGCGGTAATCAAAACTTACAGTTGGCGATAGAAGCGTTTTACCAGACCATTGGCTGCAGAATAGTAAGCTGTGCGCAATTGAAAACAACCGTGCAAACGACTCAGATCAGGGAACATAGAAGAAGTGAACTGCGGACCTCTGTCATGATAGTAGCAGCTGTGCCAAAGAAAGAAATCCGTTTCGATGCATGTTCGCGTTACTGTTTCAGGGGAAACATCCCGTAATGGCACTATGTGTGGCCAGCGCGTAAATCTATCAACACATGTCAGCAAGTATTAAACACCGTTGGAAGGAGGCAAGGGACCAACGATGTCAAATGGACATGCTTGAAACGAGCATCCGGTAGCGAAAAGGTGCCGCGGACAGTAATTGTATGGCGATAGACCTTGCTGGTCTGACACGTAATACAGTGTTTTGCCCACTGGTGGATGTCTGAGCGCGTATTGTGCCAAACAAAGTGATCTGTGATCAATTTAACAGTAGCCCGAATGCTTGGATGTCAGCCTGTGGAGGTGATCAAAAACGACGGCGGTATCACTGTTGAACGTAGGATCTGGGCTTACCCGTAGACATGTCGCAATGAACTTTGGAATCCGAGTTAAGAAGCGGCAGAAGAGTAAGTTTTATCTAAGGGTTCTATTTCATTTGCATAAACTCAGGATCTTCCTCCTGATGAGTAGCGATTTCCTCCGGATCGATTGCCGGACGCGTAAGTTCATGAAGTCTACTGCGGGACATTGCGTCGACTACCACGTTATCAGTGGCGTCTGCGGTATATAATCAAGGTGTCGGTTTTTACGTGGGGGAAACGGTCCGAAGAACCACGGAAGACAAAAGCAAGTGGCTTGTGATCAGTAAGAATGGTGAATGGACGACTTTGGAGGCATCGAACGTGTTTATTGGCGAGATAAATGGCCAAAGGTTCTATTCCGACATACTATAACTAGTTTGTGCAGGTTGTGATTTACGGGAGAAAGTAGATAGTGGTCCTGGAAGACCATTGATGAGTTGTTGTAGGATGGCTCCAACTGTGGTCTGTGTAGCATCAGTTTTAAGGACGAGAGGTGTATTAACATCAGTCCTCAAATGGCTTAACGCAGTGACGTTGGATAAGTCATGTTTAATCTTATCGGTAGCGTCTAGTACTCCGTTGGCTTGAATTTTATAGTCTTTCCTTTAAGCAAGTCGGTTAAAGGTTAAACAATTTAGAGCAATCAGCTATAAAGCGGCCGTAATAGTTCACCATACCGAAGACATGGCGCAGGCTTTTGTAGGACTGCGGCATCGGATACTCTCTGGGAGTGGACTGATGCCGTTGCGATCGATTCGATGACCGAGAAAGTAAACAGTACTGGCGAAAGACATTTGTCCACGTTGGTCGTGACGCCATAATGATCAAAACGCTCAGACTTGGCGATGATGAAAGAAATGTTCTTGCTTAGAGCTGGTCACGAGAATGTCATCGACATAAGCAAAAGCAAAATCTGGTCCTCGAAGAACTTGGTGGATTAATCGTTGAAAGATTTGTGCAGCACCCGGACGCCTGATGTCTTCGGACATAATATTTAATGAGTGGGGACCCAAGGATTCGTCCTATTTCGTTTTCAAAACTTATTGGCCGTTGTAATCGCGTCGCCTATCGTTTTCATTGGCCGTGCGGTTTGCGCTTGTGCAATTTACTCGTGTTCCCAGCGACTATTTGGGTGAGCATCAGTTACCAAGTTTCCTTAGCCCTTTTGTGAAACAAGTCAAGAGTGAACGATGGGGCTCTCTTTTCGCCGTATTACCCCAGCGTATCAATCGCGGAGAATGTTTCTACTGTGTTCACTTGGCTGTTGTTGTTTCTATCACTTTCCGAAACACATTATTTGCATGTGTCGCGAACCTGTTAAAGTAGGTCTTATGGCATTGATATCGTATTACCTGACTTGCACCACCCGGCCTTGAGTTCCTAATCCTGCCCGAGCTTTGCTGCCCTGCCTTTTATCGGCCCGCGTGCTATCGCCCGCGGTTGGATGGCACTGAGTGTTGGCGTATACCTAATGCATTATCCTTTTTATTTCGTCTTACTTGCTTAATCTGACGCAAATTTGTTCTTGCGTGGTGCACACTTCCAGCTGCCACCGCAAACCTTAACAATGATCACATTATATATGTGCATAATCATCGATTGGACATCTTTACTTCCAGAGTACCTGCTATGGGTACTTTTGTGACCACGAAAGTTACGTCTCTGTTTTACACCATCTTCCTTCTGATTATGTGATGTGTGTGGAGTGTAGGCATTCTTGCTTTTTAAGTTATTTTGAAGTGCTCATTGCCTGATTAGATTGCGACTCGCAATCTCCGTCTGGATCGTGATTCGTATTAAATTGACCCATAGTCAACTCAACAATTAGCAGCGTAGTTGAAGCAGATTCTTACTTCCCATGCTGCACTAGTTTGTTTTGAGCCCTTTGCAAGCACTATATTCTACAGGATCACTGGGTTTCATAGTTATCAAGTCAGAAACTGGCAATTTCCACTTTGATGTGAATGCATCAAATCCGTATACACACTTTTACAGCCCTCAAACAGCGTCATGCTTGTGAACACTTGGTGTTATCTTTACCTTGAAAACCCTCTTTACTTCGCTCGTTCGCTGCATAGCTTTGCAGGGTAGATTCGCCTAATGTCACAACGGTTGCTTCCGCAAACCTGTACCGACGCCCTTTGCACACGAAGAGGTCAGTAAGTTCTGCACCCCAACCAAGGTGCTTGTCTTTTTTAGTTTTTGGTGCGTTAGTTGACTCATGGATGCTCAAAGCCGCGGCGTGTCTTACCGCTCTACCCACCATAGGTGTGACCATCGCGCCTTCGGATTGGGAAAGCAACTCTGTTTAGCGCCATTCACGCGCGAATATTCTCCCATCGTTATTTTGTCTCTGTTGAGTGGCGCTGGGACCCAGTGGTTGATAATGCATAGCAAACAATGCTAAGCTGTATGCTGCTTCAGGCACAATGCACACGCCCAAACAACTCACCTCACACTGTTGTCGTCGTTATTGTCGTCTTCAGTCTACTGAAAACACCCTTGGACTTGCGTTTAACAAGTGACTCCTCATGGCGCTTGCAAACCCGTTCATTCCCTCGTTATGCACATTAGCTACAGCTGTAAATTACCTCAGGTCTAGTGCCGAAGTACAGAATAAAAGAATATGCAACAGAGGCGCGCCGGCTGAGTCACCAGTAACGGATGGACATCTCTCCGGAACACTAACAGTCGGCTATTGTGTCGCAGAAAAGGCGTTATATTACGCCTAATAAATGAGATCATGTTTGGAGAATGAGACTAAGCAGAAAGTGGAGGGACAAAGAAACACACAACCAACGCTAGTGAGATCGGCTTATATGCATGTCACCAAGTGTATCCAGACAAACGTGTTCATCGTCGTTCGGCTCCAAACGAGGGCAACTTCAAAGTAAGGGCTTTCCTTCCTCTCGACCGAGTCATCGCTTGGACATCCCTCTTCTTCCATCCGCAACCCCGGTGCGCAACCAACGCACGTCCGGGAGTCGATGGGCTGGCATGCGCAACACCTGACCCAGCCACCGGAGCCTGGTGCATGGAATAACATTGTTGAGCGGTCCGCTTCTTATTTCTACGCCATAAACAAGGCGTCGAACACGCTCCTTGCTCACACAGTGTCCGCACCAGATATGATCCAAACTGCGAAGGTGTCGGTGGTCGAACGTAACTAACTTCTTTGTATCAGCTGATCTAATGGGCCAAGTTTCACAACCGTCGAACGTACGGCTTCATGGTACACTCTACCCTTCAATGAGAGAGTGATGTCGCACCGGCGCCATAGGTGGTGAGGGTTATCAAAAGCGTCTTATACTTTAGTTATACGGTTTGTGACCTCGTCTTTAATTCCAGCGACGCCTGTACAACTACCTAGGTAGTTGAACTTTTGAACGACTTCTAGTTGATCTCCACTAATGCTCAGCGCGGGAAGCGGCCCCTGCCAATCTTGGAGGAAAGCTTTGCACCTCGAGGGTGCAAAGCGTAGCCCGAAACGGGTGACAGCCAGTGCCAATCTGTTCAGAACCGCTTGACAAGTTTGTGAACTGTCACAGATGACGACAATATCATCAGCATACTCTAAGTCGAGAACTCCTTTTGCCGGGAACTTCATACTTTCTAAGACATGTTTTATGAAAGCTATCTCCATGACTTATCAATAGTGAAGCTAAAGAGGAAAGGTGACAGCGGGCATCCTTGTCTTACACCGCTGGAGATATTGGAGGGAGGCGACAGCTTGCCCGAGCTACGCGCGTAAATCTCCCGCACAATATTCACATAGTTCTCGGGCACCCGCATCAGGCTCCGATGGCTCGGCCACGTGTTACGCATGCTAGCCCACCGACTCCCGCGACGTGCGTTATTTGCGCGCCGGCGATGTGGATGGAAGAAGTGGTGGGATGGCCAAGCGATGACTTAGTCGAGAGGGATGAAGGCCCTCACTTCGAACCTGGCCTCAATTGGAACGTCTCAGCTCCCTGGGTGGGGTCCGAAAGACGATGAACACGTCTGGCTGGGTACACTTGTTGATATGGCTAGGAGCCGTCCTCATTGGCGTTCCCGCTGTGAGTTTCTTTGTCCCACCCCATTTCTCTTAGCCTCCCAACTACGATCTCATTATATAACATTTTATAATTTTGCATAGTAAATTATTTTTTCTGCTGCATAGTAGCCGGCTGGTAGCTTACCGGAACGATACCCATCCGTTACCGGTAGCTCAGCTGGCTTGCACCTGTTGCATTTTACTCCCTTTTTCTGTTAAGTATTGCGGCACAGTAGTTATGGTCTTTCCCACCTCTAGCTAACGTGTATAGTGTGTGTGTCTCGGGCACGC
The DNA here is from genome assembly GCA_944474145.2 of Dicrocoelium dendriticum. Lineage (NCBI taxonomy): Eukaryota > Metazoa > Platyhelminthes > Trematoda > Plagiorchiida > Dicrocoeliidae > Dicrocoelium > Dicrocoelium dendriticum. The sequence goes on from OX104063.1 coordinate 178,333,335, forward strand.
CTTCCCTTAGGAGACAGTCCCTAAGTGCACATCAATCTACCGAATCGAAGGCACCTTTGATCTCGAGGAACACAACAGTGGGCGGCCAATATATGTAACGCTACTCCACCAACTGTCACACAGTGAATATGTCAATATCGACAAAACCCGGCTTGTGGCTCATGAATATGGATCTCACGTGTGCCAGACAGTCTGTGAAGACTTACAGAGACAAGTATTTTAAGGGCGATGGGGATCAGGCTGATTCCTCTGTGATTGCCCCATTCCGAATGTCAACCTCTTATGAAGATCGGGACAATAACGGAACGGTTTCAGTCGTTTGGGACAGTTTCCTGCTCCCACCGTTTCGCTAATAATTCGTGTAAATCAACAAGAGCAGGACCCCCGAATTTGAAGAGGGCTGAAGGAAGATTTGGTCCGGCGACTTTATTCAACTTCAACAGTCCGATCTCTTGTTCGACTTCTGAGCAAGAGGGCGCATTCAAAGGGATAGCCTAGTGAGCAGGGACCTCTGGTTGGTAAGAAATCTAACTATTCCGACCGATAAAATTGCTTTCCGAAATGCTCAGCCTAACGCTTCAAGCGTTTTGACAAGTTGTTAGGTTTTCCACTCTCGTCATACATAGTTTCATTAACAACAGGTCTGCTGCTGCCCGTTTCCCATAACAGACGGAATAACTTCCGATGGTTACCAAGGGAAGCGGTCATTTCCATCTCTGACGCACGGTGAGACCATCACGCTTCGCAGTCGCTCTTCAGGCTAGCATAGAATTTTGCCCGAAGGTCTCTGCGAGCCCCATTGTTCTCTTCCAGCTGGAATATGCCGGCGAGCATCGATAACTTCCAGAGACCGGGGAGAAACTCAGTCTTTGATATTATGCTATTTTCTGTTCTCGTCTTCACGACTATGTAATAGGTAAATGTTTACGCCATGCCCTTTCTCTTGCCACGCATTCCTTAAGGATTCCAACTTATGCTGCTGGTTCTTCTACTCCAACATGGATGGTTGTACGTCCACGTTCTTGCTGGTAAATAATATGTTGGTTTTGGAAACCACAACAACAACTTTATCTTTCCTTTGCGCTCACGCCTAATTGTCCAGGTTGATATTCAATGGTTTACTAATCGTTTTGTGATCGGTATTGATATTGGTGTCCTAATGGGGAGACAGAATCTCGAAACACAGGTTTGCTGGATTTCTGCAACTCAGTAGAGAATGTGCGTCTTTTTACAGATTTTCATCCGAAGCTATTTGCCTTAACTGGTCTCATGACAGCATGATTGATTCTGGGTCCTTGTCTCCGTCGTTCATGTACTCTCTGTGGGGAACTGACAGTCACTACTTTCAGCTTCCTCGCTTGTATGTACAGTACCAACTCGTACAGTTTTTATACTATCTCGAATCGCTTCTGCCATCACTGTCGTAAGTTGCTTCACAGACATTTATCTGAGAGCTTCATCCCAGAGTGCTGCAAATTCCACTGTCACCGCGTTCTTTCACAATTTAAGCCCAATTGAGTCATCGTATGTTTCGTAGTTTTTTGACGTCGACTCACCTCTGTCAATTCCACAACACATGCGCGATTAAAGACTGATGGCGCTTCGAATCAGTCAATTCAGCATTCGGTCCACTAGTCTTCCAACGATTCCAACACTGGACGCTTTCCGGTTGAATTTACTTTCTCCACTTCAGTCGATTTCCATTTTCATAGCCAATTTATTAGCCATACAAACGACCGGGTTCCTTGCACTTTGGTTTCATGTTCCAGCTGATTGATTAAACAGGACTAGGCCACACTTCACTGATACATTGTTTTTTATTCCTTGACTTCTTGAAAAATGTAACGTTGCCGGATTTTCCGCAGGCGGCATTTGCCTCTGGTCCACCGCCATAGGTTTTCTTGTTCTTATTCACTATTCTTCAGCGTTGCTATCCCGGATAGTGTATACCAAACCAGCATAGCAATGGGCTTTAACGCCTTTGCATTCTTCCCTGCTGCTTTTCGTCTGCAAGCTGGAAGGGTCTGACCTCAAATCTGATCCTCGCTGTCTCGCGGTGCCTCCTGCTTGATGAAGGGATAAGTGAGACTTCTTTGGCACTTCATGTGTGTGCGTTAAACATTAACTTTGTCTTACAGTACCGTTTTTGGACATATCCAGAAGCGTTTTTAACAACACACCCGCATTCCCTAACCGGAGGCGGGGGCATCCTTCCAATGCCTAGAAACTTCAAATCCAGATCATGCGCTGGCCATCTTGTTTTCGCTTCCTGGCACCGTGAACACGCGTAAAGACATCATGCTAGATAGGCCTACAAAACATTTACCCAAGAAACTGTTACGGGCACAGCGGATTAACACTTGTCTCTCTGACCTTATTATCAGCGAACATCGTCACCAACATGCTTCAGCCACCGTACATCAGCAATGCGCTAGAAATAACTTCTGACTAGAGCATACGCCGTCGTGTTCCGTAACCCTGATATTGGATCGCTCTCAACATAACATTGAGAACTCGGTTTTCCGGAGCGACTGTGGTCATGTTGATGCTTTAGAACGCAAGCATAAACAGTGCGGCGGTACGCACCACCGATACTTCGTTTTTGCGGAGCCAGTCGCGCGCGGGATACGAGTACTGCGAGGCCGTCTGCACCTGCGCAGATTCCAGCCAGTGACCAAGCGGCGACTTACTGACGTTTTAGCTTCCAGCAATCAATGAAAGCTGTCCGAGCTCTAAATGTGTAGCGAAGCGTGAACTGCTTAGTCACCAACAAAAGTGCACCTTTCAAGATCGACGGAGTTAACTAATAACTTGAAATATTGAGTGTAGATAAGTAAATTAAGAAAATAAATCGTAGTCGTACGCCTTAACAGTGCTTCGCTGCCACGCGACCACTACCAGTCGCACGTGGACTGAGTATACCGCGAGAACGCCCGCCCCTACGCGGATTCGAACTGGTGATATTATGATTGCGAACCAGGTGCGCAGATCACTCGGCCACCGGCTGACACTTAGGAGTAGGTGCACCTAACAAATCTGGTGGTAAATCATTGCACTCCACTGGGCGACCACTTCGAACTACATTAAGGACATACACACTTCGCACTTTGAGTGGTCTGTGATGTCGTCGCTCGATCGGATATCCATGGCGAGGTGGATGGACAACATTGTACCGCTGCTGTAGGAAATTAGAGCCAGATATCTCCACATACGTGCACACGGCTTAAGAGTTGGGAGTGATTTAAGTGATCTGGCAATGAGCCGCATAGGTCCATGTTTAAGCTTAGCGAGGAAACTGTCAGCAAGGAAGACCTCATCACGGCTCCGTATATCTACCTGTAAAGATTCTATCAAATAGCAATTGTCTGTTCAAGGTTCATTGTAAGCTCGATTCCTTCAGTTTCTGAAACTGAAGCCCCGCATCTGTGCCTTTTCGTTTAAGTAATCACAAATAAAATTGACCGTCCCTATCAGCGGAACGTTCTTAAACTGAAAGCATCCCTTTACTTTCCTGCATTCGGCTTGTTTCACAGACCATATAAATGCATAACTTGTTGCGTATTAGCTCGAGCAAATCTACAATCTATTCCATAACCAAATGCAAAGCTGAGGTTAACATACCAGTTATCGGACGCAGAAGCAACTGGTTTGCATAGTCCGTAAACTCGGGGAGGATGTGATCCTACTTACGTTAGCCGTTCTAGTAGTCCGCTATCCGTACTTTATGCATTACAGCCCCTTCAATGCTTGTGTGATTTGTACTCTTCCTAAGCGGTTTTATTTTTCTGCGCTGTTTCACGTACGAATTTCCCCGTGTTTTGTAAAATGTAATGTGAGGCAGCCAGATTTCTCCATTTGCACCCATCGCACCTGGAGATTATCACGTCTGTTTTAGATGTCAATCCCCTGACTAGTGTCTTGCTGATCACATTTTCACGTTGCGTCAATTGTTGAAGCACCGCCATATTTATCGGCGTGCCACCATAGCCCTGCTCCTTGACAGCAAGGGTACTTTCGATTCGGATGATTGATGCGCCATTTGTGACCGTCTTTTTGGGAAAGACGTGCCCGAAAAATGCATAAACATTATCAATGCGTTTTATTCGCATACTTCGGGCAGAGTGAAGGCTTACGGCAAACTCGCCGCCTATTAGTATCTCCAACAGTATGAGACAAAAATGCCCGTTGTCACCTTTCATTTTAACTTTGCCATTAACCAAGCCATGGAGACTGTGTTCGCTAGACACGATTTACAAGATATGCAGTTGCTTCCTGGTGATCTACATCGTGATTTGGAGTTCGCCGACAACATTGCCCTTATCTGTGACAGCTTCCAAACGTGCCAAGTAACAAATTAGCATTGGTTGTCCTTCGTTCCGGACTATGCTTTGCACCGTCGGAATGCAAAATTTTTCTCCAAGATGGACAGGGACTTACCCGTACGCTGACCCTTGGTGGTGATCAGCTAGAAGTCGTCGAAAAATTCAAGTCTCTAAGTAGCTATATCAGCACCAACGGAATTGAGATAACATCAACAACCTTATAGCGAAAGCTCGAGAAACTTCTTCCAATCTCCGTCATCTTTGGCTTCGACACAACATACCTCTCGCCCTGAAGGGCAGAGTTTACAATGCATCCGTCCGTTAAACCGTCCTATACGGTTGCGAAACGTGACCCACCAAGTCGAGAGACATAAAGAGGCTAGTTACGTTCGATCATCCTTGCCTTCGCAGCCTAGCTCATGTCTAATGGGAGCACCGCGTGAACAATGAGCGTGTTCAGGGTCGTGTGTTCGGTGAAGGGATAGCGAGTGAATCGCTCTGCACCGGTATTTCATGCACCAGGCTCCGATGCTTGGGATACCTGTTACGCATGCCAACCCACCGATTTCCGCGACGTGCATTGTTTGCTCACCGGGAGTGTGGATGGAAAAAGAGCATGGGAGGCCAAGCGATGACTTGAAATGAAATGAAATGTGTCAGCTTATACGCCGTAACGGCGCTTCGCTGCCGCGTGACCACCACCAGTCGCGCGCGGGCTGAGTATACCGCGAGGACGCCCACCCCTACGCAGATTCGAACCGGTGACCTTATGGTTGGAAAGCAAACGTGCCGACCAATCGGCCACCGGCCGACAAGCGATGACTTAGTCGAGAGGAACTAAGTCCCTCACATCGAAGTTGGCGTCGGTTGGTGTGTTCCGACTGCCTGGCTGGGGGTCCCAAGGACGATGAGCACGTTTGGTTGGATTCACTAGTTGATATAGCAAGGAGCCATTTGTGTTGTGATTTTCTTTGTCCCTCCCCGTCCAACTTATCTTCCTCTTCCGACCATGATCTTCCTCTTGAAGCATGTTACTAAGTAGTGTGTTGCCTGAATTTGTCTTCCGTACTGGTCACTATACTGCTTTTTCTTAATTCTATGTATTGCGGCACAATAGCTGAAGTCTATTTCTCACCTTCAGCTAATGTGTAATCATGATGATGAGTGGCGTCTTGTTTTTTTTATCCAGGAGATACTAGCATTCGGTTTCGTAACTCAAACATTCATGTGCGAGGTGACTCGGGTTGGTTCTGTAAGTATCTTTGGATAGCGAAGGAGTAGGTGTCAGCTAGCTCGGTTGGTTACATCAGGTTTTCATACAAGGTCTCTAGATCGACCGGGTTGAGAGAAACAAATCTTGGCCTATGTGCCAATGCCTCTAGTTCCGACTGATTCGATTTCAGGCTGGATATATTGTACACAGATCTCTCTGGATACGGTGGGAATTTAGGTTGTGGTAGAGTCGATTCTAAGATTTAAGCAATTTGATGTACTTCTGTTCTCCGTTTGCACACACTTCATGTACACGTTGTTTAAAGACATCGCACTGCATTGTATCAAGCTCTTCTATACTTGAACTGTCAAGTGAACAGACGTTCTAGTTCAGGTATTCATAACTACGCAGTTTCCATTGTCATTGGCGTGGTATTTGAGCGTACTAGGGGTTGGAGGCGCACGACAACGTTTGAGGGTTTTCCAATACGTCTTCGGGTACTGCTTGCACTGTAAACATTCCTGTATAAATCTAATGTCATTTTTCGCACCCCAAACCCAGCGTCATTGAACACCTTGGATTACTTGCTCTTTTTAACTCGAAAATTATGCCCATGAAACTACCAGAACAAGGTTGTGCAGAGTACTCTTTTCGATAAATCTCATCGTCTCATCCTAATTATGAATTGTATTGTTGGGATAGAATAGGCTAGCAAAGCACGATAGATATTGGCAAAATTAGAACGCGGCTGCAATTAAACTGCCTTAATCGATAAATTGGTCGATCTATCCGGACATCCGCTGCCACAGTTGGTGCAAACATGCAAGGGTGGTGAAAACTGTTTAGGGGTACATTAATTCCAGGGCAGGAGGGCTTGCATAAGTGCCCTCTGTTTGCACAGCTCGGGTGAGGTTAGCCTTATCACAGTGGCTTCGGCCGTCCGTAGAATTCGTTTCCCATCCCCTGTTGCGATCATATGGCCACTAACGCAATTCGGAACGAACACGCACGGGAAACAGCACTCAACGAAATCACGGCACAGCATCACATATGCAATACCAACCTGGCACCAGTCTATAGCTCTAACCCCGGAAGGAAAGAAGACAGGACCTTAGACAAGAAATCTATTTGCACACCAACACGGAAATTGATGGAGACTCATGATTTGCTTAAGTCATTAAACTACCTTGTCAAATCAACTATTCACAGCGCTCGTTTGAAACGGGAACGGATAGCGCGCCCCGTTTAAAAATCGAAAATGGTGGCTAACAATAAGTCCATGCTTTTGACTGATGTTAGTGTAACTCTTTGGAAATACGGTCTTTTCCCTACACTTCCCCTCATAAGAAAGCCGGTATCTGGGACTTTGGGGATCCAGTTGCAATGACCATGTTGGCCGGCACTTCCAGTCGGTCCATCTTCTGTATTGTAAGACGACCCGTTCGGGTGGTGCGTTAGGTGTCTGTCAATGAGTTAAGGATAAGACCGAAAGTGTCTAGCGGTGATTCTTCGTCAGTAGCTGTGACCTCGTCATGGCGTGGACGAGGTTGATTTTTGTGTCGTACCCACTTGTGCGATCCAACCGTCGCTTCATCCACTACAGAACCACTGCTGGGACCCATGCTGGATGACTTTGCCTGTAATCACGAGCGTAGACCAAATCACCGATTGTGAATCTTTTCCCTGTTGGGTGCACTGGGACAGGTGACGATTTCTTCGACAGCAACATTACATCGAAGATGGTGTGTGATTTCCTGCCCATAGGGCATTCGCCAGGTGAGGATCCATTTATTGTTGCATGATTTGGAATGTGCCTGTAAATCATGCAGTCCTGAATGCTTTCATCAGTAGTCCGCTCCCATAGCATTTTCAAAAGAGCCCGTTTAAAAGTGTCCACAAACCGTTCGACCTGACCGTTTGATTGAGAGTGGTACGGTGGGGTAGTAACGTGGTTAATAACACCCTGATGGCAGAAATCCTGGAAAAGTGCCGATGTAAATTATTTTGCGTTATCTGTAATCAACGGATCTGGAAACTCATGTTGGCTGAAAATTTTGCCAAGGGCGAAGATGCTGGACGATGTTGTCGCATGTGATAGAAAAATGATTTCGGACCACTTGGACGTTGCGTCGATTACGAGGAAATACATAATATCGTTGATTGGGCCAGTAAAATCGACGTGCAGGCAAGATCATGGATTATCAGATTTGGTCCACAGTTGTGGGGCGACATGTGGAGGGTTATTGGCGGCCTGTCGGCAGTGGGGACACTGCTGAACCAACGTCTCTATTTGCTAGTCGTTACCCGGCCGACAGACGTAGCTTCGGACGATGGCTTCCATTCGTCCTGCACCAGGATGACTCTCGTGAAGTTGATGTAAAGCGATCGGTCGAAGCGAATAGGGGATGTCAATGCGATCTGCGAACGTTAAGCAGGAATCAACTATGCACAAGCTTGCTCGACGAAGGTAAAACTGTCGCAGGTCTCCAGTTGGTGCTCCCGTTGGTGATCGCTTGTCATCATCATTATACACGTCAGCTAGAGGTGGGAAAGACCTCAGCTACTGTGCCTCAATACATAAAGAAAAGATGAAAATAGATACAACAGTTGCATGCCAGCTGAGCTACCAGCAACGGATAGGCATCGTTCTGGTAAGCTACCAGCCGGCTACTAGGCAAAAGGAAATTATGTCTTACGCTACGAAATGAGACCACAGGTGGAGGGGGAGGCTAAAAGGGATAGGGAGGGACAAAGAAGCTCACAGCAGGAACGCCACTGAGATGGGCTTCTTGTCATGTCAGCAAGTGTATCCAGCCAAACATGTTCGCGGTTTTTTGGACCCCAACCAGGGAGCCGTGACGCTCCAACCGAGGCCAGCTCCGAAGTGAGCGCCTTCATTCCTCTGGACCAAGTCATCGCTTGGCCACCTTTCCTCTTCTTCCATCTACATCCCCGGTGAGCAAACAACGCACGTCGTGGAAGTCGGTGGGCTGGCATGCGCAACACGTGGCCCAGCCATCGGAGCCTGGTGCGTGAAATGACGGTGCTGAGCGGTTCAGATCCTTTTCTGTGCCGTAAACAAGGCGTCGAACACGTTCGTTACTCACGCGGTGTTCCCACCAGATGTGAGCCAAACTGCGAAGGCACCGATGGTCGACTTAACTAACCTCTTCATGCCCGCCGATTTAATGGGCCAGGTTTCGCAACCGTACAGTGAGGTCGAATGTACCGCTGCATTGTACCCTCTACCCTTCAGGTCGAGAGTGATGTCGCGCCGGCGCCATAGGTGGCGAAGGTTAGCAAAAGCACTTCGAGCTTTTACTATACGGTTCGTGATCTCGTCTTCGATCCCAAGGGCGCTGATACAACTTTCCAGGTAGTTGAATTTCTGAACGACTTCTAGCTGATCCCCACCAAGGCTCAGCACAGGGGGCGATCCCTGCCAATCTTGGAGGAACGCTTTGCATTTCGATGGTGCAAAGCAAAGTCCGAAGCAGCTGACAGCCAATGCTAATTTGTCCAGCGCGGCTTGGCACTTCTGGGAGCTGTCACAGATGAGGGCAATGTCGTCTGTATATTCCAAGTTGAGAAGTCGTTCTCCTGGGAGTAGCTCCACACCTTCCAAGTCATGTCCTGTAGATGCAATCTCCATGACTTCGTCAATAGCGAAGTTGAAGAGGAAAGGTGACAACGGGCATCCTTGTCTCACACTGCTGGAGATACTGAAGGTGTGCGACAGCTTGCCCTAAGCCCTCACTCTGCCCGTGCTACGCTCATATAATGCTCGGATAATATTTCCATATTTCTCGGGCACACCTTTCGTGATCGGTTGTGAACACAGTTAATTGCTTCCTTGAGGACAGGATCGATGCTCGTTTATTTTGATGTCACGAAGAGTGACCGGAACCGCGCGAATAACGTCAGCCAGGTGCGAACATACATCCGATTCCATGAAGACTGATGCGATATTGGTATCTTCCTGCTCCTGTTGATTAGCACTGACTAACCGGGACAAGGCGTCGGCCTGACCGAAATCTTGCGTTTGCCGGTACCAGAGGCTAAAGACAGTTCAGGTTGACCAGCGCTGCAATCTGCTGGCGGAATATGTCAGGATCTCCTTCTTAGAGCCGAAAATAGCGTGTGACGGCTTAAAATCGATCAGCAAGCTGTAGTGGCGACCATAGACTACCTTATGGAACTTTCTCATGGCAAACACCAGTGCAAAAGCCTCCTTTTCGATTTAAGAATAGTTCTCGGCTGGCGTAACGGTTGGAGAAACATGCGTGATTGACATCTCCAATCCATCTGGAAATACATGCAAGATGACGGCATCGATGCTGTGGCTGAAGGTGTCTGCAGCGACTACAATCGGTAGCTTGAGATTAAAATATGTTAGGAGGAGGTTGGAACCTAATATTGCTTTAGGTGGCTGAATGCGCGTTCATATTCTGGTGACCACGACCAAACGCTGTCATTTTTAAACAGTTTATTCAATAATGCTCTGGCATTAATTAAGGCAGGTAAGAACGTGCCGTGGTGTGACTCACTATCTCGAGGAACGACCGGAGAGATGATACATCCTTTGGAGCAGGCGTTTTCCGAATTACACGCTCATTTTCAGAGTCAGGACGGCGGCCATTTTTGTCGATGATGAAACCAAGGTGTTTGCTTTCTGAAAGGAAGAACTGGCATTTGTCCGATTGCAGCCGGAACCCGTATTACTAGACTCAACGTAAAACCTCAGATATCCTTCCGCGCAGCTCGTCAGTGGTGCGACCCATTATAATCATCCAGGTACGCTACCGCGCCGGTTACACCAGAGTTCATGGAATCCATTGTCTGTTGAAAAATAACAGGAGCTGACTTGACGCCGAAAGGTAGACGGTTGTACTGAAACAAAGCGCGATGCGTGTAAAATCCAAAAGGAACTTTGATGTATTACCCAACCTGGATTGCCTACTTGAGGACACGGTATCCCTATTGCTTAATTCTTCTGCCCATTTTACATTACTTTCGCTCTGTGTGTTACAATCGGTTACCATGTTAAACATTTATTTCTTTCACTCTCGATCGCTGACATATCGATGTTTCTAGGTCATCCATATTATTCTGTTACTGTGACACTGCCCTAATTCCCGCATGCTGCCACACATTTTACAGTTTCTGTTCTCTTGCACTACGATTGCAAAACTTATTCGTAAGTCATGTACTGTATTTAATTTGCCTTATAGAACCTGGGTTACAGCATACTTCGTTTTATTCTTCAGTCCAGACCGTGCGTTAAGCCTAGGTTTATTGGTTCCTGGTTTCAACTTTAGTTTTCGTACGACGTACTTGGTTTAGACTTCGTATCGTTGGTACAATGCGTGTTTATAGTTAACAGCTCTCGAGACTCCGGCGATACTTCGACTTGCAGACAATCGTCAGCTAAATCCAGCTTGGCAGAACAAGTTTCGCCCTTAAGCATGGTGAAGATATCCTCAGGAATCGGTAGTGAATGACAATAGTCTACCAAGGAAGCATTTAATCCGGTGGAAAAATCAGCACTTATGAGAACTGAACCATTTGCTTTTTTGACAACCACAATTGACCCTGTCCATGGAGAATAAGGCACTGGGGATAGAACGCCCAATTCTTCGAGTCGGCGTAGTTCTTGATCTACTAACGGGAGCGTGGCATATGTTACTGGTCGCTTTGATCGAAACGACGGAACACAACCAGGCTTTACCCCGTGAGTTGCTTGAGTGTGTGTAACAGCCAAGACCCTCGCGTAAAACTGTGGGGAAATCATGGACAATAAACTGTCGATCAGACTTGAAGTTGTTGACAGATAGCGTTTATTGGGAGAGCGGAAAGACCCAACTTGTCAATCATATCCACACCAAGGAGATTGAGATTGGAGTCTGAAATATAACATACATCATTGATTATAGTGTCACCGTAGGTGACAGAGCAAGAAAGCTGACTGGTAAGGCGAACCAAACCACCATGGGTACTGTTTGCTTCCTGAGAAGTAGCTTGGAAAGATGGACTACCTACGGAACTCCACAGCTCCTTAGCAATTATCGTGATGTCGGATGCGGCATGACCATTGATTCTTACAGAACCACATTTTCGTCGAGAAGCGTTATCCAGTTTGAACGTAGCTAGAAATGAACGGCTGTAGTAAGACGTCTTGATTACTACTTCGGTTTCACTGGCTACTTAAAACGATTCCGAGTCTTTCAAAATCCATTTTTGTGGCCAACTTTATCGCACCGCTGACATGGGTGGCGTCTGAACGAGCAAAAACGAACGAAATGCCATTCATCTCAGTACCAACACGGAGATGGAGGTGTCTTCTTAATGGCGGAATGGGGTATGTGGCTGGTGCTGACGGGACCTTTGCAAGCCTCCACTGAGTGAATGGATCTGAGAGGACGGTCAGGATTCTGGACCATGATCATATCATGTTTCTGATTCATGAGGCGCTGGCGTTCAGTACTGACAGTTTGTAACCTTATCTGGGGATCCTACTCAACTGTGATCAAAAATCGCGTACACCTATCGGCATCCTTTGGCGATTGAAGGCCGCATATGAACACGAGGCACCTAAACTGGTCGTCTTTAAGAGCGTAGCGTTCACATTCCCGATTAAACATACCGACATAAGTGGCGAAATCGTCTGTGCTATGTTCCACAAATTTAAGACAGTGGTAACGAATATTGAAAAGTGATGCTTGCTCATCGAGTATTTGTGCAATCGTCTGCACCGTTTCATCGAATGACCGATCGCGTGGGTTCTGTGATAGGATGTAATTGGAGTATTTTTCATGTTCAACACAACCGAGTGCGGAGCATATGGCGAATTTTCCAATCGTCGTCACGACAGGCAGACTCAACTCAGAATAAGTCTTGGTATCGTTTGAACTAAGAATTGAATGTTACGTTGGCCACAGGATTGAACAAAAACTCGTTGATACTGGTGGTAGCTTGTTCACTAGTCATAGCGATGTAGGATTGACTAGGGTGGACGCAGAGAGGCGTTCAGTAATCATATGCATCAGCCTCATCTGCTGCTGCAGTATCAGCTTGCTATCACCACCGCCGATGCCCATTGACAAAGCAGAGTCATCGCCTACTTGTTGCGCACCTTCGGCCACTAACGCAATTCGGAACGAACAATCCCTTTGTGATATCGTTTTGGCATAGTATAGAATACTTCAAAATTATCGGTAGTCCCGATTTTGTGTCCACTTTCGACTCAGTCTTCTAGGGTGCACTTGATAGCACCCTTCTGCAGTGCTTCAGTATCCGTTTAAACAGATACCTAGTCATATATCCGACGTGCTTCACTTGATTTCTCTTGTTGATATCTGGATGACACGTTTGTAGTCTGTGATTCAGATACTGATGTTTCCAATCAGTTGAAGATGATCCGTTTGATGTTAATACATTTTCAAGGTGTCTCCATTTTCGCCTTGCTATGAATTAAATGAAGCGTAGCTGGTATGTCCATGATAACATCGCCGATTAGTCGTATGTTCTACTGTGCTCAACTGTTTGACGGGTCCCAGATATATGGTTGCGGCCACAACTTAAACAAACACCCAGCCTGCTCCTGCTACATGTTCCCTTCGCTTACTCCGAGTCAACGTAAGAACGGGCGATGCGTGCTTTGGACGCAGTGCAGCTGGGGCCGTTCCCTCGATTGTTGATGCGCTCAGTCCACTTAGGTTTCTCGAGGATGAGTCTTAGAAAATGAGAGTTAGTGTAAAAATGTGAGATAGGTCTCCAATTTTGTAACTTGCTGATAATAGCTTGTCCGAATAAGACTTTGTGGCGCCTTAGAAGACAAAGCTCTTAGCTAACTCAGCATCAGATGTGATTGCATCATATACCTATGGTGGAGCTCTACGTCTGTTGAACTCTATGGCAGTGGTTACCAGTGCTCTGCCAAACGTACAGACTAACTGACGTAAGCGTGCTCACTTATGGTCTCAAATAATCAGTGGTTTTAACCGAAAGGTACCCATAGAATAAGCTTCCTAAGATGGCTGTTTGCTAAATCTGGATGACATTTTGCCTTGCCTGCACTTCGCGATTTTTCCTGGGAGACTTTCTGAGTTCAGCACCGATATTCCTTTGCAACAAATTGTGTTCGGTGTCAGCGGGAATCATCCAGTGCGCTTCAAGTAGTTAGAGTGACGGTGTGCGATTCAGTAATTTCCAGTATGTCTTGTGAAATCACAGATTATGGTGGCGAACTATCGTGTACACATCAACATCTCAATCTGAGACTGACAGTGTCCGAAAGGCATGGAAATAGTTTGACGCAACCAACTTTGCTGCGTCAAATCTTTCCCGTTGAAGCTGTAGAGTACACTTAGCACACAAGGTGACTTGCACACTTAAGCCCATGAGCCGAATCAAAAGAGGCGTTGTTTGTTATCTTTTGTGCAGCCCCATCAATGGTAAATTCTGGTTATATGGTTACTTTACGTCTACGGTTGCCCCAGCAACATGGACGCCGTGATCTGCAGAAGTTTGAAGGCGATTACCACCGTTGTCAGTTTTTCGACCATAGGTACTACATTAACCCTCTAGTCTCCTGTATTCTCAATTGCTATTTGTCGTATTTTACGAAGCTAGTCGTTTTGTTGATTCAAAGACTTGTCATTATTTGAACCTTGATAAAAACCGCAGGATGAATAAGAAGCATTAGATAACCCCGCAGCCAGGCGATCGCATTCAGCCGTCTACTCCTATTAAACTCAATTGGCGCTTGACTGGAATCCAGTTGATCAACACCACTCCTGCGACTGCGTCTATCATCGTATCATAGCGAACCGGTCGCCGATGTTGTCGGTCGCTTCTTTGGTTATAGGTACCATCAGTTATGGGATCATGCCGGATTTCGAACAACCTCTATCCTTTCATTCATAAACATTCACACACCGAAGGTATCCCACTTAGATTGTAAACAGTATGTCAGAAAAGTACGACCAGCGTATTTGCTTGATGTGCATTTGATGTTGAACTTGTCGTTACTGTTGTGTTGATCGAATCAGGATCAGGTAATTTAGCTTATGTTTTGGTAAAGCTAGTCCTCAACACCGATCAAGGGAAGCATTTTCAGGAGCAGAGGCAGAATGTGATTACTCCTTGATTTCCTTACTCATAGGGTCCTTTATTTGTACAGGCTGAGGTACACGGCTGACATCGAAGACTCTGCCCTGAGCTTCAAGCCATAAGTGCCTAATCCGCAAGACGGGGTGACTATTGGAGTATGTCGTCTGTAGTTGGAGACCAGTAGCCATGAGCTGTCATTTGGTCTTCGACTAGAGTCGAACTGATGATGGCTCCCATTGTGACCTTAGATTGCAGTACAGACGCCATAAGTTTCCTAAGTCCCTAACTTCACCGCCATAGTTAACAACAGCTCGAATGATGTGGTATCGTTAATCAAGGAAGTTCTTCTTCCGCTTTCCTTTGTGCACTCGCAGCCGAAGAAAGCAGTCAATGTTCTTATTGTTCTGGTGGCTTCGTACGACTTCTTGTGCTACTGAGTTGAGAACTAGGTAACGACTGATCCACAACTTCTGCACGAAGACGCGGTGATGGTGACCCGATCCTTTGACCTGCGAAACCGTCACGGTTATTTTTTTACACTGTAAGCATTTCCAGATGTCCAACCTGAGGCCGCTTGTAGTAGCGCACAGGCCCACTACCTCGGAGTAGTATTCCTCGCAGTCGACGGCATCCAACTCCTGTTTTACCTGTCGCTTGGACTGACAGCGGCTGCGTTGTGCATATGACTAACATGTAGTTTTGAGCAGTTTGAGCTGCTCCACTTACAGTTTCGCACATACTTCCATATCCAGTTTCAACCCGGAAGCGCAGCGTCGTGAGTTATGATTGATTAGAAACTGGTCCGTATTTACTCGACAACACTTTGATCCATGGCCCCTTTCTTTTTAGAATAATCCATAAAATTATCACTACCGTGAAGTGTATCAGCTTCGCTTCGCTGCCGTGCGACCACCACCAGTCGCACGCGGGCCGAGTATACCGCAAGGATGCCCACCCCTACGCGGATTCGAACCCGAGCCGCAAGATTACGAGACAAGCTCGTTATCTCCATGCTACCATATAAATTCCACTTTGTCTCTTGGAGCCAGTAACTGATTTGACTACAAAGCACGTTTAGGCATCCTGAGCATTTGTTTTGAGCGGTGCCAAAACTGTCATCTCGTTCGAGAGTGGATATCAGTTATACACTGACATGTTTTCTTTCGAGCACCATGTGCGCATCCCTGTAGTGCGAATACTGTAGGTGAAGGACACTAGATATCAGACGCATCGATAGTGGGCGTTTACTGCGATAATCGAACGCAGAATTTGGTGCACTTGCATATTATATCGCCGCTTGTATTTATGAAGATGCGTTTTTATATTTCTCAGTGTAATCCACTTGTTCGGCTGCCAATAACTCCACTTTCGATACCAAGTTGTGGTTCATTTTTTGTCCTTGTTGAATTAGGATAGCCGGATACCATACGATTATCTCTCATTGTTTTTTGCATTTCAGTCCGAGAAAGTAGAACAGGTTCGCTCACGCCGCTCCATGAATGATAGTTCAAGCAGCTAATCCCGCTGGACTCTATGCTATTTCTGTAATGAATGCACTTTCCTCTGGTATTTTTTTACGTTCCACGTACAGTCCAATTTGTACCTATCTATCCACTGAATACGCATCTTGTAATCGTTTAATCTGATGTTGGCGTCGGACAGCCGGGGCCAGCTGCAATACATCGTATCTCACCACTTAATTCCAGTTTTGCTGTAGCATTTCAATCTCTTCTGTCCCTTGTTAGCGTTAGCCGTTTCTTAAATGGAAGTTGCCTTACTCTGCGAATGCCAGTGGTTGACCAACGCGTTGGACGAAAAACTAACGCTCGTTCTTGTTACCAATGCTCCGCAGCTGAACGCGCGGTCTAGATGTGTAGCAGTTCATAGCAGTCTTGATAACTCACATGTCAAATTGCCGAAACTAAGGGTCGACAGAATGAGTCTGATAAAGCAAATCCAAACCATGTGAACTCTTGTGCGTACGACCGATGATTCTCTTCAGTATTTGCATCCCTCTCTTCTCCGCTAAGACTATATTCGCTGGCTACCAATCAGCTGGCTTTGGCGCTCGCCTGAATCACTGCGACTGGGGTTGTTCCATGTCGGCTTGTGTCCCCTTGTCGTTTGTGGTCAATTTACCCTCTATGTGCCAGCGATGGTCAATTGATGATTCAGCTCATTCGTGATTGATCCAACTGGTGGCTCAATACCATGCGGTTTACGAGCAGCATCTGCAGACGGTTACTCGTGGGGAACCGGAGTGTACTGATTGCCAGTTTGCTATGCGAGGTAATGCGACATTTCCGACTCATTGTCCTCCGTACGCACCTTTCAGTTATTGAGTTCGAAAAAACCACATGCAAACTTCATTGTGGGGTTTTTGGAGTACACACAGTTTGGATTACGACGCAATTTCAATTTGGATTTTGAAAGCAAACCTCGACTATTCCGGTTACCGGAACTGCAGTGTCTGAAGCAAGTAACAAAGAAAACGTCCCACATCAGATTCTGCCCCAGTGGTCCCAATTGAGTTAACGCGTCATAGTGCACACAAGATGGACAACTGTTAGCCTAACAACTACTGTGTCAAGCGCCGCCCGTAGTTCATCATGGTGACATCGCGCTAGTCTTATCAACGCCTCATCATCTGTCACACTTCCAGCAGAACATGCGTGTTAGTGTACTCATCAGCGCGGTCGTTCCCAATCTAGGCCAGGTATTTTGCTTTAATCGATCCATACTCTTTCAGTCAGTCACCTAACACTTAGGGATTGCAGGTTAACGCTTGATTGAAAACGGGGAAAGGGAATCGGCAAGAGTGACTACGCAGTATAGTGATCAGAGTTTAGCAACCACGTCTCAGAATTCCAACCTTAGCTCTGATTTTTTTTATCCAAACAAAGGGGGAGGCAGTCGTGAAGTGCGGTGTTTGGGGCCAGCAACATCACATTCTCTAAGTGCAGCTTTTTCTATAAACACAGATTAAGCCACTGGTAACTTCTGCACTCATTCAGTATGTAACAAGCGAACAGGTAGCGATTTTCTTTGTTTCCAGAGTCCCCTAAGTCTGCATACATAAGGCTTTCTTATTGATTTAGACGACTCGCTCTCGGCGCGTTATGATAAAGGACGGACCTGACGTGCTGTGTTCTGTTGTAATGCAAAAAGTTCTCAAGTGGTTTGTTATCTACGTATACAGTTTTGTGTATGTCGTTGCTGACGAATATGTTGCGCGATTTCGCGACTGCTTTCTCGAATGACGAACGCGTTTGGTCAGGTACACTTTTTGATTTGAGGAAGAATTGACTTCGGTGTCATTTGTTTCGTGCGTTTCTTTGTCCCACCCTGTTTCGCTTATCCTCCTTACAATCACGATCTCATTGTGCTCGTTGCCTAAAGGATTATAAACCGCAAGTTCGAGCCTGCGTAGCAGACCGGGCGATCTTCGCAGTATCCTTAGTCCATGCTAGACTGGTGGTGATTGTGCGGCAGCGAAGCGTCAGTAATCAGTACCGACGCACTGCTGATACCTCGCTGTTATGACCAAAGAATATTTTGTTTTACTCCGTTCTTTCTTGTTTCGCTTTCTTCCTATTACCACTTAATTGAATTGTATTACTACACAATCTTGTGGTGTGCTGGCCCTGAATTTTTTCTATCTTTTGGACATTGTTCATAGTTTTTAAGCAAACATTCGATGTTTGATTACCGACATTAAGCATGTGCCAGTACCTGCACTTTGTACATGCCAGGGTGTGCGTCAGGCAATTGTCAGCAACGTGGGCTGTAACTCACCTGGCGGAACTATGCGCAACCCCGGTATGGAATAGTTCGCATAGATTTTGATTAATTTCACTACCAAAAATCTTCATCCTGGAGTGCACAGTTTCTTCTTGTCATGTGTCCCCGAGTGAGTGATTCTCAAGTCTTGGATCAGCTGCGCAAACCGCATTTCGTCTGTGTTCTTTGTGCCATGCTGCTGCGGGATGCTACTGAACACGTCAACCGTTGTACTACTATATCTGTTTACGTATCAGAATCAGTAACTTTAGGCGCCTATAGTGCCCATTTGCTAGAATCCCTTCTTGCTCAACGACAAATGAAGTGACGCTAGAAGCCCTTTCAGATCGAAGTGCAAGAGGAGCGGACAGAGAGCGCTCTTTTTGCATCGCTAAAAGTATTATTCTGATCCATGACTAGCCCATTCCCTACTTTTGTGTAGCCGCTTGTGCAACGGTGCGAATGTTGTGTTAGGCGAGACGCTGATGTAAAAATATCTACTCCTTTGGTTTGAAAGCGGCAAGGGTCCGTCTGAGTTAATCTCCTAACACGTGTACTTTCTTTTCATCAAGGCGATAACCTGGTTGTTCAAAAAAACTCCGAGAGATGACTACTCAACCCACTTGGCTAAAGTCGTTCAGGTATGGTGAATAGCGTAGGTAACGGGAAGCTCTTTGATCTGATTAGCAATGATCTGTGGAACAGAAGTCTGTAGTGGACTGGACCCAGTAGGCATTTATCACAATGCGTGCACAGCAGTCTCGGCTGACTGGACTCGCAAATTAACGTGACGCATGACGATTCTTGAGGATTTTTATCCGTCGGTTCATGTGGCATATTGATCCTCTATCTGGGATATATGATATTTGTCCATACCCAAACAGCGATTAACGTTTAGTTTAGTCACTGAGTGGAGCACTTTGAAGATCAGTTCAACTGTCCACCATCACGATCGATCACATTTTCTGTAGTTCCCAGTACTCCCGGTTGCGTGGATCTTTCTCAACCGACTGAGTCAGGTTTCTTATGAGCTTTGCATGCTAGAGCGCCACAAGTCACCTGGCCCAGATGAACTGCCTCCTTCTGTCTTCCACAATAGACCTTTTGTAAACGGAATTGGACACATTGCATGGCAAGCAAAAAATCCGCAAGTTGCTAGCAAGAAATGATGAGTAAGGCGGCTAGACGTTGTTCAGACAACATTACAGTCATGCTAATGCAACCGAAGTGTGTAAGCAGCGGGTGTCAATGCAAACCCTTCTCGATCACCTTAATCAGAGTCGGTGATTATGCTTCCCTCTCTATCCACATCGGCGCAGTTCATGTGCCTGCCTTCACGCAGGAACCGGTATAGCTGTGTGACTATTGGAAAGTCAGGCTCCCGAATCGCGTAGTCTATTATGTCGCAAACAAGTGTTAACTGGCATTGGGGGGGGGGTCATTGTGCATGGATTGCTATGCACAATCTCGATATGGACCGCCATCCCCACTGAAATAAGCCTCGGCTAATGTAATCACTGGGACCGTAGCGGATGGGCGGTAACCCAGTAGTCCCTGTCACTGTATGGACCTTCGCGTATTTAGTACGGGTGAACCTATGCAGCTGCTGTCCTAGAACTGTACAGCTTGTCATGACCCCACCAAACCCATTCTAGCTTTACTGGCCTACTGCTACAGTTTGTTATCAAAGGCAGGGGAGTAAGGCGACTGGATAACGTTCAGGCCACATTGTGGTCACGCAAATTTAATTGAATTGTGCATTCCGTCGTCGCTCATTTTTGGTCCTTTCGTGCAACACAAGGCTAATAAAACGATGTTGGCTTTAACGGAGTCATGATAGCCTACATTGTTATAATAGTACAGCAGCTGCATAGGTTCGCCCATAGTAAATACGTGGAGGTCTATGGAGCGACAGGGACTACTGGGTTATCGCTGCATCAGCTACGGTCCCAATGATGGAATTCGCCAAGGCTTACTTCAGTGGGAATCGCTTTCCAAATCGAGATTGCGCATAGCAATCCATGCACAATGACCCCCCCCCCCAATGCCAGTTAACACTTGTTTGCGACATAATAGACTACGCGATTCGGGAGCCTGACTTTCCAATAGTCACACAGCTATACCGGTTCTTGCGTGAGGGTAGGCACATGAACTGCGCCGATGTGGATAGAGAGGGAAGCTTAATCACCGACTTTGATTAAGGTGATCGAGAAGGGTTTGCATTGACACCCGCTGCTTACACACTTCGGTTGCATTAGCATGACTAATGTTGTCTGAACAACGTCTAGTCGCCTTACTCCTCATTTCATGTTAGCAACTTGCTGATTTTTTGCTTGCAATACAATGTGTCCAACTCGGTTTACAAAATGTCCCATTTGTTTCGCAAATTGGTTTGCAAGACGTCCAGAAATCACAAACACTCCCTACTCACTGTGTTATATGAGCTCAATTGTTCTTGTTTCTTGCAACCTGTTGTTCGTTTTTCAGTTTTAACTTCGGGATGCAGTATGGTACTTGCCCTGAATAGGTGGGTTTCAAATCCAGACTTCCGTTTCATGTCACCCTAATATCAGTTCAGTTCTGCCATATTTTTATGAAAATCCGTGTTTGCTGAGCCTATCCTCGCACCCCTAATAGAGATAAACTTCACAACCGGGAGTAACAGCCCGGTCGTACACAGGGGATTCATCATTATACACGTTTGCTAGAGTTGTAAAACAACTCAGCTACTGTGCCGCAATACATAAAAAGGACTATATGCAACAGTTGCGTGCCAACTGAGCTACCAGCAAGGGATGGACATCGTTCCGAAAAGCTACCAGCCGGCTATTAGGCAACAAAAAATTATGTAAAATTATATTATGCTACGAAATGAGATCGTGCTTGGACGGGGTGGCTGCAAGGGATGGGGAGGTACAAAGAAACTCAGCAGGAACCCCACTGAGGTCGTCGTCTAGCCATGTCAGCAAGTGTATCTAGCCGAACATGTGTATCGTCTTTTGGACTCTAACCAGGGAGCCTTGACACTCTAACCGAGGCCAGCTCCGAAGTGAGAGCCTTCATTCCTCTGGACCAAGTCATCGCTTGGCCACCCCTCCTCTTCCATTCACACCCCCGGGCGAGCAAACAACGCACGTCGTGGGAGCCGGTGGGCTGGCATGCGCAACACGTGGCCCAGCCATCGGAGCCTGGTGCGTGAAATGACGGTGCTGAGCGTTTCAGTTCCTTTTCTTGTGCAGTAAACAAGGCGTCGAACAAGCTAGTTGCTCACGCGGTTCCCACCAGATGTGAGCCAAACTGCAAAGGCACCGGTGGTCGAATGTAACTAGCCCCTTCATGTCTGCTGATCTAATGGGCCAGGTTTCGCAACCGTACTGTAAGGTCGAACGTGCCGCTGTATTGTGCACTCTACTTTTCAGGGCGAGAGTGATATCGCGCCGCCGCCATAAGTGGCGAACAATAGCAAAAGCACTTCGAGCTTTTGCTATATAGTTCGTGATCTCATCTCCGATTCCAGTGGCACTAACACAACTTCTCAGATAGTTGAATTTCTGAACGACTTCTAGCTGATCCCCACCAAGGATCAGTGCAGAAGACGATCCCTGCCAATCTCTGAAGAAAGCTTTGCACTTCGATGGGGCAAAACAAAGTCCGAAGCGGCTGATAGCCAGTGTTAATCTGTCCAGTGCCACTTCGCACGTCTAGGAGCTGTCACGGATGAGGGCTGTCAGGTCTCGAGCGGCTTAGTGTGAGAAAAATCGCACTGTCTACAAATCAAGTCGAATTGGCGTCACTGATTCAGGCCGAATCTTGTAATTTGCATGGAAAAATGTCAAATGCACACAGAAACGAAACAAATCGATTTGTTCAGAAAGTTAAGTGCGCAATTTCTCACAAGTAACTGTCTTTTTGTATCAGAACAGTCTCACAAGCAAATTAGTGTTTTCTCCGTGTTGCAGAACATTTGTTACTGTCGCTTGTTTACACCACTTACTCGTCCCTTGTTTCTTGAGACCTATAAAATGAAACGAGCACACAAGTGCGATTCGAACTGTATCGGTGTGTATTTTTCCTCCTCCGTCGGCCTGTTCTGTGTCCACCAATATACAACTTGACCGGTGGGTTGTCTTTTGAATCGCCAGGCGCAACATAGGAGCTGCTACGTCGAACCCCCTGAGGGCACAACAAGGGCAATATCGTTTGCATACTCCAAGTCAAGAAGTCGTTCTCCCGGGAGTAGCTTCACGCCTGTGTCCTATAAATACAATCTCCATGACTTCGTGCATAGCGAAGTTGAAGAGGAAAGGTGACAGCGGGTATCCTTGTCTCACACCGCTGGAGATATTGGGGGGAGGGGGCGACAGCTTGCCGTAAGCCTTCACCATGCTACGCGCGTTTAATTCTCGGATAATATTTACCTATTTCTCGGGCACACCTTTCCTGAGTAGAGTCCCAAAGGGCACATCGAGCAACACGACTACGGTGGGCTCCCAATATGTGTGACGGTGCTTCAGCGATTTACGCAAAGTGGAGGTGTGTTTGATGCAGCCACAACCCCGACGAAACTCGGCTTGCTTCTCACGAATCTGGCTTTCACGAACGAAGGATTGCAGAGGCAAGTAATTTGGAGGCGATGGAGATAAGACTGATTCCTCTATGATTGCCGCATTCCCAACGCGAGCCTCCTTTGAAAATGGGAACAACAGCGGAGCGGCTTCTGCTGGTTGGGACAGTTTCCTGCTTCCACAGTTTCAATAGTAATTCATGTGAATCATCAACAAGAGCAGGTCCTCCGAATTTGAAGGTAGCAGGATGTAGATCATCTAGCCTCGCGACTTTGCTCAGCTTCAACAGTCCGATCTCACATTCGACTTCTGAGAGTGAGGGCAAATCGCAAGGGCCAGTCCAGGGAGCAGAATGATCACTGGATGTTGAGGAATCTAACAGTTTCGGTCGATTATATTGCTTTTAAAAATGCTCAACTCAACGCTTCAAACGTTTTGACAAATTATGGATAGGTTGTCCACTCTCGTCCTAAATTGTTTCACTAACGCCAGGTCTGCTGCTGCCCGTTTCCTGTATCAGACGGAATAACTTTCGATGGTTACTATGGGCAGCGGCCATCTCCAGCTCTGACGCACGAAGAGACCACCAGGATTCGCGGTCTCTCTCCAGGCTAACACAAAGTATTGCCCGGAGCTCTTTGGGAGTTTCATTGTGTTACCTTCTAGCCGGATTATGCCGGCGAGCATCGCTAATTTCCAGAGACCGCGAAGAGACCCAATCTCCCTGTTGGCTATTAGACTTTTCACATGAGGATTTTCCTTCTGCTAGTAGGGTCTGGTGAACATGCGTACGGTGGCCTTCAGTTGTCTCCAGTGAGCGCTTACTCAACCCGCAAGTCCGTATTTCGATACGCATTCAGAACAGCTGGCCTCGTTACTTTGCTGGTGTCAATGCGCTCACCAAGTCGTCGTGAGCGTCCGCCAAAACGCATCCGCATGTCAGCGCACACAAGTGCATGGTCGGTGTCCACACATGTGCTCCAAATCGAACGACAATTCTGGCCGCAGCCTCTCCATCGGTAACTGATCGCAATGTAATCGATTTGAGTCCAAGCATGGTTCGAGGCTTGTGGGCGCCATGCCACTCTCCGGCGGGTACTTTGTACGAAATTAGTTCTCGCAAGAACTAAGCGGGCATCTTCACACAAATGAAGTAACCGCTCACCGTTATCATTACGGGAGCCTACACCGTGTTGACTGCCCAGATGCAGTTCATCAGTGGACAACTTTCCAACTTATGCGTTCTAATCCCCCCGCCAGCACAACAGCGTCCGTGCTTTTTCTGTGGCGAAGTTGGCGGTAGAAGTCGTTTTTTTTACCGAATCATCGCTAGAGTTTGTGGGCGCGTAGACAGCGATGATGGATAGACACCTATTAGTCCCGCGCGACTTCGAAGCTTTGAACGAGCCAGCCAATCGGATCACACACAACCGGCTACTGATTGGAATCCAGTCAACCAGAGCAACTTCAGCCCGAGGACTCAGGGCAATGCCAACACCAGCTTGGTCGGTGCTCGAGACTGCATCGTCACCGATAGGCGTAATGAGAAAATACTGCTGATGTCACCTAAAGGGGTTTGCAGAGTGAGCCCTGAGTTCGAGTCTTGCAGGCGGGTCTCTGATAAGTAGCAGATATCGATGGAGAGGGTCTCTGAAGTTCTGCCAAGTGCTGTCTATTGACCGATCTGTAGCAAGTTGCTTACATTGAGGCATGCTAATCTGAAGGAGGATCGAAGCCTCCAAATGGAAGCCGATGAACTGGGATGGAACGCTTGGTTGAACATGAGTGACGCTCCGCGTTTGCCTGTGAGTTGAAACTAGAAGATAAACGCTTAGCAATGCATGTTGGGGGAAGGCCAAGAATCGGGGGTTGAAAACTGGGGGGATAAAAGTGAAGTTGGAACGGGACTATGAAGGTGAATAAGAAGACGGGAAGGCTTGAGCAGTAGCATCCAGACCCTTATCCACCCTATTCGATGCAGCAGATAAGGCACCGTTGATTGTTCTCTGCAGCGGCCAGAGCGTCAGGAAATCGGTTTAGTAAGGTACATAGCATTGCGGGGGTAGGATACTGTCAAGTTGCCCAGGCCTAGATAGGAGAACAATTAGGGTTCTCAACCAAAGCCTTTGGTCCAAAAACCTGACCGCAAGGCGACGGATTTGGCAGTGGACTACTAGGAGTCCATTTTAAACAATAAGGAGCCTCCCTCATTCTAATGACCAGGATGCGGGGTTGGTCTGATCTCTAACCACTGACCAATCTGGTATGAGTGGCTCTAAAGGTGCAAAAACGCACCACCCAGCATAGCTCAATGGATTTCTGAGGCACGCAAACCATCGCACAACGGTAAGGTCCAGTCTTATTGCGATGGCCCAAGGACAGACATTCGTCACATGGCATGCTGCTAAAATCCGTTCTTTCCCACAATTTGTAACGAGAACGGTTCACTTTTCCAAGACTGTTAATGGTTACTTGGTGGTGTTCGGCAAGGTTGGCTGAGAAGGGTCAGCTTATGCGAATATTTTACCTATGCATTGCGCAAATGATAGGAACTAAGACACCATTTTAGTCACTTAGCCCTCATTTTCTATTTATGCCTGCTACAGACACTCGAAGTTGCTTTAATTCGTGGTAAGCGAAAGTAACACGTTTCAAAGTTGGTAATCATCGTGCTGCAATTGTGCCCGTTTTTTGATCGAAAGATTATCGCCACTTTATGCGCGGATACCATATTTGCGATGATATTCGTCGGTCGATAACTGCTGCTTGCCATGTCGGTAACATGTAGAAGGCTGTTCGGTAAGTTGCCTGGATTGCATCTGCATGTGGCTTTCAAGGCTACTAAATGTTAGTCCCATCTCAGCGATAAAATTTTGGGTACAAGATTAGTTATCTTTCGGTGCACTACACCCCTTCTGGAAGGCTTATCAAGCGTAGCCTATAACAATCAAAATGGTTTTTAAGGCAAAATTGTGCCGAGTGAAAATGGATACAATTGTTGTCGGAGTACAGGATCCGCTGTGCCGTCAAAATTTTTTTATTCGATTAATTACATAACATTAAATCACAACTAGCCGCTGTAGCATGCTTGTCAGACTAGTCCAGAAATAACCGCTGCTCCCAAATGATGCTCTTGGGTTTGATTTCCCTCACGCTTCATCTCGCCCCGCGCCAACCGATCTTCGTCCCACAAGAAGACGTCCAGCTTTCGCATTGGAGGCCTTGTTCACTGCGGCGAGCCTCGAGTACGTCGTTCGTGAGGTCCGGTCGATTAAAAGGAGGGGTTGGGGCATGGGTACAGATGAGAAGTGCACACGCAGTAAACACCAGAAAAAAAAAACAAACGAATGACTTGCGTGCATCTTTGTTTAACTTTTTAGATTTTAAGGTCTTTCAGTGGTTGGGTATTTTTATGTTCACAGCGTTTTCGTTCAGAAACAGTGTATATATATAAAATATTAGCAAAATTAAACGTACGTAATCGGCCTACAACCTCACGGCAGTTATTGATGGGTGGCGAGAGGTTAAGCGTGGAACACAGAACAGCTGATGTCTCTGAACCGGGGTCGTAGTCTGATTCGACAATACTGCTGAAAATTGCTGCAGTTAGGCGCACTGGATGATAGAGACGATGTGCTTTCCTCCATAAAGGCTGGTTTTAGGCGGTCAATGATGATAATTTCGTGTCGACCACTGCAAATATCTTATTTGTACAATTGATTACTTTGAAGGGCGCAATGAACGGCGACTGTGAAGACTGTCGAATAGCTTCTAAGCAGATCTGTACGTGCCAGCAAGTGGACAGTTTTTCGATCAGGTACGCTGGTGTTTTCCACAGCTGTGACGCTGACGGGCGCACCTCCCGCATATTGTGATCTAACCAATCGGTATAACTTCCGTAGTCGAACGAGGATATGGACGATTATTATGCTGTCCTATCAAACACAGCATGTAACCGTAGGCTATCTGCGCGGATGTTGCATCGAATTTGTCCTTACAATGTTCCTTACACCTAGGAAAATGAGAGGAAGAGTTCCGCACCATAAATGGTCTGTGTGCGCCCTGAGCGCTGCCCTCACCTGGCGATGAAGTCGCGCTACTATGCGATTAGAGGCATGACAGAGCGAGAGAAGTGCTTTTACTACCTTCTCCAAAGAGCAGTTCGGAATGTAACTAGCTTCTGGCCACCTGGGTGATCGAGCGATGTATGTCAGTAGGCATACCGAGCTTGTCCAATGCGGCAGAGGACCTAGGTGGTCGATGTGCACGTAGTGAAAACGTTCGTCTGGCATTGGAAGCGTACCTGATGGAATTTTTGTCTACTTTCGCACCTTGATGTAGAAGGCAAGGAGTTACCCAATTGCGAATCTGGCGATCGACGTCGCGCTAAACGAATCGTGCGGTTGCTAGTTTAACCGATGCACGGACGCCTGGATTAGACAAACCATGCAACCTGTCAAAGTTTACGTGGTACGACGGTGCGGTATGCTATAGGTAAGTCTTAAAGAATTATTCCTTCTGTTGTTGATAGCAGAATGGGTCTTATGTCCATTGAGGGGGTCTTGCATAATAGATCTATGTCTGTATTACCGAGTTATGCGGTAGCCATGGCTGGTAGGTCGACAGCAGTGCTGGTGTCAGTGGAGATCGCTTGTACTCGAGGAAGTGAGTCAGTGACGGCGTTGTTCCCACTTGAGAAATGTACGTCGGTCATAAAGTGAGCGATGTAATCTAGGTGGCACGACTCTATACCATTTGCCTCACATGTTCATGAATAGTCCAATTAAATATGTTTGGTCACAAAGCGAAACAGCTTGTTATCCTCCAGTTGGTGTCGGCCGTGGTTGCGCGCACAATCGTATATTGGCCTCATTGTTCAGCCGGCATCAGTCAATTAGTCATGGGGTGTGGGGTGTTGCGAAAAATGTACTCATGTGTGGCCGGACGTTGTCACCCGCGCGGTGGCGGGGTGAGAATGTCTGAGGACCCAACTGCTAGCTAGGATGTAAGCTGCACCAATGTCACAGTCGATAGCCGGTAAGGCAAAGCGGAGTACTTCGGACAACGGTTATGACATAATAGCCTCTGTCTAGGCGCTTTCCCGCGGTAACTATTGCGACGGGAACAACATTGGATTGCGCATAGAATGGCAGGGGCACGGTTGTCTATGGTGTGACCGCGAAACCGCGTGTGAACCACTGCACATCACGGTGAGTGACGCGATGACCGGTGCGCACTAACACTCAATGAATCAGGGAATCCATTGTGTCACGGCAATGCGGGAGTCGGCTCGCACCTATTTCCAGATCAAGATACACAGTTGTGTTTCACAAACGATATCTTCCAACATAGGCTTATTGAGAATTCACTCTAACATGCAGTGACTAATGGATGTAGTTGAACATGTTAGAGAAAAGTGCTGAGGAAGGGGTTCCTCATACAAGGGCATTAATAGAGCTGCTTTCGTCCCGTAGCCATCATAGTTGTACTTTGATTATGGTCTCGTTGATGAATATAGGCATCTTCCAACATGGAATGCGGTTACGATTTTCCAAAAGGCCGAAATTGAGGATATAACTGTTCCATCATGTTCAACTTGAAACAACTCTCTTTTACAGTCAGTACCAAAATGCAGGAAATGCTAAGTTTGCCCCCATTCGATATCGAGGCCTTCGTCGAATGTTTCCTAACGCTGAGATATCCGTAACATGGAAATGATGTGGTGCAGAGCAAGATATTGCTTGATAGACGTTTATGCCCGTGTTTGGAGTAGGCAGCGATAAATTGATTTTCTTTTATTCCTATTTTCGTCCTTGGAATTATGCTCTCGCAACTTACATCACGTATGGAATATCTGCCACCCTGCATCATAGACAAATTGACTCCTGAGGTGTGTGTTAGCGGTACATTTCCCACGCAATTCTCAAGATGGATGGCGCGATCTAACTGTATTTCACCACCTATTTGTTTGTCCAATCTATGCCCCATGGTTATATGCCCCGATATAAGTGCTATTTAATTCACAAGAGGAATAGCATGATTTAATTCCTAACTCCTACCAACTGTCCGCTCACCCAGTTTATGTGCCATGGTTGCATGCCAACCGACATAAAACTTATGTAATTGGCAAGATGCATGTCGGGATCTCAGTCTGGATCATCAAAGCAGATGCATGCC
The DNA here is from genome assembly GCA_944474145.2 of Dicrocoelium dendriticum. Lineage (NCBI taxonomy): Eukaryota > Metazoa > Platyhelminthes > Trematoda > Plagiorchiida > Dicrocoeliidae > Dicrocoelium > Dicrocoelium dendriticum. The sequence goes on from OX104063.1 coordinate 178,362,503, forward strand.
CCGTTTGATGAACCCCGGCTTACCGATCCTCCTCCATGTGATCTCATATCGATGTTGCCATGCCTTCACTTCACAGCTCACTGTGGTGACCGTTCGCTCACACTGCAACCCATCCAGATCACCCCCCCACACACAACTCAGACTTGAATCATCCTCCTGACCCAAGGGTACGCATTTCTATGTTCCTCCCACCCCCGCTGTTTGCCTGAAGCAAACCACCCCAAGAGCGCAGCCCATCGCGTTCCATTTCATTCGCGGTATAGCGCACCACTGACCCAAGGGTTAACGGACCTAATAAAAGAAAGGTGTAACGCCCCAAAAGATAATTATTATCTTTTGTGTACCATTTCGCTGATGACTGACTGCGCACTATTCATTCATTTTTTAATCTCCTTTACATTACGTCCATGTTGACCTGCATCCGGCTCGACACTTGACCGTCTTGTAAGTACTCGCGCTAACGTGTGCCTCCTGTCTTGCTTTATCCGTTCTCGTCTTTTTGTAGCCCATCGAGTACAGTCCACTGTGTCCGACTCCAATTGTCTTCTGATATCCGTGCTTAATTTCGCGCACCGTCTCGGACTAATGTTTACTAGTCCTATAAAGGTCATAGTCTGATCGTGAACTTGGTATTGTGGGCTTCATTAAGTACGGTGGCAAGTACAGTTTGCATTTCTTTTAGACATTGTAAAGGTCGGTTGTTTCGAAACTGAACGGGTATTGTCGACTACCGTAGTCAACATCTCGGCTTCCTTCCCTGGTTGGACGCGGAGTTTTACGTGTCACCTGATCCCCAAGCGAATTTGTCGCTTATATTATGAGCAATGTAGCGTATGAGTCTGAACGGAAAACAGATTTGTTATCATCCTTCACGGATAAAAGGATTGCAGTCCAGGGACAGTACAGCACTCCCTGTAAGTAAGTGTTATAGTGCAACAAATTCCCTTCTTGGTAAACCGGTATCGATTTCGCTCAACAGCCATTTCGTTTGAGTTGGACATGCTTGGGCTCACCAACGAGCAATATAAAATGGTTGGCAGTGCGTATACTTTGTGCAACCGGAGCCAAAGTCACGAACGGATTTGCATTGAGAGATGCTCATACCATGCAGGGTGTAATGTGCGGCAAACAGCATTTGCCGTAAACGACACCAAGTTTCAAGAGATGTAAGATCGTCTGAAATATGTTGTGAAACCTCCCGTGTGTTCCCATCTCTGTGAGAAAAGGTAACTTGCATTTCGTCTGTAAACAAGAATGCCGTGCCATGCTTCATGATGCTGAAGGAATGGTGTACATAATTAAAAGAGAAAATTTACCAAGCACACTCCCCTGTATGACTGTCTTGGGGAGTGAAACACAGTTGCCTATTTGTACCACTTAAATCCTAGACAAGAGGTATGTCGAAAAGTGAGTGAGTTGTGAAATAGAAATAGAATTTTGCATATCTACCGACAAGCGCTATACGATCCCTAGATGGAGCAATCATTGGTACGCAGAATCTGTGACAGGGTTCCTGTCTTAAAAGGATCCGGAAAAAAAATTATGCATGTAAACATTTTCTAAATCAAAGCATGCTAAAGGCAGAGGATGCATTGCTTGCTCCGTAAACCAAGGACACGTTCTTCTGAATTTCTGCTTGTTTGTATGCATTTGCTACCTTTTTCAAACGTACTCCGTAGTAAAACTCAAAAACATTCTCATTCGAGGTGTGGGAGGGAAAGTCTGGCAGAAGCACAAGTTTCAGTGGGTGATGCAGGAAGAATGTATTTCATGTGTTTTTCTAGCGTTTCAGATGTTACTAAGACCAACTTTAATGTATCCGGAGGTTGCTGTAAGATAAAGGTCTTTAAGGCATTCGATAAGTTGAGAAAGGTCTCTGGGGCTAATAGGAATGTGTCAAAGTTTGGACACGCGCTTACCTGTAGGGACAGTTTGCTCCACAGATCGGCATATCTCACTAAGGAGAAAATCGATTTATTTTATAACGGGTAGTTTGCGAGAGTAGTACATGCCCCCATTACTGTTCGGATAGATAGTGGTCCTTGGAAATTCAAGGGAGGAGTTGGCTGTAGACCGGAAATGGTTTTGCAGACGTCGAAGCCGAAAAGCATCCAGTCGGAGTTGACGATATCGATCGTCGTAACTCAGAGTTCAGTAGTAACCCATGACCAGCTGGATAAATGATCGTTGGACATTTTCCATAGCTATCTTGCCTGTTCTTCTTCCTTGGCTGTGAATGATGGTACAATGCTCCAGGGTAGGCCTCACTATGAGCTTGAATAGTTCAAGCTGAGTTTCGGGTAAGGAAACGTTCTAGTAATATAGCCTGATAGTTGTCTGGCTTTTTCGATTTGGTATGGAATATGCTCAGAGGAATTTGAATGTGCTTAAATATCGAAATCACAAATTCGTGACTGTATCCCACATTCGGATAATGGTCCCGGAAAGAGTGTTAGAGCCTTCCTAGATTCGACATCTGTACCCGAGTATGTTAGATTTTCTTGCGCAGAATTACATATAGGGGCTTTCGCACGATGAGTTCAGCGTGGATAGGTCGTCACGTATGTTGCTTTGGCGTAGTGGTAGAAATGCGCAGACTAGTTTAACATCATCTGCGAACAAAAATGGGCGTCCATATCCTACGGTATCGCATATATTGCTTGTGTAGATTAAGAAAAGTAGTGGGCCAAGCACGCGTTCCTGGAATACATCACTGGTTATTCATTCCCACGTGGAGTATGTCTGTCTGTGTGAGACTTTGCGCTCCGATCATTTAGATATGAGTCAAATCAGATTAGAAGAGATTTTGCACTACGGGATGGTTGCAGCGCAGCTAGCGGTAGTTAGTGTGGCACGTGGTCGATTTCATTTTACATATTTGGAAGAATTATGATTACCGCCATTCCTCTGTCAATCATGGTTGTAACATGGTCAAAGAACTGTAGCTGGCAAGTAAGGTAAAAGCGCCTTAAAAGAAAGCCATGCTGTGATTGGTTGATCAGTTCAATCGTGTCAGAAAGTGAACAACATTGCTCCTGACTATTCGTTGCAGGACATTATAGGCAGCAGAGGTATGGTTTATAGGGTGATAGCTTGACATTTCATTTCGCGGGCCCCTTTGTGTTTCGGCATTATGATTGCTTCCACTGAGGTGGGTAGGAGCTGGTGTTTAGCGATAGAGTGAAGATGTTTAGCTACAAGATAGAAATATTTTCACCAGCGAATCTTATGACAGCTGGGGGAGCACCATCTGCGCCCGGATAGATCGAGGGTTTTACGGATGTGATGGCTTTCTGCGCATTTGCTTACTTCACCTGCACATTATAGAGCAGCTCGCTCGTTCTTCTGGGAGAGGAGGTTGGGACGCGTGGGTACGACAAATGAGGAGGCTAAGCTGAAATTGAGTGACACGCATAAACAGAATGTGTCGAACGTTGATGAGCCATCGTGTAATGTCAATGTTTCGATTGTTTGATGCGGTTTAGGGTTTCTGGTCCTAAGTAGCCATGTCAGTGCCCATAATTTTTCAGGAACTTAAGCGCTCAAATTTCGTCTGCGACGTTGGCACTTTGCTTCAGCTGTTATAGCTTTACTATGGCTAAAACTATCTATGGTAGCGTAGCGAAAATGTGTGCCTTGTGATAAGATGCCCTAGGTTCTTTCACTTTGCTTTCGGCCTTGTTCAGCTGTGTATGTTTGGCGCATTGCTTATTGGTGTGGCTCCTTACCACAGGTGCCAGTACATCTGGTATGACTGTAGCGAGAACAAGACAGGGGGGTAGACGTTTATTGCACACCGAAAATGGGCACATGAGGGTCTCGCGCGCGCCATCGAATATCGACTAGGTTTCCGTCCCACAACGCAACACAGGTGCGGATGTTAGAGACGAGCCAGTCCTTTCGCCTCGGGAGCTCTGACTTGGAAGATCCGCCTTCCTGTTTCCGCCTCGATCTCCGCTTCTCTGCACCCGATTTGGATCGGCCAGGAGTCGTTCGAGAGCTCTCGACTTGCTTGTTCGGGGCTGTGTCAATCGGCTCGGCCTCGGTGCTGTGGGCTGCGCTAGCGGCGTGTTTGTCTGATTTATTGCGCTGTCCACATGTTCCCGCTCCGTAGTTCCGGCCCCAGGCTCGTCGCTAGCCGTCTTTCGCGATCCGCTCTCAGCTAGCTCCGAAGAGCTCCCCAGAGCCATTCTTGGAAGCGGCCCCTCTACACCCGCCCCTCCTCCAGGACCTTTCTTCCTCTCGTACCATGGTCGCAGGAGAGCAGCATTCACCCAACGTTTCATTCCTCCGCAGTCGATTAAGAAGTTGCCCGCTTTCTGGTCGATAATGGTGTAGGGGCCTTTCCAGCGTTCTCTGAACTTGCTTGCGCCCGGCCCGTCATGATCCGGTCGATCGTTGTTCCGTAACTTGACCCGTTCTCCAATCCTGAATGGCCTCCACTTGTGAGCCTCATGCCTGGCGTCGTAATTTCGCTTATTCCGCGCTTGTCGAGCTTTGGTTTCGCTTCTAGCTTTCCATCGCAGTCGCTCTTGATGCTCAGCTGGATGTTTCCACTCACCCTGGTTCGGTAGGCAAGTATCAAGCGCAATTCGTGGTTCTCTGCCGAACAGTAATTCGAATGGCGCGACCTTGGTGGTTGATTGCATGCTGGTCCGATACGCGATCAGAACCTGAGGCAAAGCATCTTCCCATGCCAACTTCGTGCAGTTTATCCACGTCTTCAATGTCCGGTTGAACCGCTCGGTCATCCCGTTGGTTTGTGGGTGGTACGGTGAAGTTCGCCGTCTCTGGATGCCCCACTTGTCCAACACTGACTTAAACGCTCTTGACTCGAAGCAGGGCCCTTGGTCCGTGATGATACACTGTGGGATCCCATACCTTGCAGGCACATTGAATTCGAATACTTGCGACACTGTCTCGCCTGTTTGGTCCTTGATTGGTATGGCTTCCACCCATCGAGTGAAGTGGTCAATCATCACTAGAATGTATCTGTTTCCTGTTCGACTCACTGGTAAGGGCCCAAAGACGTCCAGTCCCCAACACTGAAGTGGCTCACCAACCTCCATCGATCGCATCGGCGGTCTCGGGGACTCCATCTCCCGACTCGTTTGGCAGTTTGGGCACTCCCGAAGGTATGCCGCGACGTCCTTCCTCATAGTTGGCCAAAACACTCGCCTCCGCAGCAATTCAAAGACCCGCTCGAATCCCATATGGGCGCCATCATGAGTTATGCGCATCACACGTTCTCGCTGATTTGGTGGAACAAAAGGCACTTTCCGTCCGTCTATCGCCACCACCACGTTATCGTTTTCGACCTTCAACCTGTCCCAGATCTTGAGGAGTTCCTCCACCTCCTCCGATGTAGCCTCCGGTTTGGTGCCAGCCCGTAAGTGAGAGCACAACACATTCATGAATTCATCTGTCCTTTGATCTCCCAGCAGGTTCCTCTCTCCCATCGCGAACGCACGCACCGGTATAGCATGGTCTGGCATGATGTCGTTCAAACACGGGCGTGACAACATATCTGGCAATACATTCTGCGTACCATCCACGTGCTCAATGGTGAAGTTGAATTCCTGCAATCGGTAGGCCCATCGCGCAAGCCGTCCCCGCGGGTCTTTCGCCGTCATCAACCACGAGAGCGGTTTGTGGTCAGTGACGACCCGGAATTCATTCGCCAGTAAGTAATTTCTCCACTTCTCTAACGCCCACACGATGGCCAAGCATTCTTTCTCCGTTGTTGAATACTTCTGCTCCGCCCCCGTCAGCACTCTGCTCGCGTACTCCACCACCCCAGCCGGTTGAGACAAAACCGCACCGATTGCCACGTTGCTTGCGTCGACAGCCACAGTGAACCTCTCACCAGGATTGGGTAGCCGTAGACATGTCGGGGCTTCTGCTATGCATGCCTTTAGCTGGTCAAAGGCTTGATCCGCTTCAGCTGTCCACACGAACGGCACGTCCTTGCGAAGCAGCTTTAACAACGGGCTGACCTTGTCTGCGAACTGGGGCACAAACTTTGAATCATATGCCACCACACCCAAGAACGAACGGAGCTGACGCTTGGATTTTGGTTTTGTGAAGCACTTGATAGTCTCGCGTTTCTCCGGAAGTGGATGGACTTGACCATTGCCCACGATGTGACCCAAGCATACAATTGACTTTTGGCCAATCTGCGACTTTTTACGACTGAGTTTCAGACCAGCTTCATCCAGTCTCTGCAGTACTGCTCCAAGTCTGGTCACATGTTCCTGTTCCGTCTCAGAGAAGACGATGATGTCATCACCGTACACAACCACGCCTTGCAGGTTCGCGAGGACCATCAGCAACAAACGCCTGAATGTAGCCGGGGCGTTGCACAATCCAAACGGCATTCTCAAAAACTCATACTGCTGGCCATTGACACTGAAAGCCGTCTTGTGGCGATCTTCTTCTGCGATCGGCAGTTGCCAATATCCCGAGCGGAGATCAATCAGAGATATCTGCTTCGCACTGTGAAGGCTTGAGAAAATTTCTTCCATCTGAGGCATCGGGAATGCATCCTTCACCGTCACCCTGTTTAGTTCTCTGAAATCGATGCAAAATCGATAGGTTCCGTCGGCCTTCTTCGTCAATAGCACGGGTGATGAATACGGGCTGTGCGTTCGCCTGATGATTCCTTTCGATTCCATTTCGGTCACCTGCTTCTGTATCTCCACCAGGGTGTTCTGTGGAATTCGTCTGAAGATTGGCTTGCATTGTCCTCCTGGGATCAACGGTATTCGGTGTTCAACCCAATTGCAAAATCCGTAATCATCTTCCGCGTCTGTGAATAAGTGGGCATACCTGCTCAGTAGGTTGCGTATTGCACGGTTCTGACAATCAGGCACGGCTTTGAGGGCACCAACCCCGTCGGTTCTCCCCTTGTTTATCTCGATCGTCTCGTTAGCCACGATCACCACATCGTTTCTCAGGTCAATTGTGACACCGAGCCGTTTCAGGATGTCGGTTCCGATGATGGTTTCGGTCGTCTCCTCCACGATGAACATATCATGGCGGATGAGCGTTTCTCCTATCCTGATTCGTAACCGCTGGGTGCCCGTCACTTTCAAAGAATGCCCGCCGACCGTCTGCATCGTGATTGAAGATGGATTCACTGGAACCCCGTTGAACCTCTTCGTAATTGACACTGCCGCTCCCGTGTCTACTATGGCTCGGACAGACACACCTTCTATAGTTACCTGGAGGACTGGTACTCGCCACCGACTCGGCATGGATAGAGAGAAACAATGGGGCACATTGACGTTGGTGCAGAATCTCGCCACATGACCATTCTGGTTGCATCGGAAACAGCGGCGACCGTTCCGGATTACCCGTACATTGCGTTGTGAAGCGGTGCTTGAAGACTTTATCGACAACAGCTGCTCCACCATTTCGGATAGGCGCTTTACTTTCTGTTCCAACTCAGCATGCTGGATGCTTCTCACTACCACTCGTTCCGACATATTCTGGGCGACCGTCACCAGATCCACCGCTTTGCTGTCTCCCACCATCGACGCCAATTTCACCTGATCACGGAGTGGATCGGGCAGACTTCGGATAAACTGCTGTTTCAGTAGGCGCTCTCTTGCGTTGCCCTCTAACTCGGGGATCCCAATCGTTAGATGTCTGTCCAGCTGTTGGAAAAACACCATCAAATCCTCCTGTTCGTTCCATCTGGCTGCGTGAAATCGTTGCAGTGCTCGTTCTCTCTCCAGATCCTTCCCAAATTCTGCACACAAGGCAGCCTTCATCTCAGCGAACGAACAACCGGGTTTGGCCTTCCGAGTGAGCAGATACACCGCCTTGGCTCGTCCACTCAACCGTGTGCCCAAAGCAATTAGCAAATTTGCATCCCCCCTCACCCCCGTGCAAGCCGCAATGCCGTCGAACTCATCGAGCCACGCCTCCACGTCACCGGCCGCAAATTGCTCTAACTGGGTCAACTCCATCACGATTGGTCACGGCACCAGTGTAGCGAGAACAAGACAGGGGGGGTAGACGTTTATTGCACACCGAAAATGGGCACATGAGGGTCTCGCGCGCGCCATCGAATATCGACTAGGTTTCCGTCCCACAACGCAACACAGGTGCGGATGTTAGAGACGAGCCAGTCCTTTCGCCTCGGGAGCTCTGACTTGGAAGATCCGCCTTCCTGTTTCCGCCTCGATCTCCGCTTCTCTGCACCCGATTTGGATCGGCCAGGAGTCGTTCGAGAGCTCTCGACTTGCTTGTTCGGGGCTGTGTCAATCGGCTCGGCCTCGGTGCTGTGGGCTGCGCTAGCGGCGTGTTTGTCTGATTTATTGCGCTGTCCACATGTTCCCGCTCCGTAGTTCCGGCCCCAGGCTCGTCGCTAGCCGTCTTTCGCGATCCGCTCTCAGCTAGCTCCGAAGAGCTCCCCAGAGCCATTCTTGGAAGCGGCCCCTCTACATGACGTGGACTACTCCAAGTAGGTGGGTAAAAGACTGTATCTTGGATAGCACCAGGTAGTGTTGATACAACGAGATCGAGAGACAAGAGTCAAGCTTGTGTCTCATAATGACTAAATAAAATGGTTAACTAACGGCTTACTTACTGATGATTCATTGGGCAGTAGCACAGTCTGACTGGATAGGGTGATAGCTGGCATGGGCCATGTGCAGCATTTATTTTAGGCGTCCGTATATGACCCCCCCTCTACTGTTGACATCGTAGTACACCTGAAAACACTCTTTCATCATTTTGCAACATTGGATTTTACCGTTGTTCTAATCTACAAAACGTCCACTTGTTTTATTAACGGCGCTTTCGTTTGACAAACTGTTTCGATGACTATCGTGCTGCACCGTTTCTAGTTCTTGTTAATTCGCTTCCTACTTTTGTATCCTGCACAATACACGTTGTGTTCAGTTGCCTTCAACTTCTATAATATCGCGTATTTGGCACATGTTTTACGTGTCAGTGATTACCGACTAGTGTCCCAGTTGCCACCTAACTGTTGGTGACCCCGTCTAATACACGCCGCCCGCCAGTTTGAATTTGTATTCGGGTAAGCGCGTTCCAATGATTTTGTGATTCGTTATTTGTGATCATTTTGTTTTCCCACCTACCACATATTTATTCGCTGTTTGCAATATATTAACCAGAGGATAAGCCTTCTCTATACCTGCTTAGCGCTGTAGCGTTCACACAACCATATTTTTGGCAGAATGATACTTCGCTTTGGTTTTTGCACCTGGAATCCAATTTTTACATTCGTAGGTTTGCTGCTGGTTCCCTCATGTATAATCAGCAAATATTTCGCCTTCTTCAGAGTATATCCTCTCAGGTGAGAGGCATCATATTTTGTCCCCTCTCGTATTGAACTACAAGACTCTTAAACAAGCTATTATTCAGCAAGATTCGTCTGCAGAAACTATTTCATGATCTGCAACTAGAAGATTGGATGGCCTCAGCTTTGTTGCGTGAAATACAGTAACTGATTGTCACGCCCAACATTGACGTTTGGCTTATCCGCGAGCTGTGGATGCAATGCCTACATGAAAGCACTCAGGCTATCCTTGCAGTAGCAAGTGACCTGCAACTCACAGCAATTGAAGAGATAGCAGACCGTGTCATCGAACGGCACTAGCCAACGACTGAAACCAAAGCCCGTAAGCACCTTTGTGCTGGCGCAACCACAGCAGCACCCGTGACTAGGCAGCCGTCGGCAATAAACGTATTATCATCGCAGATAGCTTCGCTTCAGCGCCAGATCGAGAAGCGCATTATAATCCGTAAGCACCGCAGCGGCTCTGCATCATCGTCCCTTCAAACAAAACCTGATTTCCCAGGTTACTGCTTTTACCACTCACGTTTCGGTAATAAAGCCCGTAAATGCGTACTGCCATGTAGATACTCCGCTAGAGATGATCCGCCATACCAGTCTGTAATGGCCACGAACGACATCCGCAAAACTCAAAGCCGTCTCATCTACATTGGGGATTATGATTCTGAGTTCTAGTTCTTAGTTGATACCGGGGCGGAAGTCAGCGTCATTCACCTTACGCCGGGTGAGTCTACCACTACTTCGTCGACGAGTCTAAGCACTGCTAATGGTACACCAATAGCTACCTACAGTTCTCGGTCGCTTACCCTGGACCTAGGTCTTCGGCGCACGTTCCGCGGGGTATTCACCTTCGCTGCAGTCCTCTTTGCGATCATCGGCATTGGCTTTCTCAGGCATCTCGACCTCTTGGTTGATGTGAAACACAAGATAATCGTCGACACTGCAACTAAACTCAGTGGATGTGGCATCAACACCGATATCGCATCGGTCTACGCCTTTTCTCAGACCTCGCCAGACTACGCCAACCTCTTTTCTCAGTATTCCAAGCTCGTTCAGCCAATCAACGCAGCTTTTCCAGTGGCAGCCCAAGTCACACACCACATTCGGATGAATGGTCCACGTGTGTCATGCCGTCCACGCCGAGTATCATCTGAGAAACTAAAGCTAGCTAGGCCGGAGTTTGAGCACATGCTCGAACTTGGAAGAATCCGCTCTTCCGACAGCACTTGGTCCTCTCCCCTGCAGGTGGTCCCTAATAAATCTGGCGACTGGGGCCCTTGTGGTGACCACCGCGCACTATATAAGATAACCGTCCCAGATAGGTATCGCATCCCACACATGCAGGATCTTGATGCATGCTTCAAAGGCAAGACGATTTTCAGCAAGATCGATCTGGTTCGCGCTTATCACCAGATACCTTTGGAAAAAAATGACATTCCTAAAACAGCCGTTATTAAGCCTTTCGGCTTGTTTGAATATTTATGAATGCCTTTTGGACTGTGCAACGTTACACAAACCTAACGCTTTATCCACGACG
>OX104063.1:178373866-178399057 GCA_944474145.2 Dicrocoelium dendriticum
TCGCTTGTAGGAACGGTGATGAAGGAGGAGGTCGAGGTAGACTCTAGGACTAGGACACTCAAGCTACAAAGTGTAGGCACCAATCGGATCCGTTTTCCGTAACTTTTCGTCGAATTGTTATCACTGGTGAATGCAGTATTGTACGCTGAAGGTAAATAATAGAAAAATGTATCCCGTACCCTATAAGCTGGATTGTATCTGCCCATGTTGTATTGCTGGAAGACGACTGACGTGGGTTTTTTTATCCAATCGAGCGGGCCAACTCAGTAAAGAAAAGATAGCTAGAAGCCATAAGAACGGCTGGTGGGGACCATGCGCTTCCTGGAGTGGCTCAGAAGTCATCGGCCAGTCCTGCAGACTTCGGTGGTACCTGTATGTTATTGGGTTCAGCAAACGCTCTGTATTTTCTTATGAGGTATTCATCCCAGCACGAACTTAGGGAGATTATAAATTGCCGTATGTGTAATGGTTCACATTTTAGCTTAGATCTCATTTTCCCGTATGACCTCCACAGGACATCCTCTTTGATCAATTTGTCCGAGGCATGTTTTCGAGCGCAATACCGTTCCGCGCGGACAATTGGCGGTGTCACCAAGAAGTCTAGTTAATAATGCCTGAACATCAAAGGTTATGTTAAAGAATGGCGACGTCAAACAAAATGATCTTGAATAATAGAAACCCCGAAACGTCGTGAAACATCGTCCACCGAAATTACTAAGCGAATGCGCGCCCCGCAAATAGAAAAAAGCTCACAGATGAGCTATCTACGTAGAGTACAAGTAATTGCCGCAAGTGGGAATATACCATGCGCAAACATGTGCCTGTGGGCGACAGCAGGCTAGGTGTCGAACTCAAGGACAAAAGCTTGAGAAGATGCAATCAAAGCTGAACAGTTCCATTGTTGTCAATACTGCATTGAAAAAACACATAGACAGGTGGCTTCTTATATCTAACGCACGTCGAATTGGCTTACTCCAAACTCAAACTATTTTCTCCGCTATGCGAAAAGGCATCAACGAAAAAATAGAAGTCCACACGGCGGAGCAGGAAATTAAGCAACATACAGAGCAGTGCCAGGGAAAGCGATAATTTAAAGGCGCGGCGAAATTCAAGAAGGTTGGTCGATGACTGCCTTTGATAAGAAATCATATAGGATTTTTTTGCTAGCCGTCCAGACAGCTGACAGAATACACAACAGCCATTTCAGTTGACAATTCCATCGCCAGTTGCTATGGTCTAAATTACTCCAAGTATGTGGGTAAATGACTGGATCCTGAATAGCACCAGGTAGTATTGATACAACGAGATCAAGAGTCAAGCATGTGTCTCATAATGACTAAATAACAGAGTTAACTAACGGCTTACTCACTGATAATTGGTAGGGCGATGGCACAGTCCGACTGGGTGGGAGGATAGCTGGCATCGGGCCATGTGCAGTATTTGGTTTAGGCTTCGGTAAATGTGTGTTTGCCGCATTGCTTCTCGGTGCTGCTCCTTAACACAGGTGCCAGTACATCAGTACACGCAGCGACGTTGTTAACAAATTCACCAGCAGCCATAGTCGGGTTTTGGGTTCAGAATGATGGCTCCCAATTTCTCAAACGCATTCCAGTTCAGTTCAGTTCAGATGGGGACTGGAATGATAGGAGAATCCTGTGAGTGTTCCATCTTGAGTGGATCGTTGAGCCAGGAATTGATGAAGTGCACAGTTATTGATGGATCTAAAACGGAAACACCCGTATCGCACCCTGACCAACCAGTTAATGCCCACGTATCCTGCCCTAGCTGTCCCTGATGTGGCAGTCACGTGAAGTAAGCAAAGGATAGGAAGAGAAATCGAAGGTACAGAATAGGGAAGTGCACTTAAATAAGAAAATAATACCAATACGTGAAGAAAAGTAGAGAAAAGAAAATCGAAGTACGAAGATGCGAGTTACTCAAGAAAATGGAAAGGTTTCGTGTTGCCACCCAAGAGCGTCAAGTTGCCACTCAAACCCCTTAACCGTAGATTCCCTGATAACACTTTCCGGAAGCATGTTCTAGCGGTCGATGACTCTGCGTGACAGCCGGATTTCCGCCCTAATCCGATCGGACCGCGGTTTGTCCAGCTTCAACGAATGACCGCGTAGAACAGACAATCTAGCGGGACTGAATATCCCAGATAAATCTGGACCAACCTTCCCAGTCAATATCCGGTAGGTTAGGATTAGGTCTCCTCTAAGCCTTCGGTAGTGCATTGAATGCATTCCCAAACTAAGTAGACGCTCGGGGTACGTCCGTCCTCGTAATCCCTCGATTAACCTAGTACCCACTCGTAAAACCCTCTCTAGCTCCATTTTGTTCCGGACGAGGCAGGGCGGACAAGCCTGGACGCAGTATTCCAGATGAGGCCGAACAAAAGCCGAGAACAGCCTCGTAAAGATGCCGCCCGTCAAGACTCCGAAAGAACGTCGGATTAACCACAACATGCGGAAACCCCTGCTTGCGGCCTTCTTCCAATTGTCGCCGGAGTGTAAAGCCGAAGAGTGTACGACGCCTAGGTCAACCTGGCTAGATACACGGGGGAGTTCGACCCCACCGACTAAGTACTTCGCAGGAGGACAACCTCCTCCTATTCGAAGAACGGAGCACTTTGCCTGATTTATGGGCAGTAACCATAAAGTAGACCAGTCCCAAAGCTTATCCAGTGCTCGCTGAATAGCTTCGGAACCCCCAGGAACATCAACAATGTTCCACAGCTTCAGGTCATCAGCAAATAGCAGCGATGGTACCTCAAGCTCCGCGGGTAGGTCATTCACATAGATAGAAAACAACAGCGGTCCAAGGACCGAGCCCTGCGGCACGCCGCTGAGGACAGACTGCCTAAATGATAGGCCCCGGCCTACCCGTACACACTGTTCTCTATCCTCCAAGAAGGCAGTCACCCAATGAAGCGCGCGGCCAGATACCCAGTAGGACAGCTTTTGCGCGAGCCTCAAATGGGGTACCTTGTCAAATGCCTTCGAAAAGTCGACGAAAAGCACGTCCAATGTGTGGCCGTTATCCACTGCATCCGCCCAATTTTCGCTGAATGTTATGAGTGGGTTGCGACTTTGTATTTGAGTGACTTAGTTCGTTCAGTGTTCCCGATACAAAACGCCGCGCTGTGGTCGCAGCCAAACAGTGGACTGTCAATGAGTGCAAAAGCGGAAAGGGATCCTCATGGTGACTACCAAATCTAGGATATTGGCATTTCTGCTGGGCCCTCTGATATGTGTGATGCAGCCATTGAAGTGGATCGAATACACAATTTCGTCTAGTCCTGTTTATACCGTAGGTCCAGGCAGTAGCCAGTTAACTTGTGGCGCGTTGTAATCTTCGCACATAAGTTTGGACTTGTAAGTAGTGCTACAGAATGTGTTGATATCATGCAGTAGTTGCTAGGTTTCATGGTGGGTTACTCGTGGTGGTCGTAGATACAACGTTTGCGGATGAGACGAATGATTACCACTAAAGGCTAAAAAGAACCGTTAATGGAAGTAACAAACGTTTACAAATGCTGAAATACGCACCGGACGTTTGAGTTCTCTACCGCGTCCGGCGATTGTGCGGGGTTGAGGCGGGGTAGGTTGCGATTCAAGGTGAACGGAAGGTTTCGTGGTATCCAGTGCTCGGAAGTCACCGCAGTTGCGGACGCCTGTGTGATTGCATCAGGATGGGTAGTAAGTGGCTCGTGAAATAAACCCACTTTAAGGCGATCAATGGACACAGTTGTTTGGTGACCATTCTGGTCTAAAGTAAAATGTTGCGGAGTCCGTTGCAGGACTCTGAAAGGGCCAGTGTAGGGAGGTTGGAGAGGCGCCGCAATACGTCAGTGCGGAGAAAGACTTGAGTGCAGGTAGAGAGTCCGCTGTGCATTTGCACATTTCCGGTCTGCTCACGGGGCGGAGTCGGGCGTATTGAACACATGCATTGAGCTAGGGAGGACTCAAAGTTAGTGGAGGCATACCCGACGATGCGGGAGGTGAAACGAATTCTCCTGGCAACTTTAGCGTTGTGCCGTAAACTACCTCTGCTGGTGCACATTGCAAGTCAGCTTTGATGCTGCTGCAAATGTCTAAGATTACTAGCGAAATATTTTCGCCCCAGCTAGGGTCGGAGGAGGCACAGAGCGAGGCTTTAAGCTGCCTATGGAAGCGTCTAACTAACCCGTTGGCTACTGGATGATATCCTGTGATATGAATGCGGCGACAGCCTATAAAGTTACAGAGCGTATCGAATTGTGAAGATTTGAAGTGCGTTCCACGGTCGGTTGTGGTGGTGGATGGGCATTCGTACTGC
The DNA here is from genome assembly GCA_944474145.2 of Dicrocoelium dendriticum. Lineage (NCBI taxonomy): Eukaryota > Metazoa > Platyhelminthes > Trematoda > Plagiorchiida > Dicrocoeliidae > Dicrocoelium > Dicrocoelium dendriticum. Next base: position 178,378,187 of record OX104063.1, read on the forward strand.
GAGACCAACTGATCTAAGAAGGTCCGGATAACCGTCTCAGGTGTGCAGTCTGTTACTGGCCATCTGGTGAAGTGGTCGACACACGTAAGAATGTATACAAATTCTCGTGAAGGAAGCAAGAGACCAACCAGATCTAAGTGTACAGGCAAGAAACGAGAGTCCGAGGAAGGAAATGAACCCAGAGGGCTGCGGGTGTGACGATGTACTTTGGAGCGCTGGTATTGAAGGCAGGTGCGAGCCCGGGTACAAACATCTTTGTTTACGAAACATTCGGTGACCTGTTTACAAGATGCACGGATACCGGGATGTGATAGTGAGTGAAGTGTGTCGAAGACTGTGCGTCTGAAGGAGATGGGCACGATGGGTCTAGGATAACCTGTGGAGGTGTTGCACAGAATGGTTCCTTCGTGGTTTGGAGAGGCACAGATTGCACATGCAACGAAGTGGACTGCAGCGTGTATGTTGTATGTCTTCATCTTGAGCCGGAGCCTATGTAATGGCGTCAATGTCGATAGTAGGCAAAGACTGGAGAGTGATGTTGACGCGTGAGAGAACGTGGGCGACGAGGTTGTCCACATCTGAGGCATGACGTATGTCATCAGTGAACCTCTTGATAAAGTCTAGGTATCTTGTTTCCCGGGGTGAGTATTTGTCGCAAGCAGAGTTGAAGACGAAAACGAGCGGCTTGTGGTCAGTGTAAACCGTAAAAGCGCGGCCTTCGAGTGCGTGCCGGAAGTGACAAATGTCTAGCTAAATGGCGAGCGGCGCACTGCTAATCATGCTGCAGCGGGATTCCGTTGGATGCAAGCGTTTGGATAATAATCCAAGGGGTTACATTGCCCACCAACGTGTTGTTGGAGAACGGCTCCTACCGCGACGTATGAGTCATCACTCGTGATAGAAAGGGGCGCAGTGGATTCGGAATTAGCAAGGAGAGCTATGTTATTGATAGCATCCTTGCGCTCGGCGAAGGCTGTCTGTGCCGTGTCCGGGGAAGCGAAGTTACGCTCATTCCCTCTGAGTCAGTCAGTGAGTGTCTGCATGAGCTGAGCGTAGCGCCGTATGAAGCGTTGATAGCAGTTGACCAATTCACGAAATCGACATAGGTGTCTAAATGAAGTCGGGGCTGGGAAGCCTTTGATGGATTGGACCTTGTCCGCATGGATTTAGATGCCAGATAGTGAGACGAGGTTGCTTAGGAATTCTACCAGGGACTTGTCAATTGTGCACTCAGTCTGGTTGGCTGTACCACCGTTTTGGCTCAAACGCTGGAAGAGAGCTCGAAGGAGGTCGAGATGCTCTTCTTCCGGTGAACTGGCTCCTAACATATCATCGAGGTAGGAATTAGCAAAGTCTAGACCACGAGTGACGTCGTGGATAAAGCGTTAGGTTGGTGTAACGTTGCACAGTCCAAGGCATTCATAAATATGCAAACAAGCCGAAAGGCTTAATAACGGCTGTTTTAGGAATGTCATTTTCTTCCAAAGGTATCAGGTGATAAGCGCGAACCACATCGATCTTGCTGAAGATCGTCTTGCCTTTGAAGCATGCAGCAAGATCCTGCATGTGTGGGATGGGATACCTAGCTGGGACGGTGCGCGGTGGTCACCACAAGGGCCCCAGTCACCAGATTAATTAGGGATCACCTGCAGGGGAGAGGACCAAGTGCTGTCGGAAGAGCGGATGCTTCCAAGTTCGAGCATGTGCTCAAACTCTGCCCTGGCTAGCTTTAGTTTCTCGGATGATGCTCGGCGTGGACGGCATGACACAGATGGACCATTCATCCGAATGTGGTGTGTGACTTTGGCTGCCACGGAAAAAGCTGCGTTGATTGGCTGAACGAGCTTGGAATACTGAGAAAAGAGGTTGGCGTAGTCTGGCGAGATCTGAGAAAAGGCGTAGACCGATGCGATATAGGTGTTGATGCCACATCCACTGAGTTTAGTTGCAGTGTCGACGATTATCTTGTGTTTCACATCAACCAAGAGGTCGAGATGCCTGAGAAAGCCAATGCCGATGATGGCAAAGGGGACTGCAGCGAAGGTGAATACCCAGCGGAACGTGCGCCGAAGACCTAGGTCTAGGGTAAGCGACCGAGAACTGTAGGTAGCTATTGGTGTACCATTAGCAGTGCTTAGACTCGTCGACGAGGTAGCGGTAGACTCACCTGGCGTAAGGTAAATGACGCTGACTTCCGCCCCGGTATCAACTAAGAACTGGAACTCAGAATCATCATCCCCAATGTAGATAAGACGGCTTTGAGTTTTGCGGATGTCGTTCGTGGCCATTACAGACTGGTATGGCGGATCATCTCTAGCGGAGTAGCTACATGGCAGTACGCACTTACGGGCTTTATTACCGAAACGTGAGTGGTAAAAGCAGTAACTTGGGAAATCAGGTTTTGTTTGACGGGGCGATGATGCAGAGCCGCTGCGGTGCTTACGGATTATAATGCGCTTCACGATCTGGCGCTGAAGCGAAGCTATCTGCGATGATAATACGTCTATTGCCGACGGCTGCCTAGTCGCGGGTGCTGCTGTGGTTGCGCCAGCACAAAGCTGCTTACGAACTTTGGTTTCAGTCGTTGGCTAGTGTCGTTCGATGACACGGTCTGCTAGCTCTTGAATTGCTGTGAGTTGCAGGTCACTTGCTACTGCAAGGATAGCCTGAGTGCTTTCATGTAGGCATTGAATCCACAGCTCGCGGAGAAGCCCTATGTCAATGTTGGACGTGACAATCAGTTACTGTATTTCACGCAACAAGGTTATGACCATCCAATCTTCTAGTTGCAGATCATGAAATAGTTTCTGCAGACGGATCTTGTCAGAAGGCGTGATTTGCTGAATAATAGCTTGTTTAAAAGTCTTGTAGTTCAATACGAGAGGGGACAAAATATGATGCCTCTCAACTGAGAGGATATACTCTGAAGAAGGCGAGATATTTGCTGATTACACATGTGGAAACCAGAAGCAAGCATACGAATGTAAAAGTTGGATTCCAGGTGCAAAACCAAAGCGAAGGATCATTCTGCCAAAAAGGTGGTTGTGTGAACGCTACAGCGCTAAGCAGGTATGGAGAAGGCATATCCTCTGGTTAATATATTGCAAACAGCGAATAAATATGTGGTAGGTGAGAAAACAAAATGATCACAAGTAACGAATCACAAAATCATTGGAACGCGCTTACCCGAATGCAAATTCAAACTGGCGGGCGGCGTGTATTAGACGGGGTCACCAACAGTTAGGTGGCAACTGGGACACTAGTCGGTAATAAATGACGCGTAAAACATGTGCCAAATACGCGATAGTATAGAAGTTGAAGGCAACTGAACACAACGTGTATTGTGCAGGATACAAAAGTAGGAAGCGAATCAACAAGAACGAGAAACGGTGCAGCACGGTAGTCATCGAAACAGTTTGTCAAACGAAAGCGCCGTCAGTAAAACAAGTGGACGTTTTGTAGGTTAGAACAACGGTAAAATCCAATGTTGCAAAATGATGAAAGAGTGTTTTCAGGTGTACTACGATGTCAACAGAAGAGGGGGGTGTCATATACGGACGCCTAAAATAAATGCTGCACATGGCCCAATGCCATCTATCACCCTATCCAGTCAGACTGTGCTACCGCCCAATGAATCATCAGTAAGTAAGCCGTTAGTTAACCATATTATTTAGTCATTATAAGACACAAGCTTGACTCTTGTCCCTTGATCTCATTGTATCAACACTACCTAGTGCTAACCACGATCCAGTCTTTTATTCACCTACTTGGATTAGTCCACGTCATACCAGATGTACTGGCACCTGTGGTAAGGAGCCGCACCAATAAGCAATGCGGCAAACGTACACAGCTGAACAAGGCCGAAAGCAAACTGAAAGAACCTAGGTCATCTTATCACAAGGCGCACATTTCCGCTATGCTACCATAGATAGTTTTAGCCATAGTAAAGCTATAACAGCTGAAGCGAAGTGCCAAAAGTCGCCGACGAAATTAGAGCGCTTAAAAATCTTGAAAAGTCTAGGGCACTGACATGGCTACTTAGGACCAGAAACCCCAAACCACATCAAACAATCGAAACATTGGCATTACACGATGGCTCATCAACGTTCGACACATCCTGTTTATGCGTGTCACTCAATTCCAGCTTAGCCTCCTCATTTGTCTTTGAAACACACATGTACCAAGCCCCACTCCCTATAAGAACGAGCGAGCTGCTCTGTAATATGTCTGTGACGTAAATATAGGTGCACAACGCCATCACATCCCTAATACCCTCGACCTATACCGGTGCAGATGGCACTCCTCCAGCTGTCACAAGATTAGAGGGTGAAAATATTTCTATCTTGTAGCTAAACATCTTCACTCTATCGCTAAACACCAGCTCCTACCCACCTCAGTGGAAGCACTCTATCATAATGCCGAAACACAAAGGGGCCCGCGAAATGAAATGTCAAGCTATCACCCTATAAACCATACCTCTGCTGCCTATAAAGTCCTGCAAAGAATAGTCAGGAGCAATGTTGTTCACTTTCTGACACGATTGAACGTGGTCAACCAATCACATAATGGCTTTCTTTTAAGGCGCTTCTACTTTACTTGCCAGCTACAGTTCGTTGACCATGTCACAACCGTTGTAGGGAAGCGGAAAGCAGCGCTTGCCCAAAGGACGATTAGGTCAATAAAACGGAGGCGGACGAATAGGGAGACCGAGGCAATGGGGGGCGATTCGCTGGAGAAACCCAGGCCCAATAGAACGGGACGAAAACGGGACAGGAGTGGCATCCGTGCGTGAGCCCGAGGCAGGCAAAGCAGGTGGAGAATTTGTTGAAGACGCAATAAAGCGGACAAAACCGCCGGTATCGCATCTTCATGAAACAACCCCGGGGAGAGTGATACACCCACGGTCAAGCAAAGCGCACGCTATCGAACGACTTCTGGCTTGTCAGAATCGGAGGCGTGGAAGCGAAGATACACGAGCGAAACGGATATAGAAGATGCGTTCCCATACCCCCAGAAGGAGCATAGAAGTGCCACGAGCGGAGGCCAGGGGGGATGGTACAACGTGGGAAAGAAATCTGACTCACTAATGTGCGCCTGTGTGAGTGGTAGGGTAGTGTGTGTGTTCGCGCCAATAAAGATCGTGCTTCATTGCCGCGCTGTTCTGTCGCTACACCATGATTGACAGAGGAATGGCGGTAACCATAGTTCTTCCGGACATGCAAAAGGCCTTCGACCGCGTGCCCCACAAGCCGCTGCTAGCTGTACTGCAATCATACGGTATTGCAAAACTTCCGCTAAGCTAGTTCGACTTATATCTGAACGATCGGACACAAAGTGTCTAAATGCGACTGATGTACTCCACTTTTGAATGAATAACCAGTGGTGTCTTATAGGGACGCGCGCTTGGGCCACTGCTTTTCCTTAACTACATAAACAATATATGCGATCCCATAGGATTTGGACGCCCATTTTTGTTCGCAGATGATGTTAAACTAGTTTGCTCATTTCTACCACTACGCCAGGGTAACATATGTGACGAAAAATCCGCACTGAACGCATCGAGCGAGAGTGTCTATGAAATGTTGCGCAAGAAAAGCTCAGATACTCGAGTGCAAATGTCGAATCCCGGAAGACTCCATCACTCTTGTCAGGACCATTATCCAGACATTTGACTCAGTCACGGATTCGCGAAATAGATATTCAAATACCTTTTAATTCCTCTGAACCCTATTCTATACGAAGTTGTAAAAGCCAGACAACTATCAGATTAGAGTACTAGAATGTTCTCCTTACCTGAAACCCGGCTTGAACTATTCAAGCTTATGGTGACGCCTACCCTGGGTATTGTACAATCATTCCCAGCCAATTAAGAAGGAAAGACAGGAGAACTATAGAAAACGTCCAACGACCACTTATCAAGCTGGTCATGGGTTACTGCTGAAACTCGAGTTACCACGGTCGATGTCAACACATCCGACTGGACCCTTTTTGGCTGCGAAGTGTGAAAAACCAGCCCCCGTTTACAGCCAGCTCTGCCCTTGAATTGCCATTAATGGGGACATCTACTACCCTCACAACCTGCCCGTTATAAAATAAATCGAATTTCTTCTTAGTGAAACATGCCGATCTGTGGAGCGAATTGCCCGACCGGGTACGGGATGTACAAACTCTGCCACATTCCGACCAGCCCCAGAAACTTTTCTCACCTTACCGAGTGCGTTAAAGATCTTTAATCTACTGTAACCTCCAGATACATTAACGAAAGTTAGTCTCAGCAACCTCTAAAGCACTAGAAACACGCATACAATGCACTCTTCCTGCATCACCCACTGAAACTTGTGCTTCTGCCACGCTTTTCCTCTCACTTCTCGAATGAGTGCCTTTGCGGGTTACTACGAAGTACCTTTGAGAAAGATAGCATATACCTATAAACAAACAGAAATTCAAAAGAAAGCGTCCTTGGTTTGCTAAACAAGCAATAAATCATCTGCTTTTAGTATACTTTCATTAAGAATATTTGTACATGCATAATTCTTTTTCCTGATTCTGTTGAGACGCAGAACCCATGCCACAGATTCTGCGTACAAATGATTGCTCCCATCTAGGGATCATACACCGTTTGTCGGTAGATGTGCGAAATTTCATTTCTATTTCTAGTTCACAATTCACATGACTTTCGGCATACTTCTCGGCTAGGATGCAAGTGGTACAGATAGGCAACTGTTTTTCACTCCCCAAAACAGCCATACAGGGAAGTGTCCTTGGTAATTTGCTATTTCTTATTTACGTAAAACAAACCTTCAGCATTATGAAGCATGGCACGGTATACTTGCTAACAGACGAAATACAATTTGCCTTTTCGCACAGAGATGGGGACACACCGGAGGTTCCACAACATATCTCAGACGATCTTACATCTCTCGAAACTTGGTGTCCTTTGCGGCAAATGTTGTTTGCCGCATATTATATCCAACATCCTTACCCTGCATAGTATGAGCATCTCTTAATGCAAATCCGTTCCTGACTTTGGCTCCAGCTGCACAAAGCATATGCACTGCCAACCAATTTAAATTGCTCATGGGTGAACCCAAGTCAGACGAAATGGCTGCTGAGCGAAAGCAATGTCGGTTTACCAAAAGGATATTTGGTTTATCCACAACACTTACTTATGGTGAGCGATGTACTGTCCTTGGACCGCAATCCTTTTGTCCATGAAGGATGATAACAAATCTGTGTTTTGCATTCAGACCCATGCGCTACATTGCTCATAATATAAGCGACAACTTCGCTTGGGGATCAGGTGACACGTAAAACGCTGGGTCCAACCAGGGAAGGAAGCAGAGATGTTGACTACGGTACTCGACAATACCCGTTCAGTTTCGAAATAACCGACCTTTACAATGTCTAAAATAAATGCAAACTGTACTTGCCAACGTACTTAAAGAATCCCACAATACCGAGTTCATGATCAGACCATGAACTTTATAGGACTAGTAAACATTAGTCCGAGACGGTGCGCGAAATTAAGCACGGATATCAGAAGGCAATTGGAGTCGGACACAGTGGACTGTATTCGATGGGCTACAAGAAGACGCGAACGGATAAAGCAAGACAGGAGAAACACGTCAGCGCGAGTACTTACAAGACGGTCGTGTGTCGAGCCGGATGTAAGTCAACATGGACGTAATGTAAGGGAGATTAAAATAAGAATGAATAGTGCGCAGTCAGTCATCAGCGAAATTGTACACAAAAGATAATGGTTATCTTTTGGGCGTTACACCTTTCTTTTATTAGGCTCAGTAGTGCGCTATACCGCGTATGAAATGGAACGCGATGGGCTACATTCTTGGGGTGGTTTGCTTCAGTCAAACAGTGGGAATGGGAGGAACATAGAAGTGCGTACCCTTGGGGCAGGAGGATGATTCAAGTCTGAGTTGTGTGTGTGGGGTGACCTGGACGGGTTTACAGTGTGAGTGAACGGTCCCCACAGTGAGCTGTGAAGTGAAGGTATGGCAACCTCGATATGAGATATGACATGGAGGATGATCGGTAAGCCGGATTTCATCAAATGGGGCAGGCATCTGCTTTGATCATCCAGACTGAGATCCCGACATGCATCTTGCTGATTACATAAGTTTTATGTCGGTTGGCATGCAACTATGGCACATGAATTGGGTGAGCGGACAGTTGGTAGGAGTTAAGAATTAAATCATACTATTCATCTTGTGGATTAAATAACACTTATATCGGGGCATAGATTTGGCAGATAAGTAGTTGGTGAAATCCAGAGTTAGATCGCGTCATCCATTTTGGGAATTGCGTGGTAAATTTATCGCTAACACTCAGCCCAAAAATCCAAAGGGTTTCCATCGGATTAAACATCCGTTGGTCTCTTATCATGTTTCTCCCTAACCCCGCTCCATCCGTTATGTGAGAATTGCAGAGCTTACAACAGTACGCTCGCATTCTCTAGGGTGGAGCCTTGGGTACTATTCAGTAAGCGATGACACGTAAGAGACGTGTCGAATACGGGACCGGATAGAATTTGGAGGTGACTGAACTCAGCGTGTACTGTGCAGGCTACAAAACAGGAAGCGAATCAACCATAGCAAGAAACGGTGCAGCAAGTTACTCATGAAAACGCGTTGTGTCAACGGATGTGCTGCAGTAAAACAAGTGGATGTTTTGAAGGTTTTAAAACAACCGTAAAATCCAGTGTTACAAAATACTGAAACAGCGTGTTTGCCGGTAAACTACAACTCTCTTACTTTGACATATTGAACTCACAGTGGTCCTCGCTGGAGCAGCACGCCGAAGATCCACCGCACACTTGCGGAGAGTCAACAGCCGGAACTATTCCATTGCACTGGTTGTACCAATCTAGCACACATATCTTCATCCCATCTCACTTAAGTGAAGCTTATTATCTCCAATACTCCAAACGATTTAAGTCCCTCGATCCAACTGTGCTAAGCCTATTAAATTTAACCAAGCACATCAGCTACAGGCTTAATCAACGTCAATTCATTTTGCACTGGGTTATCATAAGCTACTATTCTACTGTTGTTCCAGTCAACAGAAACATAAGTCCCCTCCGTTGCGTAGGCCATTAATGATTTTTACCAAATTATCGGGGCCCAGCTGACCAACCACAAGCGGCATGACAACACAGGTTAACAAAACAACACATGCTTCCTTTATAATGTAACCAGTTGTTACCGAGTTTCCCGAGTTGTGATCCTATGTGGGCCGTCACACAGAGGGCAGTGAATCTTCGGAGGGGTTTAGAACCCCCAAACCGATCTCTGGATCCGTATAGCGACAGATACCCTCTGGCATGTCATGCTCAGTGATTGTTTGCTACGTCGGTAAGAACCAAATGATCGGACAAACTTATAACGCTACCCAAAGTACATAACTCCAATTCCGGTATCGTTTGAAGCTGGGGCAATGGGAGATCCGATTTGTCATCCGCGGAGTCACTGGCTCATGGTTGATAGACATCCACATTGATGTACGGTAATGAGTTGGTAAGGAAAGAAAGTCGTTCCACATCGCTGAATGGTGTGTTGTGACACTGGGTGGTATCCGAGGGCGCTACCGGTGTCACCGCCTCGACGTTACTTATCGCAATAAGTGCTGACTCCTGATGGTCACAGTCAGATTCTAAAGAAGAACCAATTGGTGATGCACCAACAGGAGCCACTGATCCGGTTCGAGATGAAACGGTGGTAGACGCATAATTATTACCTAGCTCCAGGAGTAATTTATACATCATAACATCGAGTACCAATCGTTCTAGCTTAAGTTTTGCCATCCTTAAAACGAAAACAGCGCGGTGCAAACTCCGGTTGCAATGAACAATGATTGTATTCGGGTTAGGAAGTATTGCTTTCTAAGTCCCGTTGGGTGGTCTGATAGGTTAGCGAAAAATGTTAATGCAAAAAGCAGTTATTAGTTTTACTGTCAAAATGACAGACTTCGTTTTTGGTGCAGTAGCCCTGCACTCCGAGTGTTTCTATAGGTTCAATTGGCGAAAAAAGGAATCCAATGTATTTCCCAGGAGTATGATGGAGAGTAACGTCAAGTAACAGAATGTAAGTGGTCGAGTGCGTCATCCAACCGACTTTTAAATATGGGTAGCGTGGGTGCTGAAACAAGAGAATCGGGAGAACCTTCCATGGTTGACACACACAAATGGTGAAGTTTCTACGGCATGCCAGGCGGCTGTATTGTTCTGCTAATTACAAGGAGTGGCCTCTAAGTTTCGTGTTACTGCTGAGTTGCAGTAAAGAGCGGCATACATGGTTTGGATTGTGTAAAATCAAACACACCATAATCAAGTCGCCTCGTAGTCGGCGATACCGCACGTTTCAGCCTCTGCTCGTATGGAAGGTGGCGCGTTCCAATGACGTATTTAGAAACCCAATGTTGAGGTTGGTTTGCTGCAGTAAGGTTGTGCTTCGGCCATGGCTGACAGGCTCGGACCGCGTATTCGAGATGGGGGCGAACATACGCATACAGCAACTGTCTGAAAATAGCAGTGTCTAGTTGTCCGAACGCCTGTCCTAGCAAGCCGGCGTGCTGATTATCAGTTTTCAAGACCTTTGAGGATTGCTTGGAACAACTCAAGTTATCCTGAACAAGCACGCCAAAGTCGCTTTCGACGGTTGACCACTGCAGTACTTGCATTCCTAGCTTGTAAAAATAGGTACTCTCGTGTCCTATGGAGAGTACCTTGCATTTGTCCACGTTGAACTGTGGCAGATTTCGGGTAGACCAAGCATACACCATAGCTAGGTAACACTGAAGTAAATTCTAATGGGCATCCGTCTGAATCCGGTGTCATATCTTGAGGTCGTCAGCAAAAAACAGGAAATCTGAAGCAATGTTCCGTGCAAGGTCACTGATGAATACCAAAAACAACCGTGGACGTAGTACTGAGCCCTGCAGCACACCAGACTCGACCGGTATGGGTTCAGATAGGGAAATCCGGAGTATCACCACTAATTGTGGTTGTAGTAGAAAGTTGGCGATCAAACTCAAGTGAGGGTCATCGATCACGTAATATTGGAGCTTGGAAAAGAGAATCCGATGATCTAAACAATGGAACGCCTTCGACAAATCCAAGCAGACCACAGCAACGGCCTCTCCATCGTCAGCTGATTCGGTTCAACTACTCCTTGTGATTAATACATTCGTTGTGCACGATCGCTGTCGAGGAAAGCCACGTTGCTCGGGAGTAATAAGGTAACAATTTCCTAGATAACACACCAACGCATCGGCAACGATGGATTCCATGATCTTGGATAATACAGGGAGAAGGGTAAGTTGGCAGCAGTTTGGGGGCTCAGTCCTGCTTCCACCTTTGTAAGTCGGAGTTATTATTCCGAGTTTCTATATTGCAGGAATCTAACTATCGTCTAAGCAACGCTGGAAAAACTGTGCCAAAATTCTTGCCAGTTGACTTGCTGCTGCTCCCAGTGCCTCTGGGCGAAAGGTGTCAAATCACCGGGGAGGTGTGTTTACGCAGAGTTCAGTTACAGTAAAGCAGCTTCGGCAGTAAAAGAGATGTGGGTGAGTCCTGGAGGTGGGAAAACAAAAGTTGGCAGATAGCCTGATAGTAAGACCCTCTGAAATGTGGGAGCATATTGCGTCCGCAACGTATTTGCCGCTTCTATAGCTGTTCTAGTTGAACCATCAGTGGTCCGGAGCGAAGGAATTCCCTGCCTCACCTTACTACGTCCATTGCCATACGTGTACAGCAATTTGTGGTTAGCGCTGAAGGTTTTCGCTATGTTCTGCTGAAATGCCACTTTGTGTTCTCTGAGCAGTTGAATGCAGTTGTTACGATGGGCTACGTAGTTTTCCCCAGTTATCTGGCGTTGGTGATGATCTGTACTCTTGCCAGGCTGCGTTGCGTATAGTCGTCCATTTTCGACTTCTGCTCCTCACAAAAGAAACCGTTTTGAGCCCACTGAAAACCCTTGTCCCTGAGGCATCTGTAACGAGTTAATTGAATTCGCTGATGAATTCAAGACAAGCGACTTCCGAGTGGCCTTCAACGAGGAACGACCAGACTGCAGCACTAACGAGCGAGGCTACTCGCTGGTGGTGCGTAATGATGCGCACCATCTCAGTGTTAGTGTGGCGATATCCCGCATAGCAGATAAAGTCGAAACTGATGACTTCGTGAGCATTACTACCCAAAGGGCAGTCTACTACCCATACATCAATCAAATGTTCCTCGTCGGTAAACACAAAATCCAGTCTATTACCTGTTCTGAAACGATTGGGCGTAAAGACGAACACTGGTTATAAGCTCTTGCAGATCTGCTTTAAATAGCTCTTTGATTGTAGCAGGAGTTTCTAAACAGGATGCGTTGAAATCACCCAAGATAAGGATGTGAGTGTGCTTCCGTTTTAGCTTGCGTCTTAAACCTGTCGCAAGTTAACAGTTCATTTCTGATGCACAGTTTGGGGTGGGGCGGTATATCAAATCTATAATGCAGATGTTTCTGCCATGTAATTGCAGACGGCACCAAAGAGAATCGGCGAACTTTAAGTCTGAATCATCAATGGCCTCTAACTGTAGGTCGCTTAAGTAATACAGACTTATCTCTCCTCGCGTCGTAAGCCTGTCGTTTCGTATGAGTGACATACCCGTCAGCGAGACTTCAGCGTCTGTCATCCCAGTGTGCAACCATGTCCCCGTCACACCGATAATATCGCATGGATTCGAAATTTAGCGATCCTTTAGTTCGGCCAGTTTATTGAAAAGGCCTGGAGCATTTGTATAAAGGCAGGATAGGTTCTCGGTCTCCAGCAGCCCACAGGAAGCCAGAGACATGTGTGGTAGAATGCCAACTGATGTGAGGTCGGCCGTTATTCATCTTTTGGATGGGATGATGCTGACACGTCGTTCGCAAGCTGATTTGGCCAAAGCACGTACAATTCCTCGTCTGGACATATTGTAGAATCGCGTGACTGAGCAGTAAAGTGATGCTCTTGCGCAATCGCTGGTAGGATTGTTTTTCAGGTAGGCTCATGTCTGCTCTTCGCAAAGATTCAGCAGCTTTAAACCGAAGTTCAGATGGAAGGATTTTCCGATGTCTCCACCAACTAACACTTCCGTTGCTGTCTACTCTGACTGAACCAAGAGGTTTAGGATTCTTGATCCGCTTCCTCCATAATTTGATGAGAGTGGTAGCCTTTTGAGAATCGCGTCATAACGCTGCCCAATGAGTGTTTCACGGATCAGCAGCCACTGTACCGAATCAAGAGTACCGTGGGAAGTTCTGCCACCCTATAAATACAGACGGCGCTTAGATAATCCAGCTTGCTATGTCCATCTGTGATGTTTCTTCTCGATTATTGCGTGCTCCAAAAGATCTCAGGATAGATGTGTACCTTACAATGCCCGTGTTGTAGCGCACTTGCAGAGCGTAAACGTTTTCCACATCAGGGACCGATTCCAGTGTTACCCTAATAATTCTGGGTTCGGCAAAGAGTGCAGAGTTCGGGTGACGAGTAACTTTCACAAGGTTTCTGGGGTTGGCTTTTAGGTTCACTAAAAGGCACATTGACTTCAACTGGTCTTGGTTGTCAGATAACTTAGCCCGCAATGTGATGGCAGTACATTTGGAGACATTGGTGCACACGACAGTCAGGGAGTTATTATTGGAGCCTTTTTTGTTGAACTTCAAGGTAAAGTGATCGTCGGGCCTGGCTTTATGCCAAGTGATGATAATGCACTGTTTGTCGCTCTACTGGCGTTAACGGTGTTTGCTACAGAGAAGACACTAAAGGTAGCACCCCGAGGGACTTTTGCCGCAATCGCTGCATATGTGATTGGAGTCTCATGGGATTTGAACTCAACCAGAGACCCTTGGGTTGCAGATGAAGTAGATTCGGATTCAGCTGTCCTATGCTTGTTAATGATGCAACTTGTCAAGACCGGATGAATTTGATCGATCGCACATTTTGATTGGTGCCCAATTTTCAGGGTGCTGAGTACCGCTGGTGCATAAGATCTATGGTCTGTTTCGCCTGGTGTTCTTCCAAAACTAAAAAAAGATAACGGCAATGGGGATCTTGTCAGTCGTGGTTAAAGCGAATTAAATTTTGCATCAATCTTTCCTTTGAAGCCACTGTGTTATCATGGTGCATACTTACCTCCAGTGATATAACCTTTGCATTCATTCCTTGTTCAAGTTCCGCTAACCGCTCGCATTGTTGGACTAGTAGTAGACATTTGACTAGTGGGATGGTCGGACACGCAGAACAAAACCAGCTATAGTCTTGGGAGCTGTTTCGATCTCTCACGTGTTGTTGGGAAAGATTTGCACATTTTGGAAAGTATCAACATGAACAGTGTAAGGTAAACCAAATTATGGAGTTCCGCCAGCGTCCCCTATGGCTCAGTGGGCTTAAGCTGCTGGTTAGTTGGCGTCTGCCTCTAGCGGTCATGGGTACGATCCCCAGTAGGGCACCGAGGGAAGGCATACGCATCTGGTGCTTTTCCGGACTAGGCTGTGCTATGTAGCTTGTGAACTAATGGGATGAATACCTTAAAAGATTACATCTAAAAATCCTGCTACTCACGAGCAATGTAAAGTAAATTTGACTAATCGGTTACGTTCAGCGGACCCACACTTACCCTTCAACTGGAGCCCTTTTGGATTCGCATCTACTTGCTATCTGCTACTTGGCATAGGGTTTCTACCTCACACAGTGGGATGGTTGAGGTTGTGTAATTTTCCGACTGCCTGGTTGCGCACCATTTTCAGATGGATGGATGCGTCCAGTTCGTTTCTTGGTCACACATCCCCTGTGATATGAGAACGCGATATAACCAACCTGCCCTGACTTGAAACAGGCGCACGCTGGTTTCAGTTCACAGGCCGGTCCAAACGTCGCACTATCAGGTGACTGCCGGGGTGAGTTTGGATCCTATTTACTGGTCGGAGCGCTGTTCGCGACAGGGCGCAGTTGACTAGATTGCAGGGTAGATCGATCGCAGTCAACCGATAAAATTGATCAGCAGATGCAGACGGATAGCTGACAAATGTCCAAAACCGGTAAGACGATTTAGGTGATAAGGCGATGGAATAATTCCTACGCTTGGCGATCCACTGGATAGAGCTGGTAATTCCGTGTCGGATGAGTGGAACTTGGGCGATGTGTGATGAAATGCGTAGGGAAAACCCCACTACAAGGCGGATCACAGGATGATTGAAAAAGATTTGCAGTTTTCACAAAAACGGATAGATATCCTTCCAATCTTTTCCCGGTGACGGAAAGAGCACACAAAAAGAAATTGAACGGTATATGATACACCAAAGTCCGTTAAGATTGCACACAGAAAACGTACAAATTGGCGGAGCTACGATGTTGTGTCCACTTGCCGGTGACCTTGACAGTGGTGGATATCCGCTTTGTGTGCTAGTAGGCGCCCTAGAGCAAGAAACCAAAGCACAGACAGTTGGAAAATGCTTGACTTGCCGAGGTCACTTCTCTGCTCCAAAAAGGTCCTCGAATGATTTCCTCCCAATAAAAAGATTTCAAATAGGCAATCGATTGCATTCGACAATCCAGAAACATTGAGTAGACTCGGAAAACAGACCGAGAAGTGCAGGGTATCTTACTCCAAAGTAAGCTTGTACACCAAATCCAATGCAACAGAAACAGTAATTGCGTAGTTGTACTCCAATTCAATCCAACCCCAGCGGTTGTTCAATACTTGGCCTCCAAATCAATCCAACCCAAGCGGTTGTTGAGTAGTTCGCTCCAACTTAATCGAGTCCAAGATGCTGGGTACTTCTATTTTAGTTCAATCCAAATTAGGACACGGCTGTCGAGTACTTGTGCCACAATCCACACCAAGACACGGATGTCGAGTACTTTAAGCGACAAATACGCTTAGGGCTCGAGTGACATAAGACATCCCTGGTCCAACTAGGAAAGGAAGTGGAGAGGAAGTACTCGACAATACCCGTTCAGGTTCGGAACGACCGACCTTCACAATGTCCAAAAAGAACACAAACGGTAATTGCCACCGTACAAAATGTGTCCCACAATAACGAGTTCACGATCAGACTATGAAGTTTGTTTTATTAGGTCCGCCAACCCTTGGCTCAGTAGTGCGCTATACCGCGTATGAAATGGAACGCGATGGGCTACATTCTTGGGGTGGTTTGCTTCAGTCAAACAGTGGGAATGGGAGGAACAAAAAAGTGCGTACCCTTGGGGCAGGAGGATGATTCAAGTCTGAGTTGTGTGTGTGGGGTGATCTGGACGGGTTTACAGTGTGAGTGAACGGTCCCCACAGTGAGCTGTGAAGTGAAGGCATGGCAACCTCGATATGAGATATGACATGGAGGATGATCGGTAAGCCGGAGTTCATCAAATGGGGCAGGCATCTGCTTTGATCATCCAGACTGAGATCCCGACATGCATCTTGCTGATTACATAAGTTTTATGTCGGTTGGCATGCAACTATGGCACATGAATTGGGTGAGCGGATAGTTGGTAGGAGTTAAGGGTTAAATCATGTTATTCATCTTGTGAATTAAATAGCACTTATATCGGGGTATATAACCATGGGGCATAGATTGGGTAAATAAATAGTTGGTGAAATCCAGAGTTAGATCGCGCCATCCATCTTGAGAAGTGCGCGGGAAATGTATCGCTAACACACACCTCAGGAGACAATTTGTCTAGGATGTAGGGTGACAGATATTCCATACGTGATGTAAGTTGCGAGAGCATAACTCCAAGGACGAAAATAGGTATAAAAGAAAATTTATGTATCGCTGCCTGCTCCAAACACGGGCATAAACGTCTATCAAGCAACATCTTGCTCTGCACCACA
This sequence comes from Dicrocoelium dendriticum, assembly GCA_944474145.2. Lineage (NCBI taxonomy): Eukaryota > Metazoa > Platyhelminthes > Trematoda > Plagiorchiida > Dicrocoeliidae > Dicrocoelium > Dicrocoelium dendriticum. The sequence continues at coordinate 178,395,060 of OX104063.1, forward strand.
TGATTTCCATGTTACGGATATCTCAGCGTTAGGAAACATTCGACGAAGGCCTCGATATCGAATAAGGGCAAACTTAGCATTTCCTGCATCTTGGTACTGACTGTAAAAGAGAGTTGTTTCAAGTTGAACATGATGGAACAGTTATATACTCAATTTGGCCTTTTGGAAAGTCGTAACCGCATTCCATGTTGGAAGATGCCTATATTCATCAACGAGACCATAATCAAAGTACAACTATGATGGCTACGGGACGAAAGCAGCTCTATTAATGCCCTTGTATGAGGAACCCCTTCCTCAGCACTTTTCTCTAACATGTTCAACTACATCCATTAGTCACCGCATGTTAGAGTGAATTCTCAATAAGCCTATGTTGGAAGATATCGTTTGTGAAACACAACTGTGTATCTTGATCTGGAAATAGGTGCGAGCCGACTCCCGCATTGCCGTGACACAATGGATTCCCTGATTCATTGAGTGTTAGTGCGCACCGGTCATCGCGTCACTCACCGTGATGTGCAGTGGTTCACACGCGGTTTCGCGGTCACACCATAGACAACCGTGCCCCTGCCATTCTATGCGCAATCCAATGTTGTTCCCGTCGCAATAGTTACCGCGGGAAAGCGCCTAGACAGAGGCTATTATGTCATAACCGTTGTCCGAAGTACTCCGCTTTGCCTTACCGGCTATCGGCTGTGACATTGGTGCAGCTTACATCCTAGCTAGCAGTTGGGTCCTCAGACATTCTCACCCCGCCACCGCGCGGGTGATAACGTCCGGCCACACATGAGTACATTTTTCGCAACACCCCACACCCCATGACTAATTGACTGATGCCGGCTGAACAATGAGGCCAATATACGATTGTGCGCGCAACCACGGCCGACACCAACGCCACGAACTGGAGGATAACAAGCTGTTTCGCTTTGTGACCAAACAAATTTAATTGGACTTTTCATGAACATGTGTGGCAAATGGTATAGAGTCGTGCCACCTAGATTACATCGCTCACTTTATGACCGATGTACATTTCTCAAGTGGGAACAACGCCGTCACTGACTCACTTCCTCGAGTACAAGCGATCTCCACTGACACCAGCACTGCTTTCGACCTACCAGCCATGGCTACCGCATAATTCGGTAATACAGACATAGATCTATTATACAAGACCCCCTCAATGGACATAAGACCCGTTCTGCTATCAACAACAGGAGGAATAATTCTTTAAGACTTACCTATTGGCATACCGCGCCGTCGTACCACGTAAACTTTGACAGGTTGCATGGTTTGTCTAATCCAGGCGTCCGTGCATCGGTTAAACTAGCAACCGCACGATTCGTTTAGCGCGACGTCGATCGCCAGATTCGCAATTGGGTACCTCCTTGCCTTCTACATCAAGGTGCGAAAGTACACAAAAATTCCATCAGGTACGCTTCCAATGCCAGACGCACGTTTTCACTACGTGCACATCGACCACCTAGGTTCTCTGCCGCATTGGACAAGCTCGGTATGCCTACTGACATACATCGCTCGATCACCCAGGTGGCCAGAAGCTAGTTACATTCCGAACTGCTCTTTGGAGAAGGTAGTAAAAGCACTTCTCTCGCTCTGCCATGCCTCTAACCGCATAGTAGCGCGACTTCATCGCCAGGTGAGGGCAGCGCTCCGGGCGCGCACAGACCACTTATGGTGCGGAACTCTTCCTCTCATTCTCCTAGGTGTAAGGAACATTGTAAGGACGGATTCGATGCAACAAAAGCGCAGATAGCCTACGGTTACATGCTGTGTTTGATAAGACAGTATAATAATCGTCCATGTCCTCGTTCGACTACTGAAGTTATACCGATTGGTTAGATCACAATATGCGGGAGGTGCGCCCGTCAGCGTCACAGCTGTGGAAAACACCAGCGTACCTGATCGAAAAACTGTCCACTTGCTGGCACGTACAGACCCCGCTTAGAAGCTATTCGACAGTCTTCACAGTCGCCGTACATCGCGCCCTTCAAATTAATCAATCGTACAAATAAGATATTTGCAGTGGTCGACACGAAATTATCATCATTGACCGCCTAAAACCAGCCTTTATGGAGGAAAGCACATCGTCTCTATCATCCAGTGCGCATAACTGCAGCAATTTTCAGCATATTGTCGAATCAGACTACGACCCCGGTTCAGAGACATCAGCTGTTCTGTGTTCCACACTTAACCTCTCGCTACCCATCAATAACTGCCGTGAGGTTGTAGGCCGATTACGTACGTTAATTTTGTTAATATTTTATATATATATATATATATATATATAAATTATATATATATATATATATATATATATATATATATATATATATATATATATATATATACTGTTTCTGAACGAAAACGCTGGTGAACACAAAAATACACAACTACTGAAAGACCTTAAAATCTAAAAAGTTAAACAAAGATGCACGCAAGCCATTCGTTTGTCTTTTCTGGTGGTTTACTGCGTGTGCACTTCTCATCTGTACCCATGCTCCAATCGACCGGACCTCACGAACGACGTACTCGAGGCTCGCCGCAGTGAACAAGGACTCCAATGCGAAAGCTGGACGTCTTCTCATGGGACGAAGATCGGTTGGCGCAGGGCGAGATGAAGCGTGAGGGAAATCAAACCCAAGAGCATCATTTGGGAGCAGCGGTTACTTCTGGACTAGTCCGACAAGCATGCTACAGCGGCTAGTTGTGATTTAATGTTGTGTAATTAATCGAATAAAAAAATTTTGACGGCACAGCGGATCCTGTATTCCGACTAAACCCTACTTCGACAGGAACAATTGTATCCATTTTCACTCGGCACAATTTTGCCTTAAAAAACATTTTGATTGTTATAGGCTACGCTTGATAAGCCTTCCAGAAGGGGTGTAGTGCACCGAAAGATAACTAATCTTGTACCCAAAATTTTATCGCTGAGATGGGGACTAACATTTAGTAGCCTTGAAAGCCACATGCAAATGCAATCCAGGCAACATACCGAACAGCCTTCTACATGTTACCGACATGGCAAGCAGCAGTTATCGAACCGACGAATGTCATCGCAAATATGGTATCCGCGCATAAAGTGGCGATAATCTTTCGATCAAAAAACGGGCACAGTTGCAGCACGATGATTACCAACTTTGAAACGGGTTACTTTCGCTTACCACGAATTAAAGCAACTTCGAGTGTCTGTAGCAGGCATAAATACAAGGCATAAATAGAAAATGAGGGCTAAGTGGCTAAAATGATGTCTTATTTCCTATCATTTGCGCAATGCATAGGTAAAATACTCGCATAAGCTGACCCTTCTCAGCCAACCTTGCCGAACACCACCAAGTAACCATTAACAGTCTTGGAAAAGTGAACCGTTCTCGTTACAAATTGTGGGAAAGAACGGATTTTAGCAGCATGCCATGTGACGAATGTCTGTCAGAAATTCCTTGGGCCATTGCAATAAGACTGGATCTTACCGTTGTGCGATGGTTTGCGTGCCTCAGAAATCCATTGAGCTATGCCGGGTGGAGCCTTGTTGAACCTTTATGGCCATTCAGACCAGATTGGTCAGTGGTTAGAGGTCAGACCAACCCCGCATCCTGGTCATTAGGATGAGGGAGGCTCCTTATTCTTTAAAATGGACTCCTAGTAGTCCACTGCCAAATCCGTCGCCTTGCGGTCAGGTTTTTGGACCCAAGGCCTTGGTTGAGAACCCAAATCGTTCTCCTATCTAGGCCTGGGCAACCTGACAGTATCCTACCCCCGCAATGCTATGTACCTTACTAAACCGATTTCCTGACGCTCTGGCCAATGCAGAGGACAATCAACGGTGCCTTATCTGCTGCATCGAATAGGGTGGATAAGGGTCTGGATGCTACTGCTCAAGCCTTCTCATCTTCTTATTCAACCTTCATAGTCCCGTTCCAACTTCACTTTATATCCCTCCGTTTTCAAACCCCCGATTCTTGGCCCTTCCCCCAACATGCATTGCT
>OX104063.1:178399555-178488699 GCA_944474145.2 Dicrocoelium dendriticum
ATTGGGGTCGGTGAGTGACGTTGTTTCTTGTGGCTGAATATGTCCTTAATAGGTAAAAACGCCATTCCCCGCAAATTGGATTTGTGATTCCTGCAAATGTAAGTAAGTGTAACTGTTTCCGTAGCCAAGTGAAAATTCCATGGAAGACCATGGGAATAGCCACGTATAAGTGCGCAACGCTGTCCGTGAACTGACATCAGAATAGCTCCAGGTGACTGGCGAATAGGAATGTTTGAGGCAGTGAAGGTAATCACGCCAGAGTTGTTTGTCTTCGATTGTGGAACGGGGGATCCATGTACATATATTCTTCCAGGTGAGTAAATTGTTATCTGAGTACGAGGCAAGCTAAACCCATTTGTTTAGACCCGTGAAGGTAGCGCCTCCGGAATGGCGGAATGAGCTCCATTTGGACCAGTGTGTGGGTTTTTCATTTCCTGGAGAAAGGACCAAGCGTTTTGAGGATGGGTCGGCCAGTCCCAGTGGATAAACCTTCTTTTTTGGCGGATGTACCTGTGGGAATCTCGGGAAACACGGACATCGGACAAGCGGTGGTCAAACAGAGACAGCAATGTATCAAGAAGTAATAACACAGACTGGTGGCGCTCACCGGGGCCTATGATAACGTCAAACTTATGTAATTTTGTTTAGTATACATAATTCGCAAGCGCGTTCTATACATTACGTAGCTGGTGTGACTCAGACTACAGCTACTACGTGGGAAGAAGGTTCTGCACGAGTAGGGTCAAAAGACCGATATAACAAAGCGTTTTAACAAAAGTTAAGCGAATGATGCGATGGTTTTAGAGAAACAGGTAAACCGATGATGATGGCAGAAGCCAGAATGCGAGAGGCATCTTAGGTGAAACTGAGGACAACTAGGTTGAGACCGAATGCGGGAGCAAGACAGGTAGAGCAACATACCAAGAGGAAAAGGAATTTCAAGGAATCGGCTAGGAGCGGATGAATGCTGACGGCAAAACGAGGAGTAGTTCGTAAGAGTAATTACACTAAAGCGTTCATGATTCTACAGTCCAAAAGCCTTCAGAATCTAGGAAAATGGTCACAGGGGGCCAAAACTGCCTTGCATTGGGTGTCGTTATGACACGTACGGTCTCAATAGTATACCAGTGCGCACAAAAGGTAAAGAGCATAGGAATAGGAAGAGTGGTAAGTTGAGCATACTAATGGAAGTACTAGTCAAGCAACAATTAGCAATGGTCCGAGTGCCGCCAATACTCAGGAGCGAGCTCAGAGCGAATGAGATCATGCGCACGAGGATAACTTGGATAGGCGCAATGAGTGTAAGCTGTGGGAATAAAAATTGGAGCGCAATAAGAGAAAAGGACAAGGATAATAGGAAATAAAACCAGGCGGAAGGTTACAGACGGGTCAGGTGAGAGAGGATAACGGCAGGACAGTAAAGCCGGACGTCCGAGTTAAAAAAAAAATGAAAACAGAAGCGAGAGAAGAAAAGCTTAGGGTCGGGGTGAGAAAGGTTTATTGGTAAGGAGTGGAAAAGCCCACGAGGCTCTCCGAGTAGTGTAAACAGCACCAATAGGTCAGCCGAACCAATAGAAGTGATGTCTCAGAAGTCCAAATGAATTTAGTGATTACGAGGCCGACTAAGCGGTATTGGATTAATCGGCCCTTTGGGACTAGGTCGTACAATACAGATAAGAATGAGGCTATAAAAATAATGTGGGGTAATAGAGTTAACTCTGCGGAGCCAATACCGTTTAAGGCTCGGTATCATGGAAGCAGTCAGAGATTAACAGACTAGTCCAGTGAGACAGGATCACGGCAGGGCAGTAAGCTGGTCGTCCGAGTAATAAAGGGAATGAAAAGAGAAAGCGAGATAAGAAAAGGTTAGGGTCGGTATGAGAAAGGTTTACTGATAAGGAGTGAGGGAGCCAACGAGGCTTTCCAGGTGATGTAAGCCAGACGTCGAGTCAGCCGAACCAAGGTTTGTAACGTGGAATAACTCTAAGTAAAAGTGGAAACAAGTGGCTGATCTAGCGAGACTAGATTAGTCGGCGCGTAGGAATAGCACGTAAAATTAAAGGCAGGAAAAGAGGCTATAACAGAAGGTGAACGAGTCTAGCAGCCTCACGTGGTAAGGGATCAAGAGCGTTGAGTCTGTATAGCGTATACCACTTAAGTCAGAGTAGCATATCAGCAATCAGAGAGAAGGAAACTGATCGGTGGACTAGATCACCACACCGCCAGTTGAAGAACAATTGAGAACAGAGCGTGATAAAACATAAGTTAGCGACAGGATGAGAAGGGTTTATTCACGATGGGTAAGAGAAGTCCAATAAGCTCTCTAGGTAATGTAAAGGGATAGTAGAGTCAGACGAGCCAGGAGAGGTGACGTCTCAGAAGTCTGAATAAATCCGGAGAGCAGGAGGCCGATCGGGTAGGACTTGATTAGTCGGCGCGTGTGGATAAGGACATGTAGTAAAGGTAAGAAAGGAGCCAGCATTAAATGGTGAGCAAGTCAAGCAGGCTCTAAATTTAAGGGAAACATCATGTTAAGACTACGGGGCGCATACCGCGTAGGTCTTAATAGCATAGTAGCAGACTGAGGGAAACAGACTAGGCAAGTGAGCCAATATCACGGCAATGCAGTAAAGCCGGACGTCCGATAAGAAAGGGATTGAAAACAGAAAGCGAGAGAAGTACGGCAGCTGCGACAGGAAACAGTGATAGCCGGTGTAGTATATCGTTGCAGGGACTCATAGAGTTCAGGACAAGTGTCGCAGCTGGCAATATGCACCCATCCGTCACACTCAGAGCACTGTACGGCTTTGGAACGCGCTGCCACACCTTTAGGGCAACTCAGGCATTTTGACGTCATAGCTAACAACACGTATAGCTCTTCTCACTCGATAAATCGAAAGCAAATCCTTCACAAAATCCGAGAACTTGGAAAGGGCGTCGTTATTCGCCGTTTTGCATCTCCAACAGCAGTCTCACCTGGAGCCACAATATATCTGATTGCAAATCTCACACAATGCTTGAGTTTTGCAGACAACAAGAGCTGCAATGCGGGAGATGCAGTCGGGTTCTGCTGATGTTCGCACAAATATAATCACTGAATCCAATTGTGACGCGAATTCTTAACACACATTCAAAGCCTGGTCCATGCGCTGGGAAGACATGTTACAGACGGACTTCACTCGCCAGAATGACTCCTGGATGGTGCGCTTTCTACTTCACAAGCTTGGAATAAGTAAATCTTCATGCTTCATATACTAAATTTTACCCAAATTTTCAAGGAAGCTGAGGTTTGACGAAGTAGTGTCGCAGCTGAAAGAAATTTTCGGTGAGTAGGTAACCTTGTTTAGTATTCGCTATTAATACCTTAAAATTGGCACACAGGAATCGGACGACTTTAGGGCCCCAGCAGACCTCATTACTCGTGAGTATGAGAGTATTTCCAATTGCGCATTTTAACGGACGCCCAGTTTAAGTGTCCCAGTTTGGTCAGCGCTCTACAATCCCTCAGTGATGCTGACATCCGTACGCGGCTTTTAACAAAGCTGGATCCGGATCCTGTTCTGGCACTGAAGGCCCTCGTTAAGGAACCTAAACCGCTGCTCACTCTAAAATTCGGCGTTGCGATGGTCGAACGGAATGGTCTCGCAGCACCAGATACCGTGCACGTCGTGGAAAAGGCCAGGACTACCAACGTAAGCAAAAGCTTCAGAAGTATACGAACAAACCGCCCACAACATGCTGGCCAGGCGCCGAATGGCATTTCGCGCATATTTCTCCTTCCAAACGCCTACTTTGGCAAACATATCATAAGCTAGTGTGTAAGGAGGAATGCTGTCGCCCAACCCGGTCGAAGTAAGTAACCAATTCTTATCGAAAGGGAATTCTAGATAGAATGGCGCCGAGTCCCTGTCCATAGTCGCGGCATTCCAACGTGTGTTTAAGGCAAGACGACAATTTATCATGGTGTTGATCAATGGGGGCTAAAGGAAACTGAAACGTGACACGGCCTTTGACATCACGAGTATTTCCAGGAGCACACGGAATCATATAAATGGGCCAAGGATTGTCCACTCCCAGAAAGTTGCACATATTGCATCCGGCGAGGGGTTAAAACTAGTGCGCCAAATTAATTGCAAGGTTATTTTCAAAGACGTGGAAAAGTCGGCAACATGGTACATTTCAGACTTGCCGAATTTTAATCTTTTGTTGACGGGATTAAAAGGTTGCAACATTTCCATGTTCCATTGATGCAGATCTGCAACTGAATTTGAGCAAGTCCAGAGCCGTCATCAACGTCCGTCGAAGACATGACACGTACCCTGGAACGAAAATTTACCCTCTTTCAGGACGGCTTGGTCCATTATACGAAATTCAGGGCAAAGCTGAGCTTGCGACCGGGCGCTTTACAAGTGTTCAATGCTAAATAACGGTACGGAATGCAGCTATATCAAAGGTTTATCAAGAACCCCATCCACTGGCACGTGCCGGAGTCACCACAGCCGTCAACTACTACTCCTTGGCCGCACCTATTGTCGCCTTGAAGACACATGCTGAGTTACTCTTCTGCGCGGACTTCTCTACTCTCATTTACGCCGCGCTGGATGGTCACCAGTACCCATTACCTTTACCGGAAAATATCTTTTCACAACTGTATGTTGGTAAGTGCTTTGCTAAAGGTGGTCTATCTGATGCATACGTTCAAGTGGATGTTGACGAAGCTTTGAAGGAGTTGTGGACGACCAACACTTATCGTGGGCTATTCCAATAAAACAACTGGCCATTTGGCGTAAAAGCGATGCAAGCCATTTTCCAACACTTGTTGGACACTATCCTAGCGGGTGTTGCTAGAACCACTACGTATCTGGATGATAACACAGTGATGGGCCCAAAACCGGAAAAATTATTTTACCTCCTGGATGCAGTGCTTGGGTGTGTACAGTCGTACGGTTTCCGGCTCCGTGAGGATAAACGTACAATTTTCAAGCCGACCAATAACTAACTCGGTTTTATCCTCGAAAGCAATGGAAGTCGACCAGTTCCGGAACACGTGGAAGCCATTAGATACATGCTTCTATAAACCGATTTACAGTCCTTGCGTTCTCTCTGTGGGCTTATCAGCCACTACAGCACATTCTGTCCTGATATTCACAGCCTGTGTTCCCCGTTAAACAAGCTACTAACCAAAGGCCGACCTTGAAACTGGACATCAGTATGTCTTCGAAAGCATCTAGACATAACTGTCCTTAAAGTTGCTTTTGACTCAATGTGCTCCCTCCAAAGAGGTTGTCCTAACCACAGACGCATCAAGTCATGGGATTGGCGCAGTACTTTCGCTCTCTACACCGACGAATCTCAGGAACCAAGCGCCCATGCCGCCAGAACACTTAAGAATGCCAAGAAAAATTACAGCTCGTTCGACAAGGAAACCCTACCTATAGTGTTTGCGGTCAAGCAATCCCACAAAATGCTGTAGGGCCGTTGCTTCAAGATTCTGACAGCTCGCAAGCCATTGCCGGCCAGCTTTGGTTCGAAAAAGAACATCCCGGCTTAAACAGATGACCGGCTACAAAGTTGGGCTCTTACCTTTATGGTGTATTATTTCGAGATCCACTGCCAGTCGACCATTTCCATTTGTCAAGTGGATGCATTTTCATGCCTAAGGCATGCCCAACGTGAGGACACAATCATTGCCTCAGTCGAGATCGAACCCGACGTCAACGTTTGGTAACTGATGCATTGCACGGTCTAGCAGTTACCGCGGAAGCTGTACGAACCGAAAAGCTTAGGGACCCAGTAATCCAGAAAGTTACACCGTTCCACAAACAAGTTAGCCAAGTTCATGTCCATCCACTGAGTTGCAACCATATTTCCAGAGGAGACGATCGCTCGCTATTGTAAACGACTGCACCTTATTTTCGGAACGAGTGGTCATTCCCAAGTCACTTCAGGAGCGCGTTATTTAGCAGTTCCAAGCCGGGCCTCTTGGGCTTAACCGGATGGACGCGCTTGCCCGCATTTATGTATAGGCTTTTCAGGACCGATCAACGGCAGCAGTTTCCTCATTCTAGTCGACACATACAGCAAGTGGCCTGAAGTATTCCTCAGAGATAGCAAAACCGCCAATGCCCCTGTATCAAAATTTCTCCAAAGCTTTAGCAGCTTTGGTTGCCCTGAGACAAGTTTAACTGGCATTGACACACAGTTCACTTCGGCAAAGTTTGCTGCCTTCCGCAATCGGTGCGCCGTGCGACACGTTCGCTCGCCGCCGTTTCACCAACAGTCGAATGGCTAGGCAGAAAAGTTTGCTGATAGGTCCAAAGGAGGTCGCCACGAATCAAAAGGGGAGGTATAAAGGAGGTGGTTGACCAGTTCTTTTCCTCTACCAATCTATACCGACTCCACAAGCACCAGACGGAGATTCTCCTGCACAGACTATGATGAACCGGAAGCTGCGCATGCCTTTCGACGCTAACCGACCGCGCTCGAAATCTTCGGTTGATGAAAGAAGCCGCAGTATGTAACCAGAGTTTAACAGCCGGCATGGAGCCAAGAAGCAATGATTTACGCTTTAACGAAAAGTGCTAGTACGTTGCTATCGGTAAGGCCATGCGAAATGGACGCCAGGGACAGTCAAAAGCAAGCGCGGAAACGTCATGCATGACGTGATGGTAGGCACATAAATCTGGGCACGGCATGCAAATCAGTTATGGCTAACATTGTGCAAACCAGAACAAGGACGGCCTACCGACCTTCCGTTCGACTTGTTGGTGGAAAGCTTCAAAGTGCCGAAGGAAGCAGTGGACGACTACACACAGTCGGGCAAAATATTCATAACGCGGACTTCGGAACACGGTTCTCGGGCAGTTCTGCCAACGAGATAGACTGACAGACAGAGAACACCGTTTCGAATACGGCAAGTTCATCTCGGTCTATTGTCGTATCCTTCGGACGATATCTCAGGAGGGGAAGTTCGGGAGCATGTAAGAAGTACCTAGGAAATCCACTGCTTAAGCAGTTAATCGTGTAGTGACCCTTATCGCCTCGTTTTCAAACGTTCTGGAATGTTCTAGTTTCTGCATGTGACTAACAACCACCTGATACCTCGGCAAAAGATATGGGGAACCAATAAGCTTCGTAGCTGACCCTGCAAGCCTAGAAGCCGACGGTCAGTAAGAGACCCATAAATACAGCCAAGTTCCCTTATTGTTGCACAGTGGTTGTTGGCGACTGCTAACGAGTTATTTTGACAAGGTAATTAGCATCCTACCTTTCCTTTGGTTGGGCTAGAGGTTTTGTGGAGCAGTAAATTGTCAATTTCGGAATCGCGTCCAGTGAGAATATTATAATATTGACCATTCCCAGGGTCTAGCCAAATCACGCTGATTTGCTTCGTGAACCCCGGGATATCCACAATATTACGCGGCATAATTTCGTCAGCAAACTTTAGTGCTGACACCTTTAGCTTTCCCACAAATCCTTTACATAGGTGGCGAAACACAATGGCTCCAATACCGAGGCCTGCGGGACGCCACTAATGACAGCTTGCGTGAACGAAATGCTACGCCCAACCAGTATACACTGTTCCCTCCCCTCAAGGAAGGCCGACACCCAGTGAAGGACATTACAAACTAAACCGTAATGTCCCAAATATAGTGACAGTAGAAAATGAGGAACTGTGTCAAAAGTTTTCGAAAAGTAAACGAATAGCACTTCTACAGCATGGCTAGTGTACACCGTTGGCTTAGCTTTCACGAGGTACAAGAATATTAAGCTGACAGGAAAATCCCTTGCGGAATCCATGTTGCGCATCACAAAGAAAGTTGAAGCTAAGCAAGTGGATGGCCACTGAATCCCTCATCAGCTTTTCAGACAAGTTGACTGCTACGCTTGTCAAACTGACAGGCCGGTAGTTCCCGGGCAGTGCTCAGGTGCAGCTCTTAAAATTGGACTGTTGAGTGCCTCCTACCCTTCCGATGATAGACTGAGTGTCCAGCCGGTTGTAAGGAAGATTAAAACAAGCAAAGCATACCATTAGTTAAGAAGTAAATAGTCCATAAAAGATAGCAGTTATCATTGTTGTCACTACATCGTTCCCCTCGAAGACTGATTATCGAAATCCTTCAATATCGAAAATGACAGGTGCATCAAGGTTGGTAGGGCAAAATTGTGCAGAGTATGGATGAATGGGCCACCGTGTCAAATGGGGATCGCCGGAAGCCGGAGTCTGCTGCGCGGGTTGTAATTTATTATTTATCAATTGCAGGGCAGGGTGCATTACAGCGGTCCGTTGGAGGGGTTGCCGGACTAAAATATATGTGCCTAGCTTAGCATAAAGTCGAAAAAAACTCAACCTCCGCCGCTGCCAAACGGTGCGCTCGGGCGTGGTCGTTTTTCCCTTGAACCAACGCGACCCCACCCGCGGAAGAACGACCAGCGTTCGCGTCGCCATCCTCGTTGACTGCGCCGATCCTGGATTACATTGCCAGTGTGGGAAGTCGATGAAAGGGGAGGGTAGGGACTTGTAGAGTCGAGAAAATAGAAAAACGCGCAGGAACCGTAAGAAAGAAAGGGCGAATGATAGTTGTGTTTAGATTTTGTGAATTTTGTATAGTTTTAGAACATGTTTTTCAAAAGTTTTTGCTATTTTTGTTTTTAGAACTTTGTTCGACCCGAAACTGGGCATATACAAGCAATATCTACGAGTGTCAAGGTAGTTACACTCTACGTAGTCGGGAAAGCGAGCGAACGTACGCACCTCCCTACCACGTCGCTGGGCCTTGTGGGCGGCTAGATTCGGGAAAGGTCTGGTTGGCTGAAGCTTGTACAGATAGCTGGTGGTCTGGTTAAACTGAACTAGTATGCTAAAAGCTGGCGCGGTGAGTTGCGACGTCGCACGAAGCACAACAGATGCGGTAGGCGAAGTGCTTGCTTCCATAAAAGCGGTCTTCAGACGGTCGACAGAGCGGACTTCGCTTCGGCCCCCGCGGTCAATGGTTTACGTGTAATTCGCGCAGTGTAGCCCTTTGAAAGGTCCTATGTACGGCGACTGAAGAGGCTGTCGAACACCGTCTGCGCGAAGAAGGAGGTGTGAACACATAGACAGCTTCTCGGGCACGTACTCTGGTGTTTTATGCGATCGAGGAGCGGGCAGACGTAGCTCACGAATCCGGTGAGCCACTGCAGCTGTGTAACTTCAGTAATCAAGGGAAGAAGTAGATGGGTTGGTGCTACTAACTCTCTGGGCCACGGCAGCGTGCAGCCGTAGACTAGCTGCGCTGGTGTGGCGTCGACATCGGCTTTAACCGCGTATCTTCAGTCTAAGAAGGCGAGAGGATGTGATTCAAACCACGAAGCTCCTGCGTACGCACCTAGCGTGGCCTTCAACTGGCGTTTGAAAGGCTCTACCATGCCGTTCGCGGCTGGATGATAAGTCGTCGTCTGTACGTGGCGACAACAGAAGTCCTCAACCAAGGTGACAAAAGTCGGCGAGCTTTGTGCCCCTCGATCGGTGGTCACGATGGAGGGACAGCTGTATTGACCTCCCGGGCGTTCCCGAAAAGCATTGGCTACCGTATACGAAGAGCAGTTTGACATGGGAATAGCTTTCGACCTCCCAGTGTAGCGACCGACCCAGCTCAAGAGATACAGAGCCTTGCGCTTTCAGCTGAGAACCTACGAGGTCGAAGTGCGGTGTTAAAAAGTGCGTCTGGCGTGGGAAAGGTTCCTACTGGGCTTTTCGTGTGCTTATGCACTTTCGCACATTGACACGGAAGGTAAGCATCTGCCCAAGTACGAATGTCACGATGACGTTACACCAGACAAAACGTGTGACTACAAATTTAAGTGATGCACGAACGCGTGGATGTGACAAGACGTGCAACGAGTTGAAAACGTTCTGCCGAAGCTTGCGTGGGAGGACTGGGCGCGTCGTGCCCATGGATAAAGGACAAATACCGTTCCGTCTCATGAGGTCAGCGGAATAGGCCGTATATCCAGTGAGGGAGACCTGCGTATTAAATCAACCGCAGGATCATCGAGCTGCACTGCGGCCAGGGCCGCCAACTCGATAACAGTGCCGGTGGCAGCGTGGAGGGCCTGGAGTCTGGAAAGTGCATCGGCGACCGCGTTATACAACTTAAGACATACTGTACACCGGTCGTAAAGAGAGCGATATAGCCAAGGTGGCAGGACTCTCTAGGAGTGTGTATGTCGGTAGTCGAGCCGAGTACGTAAGACAGGAGTTTGTGCCCGGTGAGGACGGCAAAGTAGCAGCCTTATAAAACGAGATGCAAATGACGTAGCGCTAGATATAGGGCTAGTAGTTCGCTGCTGAATGTACGATACCGATATTCGGTAGGTTGTGAGCGTTTGCAGCAAAACGCCCATGGCTGCCTAGTGGCGGCTATTCGTTGCTGCAAAACAGCGCCGACTGCCACGTGCGAGGCGTCAGTACTGAGGGACAGTGGGGCAGCCGGATCGTGGTGTGATAAAGAAGGTATGTTGGCGATAGCCGCTTTCAGCGATTTAGGAGTAGCGCGTGCTGCGGTAGGAAATTGGAATTACTAGAGTTCCCATAGGAGAAGGCGCGTGGGTTTGCAGCGGCGACGCGCAGTTATGTACGAACCGTCGGTAAAAGTTGACAAGTCCATCTAAACGCCTAAGCTGCTGGAAAGCACTTGAGACGGGTTAGTCGCTGGTAAGTTGAATTTTATCCTGCACTGACCCGACGCCTGCAGTGGAGTTACGATGGCACAAGAAGTTGTCTGGGTCGACACAAAACGAACAACTTTCTGCCTTGATCATCACCCCGCGTTGTAAGCAACGATCAAATATTCTTTGTTGGCGCGCAGGTGCTCCGACACATGAAAGTGGAAAGATTGTTATTGTCCTTGTTTCATTCCTTTGAAGAAGCAGGAACACAATCCAAATTCGAACAACCGAGGGTCGCTTCACTTATCAGCACAAGCAAATAGACGTTCATTAAGCGAAAGGCTCTATTGTCCGTTTGACCTGACTTGCGCTTCTCGTGAAGACCTCACGCTTAAAAAGTCGTTGAGACAAACGTAAGCACAGTCAACGTCGCAGCACGCTAGGTCGATAAGCGCTGCAAAGTTGGCGCAGCATTCTTAAGGCCGGATGGCATGCACAATAATTCGCACAAACCAAATGGTCACTGCAATTTTAGCGATGTCCGCCTCTGCTACCGGAATTTGGTTGTATGCGCGTACCAAGTCGATTTTGCTGTAGGTATTTTTGCCCGCTATGCGGGCGGTAGGATCCACGATATGTGGTATCGGATAGCGGTAATGCGAGTTAACCGTATCCAGTTTCGACAGTAGCCGCAAGGACGCCGGTCTCCATGACCTACTTCGGAACCATGTGGATAGGTGACGCCGATGGGCTGCAGGACGGTCTGACAACACCAAGCTGAAGCACATGGTCCAATTAAGCGCGTGTAGCATGTGGTATCTTCGGAGCTGGCCAGCTTTGTCGTGCGCTAACTGGCTGACGACTCGTGACAATGTAGTGAGCGACCTCTGTGGTCAAGTTTGGAATCTCTGCAGCCGGTCGAACCAGTCGCGTGTATTCGGAGAGGAGGCTCAATTAGTCGGACGGTATGTGTGTCATCCGAAAAGCAGGGCTGGTTATCGGGACATCTGAAAGGACGCCATCAACACCTAGTTTCGTACGGTCGTCTAAAAGGCTGTGGCCACCGGCATCAACAAGCAACCCAAAATGTCGAAAGAAGTAGATACCGATAAGTGTGAAGGGTACAGACGCAACCATGACGACCCACTGGAAATCGCGAAGATGACTGAGGTCCTGCTGCATCAAGCGCTTACCAAATGAAGCTATCGGAGTACCGTTGGCCGCACGCAGGTTGTACGTAGGCTTTGAGTTCTTGTCATTCGCTTTCGCAGGGATGACGTTAACTTCCGCTCCCGCGTCGATGAGTAACCTAAGGGATGAACGTCGATCACTAATGGATAGTTTTGTCCTGCTAATATGCGGGTTATTCGCTTTCCCTGAAGCAGCTGAGCCGTATTAAGGCAGGGAGCCCGACAAAGTCTAGCTCTTCTACCATATTGGCGGTGATTATTCGATGATTATTCGACGGATTTGGCATTATCTATCTGACTACGCGTCAACAACATGTTGCGCTTGTGTGCCAAACGAAACGCATTCGGTGCAGGCACAGACTTGCTGCAGTGAACGGCAGTCAAAACGTGGCCAGCATATGACCGTGACACACGCTGCTTCGAAATTTCATTGCTGCTATCCTGCTACGAAGTGGCGCAATTTCTTCTTCTTTAGGATCACATCAGCCTGATGACTTGGAGCAATTATGCAACTCGGCTTCTGTAGCTGATAATACGTCACCGTAGGCGCTGGTCGTCTGATGCGGAAGACTTTCGAACGCAGCCTTTGCCTTGGTAACTAGCTTCTCAGGGGCGTACCCAGAAATGTGGACAGCTTCACCAACAATGGTTCTAGGCGACGTGCAAAACCACGGTTCCTTTAATACTTCTTAGCACAAGCAGGCGGGACCAGCGACGCGCTGTAGTTCGCGGAGCTACGCCGACGGCTTGCAACCTCCCCGTTTGAGACCGTTGAGTTATACAAATGAAGCTGGTTGGATAGGCTGTAACTCTTTTAGCATCTATTACTGCAGCGTTTCATACTTTGCCTTCTTCGGTGCGCCGAGTGGAATGTCCTGAACCAGCGTCATAGCCAACGAAGGAAGGCGCCAGACGAGTTGATTGTACCTCGGGCGGTCTGTGGCAATGCCCTTACTTTCCGGTTCGGCCTATAGTATCGTAAACCAAACCGCTTAGCTGAATACTATGAAAGTTGGAACAGCCATAGTAGGCATGTGTACGCTGAGAAACGACTTATATGCCACTTTCGAAATGTGAATCGAAAAGCTAAAGGATAAGAAAACCCGATGAAAGTAATAAAATTACACAAGAAACAAATAAATACAAGTATACGGTCAACACAAGAAACGAACCTACCAAAATGTTCAAACGAGGAAAATTGTTTAAGTTCGCGCATGCGGATGGGAGTCACTAATTTGTAGGACCAGTAAATACTAGTCCTAGACGATACGCGAAGGTAAGCGTGCCCAAGAAACCCTGCGTATCTGAAGATGTGTGCGTAGGCTGGATACTTAAAATGATACGGATTCTACATTAACCTACAATTTTAACGAATTCTACACAGATAATACAGTTACTAAATTGGAACTTGCTAACGGCAAATAATGTGATACTAGGTATGAACGCGGCGTGGAAAGCGAGTTAGCAAATGCCGTTCCCTGCGGCTGTATACAAGTTTTGAATGATGGGCTCATACGAAGCTCTATTTTTCTTGTGAAGATGTAGCTGCCGGCAAATATAAGTTCTTATACACGGGAGAATCCCCCTGGTATATGAACAAGTTTATGATAACGCACATTTGCTTCTGTAAATAAAGAACTTACTGAGCCTACGTTGAAACCTTAATGTAGAATAACAATGCGTAGCGTGAACCATGGACGGAGCTACGGTGTTTCGTGTAACAATTTACCACCACTCCGTTAACGTTGTACATCAGCGAAGGCGGCTCATTTATAAATAAATAAATAAATAAATAAATGGTATATTCTCGGTAAAACGAGACACACAAACGAGTCTCCGCGGAGTGAGGTTGGTGCGAGAATTTGTAACCGGTATATGTCGAGTAAGCGGTGTGTAAATTGATAGAGCAGGGCGTGTTACGGATGGTACGATGAACTTGAAAGACTAGCATATATATTTTATAATTGGCCGACGTACTGGAAAACAACACTTGATCAGATGGCAAAGTCGTACCACTTAGTTATTTACTAATTAGTTAAGTAACTACGGTCAGGCTGAAATTTTTAGTTAAAGATAGGTGGAATACGGAAACTTGGTCCAGCCAACGCTGGGCAGGTAAATGCGGATCTGTGGACGAGGTTGCGTGGAATCACACAGCCTGGTGGAACCGTTTTAAAATTGGTTTAGCCCAGCCAAGTTGGCACTTGTTAGCTTTATCCTAATCTGTGGACGAGGCTCCGTGGCATCACCTAGCCTGTTGGAACTATTTTCGAAAGGGTCTATAGCAGCCAAGCCATCAACTGGTAGCCCTAGCCTGAACAGTTGACGATGCTGCATAGTTCCGCGAAGCCGGTTATTATCACTTGATAGATGTTCTATCTCAGCCAAGCCGTCCCTTGGCAGCTCTATTCTGAGCTGTGGATGAGGCTAACTGGTGTCACAGTCTTGGAAAGATATTTTACAGTTTACCTCAGTCAAGCCATCGCTTTGTAGCTCTAATCTGAACTTTATACTATAGTACGCAGAAGTACATGTGTCGACGCAACCGTCTTATAATTTGATTAACACCGTAAGTCATCACTTGGTAGGTCCATTCTTATCTGTGCAGGAAGCTGCTTAAATTCATGAAGCTTGGTGCTGCCGTGCTATATATGGTGCATATCTGCCAATCCAACGGTGATTAGTTCTATTCTGACATTTGTTCGTTGGTACCTAGATTCACTTGGCCTAATGCAACCAGTTTCTGTATGGTCTATCGAAGTTAAGCCTTTGCCGAGCTAGCTGCTAGTAGCTCTATCCCAAACGTTGTACGATGGTATCTAGTTTCACGTAGTCTATTGCAACCATTTCTCATACTTTTATATAAGTTAAGCCATTGCTTGGCAGCTCAATTCGGATCTGTGGAAGAGGTTAACTACCATAACATGGGCTGTAGGAACCACGTTTAACACGTCTATCTCACTTATGCAATTGCTCGGTATCTCCAATCTGACCTGCGGAGAGGCAACAATGTGATACAAAGCCTGCCATTACCATTTTATGATTGCTCTATCCCAGCAACTCGTTCCTTGGTATCCCTTTTCTGCACGTTGTACGATGGAACCCAGGAGTACATAGACTGACGCAACCGTTTTATAATTGCCTTATCACAGTTAACTCATAGCTTGATAGCTCCATTCTTATCTGTACAGGAAGCCACTTAGAGTCACGAAACCTGCTGCTACCATTTTATAGAGGGTCTATAGCTATTATGTCATCGGTGCACAGGTCTATCCTGTGTTTCGTACGATCTTCCCTTGACTCACAGCCTAAATGTTGGTTTCCAAATAAATAGATAAACAGTTCATTCCCGACACGGAGAGGCATACCTTTTGAGCGTGCTCAGCAAAAGGAAAATGGTCTATCAACGTTAATCCATGCTTGGTAGCTCAATTCTAATCGGTGGACGACACAACTTCATAACACATACTGTTGCTACCATTGTTAAATGGACTTTCTCAGCCGGGCCATCGCTTCGTAACTCTATTCTGAACTTTGGATGATGGTACGTAGATTTACACAGCCAGTTTCTACCATTTAATAATTGGCCTATCTCGACCGACCTTCGCATAGCTCTATTCTTATCTATAGCCGATGCTACCTAGCATCACGTACTCTGCTGCAACCCTTTTTAGATATTCCATCTCAGCCGAGCCATCGTTTGGTAGAACAATTCTGAACGCTGGACGATGGTCTCTAGCTACATTTAGTCTAGTGCTAGCATTCTGTACATAGTCTGTCTCAGTTACCCCATGGCTTGGTAGCACTACCCTGATTTGTGGACGATGCTACATGGAAGCACAATGCCCGATGCAACCGCTTTACGTTTGATCTACCTCAGCATAGCGGCCGCTTGGTGGCTCTAACCTTTCCGGTGGACCACGTCAGCTGTCTTACCTAAGACTGCTGCAGCTGTTTTTAATTGGCCTATCTCGGCCAAGTCAATGCTCGATCGATCCGTTCGGTATGCTTGGTCATATCATAACTGGTTATCATAGTGCTTTTTGGGTAGACGGTAATTACTGATCGTTCACGATCAACCGTGAGAATCGGCTTCTATAATGCCTTCTCCTTAGCGTTCCCTTTATGTAGTCTCTAGATGGTTTCCCATTGATAACGGTGTAACCATCACACAGGTGCATAGGTACGCTAACCCAACCCTCTGTGATCTGGTGTGTGACTGGATCACCTTACACGTCCGCCATGTACTCTAGCACACTTTGCATGGGATTGAATGTTCACGGCAGCCAGAATTTGCTGTATTTTTATAACTGCCCCTTTTTGGTATTTATGATGGCAGCATGTATAAAGTATAACCTACGAATGCTATAAACCCCTGATAGGCTGGGTAGCCTATGTACGTTACGGCTGCATCCCGGGCTCTCACACCAGGTAGCCGCTTGGGGTTGACCTATCGAAAGCGAGTTATCTGGACGGTCAATATGCAAGCCCTTTAGCTGGAGACAACAAATGGTGCTTAAATCCCTCCTCTTCTTGTAAGCCTGTGCGGGGCTTCGTAATCGGACCAATGCTTTTCTACGTAATGGTACATGATCTCGATGTATCGACACCATGGTTTGCGCATACCCTAAACATATGGATCCTTAACCACCGCAGTGGAACTTGGAGCATAAGACCAAACCTACGCCGTCAATATAGCTGGGCTAATGTGCTACGGCTTTTTTGGTCTTTCCACCGGAGAACACTAGTCGCTCTCCAGCTGGATCATAGTTAGGATGTAGTGATCGAGCGCGAGAACTCGCTTCCGGAAGGTATCGTCCATGAAGGGTAGGTTTCATTTTGAACGACAGCCAGGTGTCGAAACCCAACCGCAGCGATTTACTTACATACGTCCCTGTTTGCTTACCAATTCAAGGACACGTGGTCGCGGTATTTAACTTACTACATTTGGGTGGCCAAGGCCAAATCTCTCCTGACGGTATCCACCTACTGACCATTATAGCCACATGTACGCTTCTCCTCAGGTTGAGCAGAATATTGGTAACCAGGGTTTTGTCAGACTGTTCATCTTAAGTCCACCAACAGCTCGTAGCATGGTAGTTGTTCTTGGGGGAGCGATCTGCTGGATACCTTGATAGTTGTAGGGCCAAACAACTTTAGGTCTTCATCGGCAAGCGAAAGGCCACGGTGGCCGGTTCGAAATATATCGCTTTGCGCCCAGGACAGGTTGTTCAGGTTTTCAGTCTCATTTAGCGCAACGTTTTGTCCAATTGTTTCAATCGGCAATAATTTTTATTCTAAATTAACGAGATATATATTAAACCTTATTCGGTAGTAGTTTTATCATTGTAGTCTGCTTTGGTTTGCGTCCAGCCTGGTCGCGTTTTGCTCCTGTCCTCGTCAGGCCAGCTTATCTCGATCATTTCATGGTTAAAATCGCTTTGCGCTATAAATATTGGTGTAGTTCACTCACATTAGTCATTTGGATTTAGTTAATCATAACTTCACGTACTAGTTTGTTATAATCTCTGTGCTTGTACGCTACACGGATTTACCCTTTTCGCTGGGTGTCTATTTTGCAATGGCAGGGCAGACAATTTGTGGTATTTGTTCCAACGTATTTGAACATCGCGCAAATGCAATTACCTGCGGTTTCTGAAGCGCAACATTTCACGTTTCGTGCATTGGTCTGCTTATGGACCACCTCCGCGCAATTCAAGAGGTCAATCACTGTTCTTTGCAGACCATGTGCAAGCATTGTCCATCTAAACATGGGCAGCAAGGAGCCGAAAAACCTGATATGCGTATCCGTAGAGCGAAATGCTCTGGAACGCGCAGCTTTATTTGTCCTACCATGTAATCAGAGAAACAGCCAGGGCATAGTGTACAGCGAATCTATTCCCGGAGCAAAGTACTGGCGTTCTGTCATGCTTAACTTTAAGGCCCACGATTATTTCAGTTGACGCTAAAACTAAAGTTTGCAATAAGCAAATTATTGATAACGAATGAATAAAGCCAATACCAAACAAACAAAGCACATACACTAGCGACCGAAGGCGCCGCAGCCTCACGATTTTTCACGCGTTTGAATCACGTGCTTATAACCCTCAGGTGCGCTATGAACATGCAACCGAGGTTCTGCAAACTAGCTGACAGACTGCTCGACTTGGATGAGTGCGGGCTCAAAGTGAATCAGATCGCCTGTCTAGGAAAGCGAACTAAGAGCAAAAGTTGACCTATGTGGGTAACTTTTGTCGAAGCTGCAAGCCCTATGTTAATATTGTCCCGCCTTAATAACCCAAAAAGGTCTGAAGATCCACGTGCTCGTTGAATTGGACCCACCAGACAGAGGGAAACTCAAGTCTGCCATGATTGAACTAAAGCGACGAAAGGGAGAGGTAGAAACCAATCTCCGTATCGCAAAGTTTTGGGTGGTTACCAGGAATTTCTGTGTGCTTCCGGATCAATAATTGTCTGCCGCTTCAGGTGCGTCCAGCGGTTCCTACGGCGACCTGCGCGTAACCTTTACTAAACTCTGCAGTCTGATGAACAAGCACGATTAGCTGTACTAATTTGTAACCACTCAGCGATCAGACATGTTATGCCTTGCTAAGACAGCCGAACGCCGTCATAACCGCCCAAGACGTGGAAATCAGCGGCTTCGCATGGTTCCGCTGTGATGGACCATCAAATGCTCGCAGTGGCGTTCTTCTTTACATAAAGTCTTCTTGGTGTGGGAGACTAGTGAGCGCGTACTGAAGGGCTGATGATCAATTTGTGCGGTTAGGGTGTTCCATCCACCTCAGGCGCTGCAAGATGCTTGTATACGTGGTATCTTGCGTTTTACTGGGCCGCTGCTTGGACTGATTGTTGCAGGTACGATACCAGAGGAGTCGTCAGCTGTTCCTACTCAAGAGCGATTTCAACTAATACCAAATACAGTAGCCTGAGGCTGAACTTCACCCCGGTCATTTTGAAGTCGTAAGTTTACGGTGCTGAATTTCGAAACCGGGCGACCCACTCCTAAACTAACCGTCAAGCGTAACTGCGAGCGTTTCCATCCTGCTTAGACCTGCCTTTCACCAGCTGGGAGCAACGAGTGCACGACATTCAAGTCTTAGTGCCTCAGGGAACGAGTGACTACTTGATGCGCATAGTCAGCTTGGAACTGCCGCAGCCAATATGCTCCCTTGCCGGTACCAGCCTTTAACTATTAGTAGGCGGCATGTACTGACCTCACTCGGGCAGAGCGCCACATGGACTGGCCATTACCCGAGGAATCGTCTATATACACTTTTTAGACGATCAGTAAAGGGGGAGTGAAATGGTTGTGCGCCAGATTTGTTCCCCTAAATTATCAGGAAGTTAGGCAAGTCAACCCACATTGGTTCGACAAGGAATACAGCAAAGTGGCCTGACGGCGACGAAGGCTAAATCGACTTCGTGTTATGTGGCTCTGCTGATGACCACCAGGCGTAAAAGGTACAGCAAAAGTTCTGCAAATACTTGGAAAGAAACACGCAGAAGCTTCGAAGAGCAGCTTGCCATCGCCGCAAAAACTGCTCCCAAGCGTATGTGCGTCTAAGTGAAGCGGCGCCCGCTGCCTGCAGGCAATGTGCAGGCGTTGGAAACCTCAACTAGACAGTCACTATCCTCGAGCACAGCTGATGAGTCCGCATTGGTGGCCCATTCCCCTCCGTATTTTCAAGTGACTAGGTGTTCGTATCAATTTCGACGCGTACCGCTGCCACTAAACTGGGCAACCTAGATTGCGGCATTGAAGATGTAAAAGACGAAGAAGCTGTTAGCAAGCCCAGACAGGAGGAACCCCGCGTTGTCAGAGGGAATTCACCCACTGATTCTCAAGCCCCTATGTGGTACCATATAGCCTTCTGTAACTGAGTTGTTCAACAGGTCACTATCCGTTAGAGTATTATCGGGCAAATGGAAACGCCCAGTTGTAAAGCCAATAACGGAAGTTGGTAAGCAAAGCTATGTGGATAACAACCGGCCGATCTGCCTGACCCGCTGTTTTAGTATAGACGCTCGAGAAGGTCGTGAAGAGGAGCCTTTTGCAGCTTCTGGAGCCGTAAAGCCCCTTTAGTTCCACACCTCACGGGTTCGCCATAAGTCGGTGGTGCGTTACCAACTTACTTTTGACGAGACACGAATGGTTAGAAGCGCTGTACCAAGGCAAATAAGTCGACGTCATTTATATTGACAACAGTAAGGCTTTTGACTAGGTAAATCATACGGCGCTCCTTGACAGGCTGAGGGTGTGCGGCCTTGGTGGCTCGTTGCGCCAGTAGAGCGGGAAGCTCCTTTTGATCAAAAGTTTAACATCCAGGTAGACAACCGTTTAATCGACCGGTATCCATTAAGCAGCGGCTTGTCCCAAAGCAATGTACTGAGTCGGAGTTTGTTTCTCATCCATGTAAACTATGTGCCTCAGCTATTCCAATCACTTTGTGAGCCGTTCGCAGATGACAGGAAGGTATGGAGGGTAATCCCAACACCCAGTGTTCGCGCACTGATTCAGCAGGAACGCGAGCGTCTCTCTACGTTGTATGCAGTGGTCAACCTTCCAATCAACCCGGTCCAGTCGCAATGCATGAAGCTGGGTAAGTGTGAGCACTGGTAAACCTACAAGGTAGCCGATCAACCGTTGCATCCCGCGCCTTTCGTGCGGGACCTCGGTATACTCTCGCGCTAGTACCTAAGTTCCATGAACAACACAAATAGGCTCTACCAAAACAGCCTTCGTACGCTTTGGGCGTTCAGGCGCAGCTTCAGCAGGGTCTGAAGAGCTTGCCACGCGCCAATTCCTGTCAATACTACGACCAATGCTAGAGTACGCTCTCCGGCGTATTGTCCTATCACTCGGATGAGGTACCAAAAATTAAGCGAGTGTAGCATGTAGCCACCGGACTACTTCCCAACTTACGCGGTGTGCCGCACGAGTACCGGTGTAAGAAACTACGGCTGTACACCCTAGCTTGTCGTCTAATGCCGGTGGTTCTCCCCGTGATGCGCCGGATATTAGTGCTGGGAAAATTCCCCAGGTTGAGACTACTGCTTTAGCTGCGCATACCAAGCAGTCCACGAGGGAGAAGGTACAAGCTCATCGTATTGCATTACCAGCGGTTCGCTCACCATCTCATGTTCGAACGCAGTTGTGAACGTATGGAACGAAGTGCAGTAAATCGTGCGTGATGCTAAGCCGGTGTCATAATGTAAAATTTCTTGAAAAAGACTTTACCGAAGCAACGTATACTGAGCGCCACACAACATAACGGGTCTTTGTCCGTCAGTGCCATTAGATGCAGCTATGCAGAGGAAACTCTATGTGCTGCTTCCATTCAGTAATCAGCAACCTATTACTTGCCACTAGTCTGTGTAACGTTTTGTAATATGGCCTCCACACACCTTTCAAACTTTCTGCTACTGCGCTTCTCTTACATACATCCCTGTTTATCATATAGCCGACCTGTTCGCGTGGTCTACATGTCTAACCATAGCAACTTGCCTACTATCCTATTCGGTAGATGAGCTAGGTTAATCCGTTACGCGCAAGCGATTTGATAAGCGTGAATGCAGTATTAGAAGGAACCGGTTGTTTTCTGTATCACTAAAGCATCGACCGGCAGGGTAAGTATTGTACGAAAATGACGTACAGGTTTGCAGTTGAAGTGTTTCGAAGTCTTCCCAGAACCCTTTAATCGTTCCCCATTCCATCTTCATTAGCTGGTTGAATAACTGACCAACGTCCACCAAACGTTGTGTTGCTAAGCTTGAGCTGTTGCGGTCGTACTCCTCATCTGAATCCAGCAAATCCGACCCATTGGCGAACGTGAATCAAGCAGCGTACACAGCCCTGGCAGGTATGGCGCAGCACCATAGGGCGCTCCCTATCCGTATATATACGGCTTGGCAAATTCGTCAATTAAAACAACAAATGCACAAATTTTATTTAGTTATCCTTTTTACCTTTTCTATCGGTGTTCAAATGCGTTGATTACGAGTTTAACGTGCATTTTTCGATTTCCCTGTTTAGTTGCCCGCAACAGCCGGTAGAAGGGTTGTCCAATACCAGTGTAGAGCCGGTTGTAAAGTAGGTTGCAACTAGAATAATGAAAACTTGGTCAACAATTAAGTATTACATAAAACCTGGCGGTTATATGTTTGAGCGCTACACGGTTCGCTCGGAGGCCGGTACAACTTTTGTGATACAGCCGGAAGTAAACATCCCACTGCATACCACTGGGTAAAGCAGTAACTGGTATTAAACAATCAGAATTGTCGCAAACTGCATAAGCCTCATCAAACGCGGACCCAAGGATTTCCTACCCCTCGGATTTAAGCGAGACGACCATGTATAAATTGGAAAACAGAGCAGAATTTAAAACACTTACACAGCCGTAAAACGTCCACAAAACGGCAAACCGGGGTGTGAAACGGAATTAAAAAGAGAGCGACAGCATATCTTACCAGTAGGTGGTAAGGAGACGATACGACCAGTAACTTTAATTGAACCAACATAGATTGGATCAGAGGAAATTTGCTAATGGTCCAATATTGCTTCATGTTTATTTATACACCCTTTTCCAAAATATATCAGTTTAAATGCTCGAGCAGTATGGCACGCCAAAATATCGGTTACCGCCTAGCACTCACAGCGAAGCAATTAAAGCCTTGTCCGTGAAGGTTTCCTGGCTCAGTTAGCATAAACAGGCTCAAGTAGTTTAGATTTGTATAGTCACATAAACGGTAAGGGTGAGCTAAATATAATGTCAACATACGTCATAGTTAAGGAATGAAGACAGTGTAATTTGTTTCGTTATATGTGTAAGTTGGCTTGTACATGTTAGCGCCTTTCTTGTCTTCTGCCATGCAGGATGATACCGCCGTTTTGATGCATTATAACGGATAATTACGAGGCAGTTGTGAAGTTACGACGTGATTTGATGCCGTTCTTAAAAGAAACTGCAAGCTCGTTTTATAGTTGCACGCTGCTTACTGCGGCGAGTCATAAGCAAACGACGGGATGCTACTTCCCTAATGGTTTTGTTATTGAGTAATGCAGCTTCGGTGTATGCAAGACAAGCGTAAGGCGGTGAAAGAGAAAAGGTAAGGTGCATAAAATGTTGACTGCCGTTGAGTCTTTAAGCTACAGGTGCCAGAAATACAAAGTCCGATTTTCCATAGTGCTGAAAGGAAGCTAATATGAAATAATATTCATGAGTAGGGGAGTTTAATCTAGATAACTGAGGTTTGTTACAGCCAGCTTCCGTATCGAATAGGCTTCCACATGCCCGGAAAAACCCTAGACCGGAGTTCAGCCTGTTGGACCTCGTCAGTACTGCGCATCCATCGGATCCATCGGGATCAGCACCCACGGGCACCAGCGGCTTGCACCGCCGGTCATCAACTTATGTCACTGAACCAAGGTGGACAGCTTCGGACTGTCGTGATGTAAAAACCAGCTTTGCCATAGCAAGGCTTATCCTCCACCGCCACACAAGTTCCGATCGTTGCGGAGGACAGGGTTGGCCCCGAAAGACACGACGTCCACTAACAGTAGCTACTTAAGACATAGCGTTTAAAATTTTTAGGGCGGATTATTTTATTCGTTACTGTGTAGGAGATTTTGATATAGAGCATCGAGGCACGTCACATACGCTTCCAAAGCAGATAGTCCTCCGCATGCCTGGCAAAGCACCAGTCTGCAGTTTCAGCCTGTTGGGCAACAGCTCTAATGCGCATTTACGGATGCGCATCGATGGAAACGCAACACTGATGATGTCCAACAGGATGAAACGGCATTATAGTAATTTTCTGTGCTTGTGGAAGGCGGTCTGAGCTGAAAGCGGTTTGTGACGAACCTCAATGTGCAATTAGGCGCGCCTGCTTTAGGCACTCGAATGTGTTCCAGCTGGGAAGCCTTGACTTTATTCGGTTAATCGGTGGCTTGATGCGGTACAGGAGGCAACGGTATTAAATTTGATGAAGTCGTTTCATCAGCCAGGTGGAAGTAAGCAGTTCTTGTTAACGGAACACGCCATCCGTATAACTGGAAGTGATTTGTATCACCTGAAGCGTCGGCGTCCGGCGGAGTTGTTAGTGAGGAGGAGTATGTAAGCCCACTTTTCCTAAACGAAGGTGCTGGTATGGTTGTGAGGGAGCAGCTGGAGTGACAGTTACTTCTCTACGTGCCTACTTACATTTGTTACTTGGTTGACTGCTACAGCGAGGTTATACTAGCTGATTCTATGCATCAGATTAACTACCACTGCTGCGTTCTACGGCATTGCATGTTCAATAAGGTTATGAGGTGTATATCTAATTTTCTTATCCCTTGTTACCAAATGAGGCTACGAAGAGCTATTTGGAGGCAGTAATAGCAATGCATGCAACAGTTCTAAGCAAGCCAAACGTGCGGACAAATGTAGCAGACAGATGCGCGCTGCAAATTAATGCTTTTAGAAGGTGTAACCGGTGGCGTGCATAGTATTGTGCCATGTGTTATTGTTACGGGACACACACAGACGGTGCGGGCAGTTGTCAGTTGCGGACCCAGCGTAAAGCGCTTTCCTCATCCGGTTGCTAAGCAACCTGCTATTCATGTCGGAGGAAACTCGGTATCACTGATTCCTGAAACTTATTCCGCAGAGTACTAGAGAATGCTTCAGTATTACCCTAGAATGTGGATGCCTTGGTGGAGAGGCTTGGCGGCGCATCAATTCCGGCATGTCCGGTCGTGCTGATGCAATTGCACCACTTGAGTGTAGAATAAAAATCCGCACCTTAACGGCAATTTGAGCGAGCGTTCCACCAAACGGACGGTTTGCTAGATGATCGTTAGTCTTGTGAAAGACATAGCGGATCGGTATAGCACCAGGAACCTACGGAATGCATGCGAAGTAATGCAGCGCGTGGCGACAGATCTGTGGTGTCTGAACTTTTAAGCCCGTTGGCAGCATATGCACGCAAAAGCCTGCTGAGGTCTTTTCAGCACACGACGATGGTCTTTAGCGCGCCGGGTGGAAGGTACCGGGTTGTGTCAACATCCGGGTCTGCGGTGTTCCTAGTTTGCTAGCTCGGGGAAGCAACTGTGACAAACCTTTTAATCGTCAATGGTGTATGCTTTACGGTCACATGTTACACGTGTCGGCGGAGCAGAATCAGAACGCCCAGGTTGTACTTCAAGGATGTTGATGGTTGCCCGATCCGGCGATTCAAGCTGAAATCACCGAGAACTTGGATTGCGGTCAATCTGAAACGGTCTCTGCAGTTGGACATGCATGCTGTGTGCTAGACAAGTACACAAAGATTAAAAGGTTGCAAGCATTGCTGGCGGAGGTCACTGTGAACGTCCAAATTCTTTGCTCAGACTAATATCTGAGAGCGCTGGACATTTTGCGCGCACTGTGGAAGGTTATCGCCCGTAAGTTGGATTAAAACATTAGCTGATGCACGCCGAAGTGCATAGAAAGTATATGGCTGTGAACCGGATACGTGACACGTACATTGGAAATTCGGTTTTGAAAGAGCTTCAGCCCATTGCGACAGGCGGTTATGCCAGCAAATGTCATGCTGTCCGCAGGTGTATCCTGCTGCCGCCTCCGCTTTGTAAGCAAAAGCCGGCTCTAAACAACCACGCTGGAACTTCCGAGTTGTGGATGTGACCTGCCAGAATACGTGGAACCCAAGGAACGCCGTCAGTCAAGTTATTAACAATTAAATGCAAGCCATCGCGTTGACCGCGAATCTTGGTTGTCTATGCATACTGCTGAGGTGTAAGCCATTGCATCGGTTGGAAGGTGCGATACGGTTTCGTCACATCAACCACAGCAGTATGTCACCAATTTGAACGTATGCTTCGCTGCCGTACCATCACTATGATCTATGGAATGCAAAGTAATTGGCACAAGGCAAGGGGAGTTGCTTATATACCCCACTGCCCTAAACCAACATGTGGGATCAAAGCCCATAGACGTGGTGATGACAACATGCTGTCACCCTAAGCTTTCTGTCGCCGAAACAGCACACGGCATCTATGGGACAGATTCCTTGCGTATTTTACTGCCCCGCGTTACAAGCAGCCGGTACCCTGCATATCATGTTGCACGGAGCAAATTTTAAAAGGCAGTCCGACTAGGAGATCCCAACCGACCCAATGCGAGTCATCTGGACTTCAGCCCGGAAGGCTTTACGGACAAACGGCACCCACTTGGCTTGTCAGTGCGTTCAATTCCAACAGCGAAATGAACCTCTCGCCAACACCATGGTTGCACCATCAAGCACCTTGCAGGCTTAACAATGCCCTCCTAGGTAAGCAGTAAGCATGCGTACATACCACGTGGGGAAGGTGACGCAACTTCTGAAGCTTTAAATGCGGCTGTAGAGAGCTAGCATGATTCTCACTACCTAGTACACGCAACCACACCTCCTCATTGCGTGCACTGACCCCAGTTGCTACGCAACCATCTTTACTGCTCAAGCTTTTTGATCAGCCGTCCGGATTTTCTTTTTCGCGAAGGTCAAAAGATCATAAAGCGCACAAGGAAATTGAACGAAAACGAGGCAACCGGTTAAACCTGAATAACAGCACTTGTGGTCGGGAAGTTGTCCAACAGGCCACCGTAGACCGGGTTGCGCCACCTGTTCTGACAGGTTTCTCAAGCCAAAGAGATTGGCTTTAACTTAGCGACGTCTTCTTCTCTACTTGATTCTTACTAATCGTATACTGATAGAGCGGAAAAGTCTGAACTTTTCTTGGCTTTTCCCCTTCACCCAAATACCTACTCCAAGCGGGCAACAGATGCAATTGCTCACACGTGAACCGGCTCTGTTTCGGGCTGCCACTCCCTAGCCAAGCCGAGCAATGGGTTTCTGGACCGTGCTACATGAAGGCGTAGGCTTGTCATCCAGGTGGACAGAGCTGAAACGTCGTCTAGAAGCCCGCAAATTAAAGTGCCGAAGATTTCCCTTCCCCTCTTAATTTACTTTCGTTTTACGCTCCAACTATCTTCCTTTATATTCACTCCTACTAACTTCCTCTTCATTGTCCTCTTTCATAACCCGCGTTATATCTAGTCTACAGTTTGCCCTTTATTTTCCTTCTACGCGGCCGGCACAGCGGGGACTACTAGGGCAAGGCAATTGGTGTTTGATTGGTTGTGCATGATTTGGTTTGTATGTGCTGATGTAGCGGCCAAAACTGGCCAAGCTTCCTATCGCATTAAAATTCGGCTCAAAGACAAACAACATTGCACTAACCTGGGAATTTGCTTTTGTTTCTCTCCCATCTGAAATAGAATTTGACGCTGCCTGTAAAGTTAGAGTGTAGAGCACAAAGGGTTTCTATGTTTCATAAAATTGCGGTTCATGCAACTTTCTCAAGTGAATTCGGGGAGCTAGCAGTAACCGTGAGTGCAGAAGTCAAGCCTACGCAGGAACAATGCTCCATTTTTGCATACAGTAAGTCCTAATAACGCCGGCAGAAGCTTTCCTGTACTGCGGCAAGAACACTGGCAGCTATAAGTACTGTTTTGGGATATGAAAGGCGACGGCTTCCTTGGACCCTTTTATTTGCCAATGATCAGGACTCGCTCCATTGACATTGTATCGCGAACTAAGCGCGGTGGACTGGGTTGTACACGCTATTCTACATGCGGCCTAAGGAAGGCCGGAAACAGGCTGATTAACGTTTCCCGTGTAATCATGCCGAACGGAGAAACCACAGAGTTCTGGAACATTTGCCCGTGACTTGCTTCCAGAGCTTACCTGACAGTTCTCAAATGAAAGAACTACCCCTGGTTAACCTGCTGGTATATTTATGGTGTCTCATGTTCCGCAAGCATACGTCGTGCTAGTGAAACGTTTATAGTAACTCAGAGGCTCGTTTTAAATACTGAGGACCAACAAATTTGCTCACTAGTTTTCACAATATATATTTATAAACGAGCATGCGAGACGTCCGTCTACAACTTGGAGCGATTGGTTGAATAAAGTAAAAGAAAAGCAGTTGGCCAAGGACCGATCCCTGTGTAACACCGGTAAACGTGTTGGCTGATTACATTTGGCTTGTAGAACTCCTGTCAATTCGTGATGCGTATATAAGTGGTCCGCTAAAACCGGTCTGCCTTCACGTACCATACGCCGCCGTTCATATATACCACTACACTTCTGTTAAGTTGTTCGACTCTAAACAATTGGCTTTTACAACTCCTGGGTATCCGTAAGGCCTACGTGAGTGATCCATCAATACAGGTAAGACTCCAAGTAAATTGCGCCGTCTATACACTCCTTTGCATCTCCTGTAACTCTATTGGCTCTTAAAAGGTGGCTTTTACAAAATTTGTGTATCCGTGTGATGTACATGATTGACCTGTCACTACCGGTCGGTCTCCACATAACATGTCCTACATCCTTTATACCCCGTTGCACTTCTAGTGTATGTATTGGCTGTTTACGCATAACTTTTTGATCGCTTGCCTTTCCATAATGCCTACTTAAGTGCTCTGCCACTACAAATCTGCCTCCACGTAACATGTCCCACAGCATACCTACAACTTCGTTAAGCGTATGTGCTGTCCACCTTTGGCTTTTAGCACGTGCGCATTTCCCCTCCACACGCATGACTTCTTTGACCGTTCAAGTGTCAATCGCAGGCTAAAGCAGAATGCCATGCGTCTATGTGCCAAATATTTGCGTGTAACCTCGCTTTTTAACAAACTTGCATGTTTATATTGCCTAACGCGTGCTTTAATCCCATGTCCTGTTTGTATTGATTTTGAGCTTTCACAGTGGTTTCTTATGAGACTGGCGAAGTCGTTTCACGGTGATCACCCTTGGTGCATTCTGAGCCATAAACACGCCCACGCGCCTCATACTGGGTATATTTGAAAGGTTAAACGTCAGTCACTTTCACTGCTCCGGGTTTCCCAACGTCTGGAACCATTTACTTCCACCGCTGCTTATCAGCTGGCCTCTTACCACGTATCATTGTCACCCTTGCAATTATCCTTAATACATGACAGTCGGCACGCCGCGTAATCCATTAGAGCGGTTCACATTTACCAAACTCATGAACATGAACGCAGTAATCGGATACTTATATGCATTACATTTACCGCCTGTCCACAAAGTAGCGCAGCACTGCTTCCCTTTGTGTCAAATGGCTGCCACTAGGTTTTCGTTAACCTCACGCAGCACAGGTGAGTTCCTAGGAAGACAGTACGGCTGAACGTGGTCCCCTGCTCCCGGACCGTGAACCCGGGCATATGTACCCCAGTAACGTGTTGCCCAGTCTAAAAGCTAACAGAAGTACCAACGCCGCCCTGCAAAAAGAAAGCGCTTCCTTACTTGCAACGTTCCA
This sequence comes from Dicrocoelium dendriticum, assembly GCA_944474145.2. Lineage (NCBI taxonomy): Eukaryota > Metazoa > Platyhelminthes > Trematoda > Plagiorchiida > Dicrocoeliidae > Dicrocoelium > Dicrocoelium dendriticum. The sequence continues at coordinate 178,428,776 of OX104063.1, forward strand.
TTGCACATTTTTGTCCCCAAACTTCCATCGGTGCTAACTGCAGGTGCATCCCTCGCTTTTGTTTGAGTTGCTTTGTAGCAAACACCGTATTTCCTGTACGCATGTCATTACCCTACTTTTAATTTTAATGCACGGTTCATGGGTGTACTTGTGGTAATTAGTCACCGTTCATGGAAGCTCGTTTAGCCGCTGACAAAGGTTTAACTCCTGGCAAAGTAACCCTTATGGGACATGGACAGCCTTATTAAGAAACCTGTATTTGCGATGCTTAAACCATCCAATGCATCAGAGGTTCATAGGTCTTGATGGCGCTACCGTTATGGTACCTACCTTTCCTTTGTGTGCACTGTTCATGTAGTCAAGCAGAGCCACCATGTAGTCTGGTAATTTATCCAAATTAGTGCGGCATCGACGAATTAACACAACCTCACTTTGACCAGTCACGTTCTCAGAACTACCCAGTAATATGTAGTCATGCGTAAATACAAGGTATACAGTTATGCAATTATTTCCTTCCGGTTCCTGACCTACCTCAAGTTTTCCAAGGTCAAAATACCCTCGCATATGCTTCATACAAGTCCTTCATATACGGCAACTAAACCTTTCCATGTCTTTTCCTTATACTAACTTTATCACGTTATTAATGAAATGCGCACACCATATATGTTATTTACTATATTTCAAGAGGTGCAGGCAAGTATACATGTTAGGCTACGCAGTACGCAGCAAGTATATCGTGGGTACGTTAGGTTTCATTCTCAAATACAATATCTCAAGAGATACGCTTAGACTTGCATATAACTAAATATACTTAAACGTAGGCACTTATAAATACATTTGTCCATACATGGGTATATCTGCTACATTTGCATATATATATATTAGTTAGAGTTATATGCCTTTATGTCTACGCATACAGGCTTACAATTCGTACACTTACACTCATAGATAGATTTTTGCACCCGTAAGTTCCTACAGTCTTTTTTAAAATGTATAGCAAGCTATTTCCATTCCCGTTTTAATTACCACTGTTAATGGCATGTACCCATAAGGACAAACTCAGCACTTCTGCCTCGCACCTTTAATTGCCCTTTAAAACGTTCCTGTAATGGAGCACCAATAAACCGACTTACGCTTCCCACCCCTTGCAAGCATTACCTTTGCGTTTTTGGCATCAAAGTAAAGCACCACCTTTGCATTACAGATGAATTTGTACGAGAAATACAAGCTTCCAATTAATCAGCTACATGTCAAATAGATACCTTTTGGAGATCTAGACCTGCGCGGAGGTAACATTACACCTTTAGCTTGCACTATTTTATCATATTTTACTGTATCCTTAGACCCACTGCACCCCGAGGCATCATCCCAATACAAAAAATCTCGCAAATAGTTACAAGGTCCCTTTTATCCACAAGCGTCAACAGCTTAAGGTCCTCTGTGTGCAACAGCAACGATAATCCAAGGTCACGTTAGGGCCCGCTCCGGGTGTGGCTAATTGTTTTCAGGAAAGGTAGCCTTAAAGCGGCGCAATGTCTGTGTACGCAGCCAAAATTTTGGTAAGCGCGTTAAAAAGGATTAAATACATTGGTATAGAAAGATAACTTTAAAAGACATCAATTGCCGTTGAATGGCTGTTGCATGAATTTCCTCCCTACTGCGCATCGTTTGAAATGGCGCTAAAGCCACATGGCTTATTTGGTTAAGGTAAGCCATATTGGACGACGCTTCTGCGTTTTGTCACATGGGTTGTGTTGACTACCAAAGGATGGAGGCAATGAAGGATGCGGTGCATACTGCTGGGTACGCAAGGGCATGCAGTTTTTTCAAGTATGCCTTGGTGACTCGGCAGCCTGAGCGAGTCCCGTGCCAGTATGTGAATTTCGCTGCTTACGTTCCAAATGTGCTCCCTTCCGTCAGAAGCCGTAGGTGATACTGTAAGCACAGCTGGTTTTCGATAATAGAAATCATGACATGTTTTGTTACCGACCGTAACACATTAAGCGTAATTTCAAACGTCTTAAACTAATGGACATGGAAGCAAAAATATTGTGAAAAACATTGTGTGCTTTAAGATTAAAAATTTTTGACTATTCTCTTATGCTGTGTGCCTACAGACCACTTTGGCCGATGATATTTGTGTTTCATTAAGCTTTTAGGTGACCCTCGCTAGTAAAGTTTTCGCTTTTTCGGTGTACTAAGCCGCGTTGCCAGCTTTTACATTTAAGCTGTTATTAATTTTACCGCGTAAATGTGGTGCAAATCTGCTGCTTTCTACTTTATAATGTCCGTCTTACAATGCATCTGTGCAGGCCTTGAGGCATATGCCGCTTGTGGAAGCGCAAATAGTGCTTCACTAGTGAGCGACGATTCTATCGGCAAGCAGCGGAAGGGCTGCAACCAGAGGTATGGATTTCATCGCACCGATCTGACGATTAATTCGTACTCCATGGGATTTATCAGCGACCATGTTTTTCTGCTGCAGTCTTCGAGGAGGCTGACAGGGTCGTCTAGGATTTCTCGTTCGTGGCTGCAACGGTTGCTACATTCATCTATTGCGAACGCCACGGTGTTAGGTACCCGTAACCATAGGATATACTGGCTGATAGAGGTGTTAGTGTCTCTAGCAAGGTTTGTTTGCTAAAGTTAAACGGGCAGATGTACCATTTTGGTCAACCGGTTGTGCCCACCATGCTGTCAAAAGCGCTTGCTGATACATGGATTGCAGCGCGATGCTCAGTAATGTAGTGGCATCTACTGTCGAACGTGCTACTGAACACTTGTTGGAGGACTTGCAGTGGTTTATAATGTGATTTCAGGTGTTACTCTCAGGAAACTGGCTACGCTGGGTAGCACACAAGCAAAGGCGCAAAACCTTGGACCGCGCTTACTTCTTGTGGTCTTACCCACACAACGGAACGTTACACGCTGTTGCGGTTTGCTTTTAACCAGTATGGTACTAGTAGTAATTTGCAGCCGTACCTGTTGGTGGATAGTTTGCTGCTGAAGGAGGCACGGGATCACCACAAAAGCAGGCGAGCTTTGGATAACCTGGGTGTCTGGTCAGTGAGTTTTCAGGTGCTCAGTCGGCGGTCCTTTGCTGCCCTGCCATTGCCTGCTCTGATGGAGCCCTAGCCAGGTTTTTTCATTGCGAAAGCCTTTAACTAGTGCTTTGCAATGCGCGCCAAATAAAGTATAAACTGTAAAAGCTATGTCTGATTGCAGATGCGTCTCTTAACATACCCGCATTCACTGGGAGGTGGCAGTTTCATGACCTCAAGGACAGTGGCGTAACGTGTCTGGCTAAGCACTATTTAGATGTAATTGTTTCGTTGGCCGCGAATGCAGATGTGTTGCGCTTTACGTGAGCTGTGGGCTGAACCTTCTGTGTACCTACAGGTTTCAGTCAGCAGGCAAGACTGTCGAAACTGTCAGAGGTGGTTGGCAGTTCCTCGACTCGTACTGGTTTCTAGAAGTTTGGGAGTGCATCCAAAGAAGTGCTTGACGTTATTTGTTCCCATTGTGACAGTAGTCTGCACTATCGGGTAAATTCCATCAACTTGGAGGTGTTTCGGCAGATCATTTTTATAACTCGTTGTAACTTCTTTCGACGCAGTTTATCATGGTAGTACGCCTTAAGTACCGTTGCATCTATGAACACTTCTAGACGCCCAAGTATCGCCTAGTATGGAGATGATATTTGCCAAGACACCAGACTTCTTGGGTGACATCACTTAGACTCTCCTTTAGGTTTCGATAACAAGGTTCATTTAAACGTTGGCTTTAGTGCTTTCAGATATCATCATATCACCAAGCAATATCTCACCATACGTTTTTCGAACTGCCATACCCTTCATGCCTAGGCGTACAAGTCCATCAACCGAGTCGAATGCAGCATGGATGTCCAGGTAGGAAAGGATGGAAGGTCACCGGCAATGGCGGCAGTACTCCAGGAGTTGACGGCTTTCGAATATCCGAGCCTCCAACCCGCGGGCAGGTAAGCGGTCGATTTGTTCTTCCCGACACTACGGTGTAGAAGCTATGCCAATTGCGGGGAGGCAAGCGAAATTAGTCCACTACCGCGGTAGTTGCTTGGTACACAAATCGCTAACTGACTCGCCCAAGGAAAAGGGCAACTATTCTTCATGCCACGTATTAGAAAACCAAACGTTTAGCTAGGTAATGAGAACGGAGCGTTTATATTTTAATATCTCTGGAGGATTTCTATCTGAGCCGGCAGTCAGGTAACGTCTTAGTTGCCGAATAGCAAGAACACATTTAGCCTCGCTGGGTGGCTCAACTGTGACGACCCAGGACTTCCAGCCGGTTTCGTAAAGCAGGTAAGTAGAGGGTGCTGGCCAAAATCCTTGGAAAGGAAGAGGTTTGGCCCAAGGGGCCCAGCGTCTCTGTAGTTTGCTAATCCGGGTACCTTCCGCTTCGCAAATAGTCCCAATAACACTCGGCTTTCCGTGGCCAGGCGATCGTGTGAGCTGCAAGGGCTTGCGGGGTATTGTCAGACAAGGCAGCTACCTTCATTTCAGTAGCACGCTGAGCCCACCAAGCTTCAAGGTCACAGCGTAGGATCTGTTTGACCTGTAGGTTGACAGGACTGCGCGCCGAATTATGATCCGACTCCGCTGGGATAGTCCTGCGTCGGTCAAGTAAATCTAAGGAGCGCATGGAGACTCAAGCGCTCATAGGGTATGAGCAAGACCATAGAATTGCGTCATTTTGCTTTACACGCTAGTTGCATCCAAGCCAACTGTCTTGACTTCGGTCATTATTGTTGTGCACGCAACATGAAGCATGTCAACTGCATCTACCGCAATTTGGTGTGCGCAGCGTGGTTGATCAACTAAACTGTACGCGGCGTGTCATCCCTAAGGTTTGCGGACGACTTAAGCTTCCGGGCTGTAGTGAATGAATCTAATGTTCCATTGGCCCTAAAATCAGCTGAACACAAACAATGGGATGTGTCTGCACCGTGGCGCCTACCAATAAATCTCGATGCCAACGCCAATTTGTCCGGTGCTACTCGACACGTCCAGAAGGTGTCACCCATGTGTGTCATGGGGTTAGCTTGCTCCAACTAAAGCGGTCTACCATCTGGAGGTCCTTACGCATCTTGCATGTCTTCTCTTTGGAACGTTGTCTCCAGTACTCAGGGCAACTGCAACTGCGGTTACCTATGGTAACCGCGCAGTCTTAATACTAATGGCTTCTATACCAGTAGCAGATATGCGGCCATCTGTACGAGGTTGTCTCGGGACCACGCAGCATTTGAGAAACCTGAACAATTTACTTGGAAGCCAAATACCACTACGGTGATGCGTTCTTTAGTCAGTCATTGGGTACGCGCAGCTGCGCAGCGTCAAATTTCAAGGCTACCACCATCGCCCTACAGTGATCCACTCTGCAATTCTACCGCTTCAGTTCTGGTCCGTGCACAGTATACATTCTTCTAGCTTTTAGATCATCGGTAAACATCTGCCACCCTGAGGCATTCCATGATGGTACCACAGCGCCCCCATCAAGCATGAGGCATGGCTTTACGCGTTGGTTTCACTTCATTTGAATGCTCCAGCTTACATGGGACCTTTAGGTCGATACTCCACACGTGTCCTCTCGATCCAAGTTTGCAATGTGCCATACCGCTTCTAGCTGCCATGTGGCAAGTATTATTTCGTACATTCACCGGTACATTGACACCCACCATTTCCGTGACTTCCGACACCCGAATCATATGCTCCGCCCCAATGATTGGCTTCGCAGTACCCCATTCCACTCGCTTATCTTACCCATTGCTTGTGTCATGCTAACAATATCCGATAAGTGAAGCGCCTTCATGTGTCATGCTTTTGGTCAGTCAGCGTAAATGCTTCGTATCATCCGTGCGTTCCCAGTGACACCAGACATATACCACTAGGGAGCCTTTAGCTGGTATGGTCCTTTTACTTCGGCTCGTGCACAGCGGCACGTCAGGAACACTTTTGCACATAGCAACCCTGTCTCGGGGACCTGTTACCCCTCATTTTACTGGATTCCGACCATTTAGCAGTGTTTATTATTTGTGGGTTTTAGCTAATTACATGCGCACCCGCAAGGTTGGGAAACCTTGTGAATGTGTAGGACGTCCATACCCATGTCTCTATAAATCCGTTGCTCCATTTCGTCACTCACTTCTTCTTAAGAAAACCATCCTTTGCCCAACTGTTTGCCCTATGTGTCATTTGTCCACCTTGTCCTGCTGCCTGTGCTATATTTTTGAATGTCAGAACAGCTTGAAACATACCTGTAGTTTCAATCGAGAAAGGCTACGCCCTACACGTACACACTGTTATTTCCCGTCAACGAAAGTACACCCAGTTAAGGGCGGCTCCAGATATCTCATACCACCTCAAATTCAATGAAAGTCGTTGATGTGGGACAGTAACCTAGGCTTTCGAGAAGTCAACGGAAAACGCTTCAAAAAGGTAGCCGTTTTCTAATGCCTCAGCCTAGCTTTTACGTGCTACAATCACATTTGTCAGGCACAGAATTTCTGTCCGGAATCTGTGCTGTGCAGCACTAGAGCCTAAACTTATTCAGGTGGCTTTCCACTTTATCCCTGATCAGGATTTCAGCCAACTTAACTACTACGCCTGTCTGGCGAACAAGCCGGTAGGCTGCCAGCAGCACGCTGCCACTGCCTTCAAAAACTAGACCGAATATGGCCTGCTTCTATTCTGAAGGTAAGGTAAGCCGCCGAGCTAAATTGCAAACACGCACGTAGGTGGACCTATTAGTTTAGCAGTCAATTCATGTACGAGCTTCGGATGAATTTAATCGGGATCCAAATCATTTAAACTATTAAGCACTTGCAATAGCGTAAAGACTTGTGACTCCGTTATGCCCATTTCAGTTACGCAGCATCCACCTGGACTTTTGTGACCAGCTGAATACGAGGTAAAGCACTTGCGAGAAGATGCATCGATACACTGGTGGCTAATTACAGGCTCCTTATCAAAGTAGGTATATGCAGAGTCCGGCACGCTTGTATTAACACTGGTGTAGACGAGGTTGTATAGCCACGCCCCTTTAGAAAACTGAGTCCGTTCTTGGATTTTTGCGGCAGCGTCGGTCAAATCCTTCTTGTATTGCTATCTAGCAGTCCCATGAAATTACCTGCCTTTATTTCTGACCAACTGATAATTCGTGGGTGCTGGTTGTTGAAGCCACTCGGTAAGTTCGCTAGCACTTATAGCGCTTTTTAAGCAGGTATTTACCTGTATATCATCGGGCACTTAATGAGTGGGATGTGTAAAGCACAGACCTCGGTGCCGTATGTTTTAACGCTATCAAAGGCTGTCTCTACCGTGTCAGCCACAATGACCGCGTGACCCAGAACTGAAGCAGCGTTCCGCAATGCGTTAAAGTTTGCCTGCCAAATACTTGAACATGCCTCAGTCTTAGACCGCTGAGACATATTTGGAGCGCATCAGAGGGTACGCCGACAGGATATTGGGCTCTTAGAGGACAGCAGTGTGCAATATCAGTCACAAAACCTTGTGACTTTGCAAACAGAAGCTCCAAGGTAAACAGAAGCTGTGTGCTCCTATACCTAGTCACGAGGTGCACGAACTGGTATAAAGGCAGTTGAAAACTTTGCGTTAGAAAGCCTAATCAAAAGTACTTACCGCCGAACTGTAAGGTAGCTCAGTTTAGCAGACTACAAGAACGATTAATTCACTAGGTATTAGACACCTATTCGCAGCGTAAATAAGAATATACACAATAAGCTCCCTGTGGGTACTTCCGGAGCTATGGTATATTACTACAACCGTAAACTGCTTAGAAGACGTGCGCACAATAGTCGACGGATCCTCATCAGCTTGCTCCGGCCTTGGAAACACATAGGTCCTTAACACCTGAAGTTAAAAGCGCATATAAAGCGCGACGTCTTGAACGTTTCGGCCAACAGAGGGATAACATCTAAGCAGGCCGTAGCCTGGCCAAACTACCTCGCCCTCAGTTAGAACTTGATCCGGGAGACCTAGTGGTATAAATAAATAAATAAATAAATAAATACTTTATTCTCGACTATGCAAGGCACGCCCATGGAGGCATGATCAGATATGTACAACTGTACAAACATTTTATGGCAACTGTGACGGTAACAGTAGAAAATTGGTCGTATGTCCATGCTAAAATAAATAAATAGATAGTTTATTCTCAGTTTCATAGAGACGCACCAACTTAGACATGATCAAGGTTTAAAAACTGTTGTGTATCACGGAGATACATCGGGTACAATAGTGTGTATTGGAAACGGTGTCAGGATGAGTTTATATGTGAATCTAGTCGACTTGCCAGTATGTAGTTGTGGGCTATGACTTTATTCAGTGACGAGTCACATCCGCCACGTCGCAGTGTTGTTAAACAGACATTTGTGGCTTTTATAGGGCGAACGCTTCTCAGGCGAAAACCCACCACGTCCTGCAACACTGCCGTAAAGCATTTTGAACATTAATGTTGTACTGGCAAAGCCACTTGACGACTGGTTTCACCTTCGGTTTTTCGCGGGGTAATGGCTTCCAATTTCCTCTGTTATTTGGACGGGTAGTTTGATCTGGGTCGCCATGATTTTTGAGGTCGGTGGAGGAGAGGGACATCGCGACTTTTCTTCTTGTTGTATGTCCAGGTGAGCAAAAGGTTCAATTTTTCTGCTGTCCAGGTTTTTCAGATGTATAATGTATGGGAGTATGAGGATATGTCCAGTTCTCCTTACTGGACAAGGGTTGTGGTGATTGTAGTTCGGTCCTTGTGGAGTATTACCATCCTCCATGTCAGTCCCTGTGGGTTGTTACGTCCGCCTTGGGCCAAAACTGTTCCTCAGTCCAATCCCAGATCTGCAAGATGTCCCGGACCTCAGAGAAAAGGGAAAGTGAGGGACAGCCGAGAGAAGACCGCAAGAACAGGCATGAAGTTGAAAATTGTTAATGTCTTGTGTTATAACATTTGGGCTTGAGACAAAAGCATGTACACTGTGCAACAATAATTATGCTGAAAATGTCTTTTGAGTATCCTATAGAATCATTAGCCGTATAGGTGGATTGCTATCGCCTGCGTAGAGACAAGAGCGTTGCACCAGTAAGTAAAGTACGAGTATCCGTTTGATATGAGTCGATAGTTGCGTGGGGATAGAGCAGAGAGTTAGAAGGTTGGTAGTGATTGTCAGGTGCATGAACAGCACGTAGTTAGTGTAATCCGAGAGGGGGCATAATAAGCTAAAATAAATAGGTTTCTGCGAGAGAGTCTTAAAGATCAATTGGTGGCAGGGCAGCGGAGGGACTGGATACAGATATCCTAAATGAGTAAAGGTTATTGAGATACGGGGTGGCTACTAACATGCACTGGATAATCGCATATGCATGGGGCCAATGGCCATTAGCAACTTCTGAAGAGTGATGCCGAATTTATGACGACCGACAGATGTTGGCGCTAGGAGTGACTCAGTCGCCAGATGGAGTGACTCAGTCGCCAGGAATGGTTCCGATAAATTATCGGAAAAGGTAAGCATGAAGATGGTCATAGATTGTACTTATGAACATTAACCGCATAGGCATATAATCGAAGCCGGTGATGGCGCTTGTTTTGTACGGTATCAAATATACAAGCCAAAGAATGGCATGGTTCTCCGATAAGTAAAATACGCCTATCTGAAAAGCAGTTGACCACGTAGATTAAGGCGCCGCAAGGTGTAGGATAAATAAATAAGTAAGCAGAGCAACCTGCACACATGTGGGCATGTCTGGGGCCGTGTGCACGTGTTTGACTATATTAGCCTTCGAGCATGCTGCCCAAATACACAACTGGGTTAATGCACAAAGTACCAGCGACAAATACATTAACAAAGCCAGGGTATTATAAGATTTTGCTATACCGAGACAAGTTCAGTGTACTTATAAAAGTTTAAGTCGCAGCGATCTCAAACAAATGAGGTGGTTATGAAAAGGTCAGTAATATGGAATGCTCTGCTTAAGGCAGCAACGCACACGAACTCAAAATCTGCAAAGCTGAAATGGGAACGGGATATAATCGCGATGACCATGCAAAGCTAAGCTAAAGTATTGCAGTGAAGTCCGTGGAGCGAAGAAGCAGCAAGCATCAGCGCTCGGAATCCAAACATATATGATAATCAGTACGTAAGGCTAAAGAGACCTCAAGTATGAGGTGGCGGTATAAAAGGGCTGGCAAAGCGGATAATTGGGAGCGATGCGACGGTACAATCCAAATCAAAGCCTTTTAAAAAGCAAGGGTAGTGAGCCACAGGCTAGATGGCTATTCGTGGCCTGGCAGTCTTCCTAGTTAAATATAGTGAGCTAGGAAAAGGCCGGTATCCATGAGCGGAATCCAAAAGGCGATAATAACAATAACAATAATAATAATAAGAAGAATGTAGGGCCACTGAGACCGCAATATATGTAGAATGAATAAAATTGTTGGCAAGTCAAATTGTAGTGGGAAAGCGGCATCACAAACCTAGTAGAAGCCATCTGTGCTGAAGCGGGGATGAACCAGAAGTTAGCATGGAAATGGAAATTCGAATAAGTAATAGCACTATGTTTCCAACGTCTACATGGTAGCCAGTTATGTTGATGCGATTAGCTGGATGCTGGTGTTGTGTGCCACCTAGGAGGTGAATTTGAAAGAAACGGGCCGCATTCAGGATCTGGTGGCCGGCACCTACGAGAGGGGAGCCTGTAAGAGCATTTAGAATCTGGCGTGGAAATTAGAACGGCGGTTGGTCGAATGGTCGTGAACTCCACTGTTTCCTAATCACAGTGTGTTCACTCAGGTGAAAGGAAGACGTACAGGTTCTAAGTGTTGCCGCTAATCTTGGCAATGGTACTAGAGACATTTGCGTTGCTGGAAGAAGCAGGCAGATAGCAACATTCAGAGTCCAGAAGGAGATACTAGTAGGAATGTAAGGGAAAATAACTTTAGGTGATCTAATCCGTTTTCAGAAACCTAGTAATCCGGTCAGTTACTATTCATTACCTGGGATACATAGGTGACGGAGGGGATTTTGCCTAAGAATAAGGGGAACTATTTACTCTGCACAAATTTCCTTGGCCGCCTGAAGTGAAATATAAATGTACTAGAGAGTAACAGGTAACGTTGAAATAGAAGGTAATGAAGGTAATACCCCAAGCTGTCTGGAAACAGAAAGCTGTATTGTTTCACCTTGTACCACATAGACGAAGAGCATTAGTCGCGGTATTACCCAACAAATTTAGGTGAAACTGAAGGGATAGTGTAAATTTAATGAAGGCACTAGCTGTAACCCGGGTTAATTCCATAGATTAATTGTACTAAGATTTAGCAAATTAATTGTTTTTATGAACGAAATGCACCCAGCCAATGTACGTGCCTGCAAAAACCTAAAAAGAACGAAACCATGAATGACTGTGGATACTAATTTGTGACGCCCTGTATCTACGATGTGTCAGATCCGTTGCCTCGGGATCTATTTAACCCTGCTCAACTGCCTGCCGCACCCACCAAAACAAGGATGACCCTCGCCAGCAATTTGCGATGTCACGCTCGGCGAGTACGCAAGTAATTCGTAGTGGTAACCCAGCTGCTACATAGCTTTTGACAAGTACAAGTAGCGGACGACAAAACAAGACGAGCACACAGCTGCCAAATGTAGCGTGGTGTTGTCTGCGTCGCTTTCAGAGCTGCAGAGCCCTGCTTGTGACAGAAAAGAACTAAAATCAAAATGTACGCAGAACTTGTTGGGCCTCATTACATTAGTCCCATTAACGTAGGTAGCGGTGTCCCTATGCATAGCACCACAGAGTTGGTGTATCGGTGAAACAACATCATACATAATTCTTATTGCAATATAAACGCAAATGACAGAAACGGAGCCTCCATGCATAGCAGCACATGCATGCCATGCCGGTAATATAGTTGCATACGTTGGTCCCTTTACACCAGCGCCACTAATGTGTTTCACGAAAGCCTTATTCCTAGCAACACAGACATGCTGTACCGGTGACACAGGCGCTTACATTGGTCTCACTACATAAGCGCCATTATACACGGCCCCTGAGCAACTGTGAATAGAATCACATGGATGATGCATCGGTGACGCTGTGGCCTATTTCATTCCCATTAAAAGAGCAACAAAATTGTCGTCCACGGAGCTTCTACAGCTAACAGTACCTGAATCCTTTGCTAGCGTGTACAGTTTCCTACAAAGGTTGCATTGTTAAGTCACTAACAATTTCGGTCAACGAGCATCTGCTCATATCACCACAGGCCTCGTGTAACTGTGATGCAGCAGCGAAGAAAGGTTTTATTGTATTGGCACTATTACTGCCAGTCACCGATCATCGGTAGAGTAGCACAGGCGCCGCGTACCTGTTAACCCAGTAGGTCACAGATTTCCTTGCAAGCGCACCACAAATATCTGTCACGAAGCAGCTGCAGTTACCGGTTTAACAGCACTGCACCGATGTGCATGTGATCCGACGCGTACACATAACCAACTTCTCAAATAACCTATGGGCAAGCATAACATTTCCTTGAATGTCCTTGTTCAGCCCCATTCACTGTGTTCAGGCAACTGTGTTGGACAGGTCATACGCGTCACGCCAACCAAGCGGATCACTTAGAAGTGGAGTAAAATATAATATTACCGAAACAAAGCATTATGAACAAGCAAAGCAATGGAATTTCGGACAGGTGAAATGCAAACTAACCATTCCTGCAAGGATTGGTGAGCCACCGCCCGCTCCACTTGCCGACTGCTCCAAACAATGCCATCAACCGATTAGTTGCATTTGGTTTGCATGGCGAAGCACATGGAAATGAAACGAAAGATAGCCCTGAAATATGCCCAAGTTGCGTTTTCAAATGTTTGCCTCTCTTCAGATACGCAGTCATACTCATCCGCTGCAGTAGTTTAATGACCCTAGCACACGACTTACTGTCCGGAAGGCAAATTATGAAGGTCCTGGTTTAAACGGTGGTCTTTCTTGCACATGCTTCATTTGCAGTGGAATCCAGAGCTACACGGAGGGATACAACTAACAATCTAATCTGTTGGCTTCAACTGCAGTTTTGCAGCTGGGTCGCTGCTCCGTCGACATCGTGTTGGCTTCGTTTCCTTTTACTGTTTGTATGTTTGTTAGCTCATAGTCATACCACTGCTTCTTCAGTACCAACTGACACCTAAAATTAAATAAATAAATGGTATACGCTCGGTAAAACGAGGCACACCTGGGAAGGTGCGAACAACTATGCATACAAGCATAGCTTCCCTGTGCTTATAAAACATTTCGTTTTAATGAAATATACAACAGAAAAGACGTAGTCCATTCGAGTGAGGGTATTGGCAGGTAATAATCAAACCAAGCAGCATGATGGCGCCGGGACGCGTAAAAGTCGGTCATAGTTGCTGTGTCAAGCTACAAGTTGGGTGTGAATTCACCATGTGATAATCAATGAGCATAGGAGCCCAAACAAGTGTTTGGTGCAAGCAATGAGCATTAAGAAGTCGAAACGTTCTGTGCTCCATCAAAACATTCTTCATATTAAAATCAGCTGCACAAGTTGTCTGTAGAAGTGAGGATGCGACTGTGTGCAATGTTCAGCTGCAATGAGGTAGCTCCTCACAATCATTCGAACTATTTGCCAGGGGTTAAAAGCACCCACCATCTTACGTGGAGAGTTGTTAGGGTGATTTGTGTTGTTTCATTCGGAGACGGTGTACGGCGCGGAGCTGAAATTACTGTATTTGATACGAACTCACATATGGTATTGCTACGTGGCGGCTCCTTAGTAACCATACTTCCGGCTGTGTCCCTGGAACAAACTTCGCAACCGATGACCGTGTCATTTGCCGAACGTTTAGGATGGTATGAGAGCGATGGTATACGCAATGAACAGCGCTACCTGCTACAGTTTCACCGCAAGCAAAGCGGAATGGTACCCTACCTACCGGCCTTGTGCCACCGTGATTGTTTAAGCGAAGGTTGGCGGCGTAGCTGCTCACTTTCGACGGCTGCACCTAGTGCTACGTCGATGATCTCATTGGTTTGTATAAGTTAGCTATTGATGAACATGGATACCGCACTCTGAATTACGTCTTCATTGCACTTAATCTAAAAAAGAAGGTTTACTACGTTCATAGTGGTCTTCCTTGATGTCGCCACCTTTAAGGTACGAAGCAAAATGGATTTTTCTGGCATGTTAGAGTTCGTCAACCGGTGACTACGGCTAAATATCTACTCTAGCAAGCAAGAAAAATGTTTTGTGTTTCACCTGCAGGATGATTAGTTTCCTTATAAAACAACACTAAATGGACCCAAGGCAGCCACGTTTGTTCGTAAAGTTTAAAGGCGCACGTGCCCTTTGCGCGTTCGGTGTCATGTTGGTGGTGTTAACCTTGAGCAAAGAGACTGAGAAAGTGAGATCAAACAAGATGGCATACCAGTCTTGCTACAATGTCTGGGTATACGCGTTGTACTTGAGCATTGAAAAATGACGCATAACCAGGGTACCAGCGTACGTCGTGGGATGGCCTACGAGAATCTGCCTGCACGCAGCACCTTCAGCTTCACAGACCTAGTGTTTGTCCCAAAAATCTGTACACTGCATCCGAACTATTTTCAGTAGTACTTCAGACAGTTTCCACAATTTAAACATAACCACAGCTAGGCGGACCTAGGCGCGCGTGCTTCAACAATGTAAACTTGACATTCTCGACAGGTTCGTTGGGGTTTTCAAAAAGTGAAGCAACTCCGCTTAAGCGCAATCATCGCATGATCGCTTGATGAACATCCAGGGGATGATAGATGGCTTGGAAACTAAGGAACGTTATTCTGCTCTCCGTTATGCTTCTGCTGCAACTTAAAACAGTGGAAGGTTGGAATCTTAGCATAGTCTGTCTCCGTATCTACGGTAGACATCCGCTGAAATATGTAACGTGTGAGTGAGCTATCCGTCTACAGAAGGAACTAACAAGTTTGCCTCATCCACGCGCTTTCGAACGGTTTCGCGAATATGTACGTAAAAATCAGCATTTCACATCGGAATACTGCTTTGGATGCGCGCATCTAAGCAAACATTTAGCCATACCGCAAGTGCTTACGGAGAAACCTTGCACACAGTATCACGAAATGAACCGAGTAATTTTACTAAGGAGTTACGCGAACCTATAAAACACTGGTCTGCCGTATTACGTGCCGGTTGTTATAAAAACTGGTACAACTTAAAACTGTAGGGCACTTTAAGGCCGAATCCCATACGTATCTATATGTTGCATCCGCGCACAAAACTTGCAGAAATCGGCGAAACACATAAGCACTTACTGAGTACGTGCAAAGCACACGTGCCTAAGGCCTTTTCCTAAGTGATTTGCAACATCCTGTTGTAGGCGCAGAAGGACATATTTCAGGTTGACCGGCATTAATACCAAGAACTTATACCTGCAGCGAACGTTAAGGGCCGTGTCGTTTCTGATATGTTACCCGAAGGTATTCTTGATATATATTGCTTTATATCGCGGGCTCGGCAGTTGTATCGAAAGAGGTCAGCGGATTGATTAAATTCCTCTTCCGTACGTCATTGATGTATTGAGGGTATTTCGAAAAGGAAGCAATTGCGTGGACCGTGGTGTGCCGGCTCCAGGTACAAGACCTTCAGCTTCCGGCCAGCTCGATCAATGTTGATGCAAGCGCTGCAGTCAATGTCACAAGGATTTGAATAATATGGGCAACGGAAGTTGAAAGTACCTATAAGGCTCCCCGTATTCCTATGCTTTTTGGGTTGCGGCGCATACAGTGCACGCACAAATAAACGATGCTCTCACCCTTCGCGTTGGAATACTTGCTTCGATTTTTGCTATAGCAAAGAAAAGCAGCATTGTTTGCGCAGTTAATTTGATTGGGTTCGCTATTATTGGTTGGATATTCTGTGTTGCTAAATGGCCCCATTAACGTTGCCAGGCTGTTTATGAGATGTATTTATGTTAGACCACCTCTTATAAGCGTCTACTGGGTTACTTTGGATGTGTTGTCCATTTCATCCTTTGAAACCTTGTCGTATCTTGGTCCATGTTGCTTTATAAAGGTGGTTGTTACATCTCAAAAGGTACTTAGTATGTTTATTGTACCATTTTACTGATCATCAATTGTAAACTAAGGTTGCTTGTTTTAATCTCTCTTACATTACATCCATGTTGAACAACGCCCTGCATGAGGCTTGATCGTCTAGTACGTTCCAAAGTTGATATGTTTCTCTTGTCTAGCTTCATCCGTCCACGTCCCCTGGAAGCTCCACTAGCTCGCGAGTGTCAAGCAGCGGCGCTCTACCACCTGACTCTACTCCTAGGCATGGCACAACTGATTCCAACCAAACTATCTCAGGCTACCGGACGGCTCCTTTGAATGCCAACCTCATGACCGACTAGGGGCTAAATCACTCAGCTCGTGTGCAGCATCACTTACCCCACATCCTTCCCCCTTCGGATTTGATGCTGCATACTAATCCCATCCTCTCCCAGTACTTTCCACCGACACACCCGGCATGCGTCTCCACGCATGCTTGCAAACTTGTCCTTTGCCACCTTCTGGATCGTCTGTGCTGCTGCTAGACGGTTCACACAACTTCATTAATTCAACCTATAACTATCCACCAAGAGATGACCCAGCAATCCTTACTACATCCCACTTCGATGAACCTAGTAAGCTGGGGATCCACAATATGCCTCCCATCGACGCCAAGTCTATTAATCAAAAGAATCACCTTCTATGTCCTCTCGTTTACTAAGTCCAAAACACAATTAGTTCTAACCACAGAGACATGGCAATCTGCCAGTTCGTCTGACTCGCTCATGCAAATACAAACCTACTCTTCCTTCTGCAGTGGACGCGATAAGCGAACGGGCGTAGGATACCTCATGTGTGTCAGCGAAGCCTTTCATGAATCCTCCTTCCAAGTCATATCTTTGGGTAACCCGGAAGACTCTATATGGATGCAGGCTGAGGGTGAGCACCAATACCTCCTCATTGGCTGCGTCTATATCCGGTCGCGTACCTCAACAGCTGAACTCAAAAAGTTGGTCGAGTTGTTCACCAAAGTTTCGCTGTTACCTGCACCCCTTAAGATAATCGGCGGTGACTTCAATATGCCGCACATTGAGTGGTCTACCCAGTCCTCACCTCCCATATATAGAGCGTTTGTCGACTGGACTCAACAGGTTAACGTACCTACCAGGAAATCTAATGTTCTTAAAAAAGATTCACGAAAGGCATCAACAAATCACAAGTTTGTGTGCTTGACGACCTTCATGGTAATGTTCATAAGGCAGTGAAGTTAACATTTAGACTGCCTACTACTAAGCATTGCAACCTCTCTCCCAGCGGTTTCTTCCGTCCTCTACAACTTGTCGATTGAGAAAGCTTCTCCACACTTCTACGATCTCTTAACTGGGATATCTTCTTTCTGGCCGCAAACACAGATATGGCGACACAAGAGATGTACAAGCACGTAATGTTCTGTCTTGACGTGGTCGCTCCTAAGCAAAACATGAGGAAACCTACGAAACCGAAGGGTGCAGCTGATACACATAGAGTCCTAAACCAATTGAGAAAAATGCGCTTCAGCTCCAACAACACAACGGAGTTCCACATAATAATGCGCATGAACGACACAATAGCAAGGTGGAGAAAGCCGTAAGTCACCTCCGCCATATCAGCGGAACACGCTGCACTCAGCAATAACAACAAAGTTAAAGAACTCATCTAATTGAGGAAACGCAGAGCAAACAACGGGGCTCCAACAATTGCCTCATTATCACTTCCTAATGGCAATCTCATGTAGGATCCCGCCCAACTTTGTGATTATATCAACAAGCACTTTTGCAACTCTATTTCCAGCACGGATCCGTCGACCTCACCTACAACATCCCTGCTTACTGGTGATGGGATGACGAGCAACGAGTTCTACCAACGCGCAAGCATGCGAGGTCTCCGTGCACTCAAACTGTCTCAGTACTCGGGCCCCGATGGCGTTCCATCCGTCGTGCTGACAATAGGAGGTCTAGACATTCTAGTTCTTCTCCTTAATCTATTTACGCTCTCCATGACAACCAATATAATCCCCGCTGCTTAGAAGCATGCATAAACATGCCACAACAAAACCAAGGATCCCGTCTTGACATAGACAATTATCGGCCTATCAGCCACACACCAATTGCATCAAGAGTAATGGAGAGGCTGGTAAAAGCAGAAATTCTTACCTTGCTCTTGCCCCGTAAGCTCATTAATAAGTCTCAACACAGATCCCTGCCCGGAAAATCCTGCCAGACCTGTATGTTTAAGTTTTAAACAACGTCACTGCTGCGATAAATTTAGGGCGTAAAGTGGCCGTCATCTTCATTGACATGAAAAAAGCATTCGGCTGCGTTCCACACTTAAAACTATTGACCAAACTCGCCTCTTTTGGCATCGCCAGGAAGCTGCTCTCCTGGTTTGCATCCTACTTATCAAATCGAACACAATCGGTGTGCTTCGGCTGCACCACATCTTCCAAGGCAGCGGTCACCAGCGAAGTCTTTTATAGAAGTGTGTTGGGCCCTATGCTCTTCTTACTCTACGTCGATGATGTCTTCCAAGTCTTCCGCTGGGAAACGTTAACCCGCTTCGCGGACGACCTCATAGTCGTATATCCCTTCGTCTCCGATAATATGAGAGATAACATATCCACAATACCAAGAGACCTTATAGCGCTAGAAAACTGGTGCGCCATATGGAATCTCGTATTTTCCTCGGGAAAATGCAACATTCTCTCTTATAGATGCACAGTGCCACCCAATACCCTTACTATCACTGGCGCTCCTCTTACCTTCAGGCACTTTGTTCGTGATCTTGGGTCCAATACTCTAGTACCTTCAACTTTGCTGAACAAGTAAGCTATAGTGCAGCTAAAGCTGGGTCAGTAATAGGCGATATCTCCAAATCCACGTCGCTTTTGGAATCTCGACAGACACTGTATAAAAAGTGCGCTAGGCCTATTCTTGAATACTGCCCTTTCGTCCTTACGAACTTAGGCAAGTGGGACAGTATTGCACTGGAGCACGTACAGCGTTCCTTCTTTAAGCGTCTACTAGGCTCAAACATGCTGAACTACAGTAGTCGATGCAAACAACTGGGACTGGACCCGCTGTGGCTACGGAGGTTAAAGCTAAACCTTACGTTTCTATACAAGCTTAACCAAAAGCCGGTAATGAACCGGACATGACACTTCCGAACGGAAAGGGATACCCGATATCATCTACGCAACGCGGCCTTCAGTCTGCCGGCTGCTCGTTGCGGCATACTCCATGGCTTCTTCCTTTATAGATACACGGACACTTGGAACAAGTTACCTCTGCAAATCCGATCATGTATGCCCAGTACACAATCCAACCATACTTCAAGAAGATTCCTCAACATAAACACAGTCTCCGGACTATTAGGCCTCAAAGTGCCGGAAAATGAGCTATGGGAGACAGGACCAAACAACCTCTAGCGAATATGCCTTCATCCACTTTTTATGCTTGAATTCCAACAGTCTCCTACTTCATTTTAAACTCGCATCACAGCTGTTGCTGATACCTTACCACTCGCACGTCTGCTCTTCTTTGGCCTTCCTATCCCTAATTAAACGAAACTGTTTCAGGACTTCCATCACTTTAACTCAATTAATTCACTTACCGTTCTTTATAGAACGTTAACGTTTACGTTCTCTGCCTCATCATTGCCTATTCTATTCCACCCTCATGCTTAACCCCACTGCGTATATTCTATTCGGCACCTCTTCTGGTCCTTATCGCAACGCTACAGTAGTGGCCTAAGTAACCATAGCGCCAGCGCAAAATCCCAGGCCCCGCCAGATTCCCTTTCCTAATATGCCCGTCAATCTTAAAGTTTTTGGACCAGTCCGGCCTCTCAGGCTCCAAATGCCTATAGGTCTCAAAGCAGGAACTCTCTTCTTTTGAGCATCGGCTGCCATCGCCTAAGGTTCTCACTAGTTTAAGTAACAGCCCCGTGATAATCGTCTCCGTCTGCTTCATTATTTGTATGCTTGGTCCCCCTACCTAAAGTGTAATTTCCGGTCACTGATTGAGTTTTGTCTCGCGGCTCCACTACCATGCCGCTTAGCTCATATAACAGTCTGTCTCTTGTTTGGCCTATCTTTTGGTCCATAGCGCAACTGTTCAATGGTGTTATAGGTACCACTAACGTCAGCGCAACATCTTAACCCGCGGTAGATTCACTTTCAAACTGCGCTTCTCATTCTTATAACTTTTGGACCAGTCCGGCCTCTCCGGCTCCAAACGCCTGTAGTTCTCCAACCAAGACCTCTCTTTTTTTGAGCATCCGCTGCCATTGGTCAAGATGATCAATGGTAAAAGCACATGCTTCAGACGTTTCCGTCTGATTCCTTTTTGTATGCTTAGTTCTCAATATCGCATCTGAAATTTTTGGTGTCTGTTTGATTTCTGGCTTTTGGCTCCACAACAAAGCTTTTCAGCTCAAAATAATGTTTTCACCTCTCAGTCGGCATTTCTTTCGGACCATATAGTAGCCGTCACATGACACCCGTCGCCGTGTGCTTCATTATCTGTATGCTTAATCTCCTACCGAAAATGTAATTTCCGGTCTCAGATTGAGTTTTTCCTCACGACTCCACTACCATGCATCTCAGTTCACATTAACGTCTTTCTCTATTGGTTGGCCTCTTCGTCCATATCGCAACTCTTTAATGGTGTTATAGGTAGCGTCAGCGCATCGGCTGCCCTATTCTGCTTAATGTTCACATTCCCGTCCATCGGATTGATGTCTTTCTTATTCCACCAACACCACATGCTGAGCACTTAACCTTCTTCTTGTCTAATCCACTCCTCTGTTTAACCATACTCTACTGTATACTGGTTCGCTACCTCTTCTGGTCCACATCGAAAATCTTGAGGTGAAACACTTAGCACTTGGCGGTGCTGTCTGCATTATTCCCTTACTCTTGGTCCCTTCCGGAGCAGGCATTACTGTCGTTTTCTCTCTACAGCTGTTGTAATTATGGCTGTCTGTTTTCCCTCTCGCATTCAGCACTGTCTATGCTGAGCTCCAGTATACTAACTAATCAGGCTGCTAGCAACTCACTAATTAGTGAGTTATAACTAGCAGTACATTCTACTTCAACGTTCCACCGTGGATGTCCACCTCAGAGTGGCACACCTAGCATCTATTGCGGTTGCTGCTCACACTACTGATATTCCCGGTCCCTTTCAGCGCTGGCTCTACAACCATTTTCTAACTAAACCTGTAGCTTTCATGTCCTTCTCGTTGCTGTTATTATCGTTGAAGGCCTGTCAGCGGTCAGTTTCTTCCCTATACCTAACCCGATTCCCAGTATCACCCTTTCCGTTCGTACATTTGACTTCTTTGCCACAAGGTTGAAGTCGCTATCTCTTTCCGCTATTCCAGGTTCTTTTGGGGCTGGCTTTGTAACTTTATTCTTGCTACAGATTTTGTAAATAACGCCCATTCTCATCACCACTTTGGCACATCGTCTTAACCCCTTTACCCAGTTGTTTAGCATCCGATTACTGAACTTTTTACTTTATTTTTTGCATGGGCCTCAAACCCGGTTTAATAAGTTCACTAGCTCTCATACATGTTTGAATCATAGGCGCTACCACTGTCAACCAATCGCTTAACCTATATCTTAAGGGCACATTAAACTACTCACTATGTTCTTCTGATTCCCTTAACTCATTTACCAGTTAGCACCGCCTGACACTCCCCGTTTCCACACAGGACCACTTTTGCGTAACCTAGGCCAATTCGGACAGCATCTTCCTCTCACGTTCAGCAAATATGAGGTCTCGTGCTTGCACGCAAAACAACGGATAAGACGTATAACATATCCGGTCACCATTGCTTCCGAACAGGACAACTTTACCATAAAGGTTATATTTATACATTGACGTAGTCCTGTTCAATATTCCTGTCAGTTTGCTCGGTCCGTTTTTCTTCGCTGCCTTGTTTTAAAGGATAACATTACCTGCATGGAACAACGCTGAGGACATAACTGCGACGATCCCATGGACACGGAATCAATACAGAACAAAGAACTTATCCGCGCTTCGCAATCGTGACACAATAAAGTAACCCATAAAATCAAGCAAATCCGCTCAAGTTACCTGATTCCTCCGACTTTAACAGTTCCAAGCACTTGCGGTCGACTGCGTGGGAGACTACACAACCATGGGAAGCAAATTGGCGAAACCTGACTGCGAATATCCGCAAGGATAATTGGTCTGATGCAAGCTTTTTAATATCATATCACCAGTCGACAGGGTTCCGGGATGTGGTATGTCCTCGTCTGGCAAGGGTTTTCCCTAAAAAGCTACAAATGTCCCTTTAACAACACTATGACGTGGCGGATGTGATTCGCCACTCAATAAAGTCACCGCCGCTAACACAATTCAGCAAGTTGACCGATCCCACATTTACAAATTCTGTGCATATATCTGTTTTCGCACGAACACGCCTACATATTTGATTAGTGACATACCACTATTCCCAAATATTTTTTCAGCTTTTCCATATATTTCATTATCTTCATCAACATCCTCATCAACATACTCCACAATAGTGATGGATTCTCATCTCTACGCCTCGCATTCGGCGGAGGTAAACTTCGTACAACCTTTTGGCCATATGTGCCCACACAAATGTCTCCAACTGCACAACTCCCGCTCTTGGTGCTGCCAGCCCTGCTATCATGTACAATATTGCAATATGCTGATCACGACCAAAAGGCGTGCCTCACTTTGTCGAGAATAAATTATTTATTAACTTATTATTTTTGGATATAGTCCGTTGTGTCAGCCCCCAACTGCCTTCTGGTATCCGCGCTTTATTTCGCTCACCGTCTCGGACTATTATGTACTAGTTTTACACGGCAAAGTATGGCAGCTATGATGCGTAGTAAACGAAGAATGAGGTTGACCACTTTCTCTGCTTTTAACCTATACAGCTTTATCTGACGTGCGCCAGGATCAACTACGGCAGTGAGTAGATAACCCGTTGAGGTTAATAGTTCCCGTTCAGGGGTTAGCCAGTAAAAGGTTGTAAGTTCTACAGCTACACCTAAAACAGTTGCTTTCTTTCTCAAGAATGCAAGGCCACGCGGTTAAACAGCTCACTGAAGAAATGCTAAAAATCCACGCACTTGCAGTAGGCAAATTTGATAGAAAGCAACACGATAAATATCAGTGAGCCTTGGAAGCAGGGGATGATCACAATACACCTGTCGGGCATCCAAAAACCTACAACATCCAATTAGCCAGGATCTAATGCACCTGAACTTATTGTAGAGGAAGCCAACAAGCTTGTGAGTCGCGCTAACGCTGCTATACTATTCAACGTCCCACATCGGTTACAACTAGCTAACTTGTCGGGTTCTAAACCTCTAGAAAGTGCCATTAGACGGCTTTACAGCTAACCGTCTGAGAAACATTCGCAGCCGAATCTCTCTCGTCATGTGCAGACATGCATGCCTTGGTATTGCGAAATGCCTCACGGCTGCTGGGTTTCCCCGCAAACAAAGGGACAATTCCAGTAATACACTGATCAATGTGGACCCGACCCACTAAAATGGTCCATAGTGCATGCATATTTATCTTCACCCAACCCCTAACTCCCAAACTGGACAAAGCAAAGCAAGGTTATCCACAGGCTATACCCCACGGTGTGCCGTTGACTTATTGCCGTCACAGAAACAAGAAGGCTTCTACTCAACAGAGCTTTCCAACTAATACGGCACAAATCAAGATGCTGCAACTAGGCCACGCGGTGCTACTACAGATAATGAAATATGCAGAGCATTATAGAAACATGCCCCCGGTTGTCATCAAGCTATTCTTTCTCCGTGGTCCAGAAACCTTTTGGTGCCTAGAATTGGACAGAGAACAGGCGTCAACGTCTGCGACTAGAGGCAACTGTCGACAAGGACCTACGTGGAACCTGACTGTACACCGAAAGGATTCAACTACACGCACCAACACAACCGTTGTCCAGTGTGGAAAACTAGACCCACTCAAAAATTATGCCTCATCAGAAAAATCCAGAAAGTTGGAAATCTTTAATCACCTAAACGCGCAACCATACGACTATTCTTGATTCTCTTATTATGGACCGGTCTCAACGCCTAAAGCGGCCCTGAGCAAACAAGCAGAGGAAATTTGAAGTCATTAGACTGCGAATAATGAAGTGTACATTCAGTCGGCAAGCTGCTTTGCTAGTTGTACATTAGTGTTCAAAAAGACTTACGGCCACACTTCCGAACGTAGTGTGTTCTCGCCTGACGAGCAATCTTCCTATAAACAGCCACAAATCTCCATTTAACCAAACTGTGACGTGGTGGATGTGTCTCACCTTTGAAAAAGACACTGCTCCGAACTGCTTACTGGCAAGTTGGCTAGAGTCGTATTTCAATATTTCCTTGGTCCTTGCGAGAAATTGCTACCATTTGTCTCAAACCAACATTTCCACTACCTTTACATTGTCTTGCTCGTGTACACTACGCACATGTGCGCACAGAATATTGCCAGCCACTGGCGACGGTATTTTACATGATTACTTCTTTAATGTCTGCAGCCAGTACAACGTCCGGTCACTTGGTTACGTATCTATCAACGTGTCTGGTGTGGAGCATAACAGTATGCGGATTTTTAGCATACGGGATTTAATGTGCCTTGCAAGATTTCATCATAAACTATTCATATATTTATATGCGCGATTTTGCTATGAAACCAGCAATCATGTCAATCGCATCGCCTGCCACCTCCAGCACCATGAGTGAACGCATTACTGCAGGTGCATCCTGCGGTAATCTGCAAGTAGCCTTTAACGCACCGTAGAGGTGGCTGCTACCTACATCTACGAACAACCCAGCAAAAATCTGCAGGACTCATGAAACCCGACTACACGTAAAATTCGCCAAAGTACTACCTAAGTACTGGGTGGTACAAGCTAACATTTGGACTTAGGCTAGACAGCCGGTAACTAGCACCCCATCTTCCTCAAGCTAGCGGTCCTGGCTTGGGTCTACTGCCGTGGCTAGGCTACGCCAGCCACAAGCTAACCGGTACCTAATTAAAGGTCCAAAGGCGGCCGGCCGCGCCCTGGACTATCAACACTAGCCCAACTCACGAGGCTCAATAACATTTGGTCCTAATACTACCCACTTAACAGGTAGTATTAAAGCCACAGTCCCTACCCTGAGCAATCACTTCCTAAAATTTGCACAGCAGCGTTCCGTGAACCCATATAACGTACCAGTAAGCAAAACGGAACCATTGCCACTGCTTTTGGGACACTAAATTTTATGGTCAATCGCGCTTACTCCAGCAAGATCTAGCACCTGCTCCACTTCTCCTCCAAATTCTCTTGGGTTCACTACTGCCCTTCCCAAACAGCTGGCTTCAGCCTTCCCGGTAGCCTTAGCACTCCCCAAGTATCTTATTGGCATGTTGGTAGTAAATATTTCTCAGTACTAAACTTGCCCTTTCATGAACACATACGAGCAATATGTGTAGTACCTGCACGTAAAACATCTGTTGAACACTTTACTGACTTCACCGTTATGGCCAGCGGGTAACTATACACGATCGCCAATTTATTCCCTCTAAGGACGCATTCAATCGAACTGACAATATGCTTCTCCTCACCGTAATATCCACCAATCTAAAGAGCAATACATCGGTCCGTACGTTCTGCTCTCCTCCACACAACTTGCTCTGCTCACGGAAACTTGACAATCCACAAGCACCCACGAAACTTTCTAAATAGTCCCAGGTGCGCTACTTTCTGTAGTATTCGCGACACCTAACACGGAGGTGAATGTCTTATTCAAGTCCAGGTGGGCTTCAATAGTTCCTACTTTGAACGGTTACCAGTTGGAGACACTGAAGGTTCGGCCTGGTGTTAAGGTTTCGTCTGACCTACCGATGACCTGCTGCTAGCGTGCACTCTGATTAGCCCGACTTCCCAAAGCAGGAGACCGGCGTACGGCTGGCAAGTATATTTGCTTAACGTCCAACTAACGGTACATTTAATTTATGGCCAAATCAATAGCCCTCAGCGTAAAACGCTCTCATTGGCTGGTTACGTCCCATGAACACCTTTTCCCGCAAACGTTGACATAAGACTTCATTTTTGGATCCAACTGCATTCTTACGACAGGTCTCCGTAGTCGAGCAGTACAGCGCCGGGTCTGGACCTTCGGTTCCTCTGAGACTTCTGTGCGGGATGCATCCGAATTTCTTTGGGGATTAGATAGCATGTCGAAACTCTCTAGTAGAATAACTAACGGTAGTAACCGAGCGCTTGTGCCCGCAGGGATGCTAGTTGGTCGCAGCTGATTGGAATGCCTGGTCCAAACCAAATTACCCACATTAACCTCATATAGCACCTGTCCAATATTTCTCCGTATCGATCCTACCACCCATTGCGGGTTTCCCGCGTGATAGTCTCTTACTAAGACACGCTGTCCGGGGTAAAAGCGGCGAACTTGAGTTCTGTGTCGCTCTTTGTAGTACTGCTCCATCCGAACGTACCTTTCTTGCTCATTAGTACACCTCGGAGTTAGCAGGGAATTCACAGTACGGAGTTTTCTTCCCATTAGTGCTTCTGCCGGCGACAACTGGTTTGGTACTTGGGGATTTGAAGTTGATCTGTACACGAGCATACTGTATCAAGTATCTCCTGTGTGGTTCCTTCCCCCCCCCCCCGCATCTGTAGTAGCGATCGCTTAAACGTGTCGACGAAGCGCTCTGCTTGTCCATTTGACTGAGGGTGAAACGGTGGCGACCATAGATGCGTGATACCATGCTGTGCGCAGTATTCGGCAAATTGGGAAGGAGTGAACTGAGAACCATTGTCAGTGACCAAGGTTTCTGGTATTCCGTGTTGACTGAAAAGTCTCCTCAAAATGTTAATTGTTGCACCGCTTGTCGCACGCTCCATACAAAAGACCTCAGGCCATTTACTATAGGAATCAACAACTATTAGGTACTGCTGACCGTTTAGGGGACCAAAGAAATCAGCGTGCACGCGTTCCCACGGTTTTGTTGCCAACGGCCAGGAAGCTAAGTCAGCTTTTCTCGGTGCCTTACTAGCAAGCGCGCATCTGGGGCATGACTTTACTGGTTGCTCGAGTTCCGAATCAATGTTTGGCCAGTAGACAAAACTCCGAGCAATGCTTTTCATTCTGTTAATTCCAGGATGTGCCAGATGAAATTGCTGAAGGACTCTTTGGCGAAGTTCTTTGGGTATGACAATTCTCTCGGCCAAAAGTAAACACTCATTTACGATCGAAAGTTCGTCCTTTCTCCGAGAGAGAATTTGTAGCTCTCCGGATAGAGTATCACTTGGCCACTGTGTAGTGTGAAATTTGATTACCTGGCGCAAGAGGGGATCTCGCACAATTGCGTCACGTACCATGTCAAACGTCACGGAAAGCTTCCTAAAATTCTCCATCAAGACCTGGTTGACCTTTGATTCAATGGAGATTGCTGCAATTATAGATTCTTCCTGCTGATGCTGTTGTAGCTCCAATAACCGGGAAAGTGCGTCTGCTTGACCTATGTCCTTTGTAGCCGTGTGCTTCACCGCAAAATCATAGGCGACTAAGGCCGTGGCCCAACGCTGCAGTCTGTTCGCGGTATAAACGGGTATACCGGACTTTGATCCAAATATGGCTAGGAGTGGTTTATGGTCGGGAAGCAAGGTAAACCTTCTGTCATACAACATTTTGTGAAATTTCTTTATTGCAAAGACTATCGCTAATGCCTCTTTCTCTATCTGCCCGTAATTCTTTTCGGCTGGCGACAGTGATCGAGCTGCGTGTGCGATCGCTTTTTCCGATCCGTCAGCAAACTTATGAGAGATAACTGCACCCACGCCATACTTCGAAGCGTCTGCCGCCACCACGATTTCAAGTGTAGGGTCGTAATGTGTCAGCATAAGGTCAGAACACAGAATTCGCTTCACCTCCTTAAAGGACTTCTGACAATCTTCGGATCAGCGCCAACGTTTGTCCTTGGTGAGTAACTCATTGAGTGGTCCACGCACGCTGTGCATATGTGGCAGAAATTGACTGTAATGACTGACGAGTCCTAAGAAGGACCTAAGAGTAGGCACATCTTTGGGAGGTGGCATCTTTTTTATAGCATCAATGTTTGACGGATCTGGACGTCTACCGTTCTTGTCAATTATGAAGCCAAGAATATTAATGGAGTCCATGAGAAACGTGCACTTTTCTGGGCGGTCTAAATCCGTACTCTTGTATGCAATCAAGTACTAAGTGCAGCTTTCTGTAAAGGTCATCTGGGTTAGTTCCGACGACAATGATATCGTCCAAATATGCGGCAGCACCATCTACATCTGTTAGCATAGTATCCATGATTTGCTGAAAAATTGCTGGCGCGGACTTAACTCCGAATGGAAGTCGATGATACTGATACAAACCTCGGTGCGTATTTATCGTCAGTAATTCTCTAGAAGCTTCATCAACTTCTATTTGTAAGTACGCATCCGCTAGATCTAGCTTGGCAAAACACTGACCCCCATTTAGTTTCGAGAACAAATCATCTGGGACTGGCAGAGGATACTGATGCGTGTTTAACGCTATATTCAGCCCAGTCGAAAAGTCGGCACATATTAGGATCTGGCCGTTCGGCTTATTGACAACCACAATTGGAGCCGCCCAGGAAGCGTAGTTCACTGCATAGATAACCCCAAGTTTCTCCAAACGATCAAGTTCCTGGTCAACAATTGGGACTGCTGCGTAAGGTACTGGCCGCTTTGCACGGAAAACAGGAACAGCATCGGGTTTTAGGGACAATGAGGCTTGCAACTTTGTACACTTACCAAGTCCTTCACGGAAAACAGGTGCATATTTCTCTCGAATTTGTTCGATTGCCATTGGCTTGGGGACTTTTGGTTTGTGTAAGTGTACACTTGCACAAATTTGATTAATGGGAACATCTAAGAGGTTGAATCGCTCAATCCAGTCTAATCCAAGGAGGTTCAAATTCTTGTGTGTTGTGACGAAAATAGTTCCCCAAGCGGTGAAGTAGGCAAAGCGACACTCACATTCAATCTGACCGATCAAGTTTAGACTCGTACCTGATGCGCTCTTCGCTTTATGGTTAGTTGGTTTAATGTCAGGTGAACCGATAGCTTTCCATAAGTTTTCCGTAATGACTGTAATATCGGAAGCCGTATCAATCTGCAGACGCGCTACTCTTCCGTTGATGGTAATAGTGACGAACTTTCTTCTATCTTTAACATCGTCCGTATAGTTAGCGTTTACTCTTGTCGCGAACCTTCGGTAACCTGCTTTTCGAGTATCACATGACGATCTAAATGATGTTTTGAATCTGCAGTGGGTCTCCTTGTGCCCCCGTCTAAAGCACCTTTGACAAACATGTTTGCTGCAAGGACACCATCTCACAAAATGCCATCCTCCGCATTGCCAGCAAGGTGATGGGGGTTTGGATTGTGGATATCTGCTAGGTTGAGCGGTCGGTGGGTTGTTTCCTGAAATTTGCTGGACAGATATATCTGCGGAATGTGCTCTCGAATCTTCCACCATAGCCGTATCGTGCTTTAAATTCGTGCTCCTTTGGGCTTCAGCAATGGCGTTTTGTAATGTAACATCTGTGTCGCGTTCTAACATACCAAGTATTCTAGTTCGTATCTTGGCGTCTTTTGGGGACTGTAGACTGCATACTAGTATCAAACACTCGAACTGGTCTTCCGTGAGCGCCTTCAGTTTGAATTTCTGGCATTCACATTTGACCACCGCCGCTTGAGCAATAAGACTGTCATTGTCCTTTTTGCAAAGCTTTAGACAATTGTATCGGTTATTAAAAAGAGACGACTGGTCTCCAAACAACGCTGTGAGTCGAGCAACTGTATCATCAAAGCTGAAATCATGCGCGTTGTTTGGTAAAATGTAGTTAATGTAGCTGTCATGTTTAACCGTTCCGAGTTTTTGTAACAAAAGGCGAACTTTAGATGCATCATCGAGACCTGACAACTCTGCCCTGAAAACATCTTCATAGCGCCTGAACCACGCATCGAATATTAATAATGAGTCAGGATCGAATATGAACTCATTAACACTACTGATCATCGCATCCGCCGAAGGCTTCCCATTGTTCTGAACGACCGTAGGCTGCACAGATAACATTTGGGTGAGGGTTTCAATCAAACGCAGCTGTGCTGTTTCAAATTGCTGCTGTTGCTGCAACAAAATGGTTTTCAGGTCTTCCGCTGAAATTGACATCTTGATCCCACCTCCGTCGCCAAAAATATACGTTAAGGTTTCGGCTGACCTACCGATGACCTGCTGCTAGCGTGCACTCTGATTAGCCCGACTTCCCAAAGCAGGAGACCGGCGTACGGCTGGCAAGTATATTTGCTTAACGTCCAACTAACGGTACATTCAATTTATGGCCAAATCAATAGCCCTCAGTGTAAAACGCTCTCATTGGCTGGTTACGTCCCATTAACACCTGGATCTAGACAAATGGGGTACAATCGATATCCTAAGTGATTGCATAAACAATGCCATATATATCTTAGGCCAAGCGTACCAAAAAAGTAAACCTCTTCACTGGTGTTTCCACAATGTCCGCACGCTACCAGTTAGTGGGTGGGCACTTTAGTATGCCACGTAACTTGAAATGGCCAGTGGAGCTCCCAGGTTAGGGGCTATGCTAACATTAGTTATGCAAAGAACTGGATCTAAAGTGTTCATGTTCCGACTGGGCTCCGTAACACTCGACTTAATTTTTATCCTTGACATCCCGGATGTTGTCACCAGCGTCACAACGACGTTCCAGGAAGCGAGCCCAAGGTAGTTTATCTAACGTATACGCTTTCTTCCTCAAACCAACGTCCTACTAGTCTAGTTGGGGTGGTTTGGACGTTCAGACGCATTAACTAAGATAGCTTTTTTAGCTGGTCCGACTGGCCAATTAAGCTACCGTTTACTTCTCCCAGCCTCTGGATCCCACCCCCGCGATCTATACAATAACCTCTAAAACTGGTTAGACTACTCTGCTCCGCTAATGAAGAGCCACATGCCGTAACCAACACAGCGTTCCTCTGATTGAAATGTGTGTTGAGGAGGCACCAAAAAGTGCGTCACTAGTGTTGTTTGACTAATGATTTTCATATCCATGTTCATGTGAACAAAGGTCGTAACTACATGGAAAACTCCAAGGTTTGTGTATGCTATCTGAAAAGCGCGCCGCCGGTAACGATAACGTTGCAATGAAGCCCATCACTCCGTTACTAAAATATAGAAACAATCGTGCGGCAACGTCCAACGCCTCTCTGAGACTCACTAACGAGTCCGTAGTTAGTAAACTAACAGGAGTAGCTGAGATGCACGATAATTTATTCCTCGATTTTTCACTGACATCAAGTTCCACTGGCTAACCATTATGCCCAAGCTTACCCAGGCTTGATAGAAGTAATTACCATCGCAGTAAGTTCTATAACTCGAGTACTTAGATATCTAAACTGGTCCTTTACCGTGGCCCAGATGGCGAACCAGTTGCAATGCGGTCATGGCTGCTAAGTCCTACTTTTTTAGTTCTTAACCCATTTACACTAGATAAACTAGGGCATATATTCATCCACGTGGAGGCATTCCACAGTTATCCCCAGACCTAAGCAAGGTAACAATCAAAACCTCTGAAACTACCGCTCCATCAGCCTTATTTTACAGCATCGAGTACGATGGCAATAATTGTTATAGAAAACATTCTGAATTTTCTACCTGGTCTCCACCTTAGCAGTAGACTACAACCCGACATGCTGCGGTCCCAAATTTGTCCGACTTGCCATTTTGCGTTGCTTAACAATGGGACTGCGCAAATTGATGTTAACAAGTAGTCGTAAGCTTTCTTGATACAAGAAAAGCGCTTGACAAGGTACCACAGGCGGAACCATTAGTAAAAGTTACTGTGCCTATGTATTGTATGCGTGACGTCCTCAACGAACCAAAAGCACGCTTGTGTTTCTTCTGCGTGCTACCCCTTCTTCAATTAACTATTATTATCTCTCTTCTAGCGAGCAAAGATGACTCAAGCGGTTTAGACACAACCGTTCTGTAGCCTCCGGTTTCCAGATATATATTTATCCCTTAGCAGTTGTAAAGTTTCGGCATTTGGTTTGCAAACATCCAGACTTTGGAGTAGCTTTACTTGGCTCTATTTGCTGTGGTGCTGTTATCTTAACGCGCTTGCATAAGGTGTTTAAGCTAGCGCGCCGCTGCACGTTTGCATCATTTGTGCTGACGTCCTCAGCACCCATGATGTATGTTTGCATCCTCCTTCCTCTGCTTATCAAAACATAACCCTTCTTAGCTATCTTATAGCACACAAACATAAACCAAGTTGTCAGCGCAAGCCGCTCTTTAGTATTTACTTTCTAGATGCTAGTTATCCTTGGTTGCTGAAACGTCTTTGACAGGCTTATGAAGCAGTCCAGTTTCCTCATTTACTGTTCCTGGCGCAGTGAAGCTTAGCACTATTCAATTAAAAGCGTAGCGTGATTTGAGTACTACTCGCCGCTGCGCTTTAGATACATAGGTTCTGACGTATTAAACAACCTTGATGTAAGCCTACATTCAGCCCGTATACTGGGCTTTCAGCACTAACCCATTCCTAGCTCGCTGCTAACGGGCATATGTTACTCAAGTAATCAGCACGCTGCTGCTCCGTACAAGAGGTTCATTTATTTATTACTGGTTGTGACAACTTCAAGCTTTGGAACTGCATGTGTCCAGCATTTACACTAGCTTTACCTGGCGCAAACCGTCTTAGTATTGTTATCCCACCACCGTAGCCGGACGAGCAGCTGCGCGCTGTGGCGCATTTTTCTTGTGCTTTATAACGCCTTCAGTAATCTAAACCTACGGTTGCATTCGGCCCGCTTGCTGCACTTTCTTTATTTGGCTGTTCTTAGCGGTCTTCTAGAAAGCAAACTTGTACCTAGTGGCCCGGGTACAGATATACAGTTATCGCATGCTCAATGAAACTTCTGTGTCCCCGGCTCATGTAAGAGTCCAGCTCACTCACTAGCTCTGCCTAGCTTATGCCACCTAAGTACTTATTCCATGGCACCTTAGCATGACTTATGTACCTGCGCGTCGTTGCACCTTAGCCTTATGCTCTGACTATTTAACAACCTGTATGCTCGCTATCCGGACTTTTGATGTCCTTGCATAATTTAACCTTTTTAGCTCTCTTCTAACCAGCAGCCTTATCACATCTACTGAGCACAAAAGCTTTACTTGTCGGCTCAATACTAAGTTGTTAATTATCCTTTCCTCGCTGCTAGGTCTGCGACAACTGCACAGAGAGTGCTCTAGCGTACTCAGTGTCTCATTTGGGCTCGGTATACTTTGGTACCATTATTTTAGCACCATAGCATGGCTTACGTCGGCGCGAGGGTGCGCTTATATCTCACACGTTTTGCCGTCCACAGCAACGTTAATTTTGCTTGCACTCCGTCCGTCAAGTGCCTTTCATAAATTATCCATCCTTAGCTCACTTCTAGCGAAAAACACACAGAACAGGTTGTCAGCACGCAACCCCTTCAGTCTCCCGTTTCTAGGTGCTCAGCTAACATTAGTTGCTGCAACTTCCTCGGCACCAACCTATGTAGAAGTGCAGCACCCTCCCTCGCTTTTCCCAGCTCTTTGGGCCGCAGCGCTAATAAGGTAGCAGACTGGTGTCTAGTTTAGCTGTCTAGGTCCACTGAACATATTAACTTCACGCTTGAGTCCTAGTGTTTGCTGCTTTACCACCAAGTAACTTTTGACTATCTCTAGTCAAATCCGTTTATATATATACTTACTTATTCTGCAATCACTAGCGAATTATGCTGACGATCTGCAGTTCCTTTACAATTCCATCGCCGCCAGTCTTCAAACCATCTTCTTTCACTTCCCACACCTGCGTGGAAACAAATGAATTGACAATACGTGGATTGTTTACTGGTACAACGGTATTGGTTGTTATGTTGATGATAGAAAAATGCAAAAAAGGCCAGTGAGTTGGTGACACGTTCAAGAAACACTACCAGCATATATATTTCGTACGTTCTACAGCACGGCTTAATTCTAAATATCACAACGCACGACTTTAACAATGCTTTTTTCCAAGCCTATTCTTTGCAGTCTCTTCTGGTTTTATCTCACGTTGCGTTCTCTTAGAGGTTTGGAACAGCTTTATTGGTCCAAGATTGGAATGAGGAGCGGCTTTTACCTCTGCGACTGGAGGCAAATGTTGACAAGGACCTACGTGGAACCTGACTGTACACCGAAAGGATTCAACTACACGCACCAACACAACCGTTGTCCAGTGTGGAAAACTAGACCCACTCAAAAATTATGCCTCATCAGAAAAATCCAGAAAGTTGGAAATCTTTAATCACCTAAACGCGCAACCATACGACTATTCTTGATTCTCTTATTATGGACCGGTCTCAACGCCTAAAGCGGCCCTGAGCAAACAAGCAGAGGAAATTTGAAGTCATTAGGCTGCGAATAATGAAGTGTACATTCAGTCGGCAAGCTGCTTTGCTAGTTGTACATTAGTGTTCAAAAAGACTTACGGCCACACTTCCGAACGTAGTGTGTTCTCGCCTGACGAGCAATCTTCTTATAAACAGCCACAAATCTCCATTTAACCACTGACGTGGTGGATGTGTCTCACCTTTGAAAAAGACACTGCTCCGCACTGCTTACTGGCAAGTTGGCTAGCGTCGTATTTCAATATTTCCTTGGTCCTTGCGAGAAATTGCTACCATTTGTTACAAACTAACATTTCCACTACCTTTACATTGTCTTGCTCGTGTACACTACGCACCTGTGCGCACAGAATATCGCTGGCCACTGGCGACGGTATTTTACATGATTACTTCTTTAATGTCTGCAGCCAGTACAAAGTCCGGTCACTTGCTTCCATATCTAGCAACGTGTCTGGTGCGCATCATAACTATTTTGGCACACTGTGTATGCCTTATTTAGTGTGCTTTAATGTTTTAGAATAAATTATTTAGATATTTTTTGATTGATTTATTTATAAAAAGGTTCATCGAACACACTGAACCAATATAAATCAACGAGGCTGCTGAATTCAGGCTTCATGCACGCCTTTCCATAAGACCTCCAATGCTCCCCTTTTTAATATACTCCAAGCAAATTAGCAATTAGCCTTACTTTTACCGATTTACATTCTCTTTATACTGTGAAATTTTGTCGAATTATGGAATGAAATTTTGGTGTAATTACGTTTATATTGTTTCACTTTCGCGTAGTCCATCCCTCGTCACTACATGACACGCCTGCCTGCCTTAACGTATAGCGGGACACACGCTTGCTTGCGCGTGTCTACGTCAGTTCCTTGACCCGAATAACAACTTAAAGTTTATTGTGACAAATACCTTAGGATAATTCTATCGATGTTCCAATGTTGAAAAGCCGACAAACCGAGGCGTAATTCAGCACCTTCGGTTTGTACCCTGAGAAGGCACGTTAGGAAAGCGCTTCACACCGCCTTGGCGTGCACTGCTGGATAGATGGTTGCCCCACGGTGTTACCACGTTAAAAGCTAGGTAATTATTAGTTTGTTCTAAAACCTGTATACACATAGTAAGCAACGTACGTTTACGGCTTTACCTTCGCGGTGTCTTGCCACCGGACGACTGCGCCTACAGCTGGACTATGCATGGCTTGCGCTGCCCCGCTTAAAGCTCCAACCACACACCCCAGCTCCAGCTTAAATCTAAAAATATAAGACTTGGTGGCATGTGAATAGGAGCCACCTTTCCTAAACGGAGCCGGCCCACACTCCTTACAGGCCACAAATGAAAGCTGTATTTAGATATCTGTTGCACACAATATTGTTGCTGGACCGTAGTCCGCTCCACACTATGTACACGGAACCAAGCATTGAGCCCAGCACGGACGCAAAGTCGGTGAACCCCGTCTTTTCCAGCAAGAACAAACTGTCTCCTGTAGCCAATATGAACGAGGTAGGGGGTAATAGACAGGTAGACACCTTGTCAACAGAAGCATCAAGAGCCTCCACACCGGGAATATCAAACAACTACCGATAACACGAAACCATAAAAGTAAATAAAATAAATCGGATAATGCA
This sequence comes from Dicrocoelium dendriticum, assembly GCA_944474145.2. Classification (NCBI taxonomy): domain Eukaryota; kingdom Metazoa; phylum Platyhelminthes; class Trematoda; order Plagiorchiida; family Dicrocoeliidae; genus Dicrocoelium; species Dicrocoelium dendriticum. Next base: position 178,465,068 of record OX104063.1, read on the forward strand.
TGGGGATATGCCGACCTAGCGCTTTAATAAATAAGCACATGAAATAAATTGGGTGCCAACATATCTACTGTAGTTTCGATGTCAGAAGGTATATTTTGTCGCAAATGTTATCAGGGTTAACCACAAGTTGACTACGGGAACATAGGTGGCGTGTGCAAATTACTTGAAGATATTTCACTTAGGCAGTAGCCAGATGATATAACATACCCTCCACGCGGAACAAAGTGGCACAGCCTTCAAGCACGCGGTTAGTATAGCAAATGCGGTGTACCTACAAACACCACGCCGGTTCTGCATACCTTCGCTAAAGTACCCGTCGACACTTGGTTGGTAGCCCCGATTAATCAAGCTCAAAAATTTGTAGGCCTGCCTGAATCAGTCACTCGCCACCGCATGTTTGACAGCGCAAGGACCTTGATGTCGATAAACTAGATCCCATCAACGCCAGCCGCCTCAGCACCTGCTGCTTCTTCTTTGCAGGTATAAGTCTTTTTCCCGCACTTCGGCAACAGCCTTTATGATGGGATTGCGCCATGCCCTTTGATCAACCGCTTTGGCTTTCCGTAGTTCCCATCAAGGTTTGAACTTGGGTGGCTCACTTAATTCATGTTCCGGTACCAAAGCTTTGGTTGCCCCGCATTTCGCTTCTCGATGCTCAGCTGATCGTATAATATTTGTTTCTCTATTGGCGTTGAATCATACGGCTTGAATGACCGAGCCGCCTTAGGTGTCTCAACAAAAGTATGCAGTCCACTGCACACATACCACTTCGGTGCAGCACCGTGTCCGCAACTCCGTCGCACCAATCGATGCTCAGACACTGTCGCAAACACTGTTGATCATACCGTTTGAGGTGTCGCACATTCTTCGGTACATTTTGCAAGTTTCACTGATACCTAACGGAGCGGACAGCAACATGGCTTTGTACATTATTAGCCTCTTGCCAACACTAAGCTGATGGTTGATCCACACTTGGTACTCAGGCTTCCCGAATGCCTCCGCTGCCTTTGAGACGCGGAAACGGAGCTCACGGTAAAGCTGTTGACCAGTTGTCCTCCAACACCCAAAGTAGCAGAAGAGGTAGGTGATTTCTACTACTTTAAAACGAATACCGATATTCGACAAACTTAATGGTTACACATAAGGAGAAGGCTGAAAAGTAGACAGTTGTGCTTCTGTTCATTGTGAGCCAGTAATTGGCCGCTGTCGCTGGCAGGGCACCAAACATGTGCAGCAACTCATTCGCGTTGCTTTCAAAAAGCGCACAGTCCCCAGCAAATTACAGCATATGAATAGTGGACGCACACTCTAGTGTTCTCGCACAGCAACGACGGACGTCCAGCAAACCACCATCAATACGGTGCTCCACAGACACCGTAAGCACAAGCAGCATTAAACGCACAAGACGCCATGGCATGAAAATTTATTTTAAACAGGTCAGGACCTAAGGCACAGATTTGCTTCACATCAGTGCTAACTGCAACGTCATCCGCGACCTGTCAACTTAGCTGCACCTTGGCTAGAATACCATTGTGCAGACATACAACTAAGCTTACAATCTTACGCAGGCAACCAAACTTACACAACACCGAACAAAATGCCTCGCGGTTCACCGTCTTAAATGGGGTAGTGCAATTAATAACAGTAAGTACCAAGGCTGTTAAACTTTCTGCAACTTTCCTGCAACTAATGAGCCGCAACCACCATATGTGTAGCGCTGCGACACGAACGGAAACCACACTGCTCTTCCGCTACTTTAGTTTCCACACCTAAGCTATTAATCCGGATTCGGGCAACCACCCAGCTCACACAACTCAGCAGCTTGTTGCCACGACAATTAGCGCAATCTTGCTTGCTCCGCTTGCCCTTGTACAGTGGTAGAACAAGCGCATGCTTCGGCTCAGGAGACACTTCCTCAATCCATAGCCATTGCAGTAAGCAGTGCATCGCATTCACCAGCTCGAGTCCGCCGTGTTTCAGTACTTCAGGCGGAAGCCCGTCGACACCCACGCAATTGCCTTTTCCTAGCTGAAATAATGCTCCTTGAGTCTTATCCGTCGATAGCGTGTCCGCCAGACGCGCCGTCACATCGTGCTACTTGAAACCGTTCACTGTACGCTGGTCGATTACTGAACCGATGTGCAAGAGAGCGTCAAGGTGTTTTAGACAGATCTGCGTTATATCTGCGGTCTGTGTGTAGGTAGCGCCAACACTACTGTACTTCAGCATCCTCAGCGGCTCCGACCAGGTCCACACACCGCCTGCAAGGAGTCAAAATATTCCTTCCATCTACTTCGCCTTCGCAGACCACCATGCATATTTAAGGCAACGGAATTCTCGGGACGGTCGCCGGTGAAGTTTGCGAAACTGCCTATGCTTCCCCAAGTTACTGCGGTGTGCCACATGTGCAGCAAATGCTACGGTCTTCTTACCCCCAACTGCGCCAATCGCCGCATTGTTCGCATCAAAGAATCAGGCCGCTTACAGTCTGCGTGCCCGACGGTTTCCACGGCAGCAGATTTAACCCGGTAGCGAATGTAATGGCACTGGTCACCCACTGTGGCTATGCACTCCACATCACACAGGTGAGCTGCCTTTGCCTTATCCGAACCTTTACATTTCGCCCCAGTAACTATGGAGAGAAGGTAAAATTTATGCTTATTTACGGCAAGAGTACATAGACCCGCTTTACGAAAATAGACGAACAGTTTGCTACGCTCTACTTTGGGATCAGTTTCACACCCAGCTCTCCGCAGTTCACGGGTCACGCGCACTGCACTCAGTTCACGCTGACGTACGATTACATAATCGAGCAGGCGCGCGCGACCACTCGTTGGACATGTCCAGGTTTCCATACCTTCGGCCCTCCATGAAAACCGAATGTTCGTGATCTTCAAGCCGCAAATGACACACAGTGAGAGCAGCCTGTCACGGTTCACATTGGTTGAACCGAAGTCATGTAGACAGGTGACCTCTGTGTACACCGATGCGTCATGCACAACGCGCACCTTGAAATCCTCCAGCGGAAATTTTCGATCGTTCCTCGGCACAGACAACATCACGGAGCATAGTTGACTATAGTTGACTATATATACATATTAAAAATTGATATTAATCAGGATAAAACATAGTCGTCCCGTACTTGCTTATGCCTTGGAGCAACCAACCTCTTCGTGTCCTAAGCAACCAGTCAACAGTCGCGCGCAAATGCCTGTTGGTTCACCCAACTGTTAGACATTTAAGGGACCGGATATTAAAATTCCGACCCAATGATCACTTGCTACTGAGGCGGCGTTACCTAAAGAGTATAATGTTTATCCAACACCTGTTTCTTGCAACTTACCTTGCTCAGCAATCCGAGTCTCACTGAGCGCCGCAATATGGATGCTGTAGCGCGCTAGTTCCATCAAGTGAACTGCGGTGCCTAGCTTGGAGGGCGCACTCGAATTCCGATCCAGTAGTGCGGAAATGTTCTACCAACAGCTGCTGAGCGTTTGGCGTATAGGCTTACGGTTACCTTGGTGGGAAGTCGCACGCGGGGTGGCGGTTGTCCTACGGTAGTTTGCTTGACTGACTATACCCAGAGCCCTTGGCTCAGTAACCTGACCAACAAGGCAGTAGAAGGTTCGGAGATTGTCTTGCTGGACCAAGCCAGGAGCTCTTGGCTCAATAGCTTTACCCACAGAACTGTGGAAACTGATCCAGTCCGGGAATGTGATTGCAGCTACAAGATGCAAGCTGCTTGACGGCTGTCACACACAGCCTTTGAGGTACTGGAACCATTTATATTTTACAATAAATTATGTAAGGATATATAATGAATTAATAATAATCGAAACTAATCAATTTTACCGCATATAGAAATAAACCCATTTGTTCCCTAATATTTGAGCTACATGTTAGTAAGAGGTTTTTACTAGAAATAACGTGCGCCTTTAACTGAACAAAAAACATTAAAGTAAACGTTATATATATATGCAGCCATATATAGTGGATAGTGAATGTGTTGCTTTGGCTCCGCTGTGCAAAGTATAAAGTACTTGATTAGATATTAACATGTTTGATGAGTAAGTTTGAAGGAACCTAGGTTTTAAACGGCTTCACTTTATCATTAGTCAAAGTGCTACTATATGATGTGTTTATTTCTGGCCGTTGTGGAGCAGGTTCTCGCGTTGTTTTCGCACCTAGTACTTGCTAAAGTCAGGAACGTTCAACTGGAGCATGCTCTCATGAACTAGTGTTTTTGACCCTATTTTTGGCTATATATATGGTTTTCTTTATGCCTCATACAAACCAAGGCTAGAGACGGCCGTCTGCTGATTTGGGATGCCGCTATATCGTGACCAGTGCAGCTGCCACGGTTATCTGTACTGCCAGAGAAGATACAACCGTATTTCGTAACGGGGCTGTGTTTTTATTATGTCAAGCTTAGAATGAGATCTGAAAACACTTTGCATTAACAGCAACCAATTTTCGAAGATTCACAGTTGCGAGGTTTCATGCTCTACACTAGAACTTCATCTGTACAGTCTACATCAGTCCAAAATGCTGCAAGGTCTTCACTTGACACCATAAGCAAGGTTCAATGAGTTTGTCTTTGCTCCTGCTTTAGCGCTAATTTTCAACGCATGGTTCCGGCGGTACGAAGGTATAGTTAAGAATGAGCTGGTAACTCTTGTTGATGCATCGACCGTAAGACTGCTGCTACGTAAACTCGGATCTTGGAAACACGACCTATAATTCGATTACCTTCGGCCAAGCGTGGTTAAGCTTTCGCTTCCGCCGTAACAATAGCTTAACTTACGGGGATGTTTTGCGATCAGGCATTGCTTTACAGTAACCTGTACCATTACATTAAGATGTGCAAAAGGGCAGTCACGGTCTCACTGCCTTTGCAGCAACAGTGAAGCTTGTGTGTCAGAGATTGAAGCTGAAAGCACTTATTGCAGTCCACTTTGTGTGTTTCATAATTTAACGCAGTCTGTAACTTCCCAGGGATGCCAAGCTCTAACCCAGAATGCTCAAGCTGTTGGAGGGACACCGGAACTCACACTGCAAAATGACGTTGCAGCCGCCCAGTGAACCCTTAATTGGAAAGACGACAAAACTATCGGGTAGATACGAAGGCGCATTCCAATGATTTCTATGTGCGGTAGATATCGAAAATGTTTCCAGTCCATAAACGAAAGGTGTTTCTTCAAGACCTGTCGCCATCAGCATGTTGGCACTTCAGGGACTGGCATTTAGTTAAATCGTGTGCATTCAACAAGCAAATCTGCCAAAAGCAGCGTAGGCGTGTGCATAAATTTACTCCTTGCTAACCCAAGCCAACTTTCCGACCTGTACATTGTTGTGTTGTCAGGGGTTCGACGTTGCAGCTTAGATTGCGCCACGCGAGTCACAATACCCACCAGACGAGAAGTATGTTTGCGAAACACAAAACAGGCCGAGGTGGGAATGAATACAAAACTATACTGTTCGAATCACGGCTGCCGACTAGTTTAAGTCTAGAGACTTCAAACACCCACGGGGCGTGTAAGCGGTGCGACACAAGTGATAGTAAAAGCTGCTTGTCGACACAAAATAACACTAGTCCGCTTGTAACCGAGGCGGTTCTGACACAATGCAAACGGACACTTATGGGAAATTGCGCACGTAACCTTCACAAACAAGTCATTTTGCCTCACTTCTGCCCGCAGTTACCTTTGGCCTATGTGAACTTCTGTTTCCCCGTGCAGGTTACAAGATTTGGTCTGAATCTGTTGCGGCAACTGGATTTGCTTTTCAGCAGCGCAAGTTTCCTCGGAACAGGCCGTTCCGGACCTAAACCTTCCTCTTTGTTGAAGTAATTAGACCGATAGTTATACAGGTCTTCTTTCAAAGATCGACCTGCAAGTGTTGCGAGCATCTTCTTACCCGTTGTGGCCTTAGTCGGTGTTCACTTTTTGTCCGTTCCGCGTGTTGCGTATCCTCTCTGGTCTAGGTGCTGGTGTGCACAATGCATAAGAGGGCATTGAAATGAAAACCTTTGGAGTCGCGTATGTCTGGCATTTTTGTAAACCGCGGTCGCAGTTGCTTGGCATGAAGAACCCGTACTCGCCTACCAACGCGAACTTCGCACATTAATTTGCCGTGTCGTCCCATGACGTCACGTGGTATCCAGCAAATTCGACTTCCTCAATGCGAGGTACCACACTGCATTTCCAGTTCTAAACTTTCTGGACCGTGGTCCATACCGTGAATAGTACAATGCTTCCGTATCCGAATGCGTACGACGGATCGATGGGCTTCTTGGAGCCACCAGGTTTAATGTGGTTCTACGTCTTCAACCCCTGCGTGCTCCAGCGGGTGACTTCCCATTTGATGCATTGATATTCAGAATTACTCGATACTTAATCAAAAGTCTTTCCAATCTTACATCTAGTGTTTCCTTGTCCATACATTTTAATAATGCTCGTTTTATAGAGCCGAGGTACCCAGCTGCTTGCCGATTTGATTGGGAAGATACGGTGCAGTCCTCAGGTGTTTGATTCCATTGTGTGCGCAAAAGAGCGATTTGATATACTGTGAACTGTGATCCGTTAGCCGATATGATTGTCTCCAGCAAACGGTACTAATCGAGAACCCGCTTCTGTGCAAGAAGGATGCTGTTTGCGGTGTTTTGCACCACAATGACTCCATGCCACTTACTGTATGGGTCAACAAGTAGGAGAAAGTAAGTCCCCCAACTTTCCTAAAAGGTCTCAATGTATCCGTTACCAGGATGATTCGGGATGCAGGTAAAAGTGCAACGTTGTCCGCACCAGTAACCACGAAACACTGCAGCATTTGGAAAAGGATCACCCAAGGTCTGCTGGCTGACTATCCAGCATGGGACAAAACACGTAACTGCGAGCATGTGCTTGCATGCGGGCAACTCCTGCGTGGCCCTAATGAAACCGACTCAGCACGCTTCGCCTGAGTACTTCAAAAATGCTACAGCGATCCGCGAATATCAGGCAGGCATGGACTTCGGATAGAGCGTCGAGTCGCATGAAAACTTTACAAGGGTTTCGTCAGGACATTGCTTTTTCCAGCCTTGTCTCGTGTATGGCAATACTTCCTGTAGCAGTGCGTCTTGGTTGGTGGCCCGCTAAACAATATTTGCGTTTACTGGTAAGTCTTGCATGCCTTGCATACCATGCGGCTGTTAGCCATGTCGGTTTTGATTGACGCACTAACAGTATTCTTAGTCTCTCCTCGCACATTAACGATTAATATTGACAGGGCGTCCGCTTGCCTAATGTAGTCAGTTGACGAATACTTCAGGTTGGAATTGTATCCCAAGAGCAAGGTGGCCCATCTCTGAAGTCAACTGGCCGTGTAGGCCAGAATACCCATTTTTGATCTAACGCTAGCGAGTAAGGGTTGGTTATCCGTCATTAACGTATAACGCCCACAATAAATTATGTTGTGGAATTGCTGAACAACAAAGACAATAGAGAGAGCCTTTTACTCGATGTGGCTGTAGTTCTTCTCAGATGTGGTCTGGGCTTGTGCCGCATGCGCCAATGCCTTTGCTGACCCGTCTGGAAAGCGGTGAGACATGATTGCACTAATCTCGTAGATCGAAGCGTCTGTGGCCATGATGGTATCCAGATTCGGATTGTAATGAGTAAGCTATATGTCTGCTTTCAGCCGAGGTTCCAATTTCTCGAATGCCAGATGATACAGCCTGGACCACTTCTATTCGACATCTTACATCAGCAGATGATTCCAGGGGTTGGGGTAGACGATGCATAGATGGCAGATACTCGCTATACTGGCGCAGCATTCCAAGGAGCAATCTCATAATTGTGACATTCGCTGGTGTACGCAATCGGTAAATTACCTCAATGTTCTTGAGTCGTGATGTCGGTATGGTTTATTGACCATTAAGTTCAGGAACCTAATGGATTTCCACAAGAATTTGCAGTTGGCTGCACGTAAACGGAATTCATAATCCTTGGTTTGCAGCATTAAGTCTTTCAGTTGTTGAACTAATTCGTCATGTGTGGTGTCCATGGTGATGAGGTCATCCAGATAGGCTGCAGCTCCACTTACCGCAGTCAACCTGGCACCAAAGGCTTGTTGAAATATTGCAGGTGTGGTTTTAACTCCAGGCGTCCGACGATCGTATTGGTGCAGACCACGATGAGTGCGTTTGTGAGAAACGATCTGCTTCCATGTTTAACTTCTAGTCGTAAATAAGCCTCAGCCAGGTCCAAGGTTGCGAAGTATATGCCACCATACAACTTCGCGCACAGGTCGTCAAGAAGTGGAAGTGGATACTGGTGGGGTTGCAATGCATCACTCAGGCCAGTTGAAAAACCTGCACATAAGCGCATAGAACCGTTTGATTTCTTAATCACGGCGATTGGGGCCGCTCATGGTAAAAGGTGTTTTGACTGAATCACGCCCATTTGCTGCAATCGGTCAACCTCACGTTTAACAAGTGCTTGTAACGCATACGGGACCGGGCGCCGGGGTCGAGGCACTGGTATAGCACCAGGTAACTGAGTAGGCTTCGCCTGCACCTTTCTACAATTTCCAAATTCAGGTTCGAAAACGCAAGCATGCTTCGCCTGAAACAGTTCAGCAATGGTTTGACTTGAATTAGGTTGAAGAGCTGTAGGGTGCACCCGGACGTTCCCTTCAAAACACACGTTATTCACTGGTACATTAGGCATATTCATTCTGTCAATAAAATCAATGCCAAGCAGATTAAGGTTGACACAAGAAATTAAGTAGTGGTTCCACGGAGGCTCAGATTTGGAGATTATTCTCACGTAGTCTCACTATCTAAACTCAGTGGTTCGGCGGCTGCATTTTGGGCAGTCGGACTGGTGCGCCTCAGTGGTGGTTGCCAAGTCTCGTTCATGATGATCAAGAGATGTTGGTACTGTCCAAGGCCGTATTTATTTACAAGAACATGGGAACGTTAATATTAACGGTGAGGTACTTTCGTTTGCCGGCAAATTCTGCGCGACAAATCGCGAGAACTACGCTTGCATTTGCTCCTTGAAACGACATCTTTTGGGAGTTGGAGTTAGTGTACAAGTTTGGGGCAGACACAGACCCGCAAATCGTAAGTTTTGCAACGGAGTGGTTCTTTGTAACCTGGACGTATGCAATTCTGACAGAGATGCTTCTTGTAGGTAAAACATCGCCCAAAATACCATCCACCATAGTTCCAGCGTGAGGTCAAAAGTTTCTGGTTGGTTTCTCTATGGCTCACATAATTACCGCGAACAGCCCTGCGGTAAACTTGTGGTTAACCTTTGGGGCCAGCAGTTTCCATCATCCTGGTATCATGCTTTGAGTTAGGCAGTCTCTGGCATTCAGCAGCAATGTCCTTTAATGTCAAATGTGGTCCAGCTCTAACTCGTGTAGGATGCGTGTTTGCACATCGGCATCGACGTGAAACAGCAGAGTGAAAAATATGAGACTTTTGAACTGCTATGGGATCTATTTACGTTATTAAGACATTGCGAACGCATAAGTCTCAACACCAACAACATACATTTATACACTAACGCTTTACAAGCGGGAGGTACATATATAGGATTGTTTTCGCATGTTATCCGCAGTTACGTTCTCACTCTCGCATACAGTAATCAGGCCATCCCCCGATAATTTACAGGTATGTCAAGTAAATAACTTTACATCACACGTGCTATATAGTTCGCAAATCTTTTAAACATGGTTACGCTTTTTACACAAACCACGTACATTGTCATCAAAAGCAAAAATAGTTCCTGTGCGCATTAATGACAATCAGTTAATTCAACAAACGTAAGCTTTTATCTAACGTTTGGACAACAAAAACCTACGTCAGAACTTGCACGTATAACTATTACTTGATGCAAGGATAGACAATGTAAAGCTAGCGCTTTTAGTTTTCTTTCCATGATGTCACAAAACTTTTCTTCTTAATCTTCTGAATATGTAGCGGCGTGTCTCGCATAGTCGAGAATAAAATATTTATTTATTTATGTATTTATCCGCATACGCTTCCAACAGCGCTTGCTACTTAAGAATGAAATCCATGTTTGAATTCTGGTTAACGATAAGTTCGTCCGTTTTATATATTGTTTAGTTTTGGCGTACTGTAAGACAATACATGAAGTCTGGAGTTGTATCTTTAGTTCAATTGTAGTCGCAATGCTAACATTAGTAAGTTAGTACTATGTTGCACCTTACACCGCAATAATATACTGTACAATTTGTTTCTCCTCTTTACGCCCTATACCGTTTAAACTTGCATCCAACCAGTTTTATTTTCATGTGCAGTGCCATTTTACGCCGACGGTTGCACAACAAAACATGATACATGGTTAGACAAAATTGAGGTTTTCTGTGCTTACAATATCTAGCTGACACCCTAACAATTTTTTATCAAAGTTTCTTTTCGGACCATGTTCTATTTTATCAACCAGCACCAAACACCTACTCAGGCATCGCTGCTGACATGGCACCCAACATTTGGAATTTCGGGACCATATCCTTCGACTTTTGTCAATCATTTTAACGCCTACATACTTTTACGTTTAACAACCAACTAAGGTATCGTACTTCCTTTTCCGCATTTATACACCAAACTATGTGCATACCACACCAATTCCTTTCCTTTTCGGATGTACCCTAGTGTTTATGCTTATTAGCAAATTAGACCGACCGTTGTGGGGCCCCTTTCAAAAATCTACATCCTTTATAGCGACTGCAGCATTTACCGCATACTGTGCATGCAAACTAGGGTGATGCCAAGGGAATCATAATTAAGTCCCGCAGCCCTTAGTATGTTGGTTCATATTATCAGCACGTTTATCCGAAGGTGTACTTTTTCTTTTCCTTCACCCGTGCACATTTGCCTGCCGTCCGATACGGAAAACTCACAGTCGCTACCTTTTCACCGACCAATGTGAACCACGGTACGCGTTATACATCTCCGCTTAAATGAAAGATTCTTATAGATTTCTCCGCAACAATCTAAGAATATTTCACAAAAGCACAAATAACGTTGCAACGTAACATAGAGCTGCATGGAGTTTTGCTCTTTGGAATTAAATTAGTTGTGAAGGTGAATATCTGTTTTGCTCGGTATAAACGCCTGCCCAACTCTCGAAAAAATGGGCCCTTATAAGCAGGTTGCGGACGTGGAAACCGTGACGTTAGTGTTACTGGAAGCCTACACAAATCTAATGAAAGCTATCATTGGAACGGAGGTGTTATTTTTACTAAAGGGCCTCCGGGCTGAATGAGCTTCCATATGCTTTCACAGACGGCTTCCGAGAGTACCATTACGTGGTTATTATTCATTCTCCCTGAAGGCTGTCGGTTGCATGGCCTTTGTTTCTAACTACAATGTGTGCTTCAGAGAAATCTAGTCTACCGTGTCCGTCTAACGGACACGTTCAGAGCCATACTCTTCAGACGAAGGCCTCTTGCAGTCTATTCCTCAGCATTTGGTCTTATACACCCCAGCATTTTTCCGTGCTGAACCTTTACCCATCAATATTGGAAACTCTGGTTGTCCAACATCATAATGAACCAGCGACATTTCTTAAGCCGGTTGTGCTATCATTAAAGCCACTATTTGGCACTCCAGCAGATTAGCAAGTGGGCTAACCACGCGTTACGGTTACCCTTAGCATTGGCTAACTGAATAACTAGAAACGTTTGAGCACCATTATTTCTTAACTAGGTCAGCTATGCGAACTCAACCGTTTATCAGGCACCGAGGCCCCCATGTGTCCGACTTAAAGATGGGTGGATAGCCATCCGTTAGTTTTTGCATATATGATACTGCACTGGTTTCTGCTTCCTTCAATCAGTTTTTCTTACTACGGCAACGGCTCTGGTAAGATAAATCGTATGCACGTTAGCTGTTCGATTGCCAAAGCTAACTCCCACACCTGCTGTTTGGCCTACATTGGGAACACTTGCGTCAAACCTAATTAACAGGAGAGATGCGCCTCAAAATGCTAAAAAGGTTCACTATAATTTGCCCCAACGCAAACGGCGCAATAATACCTCGCTTTTGAAAACTATGGTAACTATACTCGGTTACACTACACCTACAAGCTACAGTGCATGGTTCGCTTCGTAGTAAGTCTCCTTTTTCCTGATACGTAGTTGCTTATTTCCGGCTACAACCTCTGATATGTGTCACTTATGATATCCTCATGTCGGTGGTTATCTAAAATTGTACGCATTCATAAATATTGCATCAATTATCTTAAAACTATGCTGCATTGATAAATTGATATGGGCTTAAGGAACAACGTGTCACCCTAACTATAACATACAGTCCTGTCATTTGTACTTTCGAAAATATAAGTTCCACCAACCAATGTTATCAAAAATTGTAGTTCCTAGCCTTACCGTGCTTTGTAACGCTTAATATCCACGTGAATCCTCCAGCTGAGGCTTTCCGGCATAGGATTAATTTAGCCACGTCAATGTGTCTCAAGTGCCGGTAACATACTCACGAGACCACAGCGCGTAAGCGTGAGCTTCCAGCCAATTTTTATGCATCATCGCCTACGGTTAGCAGGGCTGATTTTGAGCCAACGACATCGCCCCCAATAAGTACTGGTAATCATGAGCTAACTTGCACCGCCTTAAATACACATCCCTATTTAGAAGCGATAAGACTAATCTATATATCCTTTACTTCCCTTTCAGGCTGTATTTGCTAGCGAAACAAATCGGCCACGTGTAGCATAGAAAAATAATAGCTATACTTGCAATCATCGGGTGACTTACAAACGACTGCAAAATTTTCAGTTAATTTTCGTTTTAGCAAACCCTCGATGTTTAACTGGTCTACCGATTTAGGTCTCTATTATATCCCATAATAAGGCTAAGTAGCTATTTTATTTCCAGCTCCTCTGTTAGCGCAGCGCTTTGGCACCCAGCGTCATTATTAATAGGAAGCCTTAAAAACTTTTTTATTTTAAAAATATGATTAGTACTTACGTTGCTTATTTAGGTCAACCTATATTATATTTTTTATCTGTTTAGTTGCTGTCATGAAGTTTATTTTTAACCATCTCCTACCCATTCTACTCTCATCACTCTTTTCTCTTTCATGAGCTTGCTAAATATCGAGAAGCCTGAATGCGTAAAAGTGCTCTAGTGAAAGTGAAACTTACACTAAGCAATTGGCTTAAGGGTTTTGGCCTACGGTACAGTAACATTTCTGTAAGGATGCCCTTGTGTTTTTTGTTTTATTGAAGAACACGCAATCAAAAGAAACTCAACTGATGACGTAGGCATGAAATTCGTAAGAACGTCCGACAATACCATACAGTGTAAACTATCAAACTATGGTAACCCACCTTCAGCCATTTAGAAGGTGCAAATCATAATATTTATTTTTATTCGTGCAACAGCATGTAACTATGGTACAACTGATCTAGTCCCTTGCGGGCACAGGTTGCAGCAGATGTCAAGCAGCATTTCTTTTAATTTAGGTTCGTATATCTTCCGGTTCAATTACGCGCAGATAGTAGTTATTATGCTACAGGAAAACTGACTACACACGGTTGTCAATGACGCCGTTGTGGCAGCAGACGGTTTTATTTTCCACTGTGCTGAGTGCTCATGCAGTTTTGCAAACGGGGTGGTGGTGTTTTCCCCTTTATTCATTCTTCCTGGTGCTCTTCAGAAACAAATATGTTCTGGCAGTATTTCGCAAGGTACCGACTGCCCTGTTCTAAGATTCATGACAAAATAGCTAATTGGATACAGCTCCATTTTGCTGGACAACTTTTAGATCTCCCTCAGTTGTCCAAACCATGTAACAGACAAAGGGTACTAAGACTTCCTACCTGCCATCCTTGTATATATCGATTATTTCCTATGCATGTTTGATAGTGTGTTCCATAAGTTTGACACCACATTTTGCAAAACGCTGGGACTACCGAACCGTCCGGTTAGGACCAATCCTGGAATTAGTGCTCGTTGCCAATCTGGAATTTTGGTTGCCTAATATGCGGGCATCACTTTGAAGCTATGATCATTTGATGGTTAAGCTACCTCCTGTCGACTACACTAAGATGAAGTACAAGGACGTCATTCGCTGCACGAAACGTAAAATTAAGCGGTGACAAAAATAGCAGGTTCAAATAATTGCATTGAGTTTGCTCTCAATGCGCTTTTCCCAGTCCCACTACTAGTTAGCACTACTTGGCCCAGTCACGTGGTCTAACATTTGATTACCGTTCGAACACTTATCAAGTTATTGGCAACGCGCATATGTACGCATCGTTTTTCCTACATACCTTCCGGCGCTGCCCTGCTTTTCAGCTTATTGGAGATAGAAAATTTGGTGCCGCTTGTTACCGATGTCTTTGCATAGTACGACTCCTGCATTTGTCTGGAGTGACTCTGCGCTTAACCCGAAGGCAGGATGCTGCAGAAACTGAAAAATAGGTTTTCCGGATAATATTTCTCTGCTACTCTTGCTCAATCCATCCGTGACGCGGAAAACGGGGGATGCTTTAAATCATTCGCGCTTGCAAATTGGCTTAGTGGGTTGACGTCGGTTTGATGCTCTAAAGTTGCAGGAGCAACCAACGTTGATAGAAACCTTTATGTCCCTCGATAAACATTGCGGTGTTTCAGTAAATTCTTACACGTCTCGATACACTTTACAGCCGCTGATATATGCATCAGCTGAATCAGTGGGCGTATTCCATTTCCGCCTTGTTTGTTCTGTTTGGAATTTTGCCTACCATAGTATTCCTATGAAAAAAGCAGAATAACTAAGCCACCACAATTGATTTCTTTACCCGCAGATTAGCGGAGCCCAAAGGAACTCTTAATGGTGTAGGCTGCAAAGCCCCTACGCGACAAGGCCTGTGACGTGGCTTTCCCGGAGGTCGCAGTCAAAAAATAAAACAAACTTTGCTACCATAACACAGGAGCTACTGAAATTGACCGTTTGATTTTCACACCTCCTCTGATACGATCCTCAATTAGAACTGAATTTTAGCGATGCTTAAGTGATGCAAATCTTGCAAATGATAGATCATGTCCTACAACGAGTGTAAGCTACCGAAATTGCGGTATGCCCGGTCATTCAGCTTAGGTTGATCGTTCCAGCGCCATTCCTTTATTTGATAGTGCAAATAACTCGTGAGCTTCTTCGGTCACTAACGAAAAATTCTGATATGGCGTTAATGAATGCAAACATCCGCTTTTGCCTCCAATACCACAACCGTAAACTGACTTCACTAGCTGTTCGTTGTTTTGTTTAAAGTTAGAAACAAAACAGTTTGTCTTGCTTTGGAACTAGAATCCGCGCCACCAATCACAATTGTACCATATTATTTTTACAGCCAGCATGTTAGGCAGTTAACTGTACATCCTTTTGCTTACACTTTCACAGCTGTTTAAATAGTGCTGTGCACATACTCGGCTTTGGTTCGGTCACAATTATTCTTTTAAACAGCATGAAGCCCACAATTGAAATTACGTTTCCACAACTGATAGTAAAACTTTATTGGGACGTACTACCATTGTCTTGAACAACTTACCACCATATGTCGGCCGGATAACTATTGCTAGCGTCGACCATCATTCGTTACGGACCAGTTACCTAAATGCCTTTCTTCCGGTTATTGGTAATGCCAAACTCAACACACTGCATTTGGTTGAGCGGGGAACACCAAGCGTTCAATATTTCATAACCTAGGTATGTACTGCTCTCCAAACTAGAGCCATTGTCACGAGGTTAAAAAATATTGTCACTGAAGAAGTGACAGAACCCATACAACATTCTGAAGGGGTTTATCCACCAGTTGCAGTTTAAAAAGGTTGGTTTAATACGCGTATGCACCACCTTTGGAGCGCTTAATCCACCTACAGTTGTAGACAAATTCCCGTTGACTTCGCTCGACGAGTTGATAGGTACTCTTTCAAAAGTCAATTAGTTTAGAGGTGGATATGCACAGATCACCGCAAATTACTCCAGTGTGCAGACAATTGGTCGCTTTCCTCATGCAAGGCATTTTATATCAATGCAAAGAGTTACCAGTGGGCCTAATTTTGGCCTTAGCAGTTCGGCAGGATGTTATTATTCTGTCGCTATCAGAGGTCAAACGGTATGTTGTGCATATGGACGGTATTTGTTTCTTTGGCAGGAAACCCATCATACTTCAGGAAAACGTTCATAACTTGCTGCGTAAACTTAATGAAGTAAACCTCTGCCTGAATACCAGCAAATGTCAGTGCGCTTAACAGATCCAGTTCATTGGACATGTTATTTCTATCTCAGGTACTAAGCCTAATGTGCAGAACAGCAGTACTATTCCCGACTGTCAAAAACCATGCAAGAATACCCAGCTGAAACATGCTTCGGGTTTGTGATCTTAGTTTTTTCAAACAGCACTTCTTTGGATGCAGCATAAGGAACTCAAGCAGCTCTAGGTGAATTTACACTTTGTCTGCAAGCCGCTTCATGGGTACATGACAAATGCATCCCAACGTCGAAGTACAAATTGTACATTTGAATATTTAACTGATTACACCTAATATTTTTGTACAAATATAGCCCTGTTACTTAAGTCCAGGGTATCCACTGCTCGGCTGCGGAAACGCGCGGATAGGCGCTAGGAGGTGCGTTATTGTCATGTGCTGACCCAATTTTGGTGCACATGGAAATACTTACGATGGGGTGGTCAGTATCAGATAAGTAGGATCCAGCAATAGGCTTCAGCCGGTAGAACCGTGCGTACTGTCCCATGCTGTAGTCTACGTTAAGGCTACCTCTTGCTATTTTGGCGCAAGTCATTGGATTCAAGGTCGCGCATGGATGGCTACGGAGGCGGATTGGTGCGGAGAAGCGTCGCAACTTTCAAAACACGGTTTGTTCAACGCCTACGAAGGCGCCACCGCTTACTTCAGTTCGAATCGTGCGTAGTAGCGGGTAATGTATAGTAGTAGGTTCACTGTGCTAGGTGTACAACCGTAGCTCTACGCATTGCATCAGTTCATAATTATTCAGGCGCAGTATGTGCTTAAAAATACTCGCTGATCTCAGGCATACCTTACATAGCGTTTAACGAAGCCGTTGATCTATTTTCTCAGTACAAGGAAACTACAAAGCCAAAAATGCAACAACGCGTGTCTACGACTCATCTGATATTAAGGCAGGTTCCTGCTTCAACCGAACAGTTTCACTTATGAATTAAAAAGCAAATTCTAGTAGGAATAATTTATCAAGCAGAACATTGCTATAGCTCCCCTTTTCACGGTTTTTGTATGCATTATATTGAGCATACATGATATTGAGCTGCACTAGACTCACTTATCATTGATTTATCCGTATTTAAGACCCAGGGCTCTTGTAAAGCTGCTAGTAGGGATGCAAAATCACCCAAGCTTTTTCTCAACTACAACGTGACCTTGGAAATCAATAACTTGTCCGTTTAACCTTCTGTTACGGAGTTGCACGTTGCCTGCATACTGGAATCAGCCTCTTGTCGGCCCTGTCGTTAAATGCTTGCCAAGCAGCTACCAACGCAATGCAGAACTGTAGGCTGGATTATCGTTCTGAACAAATTACTCGGAAAGCTGGTAAGAAATGGATTTAAAAACCATTTGTGGACATTAGCAGCTCAGTCTATTGAAATATGACTTTCGTAGACGTTATTGCTGCTTAAAGAAATTACTACTGGCATGCGAGCGGTGGGTGAACGTTGTAGTTCCGGGTCAGACCATGAATGCCCTGTTCATACGTTGTAAAAGCCTCTGGTACCGCCTCACTTTTATTACAGCTATAATCTTGTGGAGCAACTGGGCCTATGCACTGATGGATATCTGCGTTAGCAGTAGGCTGACAGCCATACGTCAGTATGAATACAATCATCCCATTCTGACAGTCCGTCCTCAGGAGAGTTTCACAGGAATCAGTGCTTGGCCCAGTGTTATTCTTTTTATTTAAAAGTGAGCTGTCCCAAGGCTTAGGCAGGTCGTCCCTCATTTTAGCTGATGACTTACAATGCTGGTGCTGTGGGCCTAACCGCGATGTTTCTCAGAATGTACTACTGGCCCACGGCAGACCATGTGCCTGGCCCTTGCTTTGGCCGATAACTATGAAGTATGCCAGCTGTACATTCCTATGCCTATGGCCATGGGCTCCCCACACGCTAGGTTCTTGGGTAGCATGAGCTAACGCAGATGTCACAGCTGGCTGACCTATGTGTTGTCCATGCATCCGCTTTCAAGTACACAGACCACTAAAAGTGGTCGCAGGGAAAGCTCTCATAATGTGTTGGATGCGCATGCCGCTCAGGTGCATTGCGCCTGAAAGGCTCACCGAGGATTTCCGAAAAAAGCTCTGCCCCACCTGCGATCTATCGTCCACACACGTCCACGTTGCTTGGTTTGTCAGTGGATGGCAGTGAATTTGGTCATAAAAGGTTGGCACAGAAACGATCGTATGACTGCGGCACCTGCTACATCCCGAGCGTTTGCGCAATCTCGGCACTTTTGCTTCATTACCATCGTCGTTGTAGCGCTCTGATTCTGGCCTATCGTATACTGATACAGAAGCTTGGCACTGCTTTGTCTTCACCGGTTACTACCATCTGGGCAACCGACGATCCTTCACGCGTCACGACCCGATAGGGTTTAGACAAAACTTGGACTGTCATGCAGCGTACTATACTCCTAAGATGTATTATTTGGGGACTTGGTGTCACCACAAGCAGTGCAGGAGGTTGAGTATGTACTCGACGCCATACGCCTGCAGTTTCAAGCTCTCCTACACAGCTGAAAGGTTGCTGCTGGTTATTTTTTGTCCTTACAATATTAGTTCGATTTCTGCCGTTTTGTTACTCCGCCTTATCACTCACTTCTTAAGTGGCCAGCAAAACTTGCACCACTAATGCATGTAACGTGGGCCTCAATGGTTTGACTAAGGTGTGACTTGCGATTGTTGCGTTAGCTCTCTAAGATTATCGAGAGCGCAGTCGAGTACCCCTGTAAAGTAAGGAAGATTTTACGAGGGAACGTACACGTACTTCTCTAGCAGTTCCCGTCCCACTTGAATTCGAATTCGGGATCCGAAATCTACTGGTTTGCTATGAAGCTGCGCGGGATGGCCAACAACTAGCCGTTAAACGCATAAACTAGAAAAAATATGCTTGCGCAGCTACATAAGCGGCGGTTCCTAGCAGCCGACATACTGCATTATCGGCAGGGTTACGTCGTGCGTCCCATATTAGCGGGGGTCGACTCTGCCCACATCCAAATTTTGTAGGGCTGCGTTTGGTATGCTTAAAGAATTCATGAACAGCCTTGATTCATTTCCACGGAGATGCTGTAGTCCTTTTGATGCGAATTATCATTGTCCCTATTCATGTACACACAACAGGCTTAATTGACAGCGCCCGGAAAAGTATTTTTATATCCGCTAGCAATTAAATTCACAGTAGTTGCGCCGAACAACTTAAACATTCCCGTATGTTCTGGCATGAAGTTTACGCCTCCGTATTCTACTGCTGTAAATAGGATATGGCAAAAAAGCAATGTATTACGGTTAGCTAATGGCATTCAGGTGGCAATTACATTAACTCCAGGAAGAAAGTATGTGACCGTAGCAATTATTTTTTCAGTGAGCTAAGTTGCCGTATGCCGCATTGGTGCTAACGGAGCTTCCCTGTTTTGGCTTCGTTTTGCGCGCACCTAATTCGCAAATATCTTTGCCCACTCCTAAGCGAATCTGAAGGTTGCATTAAGGTTTTATGTATATACGTTGGCTGTAAGAACACTAAGAGGTCATAAAATTAGTTGTCGTTGTGCTTTGATTACGCTTATTGGGAAGCTGTCTTGCATTGGATTATTGCATGCTAGAAGCTCAGCAAACTTTTATGCGGTGTACATCCTTTCGGCTATGTTGCTACCAAATAAAACGCAAGCGACGTCATTCTTACTTAATAGACATTTTATTTGTTTTGATGATGCGATGTCTTGTGTAGCATATCTGTATTCGTTTGGTAGTCGCATAGCACACCGCCTTTTTCTATTTTGGAGCCACTGGCACAACAAGCGCAAGGACACCATTTAAGGCAAAGAACGACCGAGGATTTCACGGACTGCTACGTTTGCTTGCCCTACCTCTTTTTTCCTCAGTTTTCGCTTTTGACCTTGCCCCTAACCCAACTACTTGCTTTCTTTAGCATGCAACTCTTACCCGTTTTCCGATGTGTGAAGGCATGCAGTCCCTTTGGTTTGGCTGCTTTTAGTTTAGTAACTGTTCCTATTTCCACCAGCTTCGAGAAATGATACGTTTCCTTGTTATTGGTGCTTATTTGCTTGCAAACTCACCCGTCTATGTTAATGTCTACTACACATCTCTCGACCCCGCCTGTTCACGGCAGCGGTCCGGAGAGCTAGATTGTATCCCTTAAGGCAATAGTTAACATTCGACTTTCGTGCTGCTTGTCTTTGATTATTTTCTAACCTAATATACCGCGCTCCGTTATTTTGGAGGTACCTAAGTTGAGGCCTGTATGGGTCAATAGGGGCGCGAAAGGCAGCGCCTGTTAAGAGGGGAATAAGGTTGTCGGTCCACAGGCGTCACGATCACACCTTAACATGTAAGAGGTCCAGCGGTTTTGCTTCCTGTTATCAGTGCCCTCGTAGTCCGCCCCGGCATCCTTACGTGATTCCTTAGCTGCTTTCCTTACTAGGCGGCTTGATCGTCCAGCCGTCCACGAGGTATTTATTTTGCAGCATAGCTTGTCGCACAAATTGGACACGGAAGAGCTTGGAACGCCAAACTGGACGAATATTACAAAGTTGGCGACCCCGCCAGCAGCGGCAACAAGGATTACCGCTTCATGTGTAAAATGCAAATTATGCCGTAAGCTACCTCGAGAGTAAAATTGTACATTATCCTGAACACACTGTCAGCTGGTACACAGTATTTGGAGGTATGATGTTCGTCCTCTTGTGATTGCTGAATTCCGTTATTTATCATGGGCAGGTTCGGATACAAGCCTTAACCCAACAGTCCCCTCCATAGGAGTTGTGTAGTAAAGTTTATGAGCAATGGGAACAACAAGCCTGGTAGTACCTTGGCCAGTTTCCCGAAAATGAAAGGTCCTCTGCATTTTCAAGTCTCCTAAGCACCCATGCTTATCACACGTCCGCTTCAAAGGATGTTGTTGCAGATGTGGTGATTGGAACAACTTTTACCTAAGTGAAGGCCGTACTGCAACCTTCCATACATGAGTGGGGATGGGTACGGCAGTTCCGCGCTTGTGTACAAGGACGCAGGGAGCAGTACATTATATTTGTTACCGCGCTGCGGAAACTTGATACGCTGGCTTACCAACTTGCCGACAAAGCCATCTGCGAGGAGACCTTTCTCCAGTGCTTCAAAGCGGACTAAAATTAACGTCAGGAGTGCACGTCGTAGTTGTGACCTAACGGACGGTGCTTGCGCTTGCTCAGTGACTGGTAACTTAATTTGTATCACAAACTTTTACTTTGTGTCAACCATTTTATACTTTTTTACATGTAGTTGCACAAACCTAAAAAATTCTTCAAAATATATGTTCACTTGTATCAACTTTTACTCATGCAACGGGAATGTTTATGAATTTCTTATTCCCTAAGAGTTGAAAAGCTCCTACTTACTCATCTTCAGTAGACTAAAAGCGTCAACAGTACGCAAAGAAAACGAATGGCTTCGACACTATTGCTAAACACTGACCATCGATAATAAGCGATATGCGAAGTAAATAAGTAATTAAACATTGGCAATGCAACACATGTATACATAAAGCTTTTCTAGTTTAAACGGACACAAAAGAGCAAAATAAGTAAACAGAAATGCAACAGCTTGGCCTGCGACACATTGGGTATTAGTTTTGTACATAAGTGTAGATGTTTACGTAAGAAGCTAAGTTGTAGCGTTGGCATCTTTCGCAGACGTAATTTTAGCGAACGCTGGGAGGGAATATAGATTGCTCCCTGATTCGAGCTGAGCACTGGGACAGAATTTCGCCTTAGTCGGTTCACCGTATCATCTCGCATAGCACGTTGCTTTCCGGGTGAACCACTTAGCAAAGCCTTTGGCTGAAGGTCGAATCGTCCCCCTGTCAGTGGAGTCACATTGGCAGTATCCTTGTCCAACCCTCCAACTAGGAAGAACACCAGTAATAATAAACCCATAGTGCAAAGCCAGTCAAACCGTGGCCTTAAATATAGGGCTGCGTTATCTGCTGCCTACATGGGGTAAATAAGCGGATAAGATACCACTAATGACTTTGCGCTTGGTGCCTCTCCTTCAGTACACTAGCTGTTTCCGTAGCAATTAACCCACTACTTACTTCAATCCAGCTCGCCATCACTACTACAGCAAAACAATCGTATCCCACCGCGCAAAGCAATTAGCATCGGCGGCTGAAACGTGCTCACACTGTTTGACCAGAATACGAGTAAGCCTTCCGAGCAACGTATGGTACTGGTTGTGATGAAACACGTGCCATACGGGATCAAAATGGTTGCACTCGGCGATACTTGGGTGACTGACCAAGACAAGCTGCATGATGCTGGTGATAGTTACACCTTCCGCTGGGTGGAGAAGGCCATCTCAGAACCACGTAAATATTGGGTCCGAGTTGCACTACCAGAACGCATAGAAGACTAACTGGTGAGGCAGCCAAATGATATCGGCTCACTACTGATGACACACCGGCCTCGATGAAGAGTGCAAAGAACCAAATTTATAAGAGCTTATGGCCCCATGGCGTGTTATCCTGATGACTCTAAGGGTCAATGCTACGTTTAGTTGACCTCGCAGACACGCTCTAGGCCAAAAAGCGACAGGCTACTTTATTGTGTGAGCATATGCGCGTTTTATTTGTGTGCACGAACGTTCTTGGGTTGCATGGTATCCTCACAGCCTAAGGAAACGGTGGGGGTACCCTTACTGTGCACCACGCACGGCTTTGTGGTTGTTTACAGATATACAAAAACATTGCTGTCTTAAAATTCGGAACCTTAGGAAAAGCCAGTTCACAACAGTACCTAAGCTAAACGCCGTTTACTGGAGGCCATACGCTTGTCCTATATGTCGGACGCAATGAAAGAAGAGGCTGCATCGTATTTGCACAGAAAATATCCGGCCTGCACGTACTCTAGGTAACACCGTGCACCGGCGAACATAACTGTAGCATGTTCCGTATAGCATGTTCGTTTTACCGACAAGTTTTCGGGACTGAATGCGAATAGCAAGCAGAGATGAACAACAGAAGTGTAAACTGATGCAACGACGAAGCTTCGACGAACGAAATAGCAGAACGAAAAACGGAACAAAAAAACGTGCATGCGGCGACACGACAGGAGCACATTTATCCGGTACATGCGTACACAAACAAGTCGCTTTGTTAAAGATAGAGGACAACGATGGTTCTATCCTTCGCCTCATCTAATTCTATATATATCAAAATAGGAAACGGGAAAACGGCCTTAAAAGTAACATATAGTTTAAACAACCCAGTGTAGTTACACTTTGGAGCGTCGGATACGCCAATCGCGATCAATGGTCTTTTGGCGGTGTGCTTGTGGTACACAAGGTTGCAGGTTGATA
>OX104063.1:178489052-178511133 GCA_944474145.2 Dicrocoelium dendriticum
TCCTGTACATCAAGAATGTTTCCGAACTGACAGAAACATTGCTAAAGTCGCATGGAATTTCGGTGGGCCACAAATCGAGTACAACCTTAGGGAAACTGATTTCCAAGCCTAAGGAAAAACTCGATTAGAGCAACTAAAACATTGTTCGCTACCGGATCAAATGCAGGGGATGTGACAAAAACTAGTTTGGCAGGATGCTTCGTACACGAATCACTGAGCACAAAGCGGCCGTGAGAAGACATGTTCCGAATTCACTGGTTTCCGCACATGAAGCTCAAGAAGGCCACCACTTCGACCCAGAAAATGCGCAGATTCTGGCGCGTAGCAGTACAAAATATGCGAGGGAATTTCTGGAAGCACGGTATTCCACAGCTAATTCAATTACCCGACAAATTGAACTGAACGCAGCATACGCCACAATACGGTCGATGGACCATCACCCCAATCGGTTAAATCGAGTGGATCTGAATAATAGACAAACGGCGCGGACGTCATGTATGAGCACTATAGTAAGCAGACAAAGTTCACTATGCACAAATCAGAGAGGTCAAGCTCAAAGATCAGCAACCTGTCCAACAAGCTGAATACGGACGGATGTCCTAGCCAGTAGGAATGCTCTCCTCCGCGACCAAACCCAGGAACATATAAAAGCGCACATGCACAATGCTCGACGCACCCTCACCGAGGCTTCGCTACGCTACGCTACTTGCTACATGCTTCTCAACAATGCATTGATGATGTCACTTTTATTGGTGACGAAACGTTTGCAACAAACTTGCCTAACTCAACGAACAGTTCGACTGTCACCAGAATAACCTAAACTAGCCATTTTTCCACTGATTCCAAACACGAAGTGTTTCTCAGGCACCAACTGGATTTAACGTTACATCCGACCCATAAATAACAATGCTCAGGCACTTTGTGACATTACTCGCCAAACTTGTCACCGGACTGTTTCTGTTGCTTGGTTATGTGTTATCACTGGTCATTTCCAGGCTGCGCTGAGCTGGTGCTTCCGCTCACTGATCACTCACTTGGACCCAACGGCGACTTCGTTGACCCTACTTAGCGTGAAAACCGTTAGAAGTCAGCATACTAGCATCAACCTTCCTCATCACGATGAGTCACTTCACTGGGAGCATGTCTCCGTTTGACGATCGATGCCTCAAACGCAGTATCAAACCTGTCCTTCAATAATTTTCCAAGGATAACTGCCAAGCACTGGCATGCTTCTCCCAGCATCTTCAGGTAGCTGTGACAAAGCACTTCATCATGAACTGCTTGCCGTACCTATTGCTTTCACTACAATCAGGCGCCCTGAAACAAAATCAGTTTAGGAGTCTCACCAACAAATACCGCTCATTTACACCCTTTACAACCTGACACCACAAAACATTCCCGTGAATCGCGTTATCTGCGTCTCGTCTCACAAAATCCGGCGAATGTTCAGCACGGGCCTGGCATGAAGAACGTTGTGGTGCTCACGTTATGAAAAGCAATCTTAACTTCCTAGCTCGAATAACCCACCTGATGAGTTCAAACCGAGGAGCAACTGTCGGCCGTGGATTGCATGCATAGGAGAGAGCTAGTAGAGAGCCAAGCGGAGTCAGTGTCCACATACAACGCGGCAAACCCGCACGGTGACTACAGTGCACATCAGCATGCCCGGAAGCAAGTGGGCGGTCAGCTGCGTGTGAAGGCCAAGCACACGAACGTCGAACAGCGTTCGCCTATTCTGCCAAATTTCAGCGTCAGGCTATGCCGCCGTGCAGGCAGGTTAGCGCATTGTACCAAGCTTTTAGCATGGCACATTTTCGGAACCGTGTGCTGTGTATTCAAGTTCACGCGCATGAGGACGCTGCTTTTGCGTTGTTGGCACTCTCATTGTCATGGGACGTTAACGAACGGGACACCGGTTGGAAGCTCCAAACATAAACGACAGACCGTCCAATGAAAGTAATCGTGCACCACCATCTGTGTTGCGATGATTTCTCCAAAATGAAATCTTCCAATGGGCGACTTGTGCTGCCTGTCTAAGGAGGAGATCCTAGCCACCACATGCTCCCAAGCTTAAGTCGTAACCAGTGCGGACGGACATGCAAACCATCACGTGAAACGGTCTGTACTTATTGACCGCTAGCCGCAACCTGGTGGTAATCTATTTCAGCGGGCTAACCATAGGTACGATCGTGGCGTAAACAGGCATTTTTCTAACTGCTATTCCCCAGTCCCTTGGATCTGAGGGAGTCAGCCAGGCCTGCATTTACGGTTGATCACACATACGCCGTGTCTATGACACTGCACACCCTAAGCTGAATCAGCAATGACTGCTAGGCGGTTGGACGATTGTGTGCTATTGTTTTTGCGACGACCATGGTGGACGTTCAGACTGAAGTAGGTAGAACAACCTTAAGCTTAACGACGAATGTTCTATGCGTGCTTACTACTATAACATTTGATGACTAAACGCATTGTCCCAAGTAGCAGGATTTCTACTGGGGTGGGAGCGCGACCTTAGTGTTTGTTTGTCTCCAAGCCAATAGGCAAAGTTGGTGATAAGTTGTCGCCTCAATGTCAACAGGTATGGCGTTATGTGAATGTCATAGAAAGGACGCAAAACCTGTATTCATAAGATAATTAAGCTTCACTTCCATATGGTCGACCAAAGGGGTAGAGACGCTTTGCCAAGTTTCTCTCCAAATGGCACCATTACGAGCATAGTAAATCCAGATGAAACCTCCCTATTACTTCCATAGACTGGAATTTAATCCTCATGGAATGGGCAGTACTCAACAAAGCAACACCTAAAGGGCTACAAGGACTACCTTATTTATAAATGCCACAGCTTCCTGCAAGAAAAAAAGCAAAGGTCGATAATTAGTGGCGGCGCACGCATTTTACTCGCGTAATTCAGGTGAATACTTGGAACGGACAAACACTGTTGCCTCACCCGCGAGCGTTCCTACAGCAAATTTGCAATCATTTACGATTGCAACCGCGCCCACTAATCCTGATATGGACCACTGTTTCGGCCAGTTCCAGGAGCAGATATGTGTGCACGCTGTGACACATTGTTATCGATTTGGTAAATACTGGAAAACATTCTGTCATTGGGAAGTGGGTAGCTCCGGAAGCATTGTTGAAGAAGGAAAATTGCTCCAAACCTTATGTCTACGATGCGTATGCAGTGCTTGTTATCGGGTCATAACAGGGCGTAGGGTCACCTGGTATTTCAAGCTTAGCAATCACATGGAAGTTAAGTGTAAATGTTAGGTTGGAACGCAGGATTGACCTGCATCTTACGACCTTTAAATAACAGCAGATCCATGGGCACTGAAGCGGTAATGGACTACCGAAGTGGCCCTTAGGTGTGGAGATGAACGAACACTCACTAATGTCATGTCACCGCCGCACTAGGATCCTCCAATGGCTGCAGATCCAACAGTGCTCTTACCTACCCAGCGAACTTGCCCTTGGTGTACAATGAGTCTATTACCTCAGTAGTACATAGCTACACTATTCACATGAGTATATCGCTCGCTAAAACAACACAGCATGGAAACTTTGTAGCTATAAAGACTTTAACCATTCCATTTGCGAACAAGTCCTAGCTGTACCTCCTTCATACGAATTGTTGTATTGGTACTGATTACCTGTCTCTGCCAAAACAATCACATGCATTTCCTAAAGGAAATCGCGCGCGTATCCATTCTCCAGATTACTCGCAGTGGCACGGTTACTCTATGCAAACCGTACCATGTGTGATTAATAGGCAAGCGAGCAAGAAAGATAACCGCACAGTCTACCCGGAAGCTCTCAACGCTTCTCTTCTAACAGCCTGCAAGCGTTGCACCCTCAACAAAAACAACCAATCCGCTTCTTATTACCATTCACTTAGATGTTATCTCGCTCGCTTGGAAGTGCAACCTGCTTACGCCAGATTGGCTACGTGACTAATCACGTATTATATTTCCGGTTGGCTGGTCATGTTCGACATCATAGAAGTGTGCTGGTACACCGCTTGCGATCAACAGATAGGCAACCGACCAACCAAGCCAATTGTACAGCGACCCTGTAAGCCTGCTACGAGCCTTCAGCTCGTTTTGCACAAGATGAAAATCGTTCCAACATGTGAGCTTGTTTAACATCATCGGCACATTCCGTGCCGCACCGATGCGTGCCAGAAGGAAAGCCGACGCGTTCCCAGTGAAATCAAACCGTCTAATCGACATGATCACAAGCGGCCATACGACTGCACGCGCGCACAGCGTCACACTTGTTACTCTTCCCTTTGGTGTAACCGCAGACTCGACTCCAAAGTGGACCGCGTGATACGCAGCGGACCCATGTGGTCCAAACCACAAGAGAAATTTACTCGGCCACAAATGCGGACGGACAGGTAAACTACCAACTGCAGCTATCGATAGTATTAGTTCACCAGCCGTTTCCTTGTGGTGATCAACAGCCTGGCGATAGGTCACATGGTCCCGTGCTGAGCCATTGTGGTAGCTCGTATTACACAACTCATGCATTGCAGCGGAATTACCAAAGTGTGCATACGCGGTTGACAAATCGCTCACGCCATAGGATAGACGGCGCGCACTCAGCCCAGGCATGAAAGAGCACGCAGTAAGTTGCTTTGGCAAAGTCTGCTCCGTCTTTGGCGAATCCACCCATGTCGAATTCCAGGCGACCCTAGGAGGAAAAGGAATTTAGGGGGGCACAGGAGCCACGTTGTGAAAGTTGGGTTGCTATAACAGGAGTGACAAATTCATCTAAAACTCTTCTGAGTTTCTCTCCGCTTACTAAGCTCCCCTGGTCGCTACCGGCGAAGGAAAATGATTAACTGCGCGCTAGTTGATGTGTACGAAATTGTGAATCCAGACCGGGCAAAGTTTCCGTTGCGGAGCTGCTAGATTCCCTGTTAACTTGAGCAGATTTCGTTGCGCTCCCCTCAAACATACAATCCCTATACGGGGACTTAGACTACGCAGCTAACAACGGATTGGTCTTCAGGAATTTGCTGCTATCCACAGTGAACCAACTGTGCTTCACTCGGGACACTATGGTCAGAAAATTGCGGCAATAACCGCACAAAGCCACACGTACAGCAGGAGTTTTTCCCAGGGCGCCAACACTGCCGAGAAGGAATTCCCGTTGGATCTCACTACAGCGAGGTTAGGTTACATCTTTTGTGTCTGCAGTCTCATCTCGCGCAAACGTTTGTCGGCTATGTCAGGTTAGTCTATTAAGGCCTAAATTCGAGTGCCTACCCTGTTCGCCTGGTGCATTAATTTTAAACAAAGTTGGTTCGGTCCGTTATTTATTAAACCGATTTACTGCAGTTTTATGTATTTATTTATATTCCGGTGCATCTTTGAAATCTTGAGCGTTGTGGGGGAATAATCACCTGTCAAAAGGTATGAAACAGTTCTGTAGGTGCAACGGGGTTATCATCTGTCGTCTAGTAGATACAAACTCTCTTCTCCATATCCGACACTTTCCTATTATTCGTTGCACAGTTGATGCTCAGTAAACGCAAGCCAAGTCAAATTAAGCTTTATATATCCAGATGGGTACATGTTCAGCACTTTAAAATTTGAACAATGGATGAGCTGAAATTGCCATCAGAATTAATATTCTTGGAATGGATAAAAGGACATTGTGTAGAAGCGCCACTTGAATAAACAATGAGCGTAAAAGAGCAACAATGCAACCGCTTCGGAGCAAATAAATTAAAGCCAACGCTACAAACTAGATTTTCAATCGGGACCGCCCATGTTCCCGTAAGCAATATCTTTCAAAGATTAGGCGAAGGACAGCTGTGTTTGCTGCATTTGCTCTGGTCGTTTACGTGTGCTTGACGCCCTGATTTTAGTTACTTTTCGTATCGCCAAACCGAAGCTCTTGAACACCGACGGATATCACGTGGCCAAACGCTGTGTGATCGCACACTACCTCCTTTCCTCCTTTGGCACTCGTAGAGAGGACACGGGTGGGAGCGCACGAAAGTCCGATCTCAGTAGTTCTTCCCAGCAGCCGTAGCAGGTCTCACTACCTGGTCCGCAGAAGGCTGGCTGGCGACGGAGAGTCCGCAGTAGAGCAAAAGGTCACCCACGGTTCCCTTCCAGGAGGGGGCTGTGTAGCGACCTGGAGTTTGCCCTATGGTGTGTAAAACGTTACCAATATATAGCTTCATCTGTACACAGAGAAATCAAGCAGTGTGTCGGTCGCTGGTAGACCACTTTTGTCGATTTCTGGTCAGTTCCGGAATTCGGCCACCGAAAACAACCTCCTGCGCTATCGGAACGTCCCTCCTTTCATCTTCCTAGCTAGCTTCGTTGGGTTCCCTTTTAGCTTAACCAGCATGCACGTTGATGCAATAAACGTATACTTGGCCTTATTTTTATTTGTCATTTCGTTTTCCGTTTGTTGGTTATACGCATATAGCTTCCGTCCATCGATTCCGCTATAACCTGCATTTTACTAGGCGATTTCTGATGGGTGAATTAGGGAAGGAGCTACCCACGTTCTTTTAAGTCAACCTCCTTAGTTCTACTAGGGGGTCACAACTTGAAAATGTTAAAACGCAGAAGCCGCAGAGTTCGTCCTGCTCTTGCCCTATCAACCCGCGTTATAAATGACTGGAACAACTAGTCGTAACCGGTGGTCGATGCCCAGCCTGAGGAACGTTTCAAGCTACCTATGGATTCTTACTTGATGAGTAAGCTAAGACCATACTGCTTCTAACCTAGCCGTTAGAACCCCTTGTAGCATACGCTTCGCGCCTATTCATGACTTCGGTGCAATTATCAAGAAGTGAAAGAGCTGATAAAGAGATTCCTTTCTGCTCTCTGCAATCCAGGGAGCTAACCAAGAAATCTCTGCACGATGGGTCCAAACCGGGACGAAAACTTCGGTCATGAAATACAGGGAGGGGAGAGAGCCACACCGAAACCCTCCATTTCGGTTATAGTCCAGGTGATCGTATTGGTAGCGACTGATTTCGAAGTCAACCCAAGTCTCACCAAAGATTGCGTGTCACAATCAATGACACGCAACGTGTACCCAAAAACTTTAACAAAACGCTCTTTAGCTAAGTCAAAGGTACAGCTCGATTTGTTAGCTACAGACACAATACAGAAAGGCCATGATTTATTGGCTTTCTGTAAGCAATCATCGGTGGAGTTGGTTCCGATACCACAAACATAGTCTACTAGCACAATCATCTGTGATATCTCCACTGGACATACGCGTCTACTGGTGGCTACTACACTTTGGCAATCAGTCGTCTATGCGTCGTACCACCTCACTCAGCATGGGGTTAGGGATTCAGGCAAGTCGATTTAAGATGCGTTTCTTTGGCACCACACGCAGCGAGACGGCAGAAACTATACATACAACTAATTCAACAGGAAACAAACCTTCATGGACAAGTTGCCGTCTCAACTGAAAGTCACCGGTAGTCGTCGCCCTCATTTACCAAGTTTCACTTTGACATCGTAGGAGTTACACACCGGGCAGAGGTCTGGTCTACATATTGAGAAGAGGGGATCGCGTTAGTAGTTGACCCAAGGCTGCTTCGCTTCTCGATGTGTCTACAGCGACCAAAACGTGCTCATTCGTCAAGAGTTCGATCAGTTCGCATGGATATCCAACCACTTGGTTCACCTGCCACAGTCCACAGTTCGAAGCAACGAGTTTAAATGTTTGCTGTCCCTTTGTCCTCATTGATGTCGTTAATCTACGCAAACGCTCTCTCGCCATTAGGTAAGTCCTTAAAAGGTTACGCCACGTAAGAATATCTTCAGCTTGGTCTAACACGATGGTAACCGAGTAACTATCATCGATGACCGTCTCAACGTTATCTATATCGAAACGGAGTTGAACAACGACTCCTGTCCCCCATCCGCAGACTGGTGGACCTATTAGATTGCGGAAGAGATTTCCACCCTAACAACAAACATTGCAAAAGAGAAGGCGCAAGCCGAGCCCTGCGACACTAACAAGCCTTAAAGGACTACTTTGTCTAACCGTAGAGTTCACTTGCCAATACGCTTTTTAGAACCTTGGCTTTGTTCGTTGTGTTTAACAGATTTTTCAGCTACTTTTCTGTAGCACAGTTTGAATACCGTAAAAAAGCACGAAACTTTGAATCTTCAAGGAGCGTGTGTTTCCATCTCTACGGTGAGTAACAATTACATTTTTCTGCACTCTTTTGGTACTGTACATCAACATTCCGTGTTATCTTTCCTTTTGGTAGGCAGAATAATCGCATCACTGAAAGGAACCAAGCCTATAAGCCCAGGTGGCGGCCAGCCATCCCATTTGGTTCTTTTGGTCACTTGCAGAGACAAAATAAAATTAAGAAATGAAGCACTATGCACAGATACGTCGTTTAAGGTTTTCATGCAGCATTAACAACACCGGTCCCTAGTGGCCGTGTATTGTAAATGGATACAAGGGAGGGCTGTTTATTAAAGTATTGGTGTTAAACCCATTTGCCTGAGAGTTATAATATGGGCACTAGATGGCTCCAGAGACCATCTTATTTTTAATGAATCATTTGAGGCTTTAGGTAAAAAGGATAAATTACTGTTTTCCGCCGTAGTTGCTAGCGGTTTGCTGTGGGAGCGCAGCACAGATGCTTACTACATGCTTTGTAGCCATATTCACTCACCTCTTCATGTTGGCAGCCAGTCATTTAGCACCAAATTCCGCTTTTACCATTTTTCATCCATCGCAACGGAGCAATTATTTGCGTCCTTACACTAAATTTTGTTCGCTTATTTAAATGCATACTGAACACTGTTCAGGAGATAAACTCCATAACGTAATAAAATATAACTATTGTAGGAAATGGATTATGGATCATTTATGCTAGGGAATTATTTTTTCGCCTTTAATGTTTGAATTTGATTTTCTGCGCTACAATCCAGTGAAACGTTGCCGTCCTTAACTATACGTCTACTTTTTAATATGAACGTACTTACAGTCAGCGTCCTGGCTGGCCGCATTTTATGATTCGGGCCGTCTCAGGTAAACTTAGTTGGATTATTTTCGGAAAGTCTAAAAGTTATTCGTAGTCCCTTTACGGCTTATGCCTTACATAATAAATACAACACGATTCTGGTTAGCATAGTCGATACTTTCAGTTAGATGAATTGCAGTCACCGTTTATATTAAGCTTGTATAAAATATTCTCCGAATGACGGAAATTCGTGCTACATATACATGAGTGGGACATTCAGGGGGCATAAATAGTGGCCACTCGTGGTGATGCAACGTATACTTTCGGCCACTCGTACTATGCATAAAACTCAAGAAAAGATGAGTATTGCAGTAACCTACTTCTCCGCTACACTTTTTTGTTTTGTTATTGACAGGGATACAAAATAAGAGCCCGCTATCTTACCATCGCATTACTGCTCCCCAGCAGCTAAATCTGGTTCATCCGGTAGTGCTCAAGGCTGGTCGAAGATGCATAGACTTCATGTAGATCTAAAGTGCACCCATCGTTACTCTGGTAAGAATGGGCTGGGTAGCTCCCCGAAGAGTCCTTCGATGCTCAAGTTCGTTCAAAACATTTAATTTTACCATGTACCAAGGGAATCTATAGCCATGGTTTGTTTTATGCCACTGTTTAATTAGCTCTGCTGACATTCGCAAGTTTTTCATCTTCTAAGCATGCCTGCCTATCCTTGCATTGCTGCTAGTTGGAATGTGCTCAACCGCTAGCCTGGAGTATCGTGTCGTTATAGTCAAAGGTTAAACACCCCGTATGCAGCCCGTGTTACCGGACTGGTGGGCTTGGCCTGGCAAGTGTTCTACTTAAAACAACCACATCTGATTGTTTATCAACCGTTCAACTCGGTGGCTAGGTATATTCAATTAGTAAAGTCGTTGCGCTTTGTCCATTCGAAGGAAGCTGTCTAATTCACCGTCGTTAATCAAGCACCTCGCAGCTTTTAACCACTGCATAACAGCGACGCCATCTAGTACAGTCAAAAGTAGAGCGATAGGTTTACAAATCCACAAGCGGTTGCCTGTCGCTGCGGCCTCCATTGAAGTACCACACGGTGCTGGTGAGCATGGCCGGCCTAAGCAGCGGCACACCACCCATATGCAGTGAAAATCCGAAGTAACAAGACCGGGAAGCACGCGGATGAGAGCCAGGTTTTATCGAGGAAGCTAGCCTACACTGCTTTCAAATGCACTGCAGTAGCATCCTTGTCTACCTAAGTAGGAGATACATGCGTACTAGACGTACACATAGCCTTGCCCAGTTCGTAGCCTGTTTCACAGTGGATGGTTTTATTCTTTGAACTTAGCCCGGGCGCAACTGTAGTGCAAAATGGCATCCTCGGGCAATGACCAGCTGTCTCGCGTAGCCAGTATAATCGATGTAGGCCTTTTTCGACAAGTAAGCACAAGGTCAACCTTCATGTTAGGCGCGGCCACACTGGGGATAGAAATGCAGAGCCAAACCCCGTAAATCATGCATACCGACACTCAAGCACACATAAAGCACAAACGCAGAAATAATATGACACCACGACCGCATCGATCGCATCATTAGCCCGGGTTAGGAAATGGCGTTGAATAAAAAGTAAAGTACTTTTCAAGCGCTGCATTTATGATCGTTTGCTTGTCACCTGGCTCGTTACTACTTTGATGTCGGCTCAACGTGCCCACACTGGCGGGGTACCAGGCCAGCCGGATTAAGGCAATGGTGACCGCATGTGCTAAAACAGTATGCAGTAAATGTAGCTAAGCTAGACCTATTCGGCCCCTGCCGCTTACCTAAATAACCTTTCTCTTCTTTACGTTACGATACGTACGCGCGTATCTGCACACCGCAGGTTTGCTGTGGTCTTGCCAGTGGTTAACATGCACCGTTATTGTACCCAGCGGATAAATTTCATATTATTCTGTAGTAAACTCACTTTGCTCATCCCCTGGTAACGTAGCTTTGGTTTTCCTGCATCCTGCTGTGACACAAATTTGAACAGGCAGCAGCAGATCCGTTAGCCTAGACCTACTCCAGCCACCGCAAGTCCGCAGCAGGGTTGCACATTCCCATGCCTACTGGTCACCGCGATACAGCACCACCGTGTTTGCAAGTCCGTAGAACTAACGGATGCACAGAATACGACGCAAGCAACGTTATTTAAAGTGCGCCAAATAACTGACCTCGCTCGGGTCTATGCTCCACTTTTCGCTGACGCAGAGGAGAAAAGAGCAAAAAACATCAGTATAACATCAGCTACGGCTCAATAATAAGCTGGTGTGTAATCCACATAGCAATTTACAGTGTTTCAACCAATGTTTACTGAATTGAAGCAGGAGGCTTTGTGAAACACCATCTGCGCTTGCGCAGATACAAAAACCTGTCATTGTAAAGAGCAAGCGTTAAATTTCATTTCGGCAGTGTTTGTCCAGGAATTTCATGAGCTCCGAGGCCGGCTGTGCCTCAACTACGTGCGGTGGCAGGTTTTCCCATTTATACATCACTATCCGTTCGAAATATTGTAATTTGGGTAACCCTCATCAAAACTGGTACTACAAGCCACCCTCTAAAAGTGCATGCGTTGCTGGTTCCTTAGGTGGTAGTTGTGCAGGGTACACTCCATGGAACCGAAATACGAATGTGCTTTAAAGATGTTGGTATTAATATAGCTTTAAGGCATGCACAAGCCTTCCAACTAAGGTGACAGAAAAAAGGTCCAAGTCGTTTAGGTTGCATTGACAGTAATTTGAAAAATGGACGCTGAGCTAGAGAGAGCCGGAGTCATGTGGTGCAACGCGTCCGCGCTACGTGCAAGCGACACAAAATCGTCAGCATACAGCAACCTATGTAGGGTTGTCTCAATACACTATGGTCAACACCACAGAACAATGAATGCTCAGCAACCCGCCATCGATGCAGCTGTCTGCACGGACACAGTAATTACAATAGGATTTTAACGCATGTAAAAAGTAAACAGATGAGGCTAAAACAATGCATTACTTCAAAACAGGGACAATATCGAAGTTAACCGTGGTCTATTCACTCAGCTGTACCATCACCTGTATTCCGCTGGACAGGAATGCAAATAGGCTGACCAATTTATTCGGGCAACCAAACCTAACCAGTGCCAGCAACAGTGCGTCGCGGTTCCTTGTGCTGCATGCCACAGCGGCGTAGGCAAACAGCGAGTGAAATCGCTTATACAGTTCTCGGCATTCTTCCGACATCTTATGAGCTGCAAATTTCAAACGGCACGCACCCTGCTCATCTGCCACGTGTGCATCAACGACTTGAGTCACGAGGCCGTCGAGCGGAATTGGTGCGGCCCTATTCCCGACACGACGCAGCAAGTGGATTGCACGATACTGCTTGGTATATTACGTGCCCAGTTTGCGCCTGTGCACTAACAGTACAACTGCGTCTCTTAACTACGGTGGTACAATTCCTTCAAACCACACGGTTTGTACCAAGTGCTACAATGCATGCACCAACGATTGGCTACCGTGTTTCAGCACTTCTGACGGTATCTCGTTGGCTCAGGCAGCTTTGATGTTGCGAAACTAGGTAGGACTTTTGTGCTTCTTACTTGGCCCTGATGGTTTGGTAAGACACATTTTATCTGATCCCGTTATTGTTAACACCTGTAAAAATGTTGTCCGGTCAACCTCCCGACGGTTGTGCAGGTAACATTGGATTTGCGTATGCCATACCTGTCTACTCTAGAGCTTGTGCGTACAGGCAAGACCTAGGTTAGCATCGACCATTGTCTCTTCGATTGCGAGATGATCATACGTTGTCTTCTTAACGTTAGGGACTTACGGCGTAGCATTCCACCTGTTCCGATTTCTCCGTCCAGCATGCAGTGTTTCGGCGGCGCGGCTCCCACTTTTACCGTTCACTTTTATGCATTTTACTGTCCACTGGGTCCGCCATACAGGGAAAGTAAGCTGTTTACTGGAGTGTCACAGGAACACTTTTATGCTTGCGTTTTAGCTGTAGAACGTTCACACCAAAACGGTCCTACTTGCACCGGCACTGGTCATATTCAAATGGCGGTTAGTTGACGCACTCTTCAACTTCGTTTTGTTATATGTCTATGTCTCCATCCTACCCCAAGAATACTCTTTGGATTTATTCGCAGTTAGCTGTGGGTGCTGTGAATACGCGCAGAGCACTGCAATACAGCGTAACAGACGAGATATCTTTCTGTTTCTACTTAGGTAGTAGCCGTAAAATTATTGTTTTCGATACTCCCAACAAACCACCTTAACAGAGCTGTAATCAGTGCTCCTTAACCCACCGAACCTCATTCTTGTTTGTTCTTTGAAACTAAGTCCCATATATGGTTTATCGAAACGCTAGCGTTTAGCGTGCTCCATTGTTTTCTCGACAGCGGCCATCACCTTTCCCAACTATTTGGTGCCACAATTCTCTGACTGAGGTGGGTATCCAGGGCCTTCTCAAATTCCACCGTCTCCTTGCTAGTATCTATGGAACGAACAGTAAATATGTACCGATGCAAGACAAGTAGGCAACACATAGGACTTACGAGTATTTAAGCAGAATTCGTTCCAAACCGACCTCAAATCAACACCACGCTCAGCTACATACATTATACGCGATACAAGCAGTTCATGCGAGTCACACTGTCGTAGAAGAACATAGACGTCTACACTTTTGCATCCCAATTTATGGTGATTTACACGATATTTTACGTCACCTTATAAACTAAAGCTCTCAGGGTATCGCTAATACATAAAATGCACTTTTAACACTTTTGACCACAATGCCATTGCGTTGTGTTTAGGCATATTTCATTTTGCCCCCACAAATTAGTACGTCTTATTCCTTAACAGCAGACATCATCGTCACTATAAACGTCAGCTAGGGGTGGGAAACACCTCAGTCACTATGCCGCAATACATAAATGAAGAAGGGAAATAAATGCAAAAGTTGCCTGCCGGCTAGGATACCAGCAAAAAAAGGCACGTTTCCGGTAAGCTACCAGCCTGTAAATAGGTAAAAAGACAAAAATATTACGTTACTTTTTTGTAGTTTCGTCGCAGTTAGGCACAGGCAGACAGCCACCACACATCCAGGAAAGCGGTAGATTGCCGTCTCGTCCTATTGGGACTCGTCAGTAGCGCGATCCCGCCGAATCCTTCCGGATTCGAACCCACGACCTTACTCTTGCGAGTCAGCGACATGTCACTGAGCCATGGGCGACAGCGGCGGACCGCCATGACTGATATCTAACTGCGATATAGCGCGGCTCATTCTCTACTGTCCTGCATGTTGTGAATGTGCAGAGGACAGGGCTGGCTCCCAGAGCAACGACTTCCTTGCAAGCCGCCACCAATCGAGGTGGCATGTAAGCTGCCAAGGCGACTACTGAGTACTTGTAAGCAGTAGGGGGATTTAGTAGTTTTTATTGTGTAGATTCGTCGCAGTAAGACACAGGCAGACAGCCACAACACATCCAGGAAAGCGGTAGATTGCCGTCTCGTCCTATTGGGACTCGTCAGTAGCGCGCACAAGCCGAATCCTGCCTAGTTCGATCCCACGAACTTACTTTTGCGAGTCAGCGACTTATGCAACTGAGCCATGGGCGACGGCGGCGGAACGCAATGACAGGTATCTACCTGCTATATAGCGCGGCTCATCTTCCAATGTCTTGCATGTCATGTATGTGCAGCGGACAGGGCTGGCCCCCAGAGCAACGACTCGCAAGAGTAATGTCGTGGGTTCGAATCCAGCAGGATTCGGTGGGTGCGCGCTACCGGCGATTCCCAATAGGAAAAAACGGCCTTCTAGCGCTTTCCTGGATATGTGGTGGCTGCCTGCATGTGTCTAACTGCGACGAAACTGCACAAGAAACCTACTAATTGCCCCTACTAATTACAAATACTCAATAGTTGCCTTAGCAGCTTACATGCCACCTCGATTGGTGGCGGCTTGCAAAGGAAGTCGTTGCTCTGGGGGCCAGCCCTGTCCTCTGCACATTCACAACATGCAGGACAGTGGAGGATGAGCCGCGCTATATCGCAGTTAGATATCAGTCATGGCGGTCCGCCGCCGTCGCGCATGGCTCAGCGACATAAGTCGCTGACTTGCAGGAGTATGGTCGTGGGTTCGAATCCGGCAGGATTCGGCGGGTGCGCGCTACTTCCGAGTCGCAGTAGGACGAAACGTCCTTCTAGCGCTTTCTTGGAGGTGTGGTGGCTGTCTGCCTGTGTCTAACTGCGAAGAAACTACACAATAAAACCTACTAAATCCCCCTACTACTTGCAAATACTCAGTAGTCGCCTTAGCAGCTTACATGCCACCTCGATTGGTGGCGGCTTGCAAAGAAAGTCGTTGCTCTGGGGGCCAGCCCTGTCCTCTGCACATTCACAACATGCAGAACAGTGGAGGATGAGCCGCGCTATATCGCAGTTAGATATCAGTCATGGCGGTCCGCCGCCGTCGCCCATGGCTCAGTGACATAAGTCACTGACTCGCAAGAGTAAGGTCGTGGGTTCAAATCCGGCAGGATTCGGCGGGTGCACGCTACTGACTAGTCCCAATAGGACGAAACGGCAGACTAGCGCTTTCCTGGAAAGGTGGTGGCTGTCTGCCTGTGTCTAACTGCGACGAGACTACAAAATAAATCCTACTTTTACCCATACCACTTACAAATACGCAGTGGTCGCATTAGCAGCTTACATGCCACCTCGATTGGTGGCGGCTTGCAAAGGAAGTCTTTGTCCTAGGGCCAGCCCTGTCCTCTGCACATTCGCAACATGCAAGACAGTGGGGGATGAGCCGCGCTATATCGCAGTTAGATATCAGTCATGGCGGCCCGCCGCTGTCGCCCATGGCTCAGTGACATAAGTCGCTGACTCGCAAAGTTAAGGCCGTGGGTTCGAACCCGGCAGAATTCGGCGTTTGCGCGCTGATGACGAGTCCCAATAGGACGAAACGGCCGACTAGCGCTTTCCTGGATGTGTGGTGGCTGTCTTTCTGTGTCCAGCTGCGACTGGTCTACCTAAACTATCTTCTTATATCCCAATACTACTTTCAACTACTCAGTAGTCGCTTTAGCAGCTTACATGCCACCTCGATTGGTGGCGGCTTGCAAATAATGTCGTGGATCTGAGGCCTAGTCCTGTCTTCTGCACATTTAAAACATGCAATACAGTGGAGGATGAGCCGCGCTATATCGCAGTTAGATATCAGTCATGGCGGTCCGCCGCTGTCGCCCATGGCTCAGTGACATAAGTCGCTGACCCGCAACAGTAAGGTCGTGGGTTCGAATCCGGCAGAATTCGGCGGGTGCGCGCTACTGACGAGTCCCAATAGGAAGAAACAGCGGTCTACGCTTTCCTGGATGTGTGGTGGCTGTCTGCCTGTGTCTAGCTGCGAGGAGACTACATAATAATACCTCCTATATCCCACTACTACTTACAAATACTCAGTAGTCGCCTTAGCAGCTTACATGCCACCTCGATTGGTGGCGGCTTGCAAAGGAAGTCTTTGCTCTGGGGGCCAGCCCTGTCCTCTGCACATTCACAACATGCAAGACAGTGGTGGATGAGCCGCGCTATATCGCAGTTAGATATCAGTCATGGCGGTCCGCCGCCGTCGCCCATGGCTCATTGATATATATGGCTGCCTCGCATGCGTAAGGTCGTTGGTACGAATTCGGCAGGTTTCGGCGTGTGCGCTCTACTGACGAGTCCCAATAGGACGAAACTGCCGTCTACGCTTTGCTGGAATTGTTGTGGCTGTCTGCGTGTGTGTATCTGCGACGATTCTGCACAAAAAACCTACTTAATACCCTACTACTTACAAAAATGTTTATGTTTTACGCTGGGAAATGAGATCGTTGTTGAATGGGAGAGCAAAAATATGGGGTGGGTCAAAGAAACTCACAGCACGAACGGCATTGAAGTCGACTTCTTGCCATGTCAGCAAGTGTGTCCAGCCATACGTGTTCATGGTCTTTCGGACCCCAACCAGGGAGCCGAGACGCTCCAACCGAGGCCAGCTCAGAAGTGATGGCCTACATTCCTCTTTACCAAGTCATCGCTTGGCCACTTCTCTTCTTCTTCCATCCGCATCCCCGTTGAGCACACAAGACACGTCGTGAAAGTAGGTGGATCGGCAGGCGCAGCACGTGGCCCAGCCAACCTTGGCGGAAAGCTTTGCATTTCGTTGGTGCAAAGCAAAGCCCGAAGCGGCGGAGAGCCAATGCTTATCTGTCCAGCGCGGCTTGGAACGTCTGGGAGCTCAAAACATAGGGCAATATCCTCTGCATACTCAAAGTCAAGTAGTCGTTCTCCTGGGAGTAGCTCCACACATCCCAAGTCATGTCCTGTAAATGCACTCTCCATGACTTCGTCAAAAGCGAAGTTGAAAAGGAAAGGTGACAGCGGACATGCTTGTCTCACACCGCTGGAGATACTGAAGGGTGGCGACAGCTTGCCGTAAGCTCGCACTCTGCCAGTGCTTCTCGCGTATAATGTTTGGATAATACATATTTCTCGGGCGGACGTTTCCTGAGTAGACAATTCCAAAGAGCACATCGATGAACCGAATCGAAGGCACCTTTTATGTCGAGGAACACGACTACGATGGGCCGCCAATATGTGTGGCGGTGCTCCAACAACTGCCGCAGGTGAAGATGGGGTCGATGCAGCCACGACCACGACGAAACCCGGTTTGCTGCTCACGAATGTGGCCTTCACGAGCGCCACGCAGTCAGTAAAGGGTTATGGAGACGAGTAATTTGGTGGCGATGGAGATCAGACTGATGCCTCTATGATTACCCCTTTCCGAACATGAGCCTTTTTTGAATCTGGGAACAATACCTGAGCGGCCCCAGTCGGTCTGGGCAGTCTCCTGCTCCCACTGTTTCACTGTTTGTTCGTGTAAAGCATCAACAATAGTAGAGCCTCCGAATTTGAAGTGGGTTGGAGGAAGATAACCTGGTCGCGCGGCTTTGTTCAACTGCAACTGTCCGATCCCACGCTTGACTTCTTAGCAAGAGGATGGAGCCAAAGGGATAACCCATGGAGCAAGGCGAGCACTTGCTGGCGAATAATCAAAACATTCTATCCAATTAAATTACCTTTCAACCTACTCAGCCCAACGCTCCAAGCGTTTTGACAAATTGTGTATAGGTTGCCCACTCCCGACACCTATAGTTTCAC
Source organism: Dicrocoelium dendriticum (assembly GCA_944474145.2). Classification (NCBI taxonomy): domain Eukaryota; kingdom Metazoa; phylum Platyhelminthes; class Trematoda; order Plagiorchiida; family Dicrocoeliidae; genus Dicrocoelium; species Dicrocoelium dendriticum. The sequence goes on from OX104063.1 coordinate 178,507,257, forward strand.
TAACACCAGGCCTCCTGTTGCCCGTTTCCCGTATCAGACGGAATAACTTACGATGGTTGCCAAGGGCAGCGGCCACTTCCATCTCTGATGCATGGTGAGACCACCAAGATGTGGGGTCTCTCTTCAGGCTAGCGCGAAGTCCTGCGCCGAGCTCTTTGCGCGTTTCATTGTGTTCGCTTCCATCAAGTATATGCCGGCGAGCATCGATAATTTCTAGAGACTGCGAAGAGACCCAATATCCATGTTGGCTGTTAGTCATACTACATGAGGATTTGCCTGCTGTTAGTAAGGTCTGGTGAACATGTGACCAGTGACCAACAATTGTCTCCAGTGAGCGCTTACTTAACTCCCATGTTAACGTACTTCGATACGCATTTAGAACAGTGGGTTTTGTCAGTTAGCTGGTGTCAATGCGCTCACAGGCTCGCCGTGGGCGTCCGCCAAAACGCATTTGCATGTCAGCACATACAAATGCACGATCAGTGTCTACACATGTGCTCCAAATCGAGCCACTGTTCTGGATGCAGCCTCTCCAGCGGTAAATGCTAGCAATGTGATCGATCTGCGTCCAAAGCTCGCTCGAGGCTGGTGGGTACCAAGTCACGCTCCATCAGATGCTGTGTCGGAAGTTAGTGCTCTCAAGAAATAAGCGAGCAGCTTCACACAAATGAAGTAACCGCTCACCGTTATCATTACGGAAGCCTACACCATGTTGGCCGCCCAGATGCACTTCAGCGGTGGACAGCTGTCCAACTTGGGCTTTCAGATCTCAGCCAGCACAACCGTGTCCGTTCTGCTTCTCTGGCGAAGGAGCTGGAGCAGTTGGCGGTAGAAGTCGTTCTTTACCGAATCATCGCTACAGTTTGTGGGTACGTAGGCTGCGATGATGAATAGACCCCTATTAGTCCCGCGCGACTTAAAAGCTTTGAACGAGCCAGCCAAGCAGACCGCACACATCTGGCTACTGCTTGGAATCCAATCAACAAAAGCAGCTTCAGCCCGGAGACTCAGGACAATACCAACACATGCTCCGCCGGTGCTCGAAGCTGCATCGTCACCGGATAGGCGCAATAAGAAAATACTGCTTGCGTCACCTGAAGGGATCGCAGAGTGAGCACAGAGCTTGATGCTTGCAGGCGGGTCTCTGCTAAGCGCAAGTATCGATGGGGAGGGTCTCTAATGTTCGGGCAAGTGCTGCCTGTTGACCGATCTCTAATAATGTGCGTACATTGAGGCATGCCAATCTGAAGGAGGATCGAGGGCTCCAAATGGAAGCCGATGAACTGGAAGGGGCCGCTTGATTGGACATGGGCTGGTCGACAGCATAGGAGTGACGCTCCTAGTTCACATTTGATTTGAATGTAGAAGATAAATGCCTAGCAAAGCATGTTGGAGGAGGGCCAAATATCGGAGGTTGAAAACTGGGGGATATAAGTGAAGTTGGAACGGGATAGTGAGAGGGAAAAAGCGTAAGGGGGATAAGAAGACGGGAAGGCTTGAGCAGTAGCATCCAAACCCCTATCCACCCTGCTCGATGCAGCAGATAGGGCACCGTTGATTATCCTCTGCGGTGGCCAGAGCATCCAGAAATTATTTGAGGAATGATTCATTGTATTGCCTGGGCAGGATGCTATCGGGTTGCCTAGGCCTAGACAGGAGAACGATTAGGGTCCTCAACCAAAGCCGTTGGTACAAAACCTGAACGCAAGGCAGTGGGTTCGGCGTTGGGCTACAAAGAGCCCGTCTTAAGTAATAAGGTGCCACCCTCATTCCAACCCTCAACCTGGAGGACCAGGAGGCTGAGTTTGTCTGGCCTCTAACTATTGACTAATCTGGTATGAGTGGCACTAAAGGTGAGAAAGCACCACTCAGCATAGCTCAGTAAATCGCTGAGGCGTACAAACCATCTCATCAAAGTAAAATACAGCCTCATTGCGATGGGCCTTTTCAGCAAACTGTATGGGCTATTAATGCGTCGCGTTAGTGTTTCCAGTAATCAGTTCTATCCACTACCGAATATTACTATACCTGGCACAATATAAGCGCGGTATCCGCCAATGGGCTAGGTACCGTCTCAGTTGACAAAGCAACGACGCACTATCACTGCCCTCAGAGCTTTTTCACACTTTGACAACCGTTTCGGCCATGTTTACCTAAACTTACGTTGACCGGACCCTCTATGAAATGATATCCTTTTATTCTGCTGTGCGTATATGGTTGTATTTGATGGCCAACAAAGCATTTTACCTGCTACCTCTTCTGTATCTGTGACCCGTCCATTAATTGTATCATGGATTTCTCTTTTCGGTGCACTAGTCACGGTCACTATCTATTTAGGATAACAATTAAGCTCCCAGTTTTAATGGTTTTGAATCTTTTCCTAGGCTGTACCCACAGCCAGACAACTGCTTAGAATCCTGAGTCACATAATCTTGTCAAAACATCGCATCACGGTTAAGGGCCATCGTTATAGCCATTTCACGTTGCATGCGTTGATCTGAATACCTTCCATAGGTCCTTCGTGGTAGCTGTAATATTGTTAAGGTGGGCACTAGGTATGTCTGCCAAATACGAGATTGGAACGACGCTCACATTGGCACACACACATTGGCAAGTTGACCGACACCACATTTACAAGTTCTGTGTATATATCGGCTCTCGCACGAACACGCCTACATATCTGATTAGTGACATACCACTATTCTTAAGTATTTTTCACCCGTTTCCTCATACTTCACTGACTGGCTTACATTGCTTACGGGACCTCATCGGACTAGTTCCTCATCAACATACCATATAAGTGATCTGATTACTATCTTTACCTCTCGCATTCTGTGTACATAGACTACATACAACATTTGGGCTCTATGGGCCCACACTACTGTCTCTAACTGTACTACTCCCACTGTTGGTGCTGCTTATTCCGCTATCATGTACAATAATGCAATATGCTGATCATGCCCAAAAGGCGTGTCTCGCTTTGTCGAGAATAAAATATTTATTTATTTATTTATTTACAAGGTGACAGTATGCGGATTTCCAGAGTCACTAAAGAATTAGGGCCTCTGACCTACGTTAAACATTTTAAAAACGCCTTCATACCAGTTAATCTGCATAGCTTCAAATCCTTGGCCACAAACGAATTCATCACCGCTTGCATAATTGTCGGTTCGATTTTATCCACATCAAGATATTTCAAAGGAGCTCAACTCCTCCAAATAAACATCCCCTAATGGTATTACCTAGAACCACAAAATATCGTTTTGGAAATGGGTGAACTGAAGGAATGCACTAGCGTTTACCTCCCTAAGCCCGCTTATCGTAAGCCGTTCGTTGTACGTTCAGACAGTTACTTGGACTGAGTATAGGTTTTACCCCAGGTTGGTCCACCGAATGATGACTGTGCTTCAGAACCACCATGCACTATCTTAAGGAAAAATACTTGTCGCACACATTTAGCATGTCATGTGTACCGAGGACCAAACTAGGCGGATTTGTTACAAATTGCGCTTTATCAGGTGTTTGCTTATTTGTACAAGTAATACGAAGGGAATTATATGGTGATTAGGAAAGCTTCACAAATTTTACGCTTTTTCAACAAGTCTACCACGAGAACCATTTACTTGTGTTTAAATTGAGTTAACCATAATAAAATACACTACTTTGGTCCCCCGCGCGCAATTTCTGGTGGTTTTGTGTAACGAAACCGAAACCGCCATGAGTCGTTTTAAAGACTACTTATATGATCTCTTTCTTTTCCCTTTCATTTGCAGGTTCGCGAGCAATCACAGATTTGTGAAACCGTGCGAATCCACCTTAACGACCCAAAACTCTGACGTTCCCTTTTTGTTTTGATGGTCTTGTAGTGCAACAGAAA
>OX104063.1:178511633-178540975 GCA_944474145.2 Dicrocoelium dendriticum
TCTGGATCGTTTAGCGGTTGAAGCATCTAAGTATGGCATGAGCTTCGCCCCATCGAAGTGTAAAGTAAAGCTCAAGGATTGGCTTTCACCTGCTCCCGTGCTCTCTCTCGAAGGTGCACAACTTGAACAGGTAAATAGTTTCGTCTACCTTGAGAGCTGTGTTTCTGCTGACGGCACTATCAACAAAGAAGTTTCTCTTCGTATCGCTAAAGCTCGATCAGCATTTGCCAATCTGAGGCACTTGTGGCGTCGTCGCGACGTCTCATTCTCACTAAAGGGTCGCGTTTACAGCGCATCAGTTCGCTCAGTATTGTTGTATGGGTGCGAGTCCTGGCCGATTCGCGTGGAAGACATGCGTCGTCCTTCTGCGTTCGATAACGGTTGCTTAAGGAGGATCGCTCGTGTTTGGTGGCAACATCGAGTTAATAATAATGACGTCCGACGTCGCATCTTGGGGAATGCGAGTATTCCCTTCAACAAACTGGTTTTGTTGCGCCAGCTGAGATGGCTCGGTCACGTCCTACGCATGGCACCTGAGCGTCTACCGCGTCGCGCTCTATTCGCTCGTCAAGGACCTGGCTGGAGCCGACCGCGTGGTGGTCAGCCTTCCACATGGCGGCAGCACATGAAATCGCTGACGTCGTGTCTAGCCGCTGTTGGATCCGTACGTCTTCCGGGATGGGGACCCAAAGATGAGGAGTGCCAATGGCTTAACACACTAGAAGACATGGCCTGCAACCGGAATCAATGGAAGAATTGTGTACAGTATTGTATTGATTCGTGTTTAATACTACAAACATTAAACTGACAAAAAAGAGCAAAAACGGCGTGTGAAAACAAACTAAAAAAATTTTGTTCTACTTTTTGTCAAAATGTTCTATTCTTCCTGCGGCATATTAGTTGAAGTGCGTTGCTCACCTTCAACTAGCATGCCACGGTGATTATGACGCGATGATTCTTGCTTATCCCCTAATCTCCATGGTTTTATTCTGGCTCTATGTCTAGTTAATAGACTGTTGAGGATACATACATACATACAATCTAACGTTACCTGTGTTTACTTGAATATGTCCCACAGTTTGCATCGTATATTCATCAGGGATTTCACTTCTCGGTCGATCCAGAGGGGACTTTTGGGGAAAGGCCAGCCCTTGGTGATAGGAATAACTTTTTCTATGACCAACATCATCTCCGAGCGTGGTAAGTTCTATGCCTCATCAAGGTTCAGGGACTGTGGAATGGTCAAATCTGTGGTGTTTGCCAGTTCTTGTAATCTGGATGGGACAACACGCTAGAAGTTGCAATGGTTTTCTGATGGTAGATGGTAAGAGGGCATGCCCAAAAGGAGATTGTAGAGTGGTCACTCCGGCCGAGTGATTGAAGAATCTTCAGCGATGGACATCAGAGGGCGCTGGTGTGAGGATGAGATCCAGTATGTCTGATGTTTGACCCGGTATCATCCGGGTTGGGGTTGAGATGTGCTGAATCAGACTGCATTCGTGAACAGCATCGAGAAAGCCAGCTCCGAAGGAATCTTGGTAAAGATCAGTGAAGGTTCCAGTCGACACTGGGTGCATTGAAGTCGCCCATTAGCAGACAGTTCCTTCCTTGATCAATGGTTTTTACCGACTGTAACAGACGGGCGCCTGAGCTCAGTAATGCTCTGTAAGCCACACCGACTGTGTGCAGCTGATAGCCATCATGAATTCGGCACCACAGTATCTCTGAGGCTCCGCAATTGTCGCAGAGCTTCGATAACGTATACCTTAAGGCAGGACCTCGTGTAGAGAATTACTCCACCCCCAGTCTGCCAATTGGAGCGATCTACTCGTCAGGGTTGATATCCTGATATGCTAATCTCAGCGTCCTGGATCTCTGGTGATAACCAGGTCTCTATGGAAGCCAGTAAATCTGGCTGATGTTCAGTAATAAGAGGAATTTCGTCGAGGTCATTTTTAAGGCTGCGTGCATTGGCAAATATCACTCTCAATCCACCATTTAGATTTGAAGGCTGGATAGCAGGAGTGGCTACCAGCGAATTTTCTGGGTTTTCGGGACAACGCAGAAATCCAGTATGGAGATCAACTTTGCCGTTCAGTCGGCGGGTTCACAGCCCGTTGACGGCTTATCTCATTCTGACTCTATCATTTGGGGAAGTCTTTCAGGACAAAGGTTTCTCCTTTGAGACGTGAGGTACGCCTAAGGATGCGCACAGTAACCAGACCCAGGCAGGCACACAGATGAAACAGGTGTTTCGCAGTCAGAGTTAGAACCTGTGCAGGAGCCGTAGGTACGCTGTGGCATAAGTTCATCAGAAGTTTTTGTCGCTAACTACTATTAGACGCGTCGCCATAAAAGCTTATACCCTTGGAGGCAATGTGCTGAAGACAGTGGTAGAGAACTTGAGCTATGTTACAGCATCCAACTCTCGCAGAGGGCGCACTAGACGGCCTTTGACCGGGAGGTGTCATCTTTGCCATAGTCCATGCACTTCGAAGAGAAAAAGTTGACAATAGTCAAATTTGATTGCAGGTGTTTACTGGAACATTTCTCCTCACGATATATGAGAGACATAAAATTCTGTTACGCGTTCATTCAAATACTGTTTCCAATGATATTATGGCCTAGAGATCGAATGTTATCGCGGAGGAATAATACCCTGGATCAGCAACGCGCCACGGAAGGAAGATTCACAGAAATTTATTCTACTGTTCCAGTCACACTTGAACTCGAGGGAGTGGATAATTTTTGTACTGAAAAATTAGCCTGGAGGGGCTTTGTGTTCCGGTACATTGTATCATTGTATGGTAGAGAGCAGAAGGAGAGTCCTTTATCAGCTCCGTCGCTTCCCAGTCATTGCGAACAATGCTGGGGTCACAGTGAAAATAGGGTTCCACAATGAACCTTAAAGTTAGGTTGTGAAGCAATATCCGGGCACGGTTATCAAGTGGGAATCCAACAATTTCTTGAAACTTTCCTCGTACTGCGCATCAACGACGAGCTCCGGAAGGCGATTCCAGTCATTAACCACGCGTGTGGATGGAGCTAGATTTGACCGCAAATGGAGTCTCCGCGATTTGAACAATTTCCATCCGTGACCACGTGTGGAACTTTTAATGTTCAGATGAAAGAACTGCTGTAACTCGCTTCCTAGCTCTCCTCTTAGGATACGTCGAGTGTAGATCGAGTCGCCGCGACGACGAAGGTAATCCAGAGAGAAAAGATTTAATCGCTGGAGACGGAGTGGATAAGATAGGCACCGTAGCTCTGACACACATTTAGATCCACGGTGTTGGACCCTCTCAATCATATCGCATTCGGTCTTCGTGAGGGGCTGGGCAGCTGGCAAGCCGTACTCGAGAATCGGGCGCACATGTGAGGCAAAACAGCAGTCTGAAGAGTTGTGGAGTAAGACGGGAGAATGCTCTTCGTAAGGCATGAAACATCCTGTAAACAGCGGCGACTCTTTTCCGGGTATCCTCGGTTGTTTTGTGGTAAGGAGACACAATTACTACGAGGTCCCTTTCCTGAGCGACATTTCTAAGCAGTAAACCTCTAATATGGTACACCCCGAATGGTTCACGAGCACCAATCGGGAGTACGGAACATTTATCCCGGTTGATGGGTAAATGCCATTTTACCGACCAGTCGTGGAGCCAGTTGAGTATTTCTTGGAGCCTGTCTACATCCTCAAGACTGGATACTTCAATCCAAAGTTTCAAGTCATCGGCATAAATCAAACATTCCGTCTGCAGCTCGGACGGGGGGTAGTTAATAAAGATTTTAAAGAGGACAGGGCCAAGGACAGAACTCTGTGGGACACCACTGGTCATAGAAAAAGGGTCAGAAAGCGTATCATTCACCCTTACCTGCGCAGAGCGACCGTACAGGAAATCGGAGATCCAGGAGAGAAAATTTCCAGAAACGCCAATTCTGCCGCTCATGCGGAACCTTGTCAAAGGCCTTGCTAAAATCAACAAACACAACATCCAATCGTTTGCCAACATCTAGTGATCTCACCTATTTCTCCCTTGCCACAAGCAAGTTTGTGATACATGAGCGAGCGCTTCGAAATCCATGCTAGGCAGAAGAGATGAAATCTAACCTTTCGAGATGGAGGCATAGCGCGCGTTTTATTGTCCGTTCCATAAGCTTGCAGACTACAGATGTCAAATAGGACGATAATTCGCTAGATCTTGTTGGTTTCCTCCTTTATAAATAGGCTTGATGATGCCCGATTTCCAGGCAGCCGGAAGACGTCCAGTATCAAAAGACTGACGGAATATCCGACAGATAAATGCGGTGATGTGCTCGGCTACAGTTTTAAGGAACAATGGATGTAGGCCATCAAGGCCACGCGAAGAATACGGGGTAACTTAAGAAACAGTTTCAGTACAAAATCAGCGTTAATGTTCAAGTGTTCTAGAAAAGAAGGAAGAAATGACAAGAAGCTGTCAGGTGGAGACGTTCCTGTTGAATACAGGGGAATATTGCTTAACTAAAAGATTGGCTTTTCTGTGTCTTCGTGAACTAAAGCAGCATGCTCACGGGAACACAAGGTGGGGATGCCACTGCCGGCTCTGGTACTTCGCTTGATATACGAGAAAAGCGCTTTGAATGTGGTCCTGGAAAGAGTAGCTAAAGACTTCGTATAGTTGACGTTTCTTCCGTTTCTAAAAAGTACAAACATTCCTGATTGTTTTATAGCGAGAACAATCGAGATCTGATCGTGTTAGCTTAAAACGGTTCCACAGTTTACGTCTTTTGTTCATAAGGGATCTTAACTGGCGATCTATCCAAGGTGGGACTTTAGCAAACGGTCTTCTCTTAGAGACAGGGACGATCTGTTCGATGAGCAACATCAACTTGGAGTACAAAAGGTTCCACGCATCATCAAGACTGAGGTGCCTAGGGATACTCCAATCCACAACGTATGCAGCCGTTTTTAAACGAAGTGCATCTACACGCCAGAAATTCCGACGATCGGCACATTGGCTGTGGACAGCGAAGCGACGAGTCTACTGAAAAGAAACAGCACAGTGATCACTTCTGCCAATGGGCTCGATAACAGCTTGGTTTGTGATGTCTGATTGCGGTGAGGAAAGCACAAGGTCCAGGATGCGCGGTGTCTGATCTGGGAAAATACGAGTTGGCGTCATGACATGTTGAAAAGGGTTGCAATCCAGGACGGTTTCGAGTAAGGCGGCATCGAAATGGTCGGATGGGCGATTACAAAGAAGGAAATTCCAAGCGATATCTTGTGCCTTGAAATCACCCACGACAAGACAGTCCTTGCCTCCGCCGTGCGCAATGATCGAGTCAAACAAACTAGCCCCGGAGCCCGATGGCGCCCTGTAGACGACACCAATCAAGAGAGATCTATATCCGTCATGCACACGGCACCAGAAGGCTTCAAAATTGTTACATGGTCACTAACAGCTTCAACCACATGCGCTTTGAGCTCCGTCTTCCAATAAAGCATTACGCCACCACCAGACCTTCCGCCGTGGCGATCTGACCTGGTGAGGTGATATCAAGGAATAAACACTTCTGACTCTATGATTTCTGAGAATAACCACATTAGCGGATAACACGCGCAGTCCGTTCTTATAGTTCACTGTCCGGGGGTGAGTAAAATGGGCCTCCAACGGGTTTTCGGAGTCCTCCGAGCTACTCGAAAATCCACAATATGGAGGTCCGTTTCATCACTTCCCCGTCTAGCACGTAGTTCTTCTACAGCCTTTTTCATTTTGACTCGATCCTCCGGAGAGTAGTCACGAAGTACGTAGAATGGCTCACCTTTGAGACGCGAGGTCCTTCGCAGGATGCGTCGGCATTCCTTCTCATCCCGGCAAACGATTTTAAGGGGCGTGTCTTTGAGGTATATTCTTGTTTTTTTTACCAAGACGGAAGGCAGTTACAGTATTGATCCCCTGTTTGCCTTCATCAAATAGCAACGAGATTAACCGCTCAAGCAATGTTTGGTTATCGAGTGTTTCCGCAGGGGTCGCTTTTTGTGATTCCGGTGCGTTCATGATGATGAGACAACGGTCGCGAGATGGCTGGGTGCGCTCAAGAACTTGTGACTTGTTAAGGGACGGATTTTCCTTGACCACTTTCTCAAGGTCAAATAGTCTGTCGAGAACTAGCTTCATTTGAGACTGAGATGACAGCTTAGGTTTGGGTTTCTCGACAGGCTTAGGCCTAGCCTTGGCGCCACTGGTAGTTGGGCTTTTGCAAATAGGAACGGAGACCGCGCTTTCCCTCACAACTGCCGCATAAGATCTTGTTGTGGGCTCAGTGGACAGGACCTGTGTAGATGGAATCGAATGAGCAGTGGACGTGGTTTTGCTTCGCATACACATGGGGGCGATCCAACCGGAGGTAGATGGTGATGGTGAGCACGGTGGAGCAGGTGAATCTCGAATAGCATCAGGCTTCGTCGGAGAAGAAGAATCAAAGCTCAACGCAAATAGTCCGGCGAGAAGACGCCTGCAATTCAGTGAAGCACGGAAGTTGTCACAAAAGAAGTTAATGGCTGGCGAGATGAATCGCTGCAAGACCACATATTGATCAGGACAGATGCCGCAGAAGGCAATGTGCATCCACCCATCACATTCAGAGCACTGCACTGCTTTCAAGTTCAAGTGGGACTGGAACGATAGGATGAATCCCGTAAGTGTTCCTTCTTGAGCGGGTCGTCGATCCAGGAGTTGATAGGGGTGCTCCGACTTCTTGATGGGTCTAAAAGGAAAACACCCGAAAAACACCCTGGTCCACCAATTTAATGCCCACGTTCCTAACATTAGCTGTCCCAGCTGTGTCAGTTACGTGAAGTAAGAGAGGAAGGAGAATCGAAGGTAAGAGAGTAGGGGAAATCAGTTAAAAGAAGAGAATAATACCAATGACGAGGAAAAGTAAAAAAAATAGAATCGAAGTAGGAGGATGGGAATTTGTCAGGAAAACGGAAAGGTTTCGTGTTGCCACCCAAGAGCATCTAGTTGACGCTCAAACCCCTTAACCGTAGCTTCCTTGACAACATTTTCAGGAAGCAGGTTCCAGCGCTCGATGACTCGACGCGATAAGCGTGTCTCCGCTCTAACTCGATCGGACCGTGGTTTGTCCAACTTCATACAATGCCCGCGGAGACCAGATAATCTAGCAGGACTAAATAGCATGGACAAATCAGGGCCAACCTTCCCAGTCAAAATACGGTAGGTTAGGATTAGGTCCCCTCTAATTCTTTGATAGTGCACTGACTGCATCCCCAAACTAAGTAGGCATTCGGGGTACGTTTGCCCTCGTAATCCCTTGACCAACCTAGTACCGACACGCAACACCCTTTCTAGTGCCACTTTGTCCCGGACAAAGCATAGTGGACAGGCCTGGACGCAATATTCTAGGTTGGGTCGCACAAACGCTGAGAAGAGCTTCACAAATACATCATCGATTAGGGTCCCAAAAGAACGACGGATAAACCACAACATTCGGAACCCTTTACTAGCCGCCTTCTTCCAGTTGTCTCCAGAGTGCAATGTGGAACAGTGGACGACACCTAGATCAACCTGATGAGTCACGTGAGGAAGTACAGTCCCATCGAGCACATAACTTGTGGAGGAATCAGACGCTCCGATACGCAGCACTGAACACTTTGCCCGGTTTATAGGCAGCAACCAAAAGAGACCATTCCCAGAGTTTATCCAGAGCCCGTTGAAGAGCCATAGGACCTCCAGGGATATCAACAATATTCCAGAGCTTTAGGTCATCTGCAAATAAAAGCGATTGAACCTCAAGCTCCTCCGGCAAGTCATTCACGTAGACTGAGAACACCAGCGGACCTAGGACAGAGCCTTGCGGAACGCCGCTAAGCACAGCCTGTCGAAACGAAAGACTGCTTCCCACACGAATACACTGTTCCCGTGGTGTCACCTTTAATACAGGACAAATATTTGAACGCCATGAAAGATGAAGTCCAAATATTCACTAAAGAATTCTCTAGAAACGATCTTTATTCTCTTTTCTTCGCCCAGATCTCAGTGGAACGTAACACTCAAGAGGACGTTGTTCTCACAGGGTACGGCGGGCCAAATGGTGATGCTTTCATACCTGGAAATAAAAGTGATGCATTTATGTCGCTTTGTGGTTAAGCACTACAAGTAATAGTATTTGATATGATTTATTTATTGTGAATTTCTCTGTTTTAAATGAGGTTTACTGGAGGCCGTTTAATTGGTTATCGAGGGCCATGTTGGATGACACTGCTGTTTTTGCCGTATGGTCTGCGATCGCTATAAAATCTGGGAGGAAGTGGAAGAAGCTGTTCGCAACTTCCAAGTTGCGACTGCCTGTAGTTTTTTCAAATATTGTACGTTCACTGCGAAGCAACATGAGTAGTACTAAGCGGTAACTCGATTTTTGGAGTGCAATACTGATCAAGCATCTTAGCTGCAATATGGTGAAAACCGGTGTTTGAATAAACACCTCAACGGAATTTGCCTATTGTCAAAATTCCTCTGTTCCAAGGTATCTTGGATGGAGGAAAGCCATTCTGGTCAAAACGTCCATGGTGCTTACGGGTAATTTTCCGCTATTTCCCAGTTGTACTCCCGTTTCTCACTCCATTTTTGCCTTTCTATTGAGGTGGTTTAACTATAGTATACGCGTTATAATTCCACTCTGTTTTGTACTACGTCGGTCTCGCAACGCACCGAGGCTGTTGCTCCTGGTTACCTCGATTCTGAGGTTATCGCACATTGTGACAATCCAAGCTGCAATATGCCAGGAACTGACGATTCCGGCGATATGCAATGCGACGTCTGCAACCGATAGTACCACCAGCTTTGTAGGACCTAAATGCCGAGCAGTACGCAACACTGGCCTCCAGCGAAATGTTGCTTTCATTTTTGTCAATTGCTGTATTTGCCAGCATGGCCGCGCGTCCTTCCGTACGACAGACGTATCTCTTGGTACCCGGCTGCGAAATGTAGTGCGCTCATTCTCGGTGCTCCCAGATCTTCGCTTTAAGATTGCTCTGCTAATGACGACTCTTCCGGTCTCAAACAACACAGATTTGATCGGTTCCACTGCAGATCCACTTGTGGCACCAATCATTATCACCAGTCTAGATGGCCACGGAACACAAAAATGAAGCTGCTTCGGACGTCGTATCTAAATGTACCCTGATCGCGCCGAATTGCTGGTTCAAGGCTTGCTTCGAGTAAAGCAAAAGGGAGCCAAGAAAGCCAGAAAGGTCTCCGCGAAAGAAGAAAGTTCAGTTGTCTCGGCACCGGAAAATCGCCGTGCAATACTTGGCAGACCGTCTGACGGTTGTGCGAAGGCGGAGATTCCAAACCACACTTCTTCAGCCGAAGGTGCCGGACATCTCGGTTTGTCACCGAGAAGGCATGTTCTGAAGGTTTGCTGGACTCTGCTCAAAGCGAAATTCGTCACGGGACCGTGCCCACGTTAGCAAGAAGAGAGAGCAGACCAAATCTGCCATAAAGTCTTTCGGTGGAATCGAGGACCCGAGAAAAGTAAGCCATCGACCATGGAGCAAAAATCATACCCTGCGGTTGCTACCTCATCGGAGAGGCTAAAGAGATTCCCATCACCAGTAGTGAAACCACCTGCTCCAAGTGTCCAATCAATGACCCGTGGGTTAATACACACCGTCGTGGCGATGCTTCCGCGGATAGTAGCCTTATGAAAGTAAGGCTACTATCCGTAACGTGGCTGAAGCTACTGCTGTTCTTCCGCTTGCTCGCATGTTGGACGAACGTCCATGGTTTAATATGTGCGTAACTCGGAGACAAACTTTTATTTACGCCGTTGGACCTTTTCAGTCATGTCGCGCTCAAATTTGGAAAGCGGGTAGGCAGCAGGGAGGATGTAATCCAGAATCGGGCGCATGTGCGAGGTGGACAGAAGTCTAAAATGTTCCGGTGTCAAGCGACAGAAAGCTCTTTGGATGGTGTGAAACGTCCTGCAGGTAGCGGCAACCCTCTTGATGGTGTCCTGAGTGCATCTTAGGTCTGGGGAAACAGTCACGCCAAGATCTGTCAAGGAAGTGACCTTTTTGAGCAAGAAACCATCTTGGAGGCAAGCGCCGAATGGTTCAGCAGCGAGGATAGACAAGACGCAACATTGTCTTGATTGACGGGTAAACACCACTTACGCGACCAATCGTGTAGGAGAGCGAGCGTCTCATGGCTTCGATCAATATCCACTAGCGAGGACACCACTTTCCATATCTCTAGCTCATACGCATAAATCAAGCAATCCAACTGAAGCTCAGACGGTAGACCATTAATACGTATGTTGAAGAGCTCGGGTCCAGACAGAGCCGTGTGGGACACGGCCGGTCATATGTACCGGATCGAAATAAGTGTAGTTCACTCTCACCAACGTGGAATAAGGTTGCGGGAAATCGGAAATTCATTAGAGAAAGATTCCAGTGACACCGATTCCTCGGAGTTCGAATAGCAGCGGTCCATGCGGGACCTTATCAAAAGCCTTACTGAAGTCCACGAAGGCAACATCCGGGCGTTAGCCAACATCCAATGCAGTTTTCCATTTTTCTCTAGCCACAAGCAAGTTGGTAGAGCAGGAGCGAGCTTTGCGAACACCGTGCTGGACACCGGATATCAGAGCTAACCTTCCGAGGTGAAGCCGAAATGCCCGTTTCAGGGCCGTTGCATAATTTTACACACTTTCGAAGTAAGGCAAATGGGCCGGTAGCTATCTGGGTCTTTCCGGTTCCCTCCTTTGTATATAAGTTTGATGAGGTCCATCTTCCAAGCGGTCGGGAGGAGTCCGGACTAAACGATCGACGGAAAACCCAGAAAGGTGAAGCAGTGTACTAGGCCATAGGCTTGGGGAACAAACGGTGCAAGCAGTCAGAACCAGGCGATGACTAAGTATGCAACTCACAGAGAAGTACCAACGCAAACGTGTTAATATCAACTAGTTCTAACAGAGAAGGGGAGTGCACACAGGTCTGTCAGAGAACAGCGCGGTTGTCGAGTACACTGAGGAATAGTACCGTGCCAGGAGGCTGGCTTTTTCGGTGGCTTAGTGAACTGGACCCCCATGCTCGAAGAAACACACGACAGGGATAAAACTGCACGCTCTGGTGCCCCAATTGAGGTAGGAGAAAAGCGTCATAGGAGTCTTTCTAGAATGTGTGGCTAGCGAGAGTTCGTATAGTGGACAGTTCTCACGTGTTTGCAGGGTAGAGCTATTCCCAACCGTTTTGTAACCGAGGTAGTCATGCTCTGCTCGTGTGATCCTAAAGCTGTTCCAGAACTTCCGTCTGCTGTTCATCAGGTATTTCAATTCCCGATCAACCCACGGAGGACCTCTGCAGGGCAGTCACTTTTGAAGATGGGGACAACTTCAAATTCAAGTTCAGGTTCGGTTTAGACTTGAACGATAGGAGAATCCCGTGAGTATTCCAGCTTGATTTGATTGTTGAGCAAGGAATTAATGAAGTGCTCAGAAATATTGATGGATCTAAAACAGAACACACGTATCGCACACATGTCATCCAGTTAATACCCCCTTTTCCTGCCCTAGCAGTCCCTGCTGTGGCAGTCACGTGAAGTAAGCAAAGGATAGGAAGAGAAATCGAAGTGCCCCTGAAATAAGAAAATTATACCAAAGCGTAAAGAAAAGTATAGCAAATCGAGGTAGGAAGATGTGAGTTAGTCAGGAAAAGGGAAAGGTTTAGTGTTGCCACCAAAGAGCGTCAAGATGCCTCTCAAACCCCTTAACAGTAGCTACCCTGATAACACTTTCTTGAGGCATGTTCTAACGCTCGATGACTCGGCTTGACAGCCAGATTTCCACCCAAAGCCGAGCAGACCGCTGTTTGACCAACTTCCAGGGATGATCGCGTAGAACAAACTAATGCTGCCGCGTATCACCCACTAGGTACACAGGCCTTGTCACAGTCCGTGTGCGCATGAGTACCGTCAGCACGCGTCACTACTGGTATTGAAGTAAGCAAAGAAGCTTTTTGGATTCTCTGAAGCTTCGTCTGCTAACCCTTTCTTGAAATTGAGCCCTGCATCCCTTAAGAGTTACTTACACCGATTTCTAGCCCTATGATACCTGTCATGAGTATCGGCGGACCGAACATCTCGGTAAGTCCGCCAACGTCTGGACCACTTTATGAGCAGATGCCTGCCAGTAAAATCTACCGAGGGCGGCAGTGCTCGTGCCTCCTTTCGCCTTGTGACTTGGGTGAAGGGTGCAGAGACCTCTGTAAGACTTAAATTTACCCCAGACGTCCTGGACAGTATCGCCGCCTGAGACCTCACAATGGAAACCCGAAGACTTGGCGCTCATTGATTGATAGTCTGCGTGCCATATATTGGGGCTAGACTCGAAAGTAATTTGGTAACGTCCAGACAGAATACAACTGAAGAGCAAACAAACATGCTCACTGGAACCCAGTGGAGGTCCGTAAGTACTGTCACCAAGAAAATCGAGGTACCTAGTAAATATAATGTCTAAGATAGACGGTACTTCGGTGTCCATGTCCCTAGTGGGGAAATCAATGAACTGAGGCAACAGTACTTCGAGCGTAAGCTCAAGCAGATCAGCTCCGATAGTGCCTGACGCTGAGTTGCAAGGAAGATCTGCCCAGCAAACCTCCGGGAGGTTGAAGTGGCCCATTACCAAACTTTTGATTGCGGAATGGGAGATACTGAAGTCAAGTACCTTTTGGCTACGCTCCCAGGGCTTCTATACACAATTACAACTGTAACATGTGCCGGGGTTAAGCCACTTATAGCCGGTAGAGCTTCAACAGTTTTGTCTGCTGACTGAAAAAAGCAAGTCTTAGAAATGTCAAGTTTACAACGCACATAAAGTGACGTCAGCTTGGAGTACAAAAGGTTTCAGGCACCGTCAGCATTTAGATGTTCGGGCATACACCAATCCATAATACCTACGGCCGTTTTAAGACGAAGGGCATCGCACCGCAGCGTCGTGTCCGCAAACAGCGATTGAAGATATTTTGTAAGTGTGCTTGCGGCAAATTCGAGTTCAAGTTCAAGCGGGACTGGAACAATAGGATTATCCCGTAGGTGTTCCTTCTTCAGCGGGTTGTTGAACCAGGAGTTGGCGGACTTTGCACTACCGATATACCTAAAACAACGACATCCCACCCTGTCTAACCAATTAATGCCCACGTATCCTGCCCTAGAAGTCCCTGCAGGGCCGTTTACTTAAATTAGGAAAGAGAACAAAGTAAACTTAGAAGGCCGGAAGGGGAAGTGGCAAGAGCTAAGCAAGTAGAATACCAAGATATTTGAGCCATTAAAATAGAACTAAAAACTGAAGTTGGTCAATTAAGAAAAAGGAAAAGTTTGATGTTGCCAACCGACAGCATCGAGCCGGCGTGCAAAACCCTTAACCGTAGGTTCCATAACCACCTGATCTGGAAGCGAATGCCAGCGATCTATAACTAGGTGTGACAGACGGGTTTCCCTCCTAATCCTCGCAGACCGTGGTTTGTGTAGGTTCAGTGGTTGAAGGCTGAGAGTAGGTAACGTAGCGGGACCTAATAGCCCTGAGAGATCGGGACCGAGCTTCCCCTTCAAAATGCGATAAATGAGAATCAGGTCCCCTCTTATCCTTCGTTAGTGTATTGAGCAAATCCCCAAACGGAGCAAGGGTTCAGGATACGTCTGTCCCCGTAGCCTCGTCACTAACCGAGTGCTCACTAGTAACACCCTCTCTAATTCCATTTTGTTTCGGTTAAGACAGGGTAGTCAAACCTAGATCCTATGTTCCAGTTTGGGTCAGACGAATGCCGAGAATACCTTCACAAACAAATTGACCTTTAGGATTCCGATGGAACGGCGGATAAACCACATCATACGAAACCCTCGACAGGCAGCCTTCTTCCAATTGTCGCCAAAATGAAGTGCGGATGAGTGTACGACTTCTAACGCAACCTGCTGAGTGATAACAGGGAGTTCACCACCGTCGGCAACTTAGAGTGAGGGAGGATTAACAGCTCCGATTCCGAGAACAGCGTCCTTGGTCCTATTTATGGGCAGCAAACCTTAGACCATTCCCAGAGCCTATCCATAGCACGTTGAATTGCCACAGGACCCCCGGGATATCCGCAATATTCCAGAGCTTAAGTTCGTCAGCAAACATTAGTGATGACACACTTAGCTCTCCCGGCAAATCATTTACATAGACTGCGAACAACAATGGCCACAATACCGAGCCCCGCGGGACACCACTAAAGAGAGGGAGCGTCGGATTTATCGAAAACAGCTGATGGTTATTTGGGGGCGGTACTGTTTTCTGTACTGACTGCTATGGAGGGATGTTATGAAATACGTTGTTAAGGCTTGATAAAGGTTTATTAAAGGCATATAGACTTCGGGGAATTGAAAATGATGATGCATTATTTTACGATGCATGAAACGGTGCTTGTTTTATTTCGCAGGTGTAGCTTCGCTTTCGCTGCAATGGCTATGGATGTTCCTCTTTCGATCCGCGCTACTTTTCGCCAATATTATATGGCATTTGATGAATTCGAGGAAGGGTTGAGGCGGTTTTAAGTTAAGATGGCGACAAGCTTTTACAAATATGACGTATTGACCGCTGTGTCGTATAAGAACAGGTCAGGTCAAGAGCTACCCGACGGGATGTGGTACAAATGGGAACAATTTCGTTGTGTCCGTTGCAACAGGAACGGAGAAGGTGGCAGTCGGTAGGTGCGAAGGTTGTGTTATGTGTACTTCATGTTGCATAGGTATGTCAGTCTCGGTTGTAAAGCGAGCATAGCCCTCAGTGCGAAGGGCATTTACTATGAGACGGATTCGCATTGTTTGGTGCATAATCATAATTTTCCAAGTTTGTATGTGAGTAACCGGCGCCTGACTCCCGAGGCGGAGCGGCAGGTGTTTGATTTAATATAGTCCTTCCGTAATATCGGAGAACTGCGAGGTTACATGTTAGAAATGTATAAAAAACGATTGAATCGACAGGACCTCTTTTCTATCCGCCATTGCATAGGTGGGATATCTAAGGGGAACGATGTAAATGGAGTTGCGGAATGGTTGAGTAACGGCGCTGTGCGTGTAGAAAGGGATGGTTCGTAGGTGTGCTTCCTGTTTCTCTTCCTACATCGATGACTTCAGCAATGCATCTTTTCCTGCATGAAAATTCCTTGTAAATGTCTTAACCATTGATTCTGCCATTACCGCCCGCTAAACCATTGCCGATTACAGCATACACCTTTCTTATTTACGCTCATTATTTGCCCTAACATAACCGCTCATCGAAACCAAAGCTTATGCCACTCCAGAAACACTAACGAGTTTTAACGAAGCATTATTTTACATAGATTGTTGACGTTATGACCTAACAGTTGTATACCTTTGCATATCGACACCTACACAAGTTCTGCGGGCAGCAAGCTAAGTTCGCGCGTCATTTCGTTTCGACATTTCCACAAAGGACGGCTTGCCTGAGCGAAAAGCTGTGCCCCACACACAAGGTTGCTCGTCGATAAATGAAAATACGGGGCTTTTCGATGCATGTACATGTTTAGTATTATGCGTAAGTCGTTGTTAATATGCTAAGAGATGCGTTATAAATCATTATATGAGACGGTTTAAATGCATTACGGTGGTCAATCATTTTCTCGCTTCTGGCAACAGCAGTCCTAGTGGATGAATCTAAAACGTTTTCAGATGGTAAGAGCGACGTCGTTGGTTCGTCTGAGTGTCATTACTGCGAAGGCACACCACAGCGAGGCGGAACAGATGCTTTCAGAAGGATTCCGGCACCGACATCTTCAGTGTTTGTGCGTGCATAGCAAGCGATCGAATACTGCTTGAAAGCGGTAACATTTTTAACCCCCTGCTAATTTTTCAACACTTATCGGTAGTACAATAGCCCTGGTCGGTTCTCAGCGGTATTGAATGGTGGAGATTACGACATTGGATGCGCCAGTCGTCGCCATTCGCATAATGTTCACGTGCTGAGACCAAAAATCCGCGGCTAACAGAGGAACAGGAAAGCATGGTGCTGAAATTGATGAAGACATTTCTTCGGACTCAGGTGATGCATGCCTTTTTGCGGCTTCAACATGACATTCCTTTAACAAGGCGCGATTTGTATGACATACGGCAGCGTCATCGTAAGGCTTGTGTCACGGAAATGCTGGAGGTTACGCAGCTATTGCGAAGAAATGGTCAGGGGAAAATAATGCAAAAGAGAAAGTAAATCCGTTACCATTTTTGTCCCTTCACGCATACTGGAATTGGTAGGCCAATAAGGGGAGGTAATTTTGGCGGACTTTACGGATCAGAACCATTCCGACGGTTATATCCTATAACATTTTCTCTGTGGACGTCAACGGCCTTGGTATGAGTTCCTTTTTATGTGCTGTTATCCAATAAGACGGGGGCTAGCTACCAAGAAGCGATGAGAAGTATGCTAGAGTTGGCCCGGGGTTGACCGTGCTCGAGCGCTGGTCATGGACAAGTGGGCGGCTCGGGTGAATGCGTTTCACAAGTCGTTTCCCACTGCCAACCTAGTGTTCTGGCGGGTACACATCATGCGTGACGTGCAGCGGCCTTGTGCTTACCTTCCGTTCTCTAACACGGAAGATAAAATGGCTCCGTGCAGCCTGCTGCTTTCCTTGTTGTGTACGCAGGACGGCGTGCATGATCATCAGCTTATGGAGGGTATATCGGTTCGCAGCACCGAGTGCTTCCAGTTGTTACGTCTCACGTGGATCCCATGGCGGCTTAACTGGGCGGCGCATTTGATGGGCCTTGTGGTATTAATTTGGTGCGACGGCACCAAGCGCGTTGAAAATGAGAATAAGCGTTTGTTAGCAATTGTAATGGAGCGGTCAACTCTGCTGTACCTGTTTCAGGTGATAGTGCAGCGGTGCAGTAGGATTTTAGAGTAAAGGGAAACCATGGTTGCAAGAGAGGAGCTTGGTATGTGCGAGGTTGAGCAGCGTGTAAAAAGTGGGCAGTTGCTTTTGAGGAAGCTTTCCTCATACGCCCATTGGCAGTACTTGCGGCACCGTCTAGGCGTTCGAATCCGCAGTGTGAACCCAGACGGCAGGTATGGCCTAGTAGATAACGAGCGCTTGGGCATGCAGCCAGTGGGAGTAGAGAATGGCAGCGCATGCAGATGTCGGTTTAATGGTCATTTGCGCCTCCCATGTGCGCAAGTTGTGCAGGTTGCCAGCCTGCGTGTCTACGACGATTAGTGTGTTCTTCGTGGTTGCCGTTGAGTACTGCCAACGGAAAACGTTTCAAAGGCGGACCAGTTGGAAGACACGGAGGGGACGGTAACGGTCACGCAGATAACATTCCTTAGGGATAGTGTCATAGGCCATGCTGGAGAAGTCACATCGCTCGTGACTTGTTTGGTGACTTGGAGACGCATCTGTTTTGTATGGGAACGGACGAGTGCACCCACGCAACGAGCGTCATGGCATGCCGTCGGGAACTCCTGGCGAGTTACCATAATGTGTAAGTGTTTGCCCGATCCTTCAATGCGGAACAGTTACAGCGGTTACATTGGGAGTACTTGCCCATATTCCTGCGATTGGATGCAGCGTCCACAAATGCTGCCGCTCAGGTGTGGTGCCGAAACCTCTCTTCGTCCAGGAGGTTTGCATCGGAGATGTACGGTAACCAAGAGGTCCCGCTGAGGGAAGCAGGGACTGTGGTTTTGCAGAGGACTGATGGTGACGGCAGGTGTAACCAGCGTAATTCACTTTAGATAGCCCCTGTGGTGGAGGATGCGGCTACCAGCATGTTGCCACGCGGATTGAAATTCCGTACGCTGAAAACCAGGAGCTCCGCTCGGCACCGCCCAACCACCTAGCTTTCAAGGAGTACGACGGGTGGGGCGCGATGCGGACAGCACCGGCTGCGCTAGCACTAGTGAACAGAACTTCCTCAGCCCAGCCTGCAGTTGTAATGATATATGCAAGCATTGTGAGTGCGCCCAAATGAGGGCACTATTTCATTCCCTCCCAATGAGCGAAAACTTGTATGAGACTGGAGAACTTCCATCTGATAGAAGGTTTCTGGGCGGATCCTTCTGGCCACTCCGCGGAAGGCACTTTCGGTGCAGATCTACTTGAGCTAGCGCTGCCAGTACCGTTGCATCACTTCGTATGCCTCCCCAATATGTACACGGATGACCAAGTATGGTTTGTTTGCGCGCTCGTGTTTGCCGTCAGTAGACTTCACCAGTCTCCTCACTCACAGCTCTCGCTTAGGTGCCAGTGCTCATGTTTGTTCAGCAACCAGGTGGACTATGACCTCAAGTCCCGTAAGCATTCCGCGGGCATATGCAACTATGGCGTGCTAACTATCGGGCTATGCGTATCAAGGATCTTTTTGGGGGTAGCAAAAGCTCGGTGGTCGGTACGGTTCCTGCGGCCTGGGATAAATTAACATCACAGCACAAGTAGTTCTCTATTCCATACTCCCCGCATCCGAGGAGAAAGGTGACGAGAGCACGGCGACTTTTAGTATATACCGCTGACACGTATCTACTGAAGAATCGTTCAGGGTGATTGGAGAATTGCCGTAAGGCTCCATCAACTAGTAACCATGATAGGTACCGCGAGGGCCCTTATTTAGCTTAATTTACTCTGGTGAACACTCAATCACCAACGCTGCTGCAAATACGGAACCAATTAAATTCAAGCGCAACGGAATCAAATCGCCAGAGGCTTACTGGTGCGTTGGCGATGGAACTCAGTGAACCGCTGGCGTTGATATTTCGGAAGTACCTTAACAGGTGCACATTAGCTTCCAATTGAGCAGCGACCCTCATGTGTCCCATGTAGAATAAAGTCGACAGTAGACTGTCAGCAAACCTATGCCGGTTAGCCTCACTTGCTTCGTGGTCAAACTGTTAGAAAAGTGGATGACGAAATCATTGATATGGCACCGGATTAAATAATATGTACTGCACAGTGCATAACACGGATTCCAGAAGGGGTATATGTGTCTCAAGATTGTGTTGATAGCCCGTGAAGCTTTGGCCAAGGATGTGCGTAACGTCTACCCACTTTGCGCAGTTTGAGGTGAGCATAGCCATCGGAGCGATACTGTTGTCCCTGTTGCCACGTCAGGATGTCCTACTGTGCTTCCAGTTTGTATTCCGTTCAAGGTACCTTGAGCGGAACGACGTGTTCACTGCTACTGACAAGTAAAAAGTTATTCCAGCCGTCTGGTAGTTCTAGCTATTAAGGATCAACGCGTACGGAGGATTCCCTTGTTGTTCTATATATAGCATCGTCATCGGATAAGCGCAATGCGCATAGATTGCGCCTTGGGATGCTGAAGGGCGATAAAGCGCTCCAACTTGAAGTTCTAGAATTGGAGTGCACCGCTTGGTTCGACAAGCGCTTGTGGACAGGGTAGGAGTGCCGCTCCACGTTAGCATGTACGTTGAAACTAAGAAATACTGACCTAGCAAAGTATGTGGGCGCAGAACCAATGTTAGAAAAGTTGAAAAACATGGCTGGGGTTGAAGTAACGTTACAACCGAACAATAAGGCAGAAAAATAGTACTAGGCGGTTTAAGTGGACAGTAAGGCTTGTGCAGTGTCACCAAAGCCCCACAACTATGTTTCGGTTATGCAGGTTTGGTTATGCGGCTTCGATTATGCAGTTAAGTTTAGTCATTAACATCCAGTAGTAACCGTACATTGTTCGTTAAGCTTGTTTCCCTATTTCCCTCCGCCTTTTTGATGCGTACCCATTTGCACACACATTTCGCCCTGTGTAACCAAATGATGAACCCTTTTTAGCATTCCAGGTGGCGGATGATAAGCGTTCACAACGCTCCCCAATTAGAAGAGAATATTTGCATTTGGTTCGAGCGTCCATTAGTGCACCTGATAAAAACATACACCCCCATAACCGCATTGCGTATATCAGTACCACGTGGTCCTGTGCAACGTTTCCTATCGTCCTAACTTTCCGTTGGTCCCGAAATTCACATGTTATTCCTAATATCATCTTTCTATTTCCGGCAGCGCGTTGTCTTATAAATACGTTGCGCCACCCTTAACTGTGACCTAAGAGCGGCTGCATCTCCAGTTAACATCAATGGACAAAGAGGACTACGTCTTATTTATTCATTAAGAGAACACTTCCAGGCTTTCATCTTTCCTACTGCAATATATTCACCAAGCTAAATCAGTTTCAGTTCCCGAAGCGATATTATTTAAACATTTTTAAATGCTCATGAACAATATTCCGCCCAACACCTTACCACCGCACAGATTACCTATCCCCTTTGCTGCATACATACCAACACGTTAAGCATGGTCAATTTTCTTTACGACATTCGATAACGTTACCTTTAGGATACCTATCAGGAATGAGGCTGATGATCACAATAGGAAATATGTACAGTCACCATTCACAAATATAATATTTCTTTGCGTCCGCAATTCCGCATCACGAAACCTTTTGAAACTAAACCGGCTCTGTTTCTTTCTAGCAATACAGCAGCCCCAAAAACTCTTGACTTTTCACTTTTCCATGTACTAAGCATCCCACATGCTCTACTGAATACAAATGTACAAAAACATAGATAAACATATGTATTTCTTATTTATTAACAAGCCATTATCCCTTACCTACTATATATATATATACTTAACTACGTATATAAGTATCCATATATATTTCAGTATGTGTTAGCATTCGCATATTGATATATTTATACACACATATTTATAAACCTCACCATATCTACACAGCTTCATAATTCCACCTTTACACACGCCTTCGCATAAATTCCACCTAAGATGCAGTAATTCCACATTTAAACCAATACTAACATGTACCACTAATATATATATATATATATATATATATATATATATATATGTCGTTTGGGAGAAGGCGACAGGTTTAGACGCACACACGGTCTATTATCTAAAGATTTATAATAATTCTGCTCACCATTTCTATTACACCACTAGCACTACAACAGGTAAACACTGCTGCTAATCAATTGGTGCTTAAAACTATACGCTATACATGAACTCTTACATATTTTGGTGAATTAACCACATACGCTAAAACTTATATCATGTTAAGAAAACTTACAGCTGCCTTTCCTAGGCGATTGTTCACATTCCATTTTGTTTTTAATCATTTGCTACTGTTATATATTAACCTTTCGCATTTTTACGACCGTAATCAAGCATGGCACGGTACAGGTTCCAGCATCTTGGGGTTCCTGACCTTATTAGGAACACCTTCCGCAATAAAATAGCCTATTAACACCTATGCATTTTGGGTGCTACGAACCCAGTTATCCTGATGAGCAACATGTGAAAGTTAAAGCGACGAGTCCATTGGAATAAGCCAGTACTATGCACGCTTATAGGCATATAAACGGTAAGGGCATGTTAGGGTTAGGTCAATATACACCATATTTAAGAGAGGAGGACAGTGTAAATGGTGTGTTTATATGAGTTGGTTAGTTTGCACATTTTGAGGCGTTTCGGGTCTTCCCCATGCAGGATGATACTGCTGCTCATTCCTTGCATGCTGACCGGTGGTTAGAAGGCAACTGAGAAGTTCCAACGCGACTTGATGCGGCTCCAAAGAGTAACCGCACTATTGTCCTATAGATACACGGTGATTACTGCGGCCGGTCATAAGCAAAGGGCGGGAAACGATCTCACTGTTGGTGTTTGTTAGCGATTTATTCAATATCGATGTATGCGTAGCACGCGTAATAATGTAACATGGAAACGGTAAGGTGCATGATAATCTTTACTGCTGGTGGATCTTTCAGGTACCGGTGCTATCACTGGAAGGCCCGATTCTCCGTGCTACTGAAAGACAGGTATTATGAACCTGGCAGCGCCTGCTTGACGCATTCGCATGCATGTTAAGTGGTGAAGTTGCGTTTTCTCGTTTAAGCGGCGGCTTAATGCGGTACAGGAGGAGGCAGTAGTAAATTTATTGAAGTCTGTTCGCCAAACACGTGAAATCAGAAGTTCATGTTAACGGAAAACGGCATCCGTAGTACCAGAGTTTATTTATAGCATCTGAGGCACCGGAGCCAGCAGGAGAAATTTAGTAAGGTAGACGGTGCAATCACCCCGTTGAAAACGGTTATTGAACGGTGGGGAGGGAGCGGCTGGAGGTTCGATTTCTGTGCTTCGTACCTGCGTACATTCGATGGTTGGTTGCACGATACGGCAAAGTAATACTGGCGGCGTCTAAACATCAGATTAGTTACGGTGGCTACATTCTATGGCATTACAGGTCCGTTGACGTCACGGTGGTGAGAATGTCATTCTTCTAAACCTTGTTACCAAATGAGACTACAGTGAGTTATTTGGAGGCAGCAAAATCCAGGCATGCAATGGTCCCAAGCACAATATCCGCGCGAACAATGGTGGTAGACAACTCCGCGCAACAAATCAACGCTTGCAGGGTGGGCACTCCGGTGGCGTGCATGGTGTTGTGCCACGTCCGCATGTTAGGGGACAAAAACAGGCGGTGCAGTCAGCTGTCAGTTGCGGACCAGCGGAAAAGACTTTTCTGATCCGTCTGCTAAGGAGCCTGGTATTCACGCCGGAAGAGCCGCGTTATCACAGCATACTGGGACCCAATCGGCAGCGAAGTACGGAATGCTTTCAGTATTGCCGTAGAACATGTATGCTTTGGTGGAGTTGCTGGGCGGTGCATCAAGTACGGCAGGTCGTGGTCGTATGTAATTCCTCAATCGAGTGGAGAATGAGTGATACACATGCAACGCTCCAGTGTTTTTCCTTACGGGCGCTTTCCGAGGTGATCGTTAATCGTGCGAAGGGTATGGCTGATCACCATAGCACACAGGTAGTGACGGGATGCCTGCTAACTAAAGCAGCATGTGGTGACGGATTGGCGGTGCCTAAACTTGTAAGCAGGTATAATGCATAGGCTCGTGCAAGTGTATTGAAGCATTTTCAGCGCACGACGATGGTCGGTGTCGTGCCGTGTGATGTCGGAATCCGGGTCCGCTCTGTACTGCGTTTGCATATTCCGAGGCAGTAACCGTAGCTGTAAGTTTAATCTTCATTGGCGGATGCATTGCGGTCACCCATTGCACGTGGCGGCAGAGGAGGTTCGTAATACCCACGAGGTTCTTTAAGGATGTTGACGGTTGATTGCTCCAGCGGTACAATCTGAAACGGCCGAGAAGTTGGATAGCGGTCGTTCTGTAACGATCTCGGCAGTTGGACTTGTGCACATAGCCAGGCGCCTAAAGATTAGAGAATCGCAAGTGACGCTGGCGGAAATCGATGTGAACCTCCAATGTCAGCACAAAGCAGGACCTTGCCGTAAGATGAAGAGGCAGAACCACCGAAAAGCTACCCTTACTTGTTCTGCGCAAACCCGTGAAACCCGTGAAAGCGTTGGATATGTTGCGTGCTTTCGAGAGTGTTATCTCCACTAAGTTGGCTTGCAACATTCGCTACGACATGTAGAATTGTAGGGAAGTATACCACTGTGCAACGGAAACCTACTACGTTTATTGGGCATTCAGTGTGAAAATAAGGTGCAGCTCATAGCGACGCGATCCGTTGAACTATCGTCAAACTTGGAGGAGCGTGTTTAGATGGATAGCAGTCAGGAAGCAATCCAAGGCCCGTCAACTTCCGCTACGGTGGTCGCTGTGGCGGATCCGGGGCCTCGCAGCCGGACGCGCAAGGAACCTATGGTCGGTCGTGTAGTGAAACCGTCGCCCGGTACCAGCGCAATGCGATGTCCACAACTTCGTCGGTTCCGGGCTACTACGACCGCGAGACGCAGAAAGCAACGCCTACGTGGTGCACATGGGAGTGCAAGTGGCCAGGCGCCAACAGCGGTCTGTGAATGGGGTCTGCAGGTGGAGGACTTCCGAAAGCGCAGTAACGATGTTCCCTGGCTGATGTGTGGCATGCTCAAGCTGGTTCCATCAACCTGGCGCAACACATCATGCTGAAGATACGTAGGAATGCGGTTGCTGCATATGTAAGTTTCCCTTTTTCCATGTAATGGCCAAACGCACTGCGGGTGACCGGGAAACAACAGCTTGGGCGTTCGGAAATAAAAGCTAATGGCAGAAGTGAACGCGATAGGTTGTATTTGCTATTGTGCATCACGCTTTCGGTAAGCTTCTTGTTTGCAAGCAAGCAATCCTTTCATTTGTCGTGGGTTATTTTGCTTTCCTTTGCGTATGTGTACTAAGGCAGCAGTCGCAACAGCATGTGTGGTTATGCTAGCAAAACGCCATGCTGTATGCAGATGTAGTTTGCTTCCGCCTTGTCCGCTGTACAAGTGTAAGCGGGATCCGAACAACTACCTTAAAATTTCTAGACTGTGGACTCGCTTCCATGCACGGAACACAAGGAAAGCCGTCAGTTAATTTCGCAGCAATTGAATGCAAGAGCATGCTTGCACAGAGAACCACGGTTGTCTAGGCTTGATGTTAACTCAACTTCTGTCCGCTGCGGGCCTAGCGCCATCCTACTTAGGGCAGTCAAACCAATACCCCTAGGTAAGCGGTGAACCCGCATACATGGCAAGTGTCCAAGCCAAGGCGAAGCATGCAATGCTATTTGCTGTTCTATGGAGCTAGAATGATAATCCTTAACTAGTACCCGCCTACGCCAAGCATCGCTGCAGACAAGCTGGTGACATCCCACTGTAGCAATGCATCGCAGGTCACGATGAGCAAATAGTTGAAAGCGTCTTAGGTTTTCAGACCGTGGGTTCAAGTTTCACTACCACACAGCAGGACGGCGCTGATTGTCCGCATTCCGCAGAGAAACTACCCTGTTATTGGGCAGCACTTCAGAACCTACATGTTGAGATTCCCCAGGACTGCACTGCATGTTAGGTTCCACAAATTAATTGAACGAAGCAGCGGAAATCTGACAAGCCAGCTGAACGACACTTGTGGTCTGAAAGTTATAAACCAGGTCACTGTAGACCCTGACATGTCCTGTAGTGTTAGTATGTACAGCACGTAGGTTGTTCGCATATTTGTAGGAACATCTTTCCGCGCGAGCATTTCCTATCTAATCGAGCGGTGAACTGAATGGAACGCACCCTTGCAATCGAAAAGCACAGCCATTGTCGGTCCGCGGGATGCTTGGCGCCGCCCAAGCACCTGCCGCAGAGTTAATTTATGGTCTATGCAGCCAAGTCCTGTGTGAAAACCTGCCTGCTTTCCTTAATGCGTGCTTCCAATTCCACAGTGAGATGACGAAAGAGAATCGAGGCAATTACTTTGTCACAACTGACGTTAGACTAATCCTACTGTGGATAGAACAGTCTTTACAACTGCCCTTCTTGGATATTGCCACTATAATGTAGCCAATGCAGTTAGCCGGGACACTTTTCCTTCCAAATACGTTTGAACAAGGAGGGGTGTGCTTTACTGAGGACTTCACCTCCATCCTCAGATAGTGCAGGTAGGGAGAATCCGGGCCAGTGGAATGAAAACGATTGAGAGCTATGCTCGCGGTAGGTACCTCGGCCCCGACCAAAGCACAGCTGAGTTCCTATGAGCACATTAGTACCGCAGTGTCCTCCTTCTCTAAGACCATGGACCCGGGCATATCCACCCCATTGTCCTGGCTAACAGCTAACAGAAGTCCTGATGCGTCCCAGCAGAAAGTAACCGTTTATTTTTGTCCAAATCTCCATTAAAACTTTAGATCCCGACCTCTCTACCATTACTAACGGCATGTGCAACACTTCGCTTTCTTTTGTTTTGATTTGTAGAAACCACGGTGTTTCAAGTATGCATATCGTTTCCCTATTGATAGTGTTATCGCAAATTCCATGTTAAGTAATTATGGTAATTAACAGCAGTCCATGGAATCTCTAGTAGCATATGACATAAGTTGCAACCCTGGCCCTACTAACGTATTCCCATGGGACACTAACAGCCGTCTTATGCATCTTGAATTTTGCGGTGGTTAATACTTCAAATGCGTCGCATTTTCATAGGTGCTGCTGTCGCTACGGTTATGGTACCTATATTACCTTTCCATGCATTGCTCATGCAGGCAAATAACTCCAACCATGGATGCGGTAAATTATCCACAGAACTGCGACACCATGACGCATTAACATGCCTTAATATGCACACGTCACGTTCGCAGGCATACCCAGTAATACATAATCATGCGTATGTACGTACTACACATTTGAGGAATTATGTCCCCTGTTAATAACGTTTCTCAATTGCTCCTTGATAACAATGTCGTTGCATATGCTTCATCCATGTCATTCATTTACGTCACCTGAAACTTTCAATGGCTTTAAATTATACTAATTGTATAATGTTACTAATGAAACGCACAATCAAAATATGCTATTCACCATATTTCAAGTTGTACAGCCACCCATACCTGGAAATCTGCATATTCATCAGCTAGTATATCAAGAGTACTATACAATTCTTTTTCAAAAAGCGTAGTGAAGATATAGGTATACTCAGGTGTAACTATAATTAAATATACTTAACTCAAGGTAACTTTAGCACATTTGCCTATACATTAATAAATAAGTTATATTTGGATATATATATATATATATATATAAATCTAGGTTATTGCCCTACAGCTCGATTGCCGTAGATAACGAGTGCCATGCATTGTCTCTGACGGTGGGTGGGCACCTCCGGGGTTCAATGGTTTGCTACTGCCCGCCTGAAGCCGGGCAGCCCTTGGTCAAATTTGTGCAAACCCGCCAAAACCCACCTGCCTTTGGCCGTGATCGTAGTTGTATCCTACTACGGTCGCAAAACATATATGAATCTTTCAAATACCTCAAATGCTGCGTGTGACGGCCGTCAAGCAGATCCGAAGCTGTCACTGCAATCATATTTCCGAGCTGGATCTGCTCGCCTCTGCCTCGTGGTTCAAGTTATTGAACCAAAGGCCCCGGGCGGAATCCCTCATGCAAACCTCCAAAGCACCCACTGCCTTGTGGGTCAGGCTATTGCACTAAAGGCTGAGGGTTGTGTCCCTCAAGCAAACCTCCGATGGACAACTACCAATTCGCGTGCAATTACCCACCAATGCCATCGTTTGACTGCGCGCAAAGCGCTCGACATTGGGTGTTGGAGCGTGCGCACACTACAGGATCGGAACTCCAGTGAGCGCCTTGAGTGCTGCACTGCACTCTTCGCGATGGAACTGACGAATACAACCTCGATACTGCGGCGCCTAGTGAAGCTCGACTCGCTTACCAAGGTACTTAGCATGAATCAGGTGCTGGCTGCGCAATCTACGGGGTGGTTAACGCCTCCTTAGCACCACGTGATCGTGGGGACGGATTTGCTATATCCGCTCGCCTCCATGGCCAGCTGGTGGGTGAACAAACAGGCATCTCGCGTGACTGACGACTGCCTGCGACTTGGAAGAGGGAAGTATGCCACCTTTATAAGCAGGTAAGATCCAACCATGTGTTATTTTGATGACCCGCGTGATCAATACTACACTCAGCTATCCTCCGTGATACGGTCTGTGCCGAGGGGCGACCGACTATTTCTGCTGGGTGGTTTCAACGCGCGCGTTGGGCGTGATGCATCGGTGTGGACAGATGTTATTGGTCCGCTTGGCACTGGTTCAGTGAATGCGACTGGAGACAGACTGCTCTCACTGGGAGCCGCACAAGGCCTGACGAGCACGAACACTCGGTGTGCACTGAGTGCGAGTGAGATAGCAAGTTGTCCGCACCCATGGAGTGGTCACACTCACCTGCTCGACTGTATCATCATACGTCAGCGTGCTGATATGCGTGAAGTGCGCATGACACGTGTACTGCGTGTAGCTGAATGTGGCAGCGACCACAAATTGTTGCGGACCAAACTGTACATATATTTTCGCAAATCTGTGTATTGCCCTCCGGCCGTGAATCGGCGTAAATTTAACTTTCTCTCCATCGGCACCGTGGCGGAACGTATTGAGCTGGAGAAGGAGCTGGCTACACGCCTGTATGATGTGGACCGCATAGCCACAGTAAGCGACCTGTGGCACCAAGTCCGCGATCAGGTGACAGCTGTTGCCGAGGAGACCATCGAGCGCGCAAACTGAAAGCCGCCTGATTGGTTTGATAAGAACAATGCGACGATCGGCGCATTGGTGTCGGGGAAGAATGCAGCATTTGTTGTACATGTGGCAGACGCTGGTGATTTGGGAAAGCGTAGTCAATATCGCAAACTATGACGGCCACTGACCCGAGAGCTCCGTTGCATAAAAATGCATGGTGGACGAAGTAGACGAGATAAGATGAAATGCTACCCCGATGGCCACCAACGTAAGGATTTCTTTACCGCTTGAAGGCGGTGTATGTCCGAGATTGGATTTGTTGAGGACACTGGTCGATGGTAGTTGAGTCGCCACCTACGCACAGACTACAGACATGATGCAGGTCTGACGAAAACACTTTGACTGTCTCCTGAACAACCGTTCGGAGATTGAACAGCGTCAAGCAGCACGATGTTAAGGCGAGTCTGGAGGACAAGCGGACACTGCAGGAGATGCAGAGAGCAATTGCTCAGTTGCAACAAGCAACTGTGAGGGTGCCGACGGCATCGCGCTTGAACTACTAAAACACGGCAGACCCACGTTTTTGATTGCGCTGCGCCACCTGCTGCAAAGCGTGTTTATTGAGTAGGTGTTT
This sequence comes from Dicrocoelium dendriticum, assembly GCA_944474145.2. Lineage (NCBI taxonomy): Eukaryota > Metazoa > Platyhelminthes > Trematoda > Plagiorchiida > Dicrocoeliidae > Dicrocoelium > Dicrocoelium dendriticum. The sequence continues at coordinate 178,540,349 of OX104063.1, forward strand.
TCTGAGCTGAAGCATGCCCTTGTGCTGTCACTGTACAAGGACAAAGGTAGCAAGCAACGTTGCACGAATTATCGTGGCATCAACTTGCTGAGTTGTGTGGGCAAAGTGATTTCCCAAATCCTGCTCAACTGCCTCGTCAGTCAGGTTGTGGAACCTAACGTGGCGGGGGAGCAGTGTGGATTCCGTTCGGGTCGCAGCACTATCGATATGGTGTTTGCGGCTCGTCAGCTGCAGGAGAATTGCAGTGAACGACACCAGCCATTGTACTCGCTTTTTGTTGATTTCACCAAGGCATTTGATACAGTGAACCGCGAGGCATTGTGGCTGGTGTTAAGTTTGTTTGCCCGTGTAAGTTTGTAAGTTTAATTGTATGTCTGCACAGTGGTATGCGAGCGAGGGTGCAGCTGAGTGGAGAGACCTCGGATGACTTTGCAGTTGTCACTGATGTGAAGCAAGGCTGTGTCCTAGCTCCTGCCCTGGTTAACACATACCAGCAGGCAATGATGTCTTATGCCTTTGATGCGGTTTGTGCTTACGGTGTTCGTATGGAGCACCGTATTGATCTTCAGTTTCTGAACATCCGTCGTTTCGTTGCGAGAACTCCAGTCTGTGAGATAACTATCAGGG
>OX104063.1:178541030-178609954 GCA_944474145.2 Dicrocoelium dendriticum
TGCAGGGGGTTTGCGAGTTTTTCTTGCCCACTTACGCTTATTCTTCAATGGCCCAGGAGCCCGTAACCCGCCTTCCGTTTGAGGCGGGTCAACCATACCGTCCGAGGCATCTGTGTCAGTTATATCCACATGAACTGGAGCGTCCGGTAGGATGAACGCCTCGTCAACTGTTAAACTGTCAGCCGAAGGACAGTCCGTTACAGCGTCCACATTCGCGATATTCATGGATTTCATAAGCAAATCCACTTTAGAGTTGAGCGAGGCAAGAGAGGCAAGCTCGGCTAATGCCTTCTCAACAACTGTGAATCTGGATGCTAGTGCTTTGAATTCAGCACAGGTGAAAGCCGGAGCTTCGCATTCTGAGCGCAACAATCAGCACATCTAAATGGAAGATTTTCATTGGATGATAACATGTTGTACCGAATTGCTCGGAGGCCGGTACAACTTTGTGCTACCAACGAGGGCAAACATCACACTGCATACAGGGTTAATCGGAGCGACCTTCTAACGATAAGCGATTAAAGTGTTGCCCGTGACGGATGCCTGGTACAGTCAGATTAAACGTGCTCTTGCAGGTTAGATGTTGTACGGTCATGTAAATGGTAATGGCAAGTTAAGAGTAATTTCTATATACCTTAAGGTTACGGATTAAAGGCAGTGTAAGTGGTTTGTTTACATGAGTATTTTAGTTGGTGTATTTTGGCGCGTTTCGTGTCGTCCGCCATGCAGGATGATACCGCAGTATTTCATTGCATGATACCTGGTGGTTACGAGGCATTTAAGGAGTTCCAAGGTGATTTGATGCGGTTCCAAAGAGAAACTGCAAGTTCATTTTTATAGCTGCACGGTGATTACTGCGGCGGGTCATAAGCAAAGTACTGGAAAAGATCTCCCTGATGGTTAACGTTGTCGATTCATTTCCTATCGATGTGTGCATGGCAAGCGTAAGAACTTTAAAAGTAAGCGGTAAGGTGCATAATAATTTGAGTGCTGTTAACTCTTTTACACATAAGTGCTACAAATGCAAGTCCCGATTTTGTTTGAAAACAATAGTTGAATAACACTGCACAGAAAATTGGTCTTTGTCAGTCTTCTTGGGATCCGAAAGGACTTGGAAGTGCCAACTTACGGGACTATTTGGTCACGGCTTACCTGTCGTGTTTCACCGTTCTAGCTCTTCTTCGACGAACTGTTTTCTGGGATTATAAGGGACTCAGAAGTCCAAACCTACTCGCAAGCTTTCTCCGTACGAATTACGGCTTGCTACATCCTGCATACGTTGATTTCTCTTTCATGTGCAAGAAGACGTTTGTGTAAACACTGCCCTGCTTGAAAAAGTGCATCATATCGGTTGCCACCGGTGAGTTCAAATCGGTGCGTACGTTGCTCTTGCGGTAATACCCGACTTTGTTCTCGCTGTCTGCATTTTAGGCCTTCGCAAACCGGTCCTCACCTTTTCGTTGTTCTTACCTTTTCTTCATTACTGGCAAGATGGTTAGAAAATTGGTGGGTGTGCCTCCGGGTCTTAAAACAGCTGATTCAGTTTACATATACGGCTTAGAGAGATGCTCTATACCTTTAACCGACTTGTTGGGTGGCATGCAATGCGATCTTTGCGGTAGGTGGTTCCAAGCGGCATGCACCGGTTCGTCTGCTGATCGGTATGCTCACTTGGGAAGCAATGAGCTGTTCCTTTATAGCCGTGAAGATTGTTTTAAGTTTAAATCACAGCTCTGTGTAACCACGAAGTATTGCTTTGACTCGCTCGTTTCCAGACTGACAAATATGAAAAGAGTGTTGTCTTTGCTGTTGACAACTTTGGATGGGAAAGTTGAAGGTTTAGTAGGTCGCCTGACACCATCCTTTGTCCTCGGCCAGGTGAAATTAGCGGATAGTAGCACGCAAACGGATTCCGTCGAGCTAACACCCTATTCAGCAATCGATTGTGAGCTAGTTGGCGCCAAACAGTTGAAAGGAGGACGCGACTCCACAGCTGGTGACGAAATATTACATACCTTGCCAGCAAAACGCAAGCGGAGCAAGAAAAGGAAAGCTGTAAACTCTCAAAATGCGGTACTATCGCAGTTTACAGAGGGTCAGGTAAGCGCGTCACTTGCAGACCCTTCAGTATTGAGTTATTTGACGTTTCCCAAAACCAATTCCTATGCAGCTAGTGCATTTAAGCAATCAGCCACCCAGTCGCAGGCTTCTGTGGCTCGTTGAGCAGGCAACCCCACCGCAATGACGTTTACACTGATAGCAGTGTCATTTTTAGGGTTGTCACGGAGTCCGCCGCCGCTCTTCCAAAGGAGCGGATGCTTGATGATCTACAATGGTTTAAGCTTTGGGTTTCCAAACTTCTACCGCCCGGGTTTCCTGGCGTAACCGCGCGGAACCTCATTAGGCTTGGGTATGTGCCGTACGTAAGACCCGTTTACTGAGAGTCGTTCTTTCAACGCCGGTCGAGCGTAATACGCTTCTTCGTTTGGCTTTTAAACTCTTAGCTTATGGGGTCAGTATGCAACCTGACCTCCCATTAACTATTAGGTTGAAATTGAAGACCTCCATAAAGGACCTCAAAGCCCGTCGCGAAGCGGGTGAAACAGGCCTTCGAATGGTAGGTTTTCGGATGGTGAGCCGGAGGTCTACTTCCGCCCTTTCAGAGCCCGTTCTGGTGGCATCATCATCATACACGTTAGTTAGCCATGGGGAAAACCTCAGCTACTGTGCTGCAATACATAAAAAAAGAAAAAATGCAACTGGTGCATGCCGACTGAGCTACCGGTAACGGATGGGCATCGTTCCGCTAAGCTACCAGCCGGCTGCTATGCATCAAAAAATTACTATGCGAAATTATATAATGTAAATAATGAGATCGTGGTTGGAGGGGGGCTAAGAGGGATGGGTGGGACCAAGAAACTCACAGCACGAACGCCACTGAGGTCGGCTTCTGGCCATATCAGCAAGTGTGTCCAACCAAACGTGTTCATCTTCTTTCGGACCCCAACCAGGGAGCCGAGACATTCCAACCGAGGCCAGCTCAGAACTGAGGGCCTTCATTCCTCTTGACCAAGTCATCGCTTGACCACCTCTCCTCTTTTTCCATCCACATCCCCGGCGCGCAAACAACGCACGTCGCGGGAGTCGGTGGGCTGACATGCTTAACACATGGCCGAGCCATCGGATCCTTGTGCGCGAAATAACGGTGCTGAGCGGTTCAGTTCCTTTTCCTGCACCAGAAACAAGGAGTCGAACACGCTCGTTGCTCACGCGGTGTTCCCACCAGATGTGAGCTAAATTACGAAGGCACCGGTGGTCGAACGTAACTACACTCTTCAGGTCCGCTGCTTTAAGCGGCCAGGTTTCACAACCGTACAGTAGGGTCGAATGCACTGCTGCATTGTACACTCTACTCTTCAGGGCAACAGTGATGTCGCGCCGCCGCCATAAGTGTCGAAAGCTAGCAAAAGCACTTCGAGCTTTTGCTATAAGGTTCGTGATCTCATCTTCGATCGCACGGGCGCTGATACAACTTCCCAGGTAGTTGAATTTTTGAACGATTTCTAGCTGATCCCCACCAAGGGTCAGCGTACGAGGCGGTCCAGACCAATCTTGGAGGTACGCTTTGCACTTCGAGGGTGCGAAGCAAAGCCCGAAGTGACGGACAGCTAGTGCTAGTCTGTTCAGTGCCTCTTGGCACATTCGTGAGCTGTCACAGATTAAGGCAATATCATCAGCATAATAAGTCAAAAAGTCGTTCTCCTGGGAGTAGCTCCACACCATCTAAGTCGTGTCCTGTGAACGAGATTTCCATGACTTCGTCAACAGCGAAGTTGAAGAGGAAAGGTGACAGCGGGCATCCTTGTCTCACGCCGCTGGAGATATTAAAGGGCGACGACAACTTGCCGTAAGCCCTCACTCTGCCCGAGCTACGCGAATATAATGCCCGGATAATATTTACATAATTCTCATGTACACCTTTCATGAGTAGACAGTCCCAAAGTGCATATCTATCCACTGAGTCGAATGCATCTTTGATACCGAGGAACACAACAACGGTGGGCCGCCAGTATGTGTGACGGTGCTCCAACAACTGACGCAAAGTGAAGTTGTGGTCAATGCAGCCACGACCTCGACGAAATCCAGCTTGCTCTTCACGAATCTGGCTTTCACGAGTGCCAGTCAGTCTGTGAAGGATGACAGACGCAAGTAATTTGTAGGCGATGGAGATCAGACTGATTCCTCTATGGTTGCCGCATTCCGATCGTGAGCCTCCCTTGAAACTTGGGACTATGACGGAGCGGCTTCAATTGGTTTGTACAGTTTCCTGCTCCCACAGTTTTACCAGTTGCTCGTGTAAATCATCCACAAGAACAGGGCCCCGAATCTGAAGATGGCTGGAGGAAGATCATCTGGTCCCGCGGTTTTGTTCAACTTCAACAGTTCGATCTCAAGTTCGACTTCCGAGCGAGAGGGGGAATTCAAACCGGCAGCCCACGGAGCAAGGCGATCAGTGGCCGGCGAGAAATTTAACAATTCCGACCGATTAAATTGCCTTCCAAAATGCTCAGCTCAACGCTCTAAGCGTTTTGCTGAGTTGTGAATAGGCTGTCCACTCTCGTCCCGTATTGTTTCACGAACAGCAGGTCTCCTGCTGCCGTTTCTCGTATCAGAGTGAATAACTTACGATGGTTACCAAGGGCAGCGGCCCTTTCCATCTCTGTTGCACGATGAGACCACCAGACTTCGCGGTCTCGCTTCAAACTAGCACGGAGTTTTGCCCTGAGCTCCTTGCGAGTTTCATTGTGTTCACTTTCATCCGGAATATGCCGGCGAGCATCTAAAAGCTCCAGAGACTGTGAAGAGACCCAATGTCCATGTTGGCGATTAGACATACCACATGAGGATTTTTTGATGCTAGTAAGGTCTGGTGAATATGAGAACAGTTAGCTTCAATTGAATCCAGTGGGCGTTTATCCAACTCCCATGACAGCGCACTTTGAAAGGTATTCAGAACGGCTGGTTTCACCAGTTGGCTGGTGTCAATTCGCTCACAGTTTCGCCTTGGGCGTCCACCAAAGCGCATCCGCAGGTCAGCACACACAAGTGTATGGTCGGTGTCCACACCTGTGCTCCAAATCGAGTGACAGTTCTGGATGCAGCCACTTCAGCGATAACTGATTGCCATGTGATCGATTTGCGTCCAAGTCTGGTTCGAGGCTGGTGGACGCCAAGTTATCTTGCGGCGGGTACTGTGTCTGAAATAAGTGCTCGCAAGAAATAAGCCAGCATCTTCACACAAATGAAGTAACCGCTCACCGTTTTCATTACGGGAGCCTATACTGTGTTGGCCGCCCAGATGCAGCTCATCTGTGGATGATCTTCCAACTTGCGCGTTCAGATCTCCAGCCAGCAATACAGTGTCCGAGCTTCTTCTGTGGCTAAGGAGCTCGTTCAGGTGACGCTAGAAGCCGTCTTTTACCGAGTCATCGCTATAGTTTGTCGTTGCATGGGCAGCGATAACGAATAGACACCTGTTAGTCCCACGCGACTTCGAAGCTTTGAACGAGCCAGCCCATCGGACCGCACGCATCCGGGTACTGATTGGAATCCAATCAACCAGAGTAGCTTCAGCCCGGGGACTCAGGGCAATACCAACACCGGCTTGGCCGGTGCTCGAGGCTGCATCGTCACCGGATAGGCGCAATGACAAAGTGCTGCTAGTGTCACCTGAAGGGCAAAGCAGTGATCACAAAGCTTGAGTCATGCAGGCGGGTCTCTGATAAGCAGCAGATATCGATCAAGAGGGTCACTAATGTTCGAGCAAGTGCTGCCTGTTGACCGATCTGAAGCAATGTGTGAACATTGACATATGCCAATCTGAAGGAGGATCGAGGGTTCCAAATGGAAGCTGATGAACTAGAATGGGTTGCTTGCTTGGACTTGGGCCTGCTGACAGGGCAGGAATGACGCCCTGCGTTCACATGTGAGTTGCAACTAAAAGAAAAGCGACTATTGAAGCAAGGTGGAGGAGGGCCAAGTATTGGGGAGTTGAAAACAGGGGGGATAAAAGTGAAGCTGGAACGGGACGATAAGGGTGAAAAAGCGCAAGGAGGGAGTAAGAAGGCGGGGAGGCTTGAGCAGTAGCATCCAAACCCCTATCCACCCTGCTCGATGCAGCAGACAGGGCACCGTTGATTATCTTCTGCGGTGACCAGAGCATCAGAAATTTGTTTGAAGTTTGCTTCTTTGCATTGCGTGGACCGGATACTGTCAGGTTGCCCAGGCCTAGACAAGAGAACGATTAGGGTTCTCAACCAAAGTTTTTGATTCAAAAACCTGACCGCAAGGCAGCGGGTTTGGCACTGGGTTACAATGCGTCCGTTTTAAGGAATAAGGAGCCACCCTCATTCTAGCCCCCAACCTGGATTACCAGGAGGCTGAGTTTGTCTGGCCTCTAACCATTGACCAAGCTTGTGTGAGTGGCTCTGAAGGTGCAAAAATGCACCACCCAGTATAGATTAATGTATCACTGAGGCACACAAACAATCGCCCCATGGTAAAGTCCAGCCTGATTGCAATTGCCTTCTGGTGGCACCCGATCCCCGGCTCACGATTCCTATTTCCTTAAAGTCGTCCTCAGCAACGTGCGTAGTCTAAGGAGCAAGATGTGCGACATTGGCCCTATTGTAGAAAGTTCCCGGCCAGACGTGCTTGCTTTCACTGAGACGTGGCTGTTCTCAGACATCCTGAACAGTGAAATGTGTTTGCCTGGCTATACCCTTCTGCGTGCGGATCGCTCCTCATGCACTCGCGGAGGTGGAGTCGCTTTCTACCTCAGATCCATCTTGACTATTTTGCGAACAAATCCCTTCAATTCCCCCGATCTAACTGCCGAGGCTCCTGCGGTGGATGTTTTTGCTTCTTTCGCCAAGACAACTATAACATCTTGTTCGGCAGATAGCTAACGCGGTTTCCTGGCTCTCTTTTGTTTTGCTCGAAGGGACCCTGTAACAAGCAATTCGGCCTCGATCAAGGTAGCTTTCGATGCGACTTCCGAAGCAGCTACATTTTTGTGGTCCGTAATCATCTGGACCGGTGACATAATGATTGGTGCCACAAGCTGATCTTCAGTGTAAGTGATTAAATCTGCGTAGTTGGAGACCCGAAGCGTCGTTATGAGTAGATCAATCTTAAGGCGAAGACCTGAGAGCATCGATAACGAACGCTGTATATTTCACAGCCGGGTCTCAAGAGCTTCGTCCTGTATGAGAGGCCGCGCGGTGTTGCCGGCGGCTGCAGCAATAGGCAAAACTGAATAGCAACATTTCCCTGGAGGCCAGCGCTGCGTACTACTTGGTATTTATGTCACTTAAGCCTGGGTAGCATAGGAGCAGTCAGAGAGAAAGAGGCTGGTCAGCGGGACTCGAGCACCTCAGAGCAGTGAGATGGGACACTCCAATGGAAGAATAAATGAAAACAGGGCGCGATGATAAATGTTAGGGCCAGGATGAGAAGGGTTTATTGACGAAAGGGTGGGAAAAGCCAACGCGGCTCTCCAGGTAATGTAATCGGGTAGTCGAGTCAGCGGAACCAAGAGAGGTGACGTCTCAGAGGTCTGCATGAATCCGGATAGCAGGAGACCGATCGGATAAGACTAGATTAGTCGGCGCGTTTGCATTAGAGCATATAGTAAACGTGAGAAAATAGCAAACAATAGATGGTGTGCAAGTTTTGCAGGCTCTAGGGTAAGGGAACCCTAACGTTGAGCCTGCAGAGCCTATAATGCTTGAGTTAAAGATGTGCAGTCATAGTGCAACAGACTGCTCAGGCGAGACAAGGTCACAGTAGGGCATGAAAATCAACCGTTCGATTATAGACGAGATGAATACAAAGAGGGCGCTAAGCAAGAAAAGGTGAGGTTCGAGATAAGGATGTTTTATGGGTAATGTGTGGAAAAGCCCACGAGGCTGTCCAAAGTAATGTAAACAGAATCATTCGGTCAGTCAAACCAAGAAAGATAATGTGAAAAAGCCATGATATTAAAAAGTGAACAAGTCAAGCGGGTTCTAGAAGTATGGGAAACCTGGTGTTGAGCCTGTAGAGTGAATATCGCTTAATTCTGGGTTGCATGGAAGCAGTCAGAGGGAAATGGAGTGGTCAAGTATGACTAGACCCACAGCAGTGTAGTGAAAACTGGTCCTCCGATGGAAGGAAGATTGAGAACACAGGTCGCGATAAGAAAAGGCTAGGAACCGGGTTGAGAAAAGTTTATTGTAAAAGAGTGGAGGAGCCCACGAGACTTTTCAGGTGATGTAAACAAAACTTTCAGTTAGCCCAACCAAGGTTTGTAACGGAGTGAAATCGGATAACATGTGGCCGATCTGGCGAGACAGGATTAGTCAGCGAGTAGGAAAAGCACGAATAATAAAGGCAAAATAGCTGTAACAATAGAGGATCAACGAGTCTAGCAGACTCTCTGGGTAGGGGAACGAGAGGGTTGAATCTGCATAGCGTATACCGCTTAAGTCTACGTAGCATAGGAGCAATCAGAGAGAAAGTGGCTGGTACGTGTGACTAGCTAACCGCAGGGCAGTGAGATCTGGCACTTCAGTTGAAGAATAAGGAGAAACAGAGCGCGATAAAAATTAGTTAGGGTCAGGATGAGAAAAGTTTATTCACGAAAGGTGCGAAAAGCCCACTAGGATCTCCAGGTAGTGCGAATGTGATTTCCATTACTTCGTCTACAGGGAATTGCGGAGAGAAGGTGACAACAGACGTCCCTGTCTCACACCGCTGCACGTCCGGTATGTGCACCCGCTGTTAATAAGTGGCATTTAGAACTGCTGTGCATCTATGCTGCCTACATGGGTGATCAGCCACTGCTGTTCAGCCTCCACTCCGTTGCACATCTGGGAAGTGTATCCGCTGTCAATAAGTGGTGTTTGGAACACCCGTCCATCTGCGCTGCCTATATGGTTAATCCGCCACAACTGGTCAGCCTTCACGTCACCTTTGCCGCTGTGAGTATGTCCGTTGCATCTCCGGTAAGTGTTTCCGCTGTTAATAAGTGGCTTTTAGAACCGCTGTGTATACATGTTGCCTATATGGGTGATCCGCTACTGCTGGCCCGCCTCCACCTCACCTTTGTCGCTGCTAGCTTGTCCGTTGCATCTCCGGTAAGTATATCCGCTATTAACAAGTGGCTTTTAGAGACCCCGTGTGTCTAGGCTGCCTATCTGGTTCATCCGGCAATATTGCTCCGCCTCCACGTCACCTTTGCCGCTGCTATCAAGTCCGTTGCACCTCAGGTAATTGTATCTGCTGTTAGTACGTGGCTTTTAGAACACACGTCCAGCTGCACTGCCTATATGGTTAATCCGCCACAACTGGTCAGCCTTCACGTCACCTTTGTCGCTGCTAGCTTCTCCGTTGCACCTCCGGTAATTATGTTCGCTGTTAATAAGTGGCATTTAGAAGTGTTGTGTATGCATGCTGCCTATATGGGTCATCAGCCACTGCTGGTCCGCCTACACGTCACCTTTGTCACTGCTAGCTTGTCCGTTGCATCTCCGGTAAGTATATCCGCTGTTAATCAGTGGCTTTTAGAGACCCCGTGTGTCTAGGCTGCCTATCTGGTTCATCCGGCAATATTACTCCACCTCCATGTCACCTTTGACGCCGCTATCAAGTCCGTTGCACGTCCGGTAGGTGTATCCGCTGTTAATAAGTAGTTTTTAGATCTGCTGTGTATCTATGCTGCCTACCTGTGTGATCCGCCACTGCTGTTCAGCTTCCACGTCACTTTGCCGCCGCTATCAAGTCCGTTGCACTTCAGGTAAGTGAATCCGCTGTTATTACGTTGCTTTTAGAACACCCGTCTATCTGCGCTGCCTATGTGGTTGATCCGGCACTACTGCTCAGCCTCCACGTTACCTTTGCCGCTGCTAGGTTGTCTGTTGCACCTTACGTAAGTCTATCCGCTGTTAACAATTTGCTTTTAGTAAACCCTTCCATCTGCGCTGCCTATATTATTAATCTGGTAATATTTTCGGCCTCCACCTAGCCTTTGCCGCCGCTATCAAGTCCGTTGCACGTCCGGTAATTGTGCCCGCTGTTAATAAGCAGCTTTTAGAACTGCTGGGTATCCATGCTGCATATACGGGTGATCCACCACTGCTGTTCAGCCACCACGGCACCTTTGCTGCTGATAGTATGTCAGTTGCATCTCCGGTAAGTGTATCCGCTGTTAATAAGTGGCTTTTAGAGACCCTGTGCATCTGCGCTGCCTATAGGGTTAATCCGCCACTACTGGTCAGCCTTCACGTCACCTTTGCCGCTGTGAGTGTGTCCGTTGCATCTCCGGTAAGTGTATCCGCTGTTAATAAGTGGCTTTTAGTACCGCTGTGTATACATGTTGCCTATATGGTTAATCCGCCACTGCTGGTCAGCCTCCACCTCACCTTTGTCACTGCTAGCTTGTCCGTTGCATCTCCGATAAGTATATCCGCTGTTAATCAGTGGCTTTTAGAGACCCCGTGTGTCTAGGCTGCCTATCTGGTTCATCCGGCAATATTACTCCACCTCCATGTCACCTTTGACGCCGCTATCAAGTCCGTTGCAGGTCCGGTAGGTGTATCCGCTGTTAATAAGTAGCTTTTGAACTGCTGGTTATCCATGCTGCCTATATAATTGATCCATTAATGCTGGTTTGCCTCCACGTCACTTTTGCCGCTGCTAGCTTGTCCGTTGCACCTCCGGTAAGTATGTCCGCTGTTAATAAGTGGCTTCTAAAAGTGTTGTGTTTATGCTGCCTATATGGGTGATCCGGCGCTACTTTTTGGCCTACACGTATTTTTTGCATTCTCTCTACTCCGTTGCAACTCCGGAAAGTGCATTGGCTCTTTACTATTTCCTTTTAGGACACCTGTGTTTCTCTGCCATGCGTTATTAATGGTATTCCTCCACGAAACATTTCCTGCAACATAGATACTCTGTTGCACCTCAAGTAAGTTTATTTGCTGTTAACAATTGGTTTTGCAACTCTTGTGGATCCGTACTGCCTGGATGGCTGATCCACCACTTCTGGTCAGCATCTAGCTTGCGGCCGCTACGTACTTCCTTTCACCCACGGTAAGTGTATTGTGTCTTAATGCGGCTTTTACAACTCCAGTCTATCCGTGTTTTCTAATTGGGTGATGCTCAACTACTGGTCTGCCACCACATCACATATACCGCATCTATCTACTCCGTTGAACATCCCGTAAGGGTATGGGCTGTTATTTGGGGGCTTTTAGAACCCCACTCTTCGTGATGCTTACTTGAGTGATATGCTACTACCACATTCCCTGATTGTAACATGTGCTGCCTCGTATATACTACTGTGCACCTCTGGTAAGTGTATTGCTTGCTCACTTTTCGCTTTCAGAACCCCTGTCTATCCGCGGTGAATACTTCAGTGATCAGCCACTACTGGTCCGCCTCCACTTCACGTGTGCCACAGCAGAAATACTTCTTAGCACGTCATGTTGGTGTATTAAACTGTGACGTATGGCTTTTAGAACGGGCGCATATTCCCTTCGTATGCATGACTACTCTGACAGTCTCGTCGCTTCCGGAGTAATGCAGAACTCCATGCGTAGTTTCATCACTGCGTATTTAACAGCGAGGTGTCTTCATGTAACATTTCTTTTTAACAATAGTACATATTTAGACTGTCTTACGTGTTTGTTTATCCAATGTCCGGTTTACATTTATTTCGAACTGTCACCGTGGCCTCTTATGAGGCTTGCGAAACCATTTCTCAGTGTTCACCCTTGGTGTGTTCAGAGCTACATATAAGCTCACTCACATAGTGATGAATATTTCTGAATGGTCTAAACGTCCGTCACATTTATTGCTTCAGCTTTCCTTATGTCCGGAACCATTTACATCCACCGCTGCTTATCAGCTAGAACGTTACCCTGTATGGTTGTTGCCTTGGCAATTAGCCTTAATACAGGACAACTACCTCGTCGGGTAATACATGGCAGCTGTGCGAAATCATGAACATAAATGCAGTAAACCGATAGGTATATGCATTGCATCTACCGCCTGTCCGCCAAGCTGTGCGCAGAGCCGGGACAAATGGATAACACTGCCTTTTCAAAAAACTAGTGCAGCACAGATGAGTTTTCCATGAGCATATTACCGCCGCATGCCATCTGCTGTTCTAGAACCGTGGACAGAGGCGTATTCACCCCTTTGTCCAGTTTAACGGCTAATAGAAGCCCCGACGGATGCATGCAGCAATCAACCGCTTATTCACATGCTAACATATAGCAAACATTCATGACCCGGAATCTCTACCATTAATAACTACATGTGCACTGCGTTGATTACCTTTGATTTGTTTTGTATAAAGCACATTGTTTTGTATCCGCATATTGTTTCCCGATTGGTACTATTGCCGCACATTTAATGGGACGTATTTGTGGTAATTGACAACCGTTCATGACATACGTTTCAATCCAGTTAATAATAACCTCCCAATCGGGGCATGGACACCCTTATAACGCAGTTTGAATTTCCGATGGTGAAAACCTCCAAAGCGTCACAGTTTCATAGTTGATGATTACGCTACCGTTACGTACTTATATTCTCTTTCCATGCATAACGGCTGCCAACGGAATCCATGGGTCCAGTAAAATAGGAACATTAATGCGATAAATGGCACATTAACATGGCCAAAATATGCAACCGTCACCTTCGCAGGAATACACAGTAATACGTACTCATGAGTAAATGTGTACTATACATGCATACAATTATTACCATCCCTGTTCAAAACTTCTTTAAATTGCTAATTTATCCCAGTGTGATTGCATGTGCTTCACACAAGCCATACATTTACGTACCCTAAAAAGTTCAGCTAACATTTATTATGTTAATTAGATAAGGTTATCCATGAAACGCGCATTCCAACGACGTTAATCACCATATTTCAACATGTAAAATCATACAGACATGTTCATCTGTATAATTAGCAGCTAGGTTTTTTCGAGTACATTGCAATCCATTTGCAACTAGCATATTACAAGATATACTTAGATGCACATTTCAATAAATATACTTAAATGTGTGCACCTTTAACACACGTGTCAATGCATTAACATTTATGTTACCTTTGCAACCATATATATATATATAATATTACACTTGTACATACAGCCTTTCATTTTATAAGAATACACTCCTGGGTTCATGTATCCGTAATTTAATGCACTCTTTAATGCAATATATAGCAAGCTATTTCGATTCCCATTTACATTAACACTTTTAATGACACATACACATAAGGACAAGCGCAGAAGTGCACAATCATACATACAGTTGCCATCCATACGTTCTTGTTACCGTGCACCAATAAACCGTCATACGCTTCCCTCCCATTGCAAGCATTGCTTTTTCATTTTCAAACCGGAATTAATGCATATCTTTGGTATTTCATTTCTACTTTTACGAAAATTACGAACTTTGTTATTTAGTCTAATATACCACACCTAGATGCTTTTTGAGTATCTAGACCTGCTGAAACATAACATTCCACCTTTATTTTGCACATTTTCACCATAGTTTCCTAGATCCCTAGATCAGTTGTACCTCGAGGCATCACCCCGAATTTGAAATCGCGCGTATCGTTAAGCGGTCCCTCCCAGTGTTAATACAGCCAAGGTCCGCAGTCGTTGTACAGTGTTCGTTGGCGGCGATTAATACGTTATTTCGGCAAGGTCACTGGCGTTTTGCTTTTTTCCTTCGGTTGGGCTAGAAGTTTTGTGGAGCAGTAACTTGTTATTTATGGTGTTGCCTCTAGTGAACAGATTATAACAAATGGCGACGGAGAAAATTGGAAACGTGATGAATTTATCTTCCGAACAATTTCAAAAGCTACTTTTTCAACATCAAGCACAAATGGAGGCACAAATGAAAATGATTGAAAACCTGACACAATGTTTGAGTTTGCAGACAACAGGAGCAGCGGCGCGGGACACGCAGGCGAGTTCTGTTGATCTTCTCACGAACGCCATCACTGAATTTATTTATGACGCGGATTCTGGATGCACTTTCGAAGCGTGGTTCAAGCGCTGGGAAGACATGTTCCAGACGGACTTCATTCGTCAGGACGACTCCTGGAAGGTGCGATTGCTACTCCGCAAGCTCGGAATAAGTGAACATTCAAGGTTCATAGACCACATTTTGCCCAAACAGCCGAAGGATCTGACTTTTGACGAGGTAGTGTCGAAGGAAATTGTTGAAGGAAATTTTTGGTGAGTCGGTATCTTTGTTTAGTATTCGCTATCAATGTCTGAAAATTGTCAAACAGGAATCTGACGATTTTGGGGCCTTAGCAGACATGATTAACCGTGAGTGTGAACGTTTCAAACTACGCTCTTTAACGGACGATCAGTTTAAGTGTCTCATTTTCGTCAGTGCTCTACAATCGCCCAGTGATGCTGAGATCCGCACGCGGCTTTTAGCTAAGCTGGAGCAGGATCCTGATCTGACACTGAAGGCCCTCGTAAGCGAATGCAAACGGCTTCTCACTCTAAAACACGACACTGCCATGGTCGAACGAAATGGTCTCGCACCAGCAGATACCGTGCAACTCGTGAAAAAGGCCAGGACCGCCAACGCAAGCAAACCCTTCAAGAGGCCTACGAAGAAACCGCCCACAGCATGCTGGTCATGCGGCGAATGGCATTTCGCTCGCTTTTGTCCCTTCAAACATCATATTTGTCAAACGTGTCATAAGCGTGGGCATAAAGAGGAATGCTGCAGTCAAGTCCGGTCGAAGAAAGTGCAGAAGTCTTATCGAAAGGGTACTTCTAGAATGGACGGCGCCGAGTCTCTTTCCATAGTTGCCGCATTCCAAAGCGGGTGTAAACCGAGGCGACCATTCATTACAGTGTTACTCAATGGGATCCCAACGAACCTGCAATTTGACACGGCCTCATGCACCACATTTATTTCTAGGAACACATGGAATCACATAAAGAGGCCGAAGATGGTCGAGTCTCAGAAAGTTGCACATAATGCATCCGGCGGTGTGTTACACTTAGTGGGCGAACTCAATTGCAAGATTGCTTTCCAAGGTGTGGAAAAGTCGGGAACATGCTACATTTCAGACCGGCCGAATTTGAATCTTCTTGGCCTCGACTGGATTGAAAAGTTGAACCTCCTCGATGTTCCCTTGAATCAGATCTGCAACCGAGTTCGAGCAAGTCCAGACCCATCTGCAAAGTCCGTCGAAGACATGACACGTACCCTGAAGCGAAAATTTGCTTCTGTCTTTCAGGATGGCTTGGGCCACTGTACGAAATTCAAGGCAACACTGAACTTGCGACCAGGTGCTAAACCAGTGTTCAAGGCTAAAAGACCGGTACCATATGCAGCCATGTCAACCGTTGAGCAAGAGCTCGATCGACTGGAACGTGCCGGAGTCATCACAGCCGTCAACTACTCATCATGGGCCGCACCTATTGTCGCAGTGAAGAAAGCAAATGGCAAGGTACGCGTCTGCGCTGACTTTTCAACTGGCCTCAACGCCGCGCTGGACGACCACCAGTACCCATTACCTGTACCGGAGGATATCTTTGCAAAGTTGAATGGTGGTAAGTACTTTGCTAAGCTTGATCTATCCGATGCTTATCTGCAAGTGGATGTTGACGATATCTCGAGGGAGTTGTTGACGATCGACACTCATCGTTGGCTAGTCCAATACAACCGCTTGCCATTTGGTGTGAAAACGGCGCCAGCCATCTTCCAACAGTTGATGGACACCATGCTAGCGGGTGTTTCTGGAACCGCTGCATATCTGGACGATATCATAGTGATGGGTCGAACACCGGAAGAACTGTTTAACCGCTTGGATGAAGTGCTTGGTTGCATACAGTCGTACGGTTTCCGGATCCGTGAGGATAAATGCACATTTTTCACGCCGCTCATCAAATACCAAGGTTTTATCCTCTAGAAGGATGGACGGAGACCAGACCCGAAAAATATAGAAGCCATTAGAAAAATGCCTCCGCCAACAGGTCTACAGTCCTTGCTTTCCTTTTGTGGGCTTAACAGCCACTACAGCGCATTCTTGCCTGAGATGCACCGCCTGCGTGCCCCGTTAAACAAGCTATTAGCCAAAGGCCAAACATGGAACTGGACATCCGAATGCCAGAATGCCTTCGAACGCGTCAAGTCACTGCTGTCCTCAAACTTGCTTTTGACTCATTTCGATCACTCCAAAGAGATTGTCTTAGCAACAGGTGCATCAAGCCATGGGATTGGTGCGGTAATATTACACACCTTCGCCGATAGATCTCAGAATGCTATCGCCCATGCCGCCAGCACACTTACGAAGGCCGAGAAGAATTACAGCCAGATTGAGAAAGAAGCATTGGCCATAGTGTATGCAGTCAAGAAATTCCATAAAATGCTATACGGCCGCCGCTTCAAGCTTCTGACAGATCACAAGCCCTTGCTGGCTATCTTTGGTTCGAAAAAGGGCATCCCGGCCTACACCGCCAACCGGCTACAACGTTGGGCTCTTACCTTAATGGGGTATGATTTCGAGATCCAATACCAGTCGACTGTTTCCATTGGCCAAGCGGATGCACTGTCACGCCTAATTGATGCCCGTCAGCAAGAACATGAGGACACAATCATTGCCTCGGTCGAGGTTGAACCTGACGTCAACTTTCTGGTAACTGATGCATTGCACGGTCTACCAGTTACCGCAGAAGCTGTACGAACCGAAACACTTCGGGACCCAATCCTCAAGAAAGTTACACAGTTTCACAAAACAAGTTGGCCACATTCATGTCCATCTGCTGAATTGCAACAGTACTTTCAGAGGAGACACTCACTCTCTATTGTAAACGACTGCATACTGTTTTCGGAAAGAGTGGTCATCCCCAAGGCACTTCAGGAGCGCCTTATTCGGCAGTTTCACGCCGGGCATCCTGGAATCAACCAGATGAAGGCGCTTGCCCGCAGTTATGTATATTAGCCGTTCATGGATCAACAGCCAGTAGAAATAGCTAAACCCTCTCAAATTGTGCCAATGTCTTGAAAGCGCCACAAAAAGCAGAACTCTGTTCATGGCCAATAGTTACTAAGCCATGGTGCCGCATCCATGTCGACTTTGCGGGACCGATCAACGGCAGAAGCTTTCTCATTATCGTCGATTCATACAGCAAGTGGCCTGAAGTATTTCTTATGGAGAACACAACCACCAATGCCACCATATCGAAACTGCGCCAAACCTTTAGCAGATTCGGCTGTCCTGAGACGATTGTCACCGACAATGGCTCACAGTTTACTTCAGCAACGTTTACAGAGTTTTGCAAGGAAATGCGCCATACAGCACGTTCGCTCGCCGCCGTTTCACCCACAGTCGAATGTCCAGGCAGAAAGGTTTGTCGATACATTCAAGCGAGCTCTCCACAAATCAAAAAGGGAGGGAGGTATAGAAAAGGTGGTTGACCGGTTCCTTTTCCTCTACCGATCAACACCGAATCCACAAGCGCCAGACGGAGTCTCTCCAGCACAGGCCATGATGAACCGGAAGCTCCGCATGCCTTTCGACGCCATCCGACCGGGCTCGGAGTCCTCTGTTGGTGAAAGAACCGCAGAATGGAACAGGAGTTTAACCGGCGGCATGGAGCAAAGAAGCGATCTTTCACGCTTGGACAGAAGGTGCTAGTACGTGACTACCGGGAAGGCCATGCGAAATGGACGCCAGGGACGGTCAAAAGCAAGCGCGGAAACGTCATGTATGACGTGATGGTGGGCGCACAGCTTTGGCCACGGCATGCAAACCAGTTACGGCCCACATTGTGCCAGCCAGAACAAGAAAGGCCTACTGACCTCCCGTTCGATTTACTGGTGGAAACTTTCAACTTGCCGAAGGTAGCAGTGGACGACTGCACAAAGTCGAGCAACGAAATCAGAAAAACAACATCGGAACAAAGTTCTCGGGCTTTCTGACAGGATGAGATAACACCGTCCCGAAAACTGCAAGTTAATCCCAGGCTTTCGCCTTAAACCTCGGACCATACCTCAGGAGGAGAGGTATCCGGGAGAAAGTAAGAATTGCCTTGGAAACTCTATTTTAGCGGTTAATCGATTATTAACGAGTAGCACATCGATTTTGAACGTTCCGGAATGTTCTTCTTCTGCACGTGATTAAAAGGCACCTGACAACTAGGTAAAAATTATGGGGAACCACTAACCTTGGCAGCTGACCTTTCAATGCTAGAAGTCAAAGGTCAGTATAGACCTATAAATACAGCCAAGGTCCGCAGTCGTTGTACAGTTTTCGTTGGTGGCGATTAATATGTTATTTCGGCAAGGTCATTGGCGTTTTGCTTTTTTCCTTCGGTTGGGCTAGAGTTTTTGTGGGGCAGTAAACTGGTATTTGTGGAGTTGCCTCAAGTGAGAAGATTATAACACTTAGGGACCAAGGGCAGTCAGAAGGGCGGATTATTCCAAGTTAGAGATTGTGCTCAAACTGCGCCCTAGCAAACTTGTTTCTCGGGTGATAGTCGGCGTGGACGACATGAGACAAGAGGGCCATTCGTCCGTATATGGTGTCATGGGCAAGGCTATTTTCATTGGCTGAAGGAGATTGGAGTACTGGGAGAATAGGTTGGCGTAGTTTGGCGAGATCCGGGGAAGGCTTAGCCCGGGATGGTAGATGCGATATCGGTGTTGTGGCCACGTACACTAAATTTCGTTGCGGTTTTGATTATCATCTAGCGTTTCGCATCGTCTAATAGGTTAAATGTTTGAGAAAGTCAATGCCGATGACGGCAAAATAACTAAAGTTACGGTGAATACTCAGCGGAACGTGCACCGACCTAGGTCTAGGGTAAGTGACGGATGACCGTAGGTACTTTGATCCTACTTAACGGAAGCGCTAGGGAAAGCGAATGAAACAATTTCACAAGGACAGTCACCCCACCGGGGACGCAAGGTGAGTTTACATTGACTCCTCAAATGCCAAAACCTGAACTGCCTGTGTGGCAAAGCGCAACTTCTGTATGAGTTTCATCCGTGCGGACAAGGCGAAGCAACTGCAAGCGGTAAGGTACAGAGACTGCACTACAGAGACCACAAACGCTTATACAGCCACGCTAATGGCTTCCGTACTTTGCTACGCGGAATTCCAGCACATATTACGACTGACGGGTACGCGCGATCAGCAACGGAAGCAGTCGACCCATTAAGGTTTCGCTACTCACAAACGTTCCAGAGCGCAAGGTGTCTAACCGTTATCAATGTTTTCTATGGCCCCACCATCAGCCTTGTCCATTAATAGTTGTACTGCAGGTATTGTTATCTTTTCGTATCCACAAACCCGCTGGTGTCGATAACGTTTGACCAAAGGCTTTAATATAAATATTTACCCTCGACTGTGCCAGTACACCCATGGCGACAGGATCAGGTAAGTGCACCAGTGCAGATATTTTATGGCTGTGGTAACAGAGACAGTACGAACTAGTTCGTACGTTAATGATTGGAACTGTAAAATGATCGAAGTGTAAACTATTAATTGAGCTGTCGGGAGCTTGAGACCCTCTTTTAAGGACAGAATCGGTCCGCCATAAATTGCAGTTATACCTTAGCTAATAATAGGTTAAGAACCATGAATAGGCGATTAGCTACTTAAAGAGCGAGGGCGCGAGAGTTGTAACAATATGTCGTGTTCGAGGGTATGTAATGCAAAGATCAAATGTGCAGTCATGGAAAGTAAAAGGAGGGCAGTATATGCAGATGTAGAAGTTCCAGTGTGACAAAGCTACCTAGAATGCTGACGCTAGTTGTCTTGCCGGTGCGAAGTTATGGGCTATTACTTTATTCGGTGGCGAATCACATTCACCAAGTTGCAGTGTTGTAAAAGGATCAATTGTGGATTTCTATAGGGAGAACGCTTGCTACAAGTAAAACCCATCAAGTCCTAAAAAGCTGTCGCCGATCCATTGAACGGCAAGTTGTAATTGGCTATGCTACTTGCTGCGAGTTTATATGCTTGGTTATTTGCAGTCAGTTTGCGTCCCATTGTTCTGTGGGTGAAGGCGCAAGGCAAGAGCCTATTTCTCTCCTTGGTCTTGTTCTGTCCTGACGGAATGGCTGAACTTGCCTTATAGGTCGTGAATTGAATATTGTTTGAAGGTGATATGTTGCACGTCGACAGAGACATGGAATGCCTTCACGGGATATCCAATGAAACATCTTGAAGTGTCATTAAAGCCATGAAGGATAGGATACTGTCCCGAAAAACAAATTGGATGTCCTCCTGGGGTAAGTTGTAAATTGTGTTGGAAATGTTTGTGTCCACGGCCAAATGATCAGGCAACGCGGGGTAAATGGCTTCGGTTGATTGGCAAGAAAAAGCAAGTATCCAGTAGTGAACCCTAACATAACCCACTAGTTTTGGCCTGGCTTCGGGAGAAGAATGGGCCTTCCAAAATCAACACGATGGTTCTCGGTAAGAACCATGTGAAAGAGATTCGTAGGCTAATTAAAACTAATTGTCCAGGCGTCGAGAAAATCTTATTTTTGCAAGCTAACGAATCATTCGCCTAGTCGATATTTTGTAAAAGCAGCAGAATAACTTCCACTTGCTCTTGTTAGGGAAACTTTGTGCCACGTACGGTAGTGTTGTTGCAATTATAGCTGATTCCGTGGGTGATCGAAATCATACATTTGACAAATTTGGGAAAGCACGGCAACTAACAAATCCGTCCACACCGACAGGTAAAAGAAGCGCATCCGGAACGCAGTCGATCAATTTTAACAATGCCTTAAATGTTTACCTTTATAACTTTAATGCTTATTTAAATAGCTCAATTACACAGGGGGCATATGTGACGAAATCCAATGAGATGGTAGCGGAGCATGATTAGTATAATATGAAAGATTGTTTCAAATTAGGAACGTAAACGAGACAAAGAGAGCTTGAGGGCTCCTATAGCGCATATACGCAGTCTGTGGGACAGCAGAGAGAGGAGGACGAGATGCGCGGATTACAGAAAAATAACGCTTAATCCTTGATTTGTAGGTATATAAGAAGTCAGGAAGGACAAACACATGTAGTTAGCGTCAAATGAAAATGGAATACAATAGACTGCACGGAAAGGAAAGGGTTAGTAAAATGGTTCCATAAAAAAGAAGTGGTCAGGCTAACAACGTCCTTCAGGTGGTGATGATTCTTTGTTAATATAAAGCAAGTTGAATAAGGTCCAGAGGTGTTCTCGGGGTCGGAGTTGCAAAGTCTTGCGTCGGAACAGGGAGATAGTGTACCAAGCATAGAACTAAGGCTGGGGGCACAGGGTTTCGGGAGTAGAGAGCCTAAATCGTTTACGCCTCGGATGTCAAGAGGCAATCATAATTAAAAGAGCGGGCAGCCAAACTTAGCATACAGCCAAGGCCAAAGAGTTTTCTGTCCAACTGAAAAGGAATGCAAACACGGAGTTCGCGAAGGAAAGCATGGGGTCTGGAGGAAAAGACTTCATTGAGGGAAGTGAAAAATCCTACCAACATCTTGACATGTTGTAAAGCAACGTTTGGATCTGTCGTTGGTTCATTGGAGTGGCTCAGTATTCAAAAATAAGGTGACCATTGTGCCGAGACTGATATGCTAACTCATAGAGAAAGCAGCATTATTAATCTCGGAATTATAATGAAAAACGTTGGCACAATAAATATTTTGAGGGAAAAAGGTGATATAATATTAAGCACATATCATGACTAGCTATACTCTTGAGATGAGAATAACAGTGCGCTGCTTTGGCAGAGCCTAGATCATTTAGATCTCAGAAGTCCGAAGGAGGTCCGAAAGCAGGAGGCCCTTCAGACAAAGCTGGATGTCAGCAAGTTAAAGCTAGGCCGTCAAATAAGGATGGGTATATAACTAATGAGCATCATCAGAAGCGAAGCAGTTTTGGATGAAAGTGCCTATATGAAAAGCCAGTTGGCACAAGATGAGAGAAACATATTTTTCGGACAGCAGCGCGTTAACGTTATGAGTGTCTGGAAGCAGTTAAAACGCCGGAGACTGGTCATCCGAGGACAGACAAAGGCCTGGCTGGAAGATTTATCCATCCAGTGAAAGGAGTGCAAAATAAGAGAGCGCGGACAGAAAATAACGCTATTGAGGAGAAGTGTGAAAGCGAACCATATTCTCGAGGTGATGTGAGCAGACCGTTGGGCCTGCCAATCCCTGATCAGTATGGTGACAGCAGTTCGAAGATAGGAGCTAATTAAGGCGGGACTATAAGTTTGGCTCATAGAGAAAGAGCCGTATTATATAGGTCAGCGTATCATTTCAGCAGTGCTCTTGAGATGAGAATAACTGAGCGTTGCGTTGGCAGAGCCTAGATCATTTAGATCCCAGAAGACAGAGGGATGTCCGAAAGCGGGGGATCGTTTAGACAAATCCGGATTTGTCTGCAAGATAAAGCCAGGCAGCCAAATTAAGGTGGGTATAATGGTAATAAGTGTCATCAGAAGAAAGGCAGTTTGGGACGAAAGTGAGTATATGAAACTGCAGTTAGCATGCTGAGCAAATGTCTCAGGAGGGGAAGATCTGGCCATATTTTACCGGCGCCATATGGAGAAGAACTCTATTCCAACAAATGGGAAACGACGGAAGCCACCTCCATAAACCTAAGCTCTATGGCGCTAAGGACCCATTGCTGGGTTGGCCAGGCAGTTTCCTGCCTTAACTTTTCTTGAAAGTGAAGGAACCAGAATCCGTGTCCGACGCAATGGTGTTGGAGTGCGGCGTATGACAACGCTTGGTGCCTGATTCCCCACTATTTTAGCTTCTCATAAATGGACTGGCGAACGAAGTAACTTGTCATGCCTTATTCTTTGCGGATGATATCGTTATGACGATCAAAGAACCGAAGGACCACAAAAAGCTTCCACGTGAACTGAAAATCATTACAACCTGGTCCTTAACGAATATCCTACCTTGCAAAACGGAAAAATATCACGCTGTACCATCACTCCATAGGTCTTTAATACATGTATATATTCGGCTCACATGTATGGCAAACAACTTACAAAGAACAAGACCTTGATGTGCTCATCTTTAGTGAACCTAACTGTTCAAGGAGATAAGAGACAACTGCGAACGGAGCCGTCTAGTAAGTTGGCTTGCTGCAGAGAGCATTCTGAAGTTCCAACCCACACTTCTTCCCCATAAAGCACACTTCTTACGTGCGCCATCACGGTAATTAGGCCATCCATACTTGGCTACCTTGATTGAAGCGCGCCTTAGAAATACAGGAGAAATCAAAACTCAGGGCCACAAAGAACGTCAAGGGCCTACGAAATGAATAAATAAATATACCAATGGGTTATTCTCGAATTTATCTAGGCACACCAAATCAATTCCGAGGTCCGAGAGAGTTTTCAGTGGCCGTTACCGAAGGCTGCGCGGCGATCTCATATTAGGCTACCGAACATTCAGTAACCCTAATCATGTAGGCCGTTGAATGCTCAATTTCAGCCATAACGCTAACTCAGTGGTACCCCTCAAATTGTGTGCCCAGCTTAGCTTCCTGGTTTTGGTTTACCAAACCTAGTAAAGTCCGCTAAACTTCGTAGTTTCCTCTCTCAAATTGGACTTTTTAAAACTGCTTATATATTGCGCTCGGACCCATCGTTTTGCTGCCTAAACTGTGTAACTGAACTATTTAAAGTATCCCTCCAATCCGGATCAACAAGTTACACAAACTTGCGGATGTGGGACAGAAATGATGATTCTCGTTCTAACTTCTTACTTTTTCCAAGTGTCCAAAAAAGCTAACTGTCATCATTTTGTCTCGTCGCTTGCATTCGTTCTCTACTTACACTACTAATAATCAGCGGCGTATCTACTAGATATACACACCAACAGGTAACATATCTATCTTTTGCTAGTTGTAATTTTACCCCTTCCATCCCGCGGTACTGGTCGAGCAACTGCTTGTTAACCTGACATACATCCTTGTTCATTGTTCATTATAACTAAACGCCTGGTATTGTGGAGCGAGCATTTTAGTGGAACGTCCATGGTCATTTTTAAGCAATCTGCGTTCCGACTTACGAAAGTTGCTGCATTTGAAAGTACAGTACTCCAAGTCCTTGCAAACGTGACCACGGTAAAGTTCAAGAGTGTTTGGACAGTGAATATGTGGCCGCTTAGCTAAAAGTTTAAGCGCTG
Source organism: Dicrocoelium dendriticum (assembly GCA_944474145.2). NCBI lineage: Eukaryota > Metazoa > Platyhelminthes > Trematoda > Plagiorchiida > Dicrocoeliidae > Dicrocoelium > Dicrocoelium dendriticum. The sequence continues at coordinate 178,565,281 of OX104063.1, forward strand.
AGCCTTCGCGACTTGAAGGCGCATCTGCTCAGAAAAGTTAAAGCCGCATAGAGTAATACAGGCCCAGAGCTTTTGCTGACATATGCAGCAGAATGGCAATTCCGTTAATCGTTAGCGCCCTATCAGGTAAGAAGCATTTGTACGCCATAACAACCGAAGTTAAGTAGAGAAAGTCACTTGCCATTACCGACATCATGCCTCTACGGCCTTAGGTCTTCTTGTATTCTGTCGAGTGCTGATACGGTTGTGCCTGGTGGGTTGCTGTAGATGATTTTGATAGCACCAGCGAAAGGACACGGAAGACCTTGTTTTACGCTGTTTCAGACACCATTGATAAAAATAATAAAGAGCTTTGGAACTAGAACCCTTCCCCTTATGACACCGCCCAAGCCAGTGGCTCGGGAGGACACCACAGGTGATATTTCTACTGACTGCGTGCGTTCGGTTAGGTGTGATCCCAATCGGTGCAACGGCGGACGCCCCAAGCCCTAAGCCTTGACCTTTTGTATTAGGTGGTTGTGTAAAACCTTGTCAAATGGTTTTGACATACCGAGGTAGGGTGTAAGTGCTGCTCGTGCTGAGTTCATCAGTACGGTGACAACGTTTAGGAACACCAGCTGGCAGGTTGCGCAGGATCGAGCACTCAGAAAGCCATGGTGGGATTTGTTCACGTAGTTTTTTTGGTACAGGCAGACCATGCAGGTTGGTTTAACCATCTTTCAATCGCTCTCCTGAGGATAGATGTATATTTTATCGGGTGGAACTTAACTACCTGCAAAGAGTCTTCTTGATGACTCCGCAGAGTTATAGAGTATTCCCAAGCAGAAGGATATGTTCCATATAGCATGGAGCTTGTATAAAGCATCAGGAAGCGTATAGGAATGTCCGTGCCGCCGCTGTTAATTAGAATGGGCGGAATGTCAATTGGACCAAGGCTTGAAGATGATTTAATGATCGAACTCGCAGAGCGGCTACTTTGAGGTCAAAATGTACCGTACCACATTAATGGATAGCGGTCACCTGCAGCCTACCTCGGACTGGCCCCTATTCTAATGGGTAAGACTCCTTAAAAGAAGATTTAGATGCCGCACATATAACAGGTGGATCCTTGGAAATTTCAGTAGGTTCCATTCGTACTAGCAATATGTTTGGCAATTAGTAAACGTTTTAAGAACGCAGGAACCATCTGTGTTGTTTGGCTCCATTACCACAATGAATGGCTACCCCTTCTTGACCAGTATGCCTTTGCGCAGATTTGGCTGACAAGGCAACGTTGATTTTATTTCTTCTTTTGGCATGGGCTAAATTCAACATACTACAGTGGTAGTGCCGGAGCTAACGCTTTCTAGTGAGCAACGTTGGTTGGCTGGTGTTTCCTGATGGGCTACTTGTTAAACGGGAAAAAGGAGCCGTGCAGTACAGACTTGAAAATGTCACCGTATAACAATTCCAGCAGATTGCGCTGGAGTCGGTGAAAAGGATGGCATCCCAATTTCTCGACCCAATCAATAAATCAATGGCAGCCCAATTTATGCAACGCAACTGCCGGTGAAGCTGTATTGCCTCTGCTCAAGCAGGATAAGTGACGGTACGCGTTATTTACAAGGAGCAGTGTACTACTCTTTGATTGCTTCCATGGAAGCCCTGGCCTACTGGTTCTCCCGGGTTTGGGATACTTGTAGTAATTACCAAGTCCTATACATGCTTCCGCCTGGTAGGGTCGGTGATATCTTGCTCTCAACCGCCCAGGTAAATGCAACCTTATATAATTGCACACTTTGTAGGAGCGGTGGGCGGGAACCCTTCCAGAACAGGCAAGTTGAAATCATCTGCGACTATTTTGTATTTACAGGGTTGGCTTGATGCATAATTGAAAGTTGCCAGAAGTGCACTGTCACTCGCTAGTGGTGCGTCAGGGGCTCCACAAGCGCATCATAATTATACTTTTGATTCCTTCTTATCGGCGATTAGCCATACGGATTCCATGATCACTGCAGTGATAATGATTTCCGTAATTGCTGGGTTAATTAATTTTTGTGGAGTACTTCCTCTACGGTATCCCGGAAGTGTCTGGTAATAATTGACGCTGCATAGTGTCGACCAAGTTTCAGCGAAAAATTTGCGTCCGGTGCCGTAAGGACGGCCCATGGACGTAGAATGTGCACATTAATACCAAGTGACCAGGCTTTGATAGGTGTGAGTGCGAAGGCACGTTCGAAGTCTCCTAGCGTTACAGAGGACGCAAAGAAGTCTGATTGCTACTGAGCCATCTGGAGAAGATGCAGAAACTGGGTGAGAAAAGTTAGGGGCAAGTTGTTTGGTAGTGACTTGTTAGGAGTCAGGATGTTCTTGCCCCGGATCATCCCCAACTGATAAAAATGGCTTTATTTGTGGGGTCGTACCGAGTGAAGGGTTTAGCCTATACTTGTCCATTTGCGTCCCACTGTAAGATGAAGCCACTGTACTTAAATCTGTAGATATGCGGTTCCCTTGTTAGTCGTATGAAAAGCTAACGGCCAAATTACTAACCATGGGTGCATTGTTCACTTCCAGTGAAGGTCTGAATGCTTCTTCATTGACCACGGCTGATTGTAGCATGCCGCGTGTTGGTAGTTTCAGATAGAGCTGCTTAGCGTAGTTGCGTTGCGGACTTGATCACAGTTCGTCCCAAGTCTGTTCAGAGCAGCTTCATCCTTAACCGTGCGTTGGATTGGGGCCGCTAATTTTGTGAAGTAGTTGGCGCTCCTCTCAACACTTTCAGCCATGTACCATAATTAAGGTTCGTCTACAAGCATCCATCAAAACGGCATCTGGAAAGCCTAACGCCATGGTACTTTACCCTCCATCCTCCCAAACGAAACTCGGTTCCATTCAGCTGGTAAGTGGGTTAGGTTCGTAGCTGTTTTCACGTGCCCGAGGTCGATACTCGGCAGCCACATTGGGACCAGGAGCTCTGGCCTGAGGCTCTCCACCTGCAGGGTTTGTATGTGTTGCTTTTGCTATTAGTTTAGGTGCGCCTCGTGTTAGCACACTTTGGCGGTCAACAATACATCTAATTTAGCTTGGTCGCATTGCGCAGTCTTCCGCGATGTGATCCTACGGATAGTGATACTGTTTCCTCATCAGTACCCCGTTACATTGGATCCGGGTGTTTAACGGATCGTTTTTACAGCCGCTGTACCTGATCCTAATTCGCTGCAATCCGGTGGACTGCGGCCATCGCGCGCTTAAACTCATCCACCAATATTCCAGTAAGAACATTATACAAGGCTGTTGCATCGCCCATTGCCTCAACCGGAACCCGGCTGCCAATTGCCTTTTAAAGTGGAAGCTAATCTTGTTGTTTGCAACTTAGGTAGAAGCAGCCTAACCATTTCGGGTGAGCTTTTTGGCATTGTAACTTCAGCGGCCGTTTTGCTCTAGGTACCGCTGTAATGTTAGACATGAAATGGTGCAAGTAGCTATGTATCCCCTTTCCCTGAATGACGGGTATTGTGGACAATCGCACATCGAACTTGCTTCCGTTGTTCTGGCAAGCCGTCTCCAGGGTTGAAGGCCACCGTAACCTACTTCTTTTCATTTGTCCGAAGTAGAACTTGTTCAGCAAGGTGCCACATTGCATCCCATCCAATTTTGTCATAATAGTGTGCATAATTGAAGTTACCTTGTATAAATAAATAAAGATTTTATTCTCAACAAAGCGGGGCACGCTCTTTGGGCATGGTAAGCCTATTGCAACCTTTTCCATGATAGCATGGTTAGCAGGACCCAGAGTGGGAGTGGTAAAGGTGGAGTCATTAGCGTGGGCCCACCTGGCCCAAAGATTGCATGAAGTTTATCTTTACGGAATGCGAGGTGTAGAGATAAGAATCAGATTATTAATGTGAAGTATGTTGAAAAGGAACTAGTGGATGAGGTTGTGTACAAAGTGCGGGTCAGGTGAAAGAACCATAAGGCTAGAGCTGCAAAATTGTTTTAAAAATGTGGACAAGTCACTAATCAAATGTGTAGGCGCAGTCGTTCAAGGCACGTATATGTACATGTGAAATGTGGTATCGGTCAACTTGCCAATGCGTGGTTGGGGCCGTGACTTTATTGAGTAGCGAGTCACATCCACCAAGTCGCAGTGTTGTTGAGCAGACAGTTGTGGCGTTTTGTAGGGAAATAGCTTGCCAGGCGAAAACCCACCGCGTCCTTGAACAATGCCGACTAGTGATATGACATTGACAAAATTGCACCTGACTGATTATCTTTGCGGATCTTCGCAGTCATGTTTCGCCAATTAGTTTCCTATGGTCGTGTAGTCGTCTCCTTCGGAGTCCACCGCAACAGTTGGAGCTGTTGAAGTCGAACAACTCAGTTGACTTGTATTGAGTCGATGACTTTTCTGGGGTCTTTTAGTGGGTCAGGAATTTGCAGTGCGGATTACTTGATGGTTCTCTGTTGGATCCGTGTCCTGTTGGGCTTCTCAGGTATGTCCTCAAAGATGTTCGGTGAAGATAATATTATCCTTTAAAACAAGGGAGATAAGAAAAACGGTCTGAGAAAACTGCCGATGAAATTGAATTTGACTATGTTATTGCATCAATATAAAGTTTTTGGTAGGGTTGTGCTAGTTAAAAGTAATGGCATAACGGAATATGTTATACATTGTACTCGTTGCGTTGCGTGCGAGTACGAGATCCAATATTTGATGAGTTTCAGGGAAAATACTGTCTAAAGTGGCCTAGACTACGCAACAAATGTCCGGTGTGGAAACTGGAAGTATCAGACGTTGTTAACCGGTGAATAAGTTGAGTGAATCAGAGCATAGTAAGTAGTGAAATATGAGACCAAGAGGTTAGTTGAACGATCGGTCGAGAGTGGTAGAGCTTATGATTTGAAAAGGTATGAGAGTTAGTTAATTTTCTATGCCGGGTTAGAGTCCCATGAAAATAGTAACGTACCCTGTTCAATAATCGGATGATAAAGAAACAGCTGGGAGATGGGAGGGGGAGACGAAGTGTCAAAGAAAGTATGACGAGAATAGGAGAAATTATATACAACAGCTGCAGCGAGAGTAAGGTTTTGCGAAGCCAGCTCTGAAAGGGACCTGGAATAGCGGTAAAGGATAGTGACATCTACAGTGGAGCATACAACTCAAATGGACGGCAGGAAAGTGCGGTATTTGGAGTCGGATTGATTATGAGAAAGAAACTGCCCGCTGTCGTGTGACGTGGTACGGACTGGTAGGCTTTCAACGTTAGAAGCAGAAGCGATAAGGGATTACATACTACGTTTGTGGCGCGAAAACGGTTTCAGAGTTAGCGCCGAAATTGACCAGACATATCAGTAGTGTGAGCAGCAGTAACAAAAGATGCAAGGTAGACATCCAGGGTGAGAAACAAAATTTAAATATACGGCTGGTTAGTGAGTTACCGACGGCCTAATTAAGTACTACTCAAGAGCGTTTGGTTATTTTAGATTCCGCATAGACTAATGTGTACAGCGTTGCAAACAGGAGGGGAAACAGACAGCAAGGCTCGCAACAGCTGTAGCGAGGAAACGGTCGTAGTACCAGCTCTGTAATTAAGCAGATGTAAGGGCGTGATAAAGACAGCAACGTCAGGTGCTAAGCGCTTCACTCGAGGACTGGGATGTTGCGCTGGCGCTAGGGGTACCTAGACCACTATAAAAGAATTGCATTATTGAACAGACCAGGGGCCGAACACCATATACATTAGAGTAGGATTAAGCATAGAAGTGGATAAGACCTGGAAACGTTCAAGTTTTCATAATCTGATGCTGGTGGAACAGGGGAGACGGGTCCGTAGACGGGGAATATGAACACTACAAAGTACTGTGTAGTCAACAATTGGTAATAGAACGGAGCCCTTAATGGAGTAGAATATGCAAGGATACGAATGAGACAGGCAGACGTTAACGTGAGCTAAAAACCTTGGTAGTGGAGCCGAGAGGCAAGACACAATCAACGACCGGAAATTTCAATTTCGGTAGGGAAGACTAAGTATTTAGATAATGAATCAGACGGAGACAAGTAGTATAAAGCTGTTGGTTTTACCAATGAGCACCGTGGTCAGTAGCAGCCGATGCTCAGAAGAAAAGAGGCATTAGTTGGAGACCACTCAAGCTGAGTAGTGTCGCGAAGTTACTTATTTGTTTGCTCATTGGCTCAATCTCCGGCGACTTTTCTGCACTTTCATTGACTACTATGATTGCTCGGCGGAACGCTCCTAAGGAGCTTATATCAAGAACATTGGACAAAATGGTACTGAACGTCACGTTGCTCGCTACGGAGCCCGAACGCAGTGATGTTTCCCCTTTGGTTATTTCCCGCGTGGGTATTAAGGGAGTGTCCGTAACTGGCTAGCAATATGGTGTTCTCCACTCGCCAAGCCGTTTATTTGGAGCAGTTAGTGCGTCCAATCCAGACAGAGGACAAGCCAGTCTCTTGTTGGCCGGGTTTAGACACTTTGGCTGTCAATGTGCAGTTAGCTGCGTTTTATAGGAGCGAAACTGGTGTCTCTGAGAACTGTCGTCCTAGACAAGTAAGACGAGCTGTGTAACTGGTCTGGTTCCTGGGGGTTGGCGAAATGGTCCTGCTTTTCTCATCGAGGAAGGTACTTGTCTCCCCAGACGCTTGGCGTTCTGAGGCTTCATGGTTACCATGTCAAACATTTTTAACTTCAAGCAATGAGTTTGCATCATTGGCATGATCTCACCTTGACCACCGTCATCTGAGGTACCTAAATCAATGGTGCGCGGGACGGTCAAAGTGCTAACAGCCTGCTCATCGTCAAAACTTTGCTGGGCTCTGCTTATGAGTAGCATTGGACGCGACTAGGGTTTCGTGATGGCGTTGCAGAGCAGTCATTACAGCTGTTAAGTTTAATTCAGCACGTGAGCGACCGGATAGTGTTTTGGAAAGACAACTATTTGTGGGCCGCACTCTGTGGCAAGATTGAATATCAGTGGACATTGGTTTCTGGTGGCCTTTCTCTTCAGCATGTTGCAACTTATTATATAGGGTTCCAGGCAGCATATTTTCAGCAATATCTTCCTAAGCGTGTGGAATTTAAGGCAGACAGTCAGCTTAAAAGCAACTACCTCAGTTAAGCATTATGTATGTCCCAGGACCTCGATACTAAGCACATTGAGGAATATCCCGGCAATCTATGCATAAGTATCACGCATTAAGTTTCCGGGTTGAAACAGGCATGAAATAGCTACTGAACGTTCGGAGCGTGGCTGTAAGCTGTTAGCGGTCAGTTTCATCTTTTTCACTCATCTTTCGTTTCCGTTACTTGTTACTTCATTATAGAACATACGTCCACCACCTTAAAAATGTATGGCACAATCGGGCCAGTCGTGATTTTGATCACATTTTGTCCTTTCCTTTAGAGTAAGGCAAATCAGTTTGGCTCCATTTGCTATAGTCATTTTGAGTTAGAAAAGCGAGCCACGCCTTTAAAAAGAGTAATAGTAAAGAAGGGAGTGACGAACAAATTGGGGTTAAAGTTAAGGCCAAGCCAACTCTGGATGGTCAGCAATATGAAGTATATCAGAGTAGAATGAAAGCTTTTGTTGTAGGCAAATTGCAAGGCGTACGAACAATAACAGCCCGTACAAAACTCAAAAATTTACGCCAAGTCGCAAGCGCAACAAGCCATTTCGTTTTCGTGAGTTTAATGGCCATAGCTTCTGATGTGAACTGGAGAAGAAGGACATCGCGTCTAGGTCGAACTATAACGTTAAAATGGTTGGAAGCGCTAAGGGCAACTGCTGATCAAACAAGTGGCGAATACCCGACTGCAAGGAAAGGTAGACCTAACGACCATCAGTGCCCAATCCTTCCAAGCATCAGCAAAATGTACGCATCAGATTTTATGCATCGCGTAGTATGTACAGACGCAACCGATGCGGTTGGCGCAACATGGTGTTGCTTTGGACAACAGAAAGGTGGACTTACAGTGCGAGTTGGAGGCGAGCCCGCTTTAAAGCGAGTAACTGTGTTTCGTTAGCTGTGACTAGACAACGCTATGTAACCATGAACCCTGCAAGGGCAATTTACCAACATTGTCTACGAGTGGATAACATTCGCTAAGTTCATTCTCAATCAAAGAGAAAGCAGGCAGGTTAGGCTCGCAAAGGTGTGCCGGCGAGATTATAGGCGTTTCTTGAGACGCTGTATCTGATATTTCGGACGGTCCCTCAACGCCGAACTGTAACTCTGAGTTGATGTGAAGCAACCTTTCTAAAATAGAAATGCTAAAGAAACGGGTATATACCACTAGCTTGGGGACTGCTGCGCAAATTGCTAAGCAGCAAAGCTACGCTCCGAAATATCAAATGATAAATATTTGACCGAGAGCTCCGTTGTTAGATCGAAGGTGTTTGAGAGTCATACGGGAGGACCAGACGGGACTGCAACCGCTACACGAGGAATACAAATCGCGTGAGATAAACCTATAAGAATTACGTGCTGGCGCAGTTAAACAAACCTATTCCGCCTTCAAGTATCGGATATACGCCCGGAGAAATCACTACCGTTCGTCTAAAAACATGCTAAAGGTTACTGTGGTTAGCCGCAGCAAATTAAACCAATACCTACCGGCAGACCGGCGACACACCGTTTTTGGAAAGTTGCGAGGCCGACGACGCTGATTTTTGTTCAAACCTGGGTCGAGCGCAACGAGCTCAGGTACTGGTAGGGCGTAAAATGAACTTCGGTTGGCTCACCGAAAACCAAACAACTGAAGACTTGGTTCACCAAAGCTCGCCCGCTCATCCATGCTAGCCTCCTTTGGCTTCAGTCACACTGCCGGCAGAAGCACCGGCGGGACAATGGTATGAGTACCACGCGGTATAGCAGCAAACCGAATGGAATTGTTTGGTGTGTCTGTGGTATAAAGCACTACAGGAGGTAGCCTCGGATAAGCTTTGTTGTGCTACTTCGGAAATTCTCAAGTCTATTCGGCTACCTGACAGTCACGCTAGGAAAACAACGCGTACACGATAAGTAACTAGCTAAATAATTTTCTTGACTACGCGAGGCACGCCCACTGAGGCATGAGCAGGCAAGTGCAACTTTACAGACATTTGTGGCAAGTGTAACGGCGACAGTAGAATACTGATCAAACGATCATGCCTGAAATCATATGACGGCGCAAATCTAAAATCGTGAGATTGGGACTCTTGTGTAATGATGTAATCAACCTGCATGCATTGCATTCATGCACCAGCCAACAATATAGCAAGCAACCCAGAGGATCGATTAGAAGCTCATTGAAGAGCAAGGCCGGAAGAGATGTGGTTATATATTGGGTTCCTATGTACGTACCGCAAATGTCAACAGCGAACTTGTAGAAAAAAGACGACAGTATATGCTAGAAACCCAGAACCTTGAGATAATCATATATGCAGATGTAGAGGGGTCAGTGTATGGAACGTTTCAATAATGGTGTACTGGGGCGCTTGTTGACTTGCTAATGTGTAGTCATGGTCGGTGACTTTATTAGGGTGCGGGTCACGCCCGCCAAGTCGCCGTTGTTAACCGGGCCTTTATGACCTCTTGTATGGGCAACGCTTTCCAAGCGAAGACCCACCACAACTAGGAACACTGCCGCCAATCCATTGAAAGACTGGTTGTGGCTGGCTATACTTCGTGTTAGGCTCTTACTTTCTCAGTTATTCGCAGCCAAGTTGCTTCCCTTTTATCCGTTGAGTTAGGCTTTAGGCTAGTGCCCATTTAGTTCTTTATTCCATCTTATCTCAACTGAATATCTGGGTTTGATTGATAGATACTGAATTGAATATTGTTTAAATGTGTTGTGTTGAGCGACTGAAGAAGCACGTGAAGTCTCCGAATAATGTCCAAACAAATGGGTTGAAGGGTTGTTGAAACCCTAAAGGATAGCATATTGTTCCGAAAACTAGTTGATGATTCTCTCTGGGTAAGTTGTAAAATGGGTTGGAAATATAGGTACCCAGGGACAATTGAAGGGTAACAGCTAAGAGTTGCTCCGGATAAGTGGTAAGCAAAAGAAAAGACCGTAGATCATCCAACATGCATTCTGCAGATAGAACTGCAGTGGATTTAGTCGTTTTCTTGAACATAATGCTACCATTCTTGCGTCAGTCACCATGACTGGTTGCACACACTTCACGGGTTCTTGCTTTAACACAGAAGAGCAAACTCTCCTTAACACCCCAGACGACGCTGAAGCAATGGCAGCATATGCTTTTCGCTCCATTGGGGACCACTTGTTTTTCCGGGTTTTCGAGCCCACCCAAAGCATTGGAAGCAGATCTATTCTGCTTTATATTCATGGGAACGGGAGCAGGGGCTCGTGATGCTTCATTCACCTGAGCAGCTAAGCAAACCGTCAGAACGCACCTTATCGGTAGCAGTCGATGTGGCCAGCATCTTAAATTGACAATCAGTGCGTATGGGAAGTAGCTCTGTCGCAAACCCGCCTAACGGCTTGACGAGCGATTACACTTGGCCTTTTTCTAAGGTGGGAACCACTATGTGCTCTTGCTTACCTAAGTGCTTGCGGAATTTTCCGGCTCTTATATGTCTTACTCTAACGGACCCTTTAACCAGCCCATCAGCGTCGTTCATTGTACCTTTGGATCGGCCGTCCCTAGAAACATCCGTTAGGTGGCTGGCAATCGTTGGGATGGGTGTAACGATGGTTGGGGTAACCAGTTGATTACTAGTGCAAGTAAGCAAACCTGCGTTATTGGTGGACACACATTGTCATTTTCATAGGAACATATAGCCAATAATTTGTGAGCAACAGGCATAAACTTTCTGCACTTTACAGCATTGCATCAAGGGATTCCTCCCTTTTACGAAGGTGCTGGCGACCTTGTTGGCGTTTGCAGCATCTTAAGCCGATAAAACTCAGGCTGTCGCTAGTGACCAACGCTAGTTACTGCTTAGTGTTTAACTCAGTACAACGGTAGTAGTATCACCGGTTGCAAAGTTTGCATTGCACGTCGCCGGACGCATCACTCGCTGGCAAGTTGCAGCGTGAAACACAACAAAGTGGGCTAGCCACAGAGCCTAAGCCACCAAGAGCAACCACCACGGTTGTTTACAAAACCGGCAAATTATAAACTAGTGAACAAAAATGTAACGTATGCAATAGCAACCAAATGCCTGCATAACAGATAACAACAACAGTAACCTGGTCAAAAGGATACGGCACAGATTAGCAAACCACAGGATACTACTGTGATGGAACTGTGTGCTTGAACTGTATATTTATAAATGTATATTCGTTACCAGTAAGTGCTAACTGAGACATTCGCTTTCAAAAGCTGATAAGTTGCAGCCTTTAAAGGAATGGTACTGGCCAAGTGCAGCAATTGCTATGGATACACAGCAGTGTTTGTGTGTAACAGGGAGCATTCGGTCAAACGGAATGCTAAAACTTGACGTAAGCTACAGAACAGGCGAGAGCGCGATATGCATCGGATAGCCGAAATATCGTTATACGTTCGTAACAACGGAATACATGGTAGACGCTAATGGACAAATGTGCTTGGCCAGCAAGGGTATGCAGCGCCTATCATGGTTAAGTTTAGAAACCCTGTACACCGAAAACTACTAATTATCAGGGCTGCCTTAGTTGCGAGTTAGACAAATGGTTCTTGTCAACTAGTACCAAACGTACATATTTTTAAAGCTAAAACGCCTCGGTTAAGCCTGTTAGAAGGTTCTTACACCAATTTTGCTTTCTAATCTGCGGCCTCCCAAGCTGAAATTTGCGATAGTGGGCCTCAGGTTACGTCGGCACCTAAGCATACCGCTGGTGGCTGTTCTGCTGGGGCAAGAGCAGTAAGCTGATTTGGACAACACTGCATACAGGATGCCAGTGAAAAAGCGTGGCATGCATTTTGTTGTGTCAAACGGTACGCTTGTTGGAAAAGCGTTTCACACCTCAACGGAAGGGGAGAAAAGTGAAGGTGAGGCGATGGGTCTTCAGGCGGCGCGTTCAAAACCCATAGTGGCCTGGCTCTCGACTCCAGTGGCACCGAAGTTTATGGCTAGAATAACCACTTCACAGAATGGTAAGGAACTGTAAGGCTTGCCGTACCCAAAGGGGACCCCACAGCAACTCAGATGTGTAGTGATGCTAGGCCCACCCAAGTACATGGATGAAAACCCGCTGGGCGTTTGACTAACAAGAAGAGGAGGGCAAAGCCAACAAAGCTATTGACCTGAAATGCTTTGCAGATACCCAGCGTTGCTCCAGCAACACAGGCAGCCAAAGGAAATGAAATGGAACAGACAAACAGGCTGTGTATTTGGGCCTACCGACCGTGGGGATACAACCGCTTCCAGAGAGAGAAAGCTTTTGGTATACTTATTTCTGTAGTATATGTAACAAATAAGGAGAGCTGGCGACGAGTTGAGATCACGTTAATGTGGCTGCAGTGTTGGAGACTTGGCTTTCTCCAACCAAATTTATTAGCGATTTGCTCGTATGCTTCCTGAGCAACAGAGGTAAGAGGCCTGGTTATCAGACTGGTGGAGTCGTCCACCTGCTTATAAATTACCAACCTAAGCACCGGGAAGCTCCATTTAACATGAGTTCGGCAAACGTACCGGCGGTACCATTCATTTTAGGATTGTGAGCTACAGCGGAGGTTACAGTATGTGCCCACAGCAACCCAACCGCCAGGCGAAAAGCGAAAAAGGATCTTGGTACGCTACTAATAATTGCAAAGATGGCCTCGCTTACTTTAGTGATCGTTGGTAACATCAATCGTCCGCATGTTGATTGGCAGTCTGCTGAAAACAAGTAGGATGCCCGGAAGAAGGAAGTAGTGGCCCGGAAGTATGTGAATGCATTTGAAAGTTACGTCAATATACCTACCAGAAGAAGTATCAAAGGTAATATTTAACCCTTGATACCGTGATCCTCAGATATAGTCCCTTATAAATAAATGACAAAGTTATATTTCCAGACTCGCTAGAGGCTGTGCCTGCAAGAGATCAAATCATATTTACACAACACCCATGCTGTTGCATTGTAAGTGAGACCAATGTGAGTATACGTACCATGTTTGCAATTACGAATGCAGGCTTTTTAACTGTAAAGTTTAAAGGGTTGCATGCGCTCCATGTGAAGTTAATTTGGCGTTCTGGCGATTTTTGCTGGTCACGCGCACGAAGCCGCCCCTAGCTAAGAGCTGTCACTGCTTTCTGAACTGTTTCGAAACCCACCAATGCTTACTGAGAAGCAATGACTGGAAAAATATTTAAGTCGCATTGATTATACTATGTTGCGGAATCGGGATCTTCAGACTACTTGGATCCCTGATCAGGAATGGGCCTCTTTGGAACAAATGTGGCATTTACGCAAAAGCAGTCTCACGCATTTACTGAAAGAATGTACTTCCTCTACGCCTTACAGGGCTACCTTAGAAAACCCGCGTGGCTTAAGAGAAAGTTTGCGCAAGCGGTAAAGATATGTAGTGCTGAGTGGAACAAATTCAAAGACAGGGGGCTTCCGAGGTTGGCTGCAATGCAGATGTCGAAATGTAGCTAGTAAAGTGCAACTGCAAGCAAAGTATTCATAAGTGCTTAGGTCGGCTAAGTTTTCGAAAAAATTTCCAAGTGCTACTACGATTATATATAATCAAAAGCCACCCTAAAAGCCTCCGCCAGCATTTTAACTATGGTGGAAGGCGGCCAGGCTGTGGACGACGTCGATAAAGTTGTAGGTCTACTACGTGTCTTCCAAAAGCTGCACCGGAAGGATAATGGGTTAGCGTTGCCATAAAAGCAGCGCTGCTTAAATATCTATACACTGCATGCAACCATGAGCATTGCGCCAGTGATCTTCACTGTGGCGGCTAGCTTGAATCCTTAGAACTCAGCTTTTCATGGCAGTCTAGCTCCCGCCATAGTTTAGCCGCGGTCTGATATTCTTCAGTATCCCATCGCCGAAGCATCCAAGCAGTATCTTTAGGACGATAAGCTACCACGTGTTTGGCATGCGGCGACCATCATTGCCATGCACGAGGAGGTTCAAATTAGGCGCCTCTTAGCTATAGAACCGTTATTTTCACCGGCATCATGAAGAAGCGCTTGTAAATGCTTAGAAGAAACAACATTTGTGAGCCTTTGCCTGCGCAAAACCTAATTATAGCAGAATAACAACACCTTCTTTAAATGAGGACCTGCTTTACTTATTTGTTGTGCTTTTTAGATGATATTACCTAGTGGTTTTGTAGTGGGGTGTCAGCAGAGGTTCGCTATTTGAGCTTAAGTAAAGTCTTTTACTGAGTAAACATGGCTTTTTAAATGAAAAGCCGACATGTTTGATTGCATCCTTAACTATTACTATGGCTTTCTGCATTTTTATGTAGAAGAACTCTCAGTGTTTGGGTTCGGGAAGGGCGTTCTACTGTGGGTCTTGCCTACATCAGTGTATCCTAAGATTCGGTACTGGGTTCATTTTTGTTTCTAATGCTTATAAACAAACAGGCTTCACTTATGCGGACGTTTGCTATACCTTTGCATACGACTTCAAGTTAGTCAGTGGGAAAATCGGGCAAAATTGACTAAGGATAAAATCACTATGACTTGTTGTTCAAGCCAAATGGATTTAAATCCGAACACCAATAAATGTCAGCTGTCGTCTAAGCATAGTAGCGGGATTGCAGTGCGGTCACCTGCGGAATCTCTGTCATTGCAGTGTATTGATAAATAAATAAATGGTATATTCTCGGTAAAACGGGACACACCTGTGAAGGCGCGATCAACTATGCATACAAACATAACTCTTTAATAGTGAAACATTTCTTTTTAATGAAACGTACAACCGAAAACATGTAGTCCATACGAGTGAGCATTTTGTCAGGTAATAGTCAGACCAAAGCACTTGATGGCGCTGGGGCACGTAAAGCAGGCATAACTGTTGTGCCATGATACTAGTTGGGCGAGATTTCGCAATGTAGTAATCCATGGGCACAGGAGCCCACAAAAGGTGTTGGTGCAATCAATCACCACTACGAAATCGGAATGCTCCGTGCTCCACCAAAGCGCTATTCATAGCAAATCGGTTGCACAGGTTGTATTTAGACGCCTGAGGATTGCGTCAGTGTGAAATTTTCAGCCCGCGCTCTGGATGCAAGCACAGTAAACCATTGTATACCTTCGGTCGTGTGTCGCTATGCTGCCAATAAATCGCGACAAGAGTTCCTTAGCCTCAGGAGGGCGCAGAGTAACCACAAAGCACAATGATTCCTGCCGTTGTATAAAACAGTGGTTAGGCCGCATCTGAGGTATTGTGTTCAGGCCTGTGCACCGTATCTCCGTTTTGACGCCATGTACATAAAAAGGCTTCAGAGACGTGCGACCGGTATGGTCTAAGATCAACGTAGGCAGATGTAGGAAGGTCGGCTTTGCAGCTTAGTATTGTCGTCCTTGGAACCGCGCCGATTGAGTGGGGATTTGATAGAGACGTTTAAGATCATTAAGAGACTCCGTGGTATCAAGCACACCCATCTGTTTGAGTTAGCCCGTTTGAACTACATGCGCGAGCACCATCCGAAGCTCAAACAACATAGCGCTAATTTGCACATCAGCGTGCACGTTTTTACGAACTGAGTAGTTAACACCTGGAATAACCATGCTTCTGATTTAGTGGAATGGGAGACAGGAACCCTTTAAAAGGGACTAAGGCAAGTGTTGGTCTGAAAACTTTTTAGGGATATAATAATGCACTGTCGCATGGAAGTGCAAAGATTGTTGTTCTTCTTGCATTATTCGTTTGCAGGAACAAGCAAAGTCAATCTAACGACGAAGTGCCTTGACTGCTTTTCACTTACTTTCACAAGAAAAAGGACACTACATAGACGAAAGCTTCCGTAGCAATGCAGATTCCCCGGATTGCCTGCGTATGTTGTGTAACCCAACTAAAGGTACATTTTACGGCTTTTTACTAAACGCTGCTACGTTGCTTGCACTTGTTTGTCTGATGTAACACACAAGCAGTATACACACAGGGCACCATGGTTGGCATCATGGACCTTCGGGTGCGCCAATGGCGAGAAATAAAGTACGGGCCGTTGTCCTTTTTGCACAGCTCTGTGTTATCTAGTTATATGCTTAGTTAGGTCACGGTGAATGCTAAAATGTTAATGCTGTTCCTGAAGTTAGTCCAAAAAGCAGAGCACTGTGTTAAATGGTTATTTCATGAATCGGAGAACAGATGCAAAATTTAATAAATAAGGATTCACAAAGTGTTAAACATGAAGCTGATGTGTAATTAACCATAGAAAGTTGTCATAGATGTCCGTATAATGAAAGCTGTGAGTGCAAAAGTACTTCTTGGTCCTGAATGTATGAGTGTGGGTGCATTCCAAGTGCACTAGATGGAATGGTTGTCTGAAGGGTAAGGTAAAATTAAAATGAAAGCGGTGTTTGGTGTGGCTAGGAACGAAATTTATAGCGCACCCATGGATAGGTTGCCTTGTTGCTACTGTTTTCACGGTCACCGATAACAAACCCCTTATGGTTTTGTACAGAGAAAAGTTGATGTTATCCGTTCTCTCGTGACACAGACGGGCTTTAAGGTTCACAAAATACTCGGAATATTCTGTTAGTCTATCGGGCATCATAATGTCTATGTGTCTAGGTTGTGGTACTGGTGTAACTATTTGTTCTCAGGCTGTTCCGTGTTCTTTCTGAGACGACGGAGTGTATATCCCTGGTGGTGGTATCTCAATCAATTTTCATGATTGCCTTCAGCTATATACAGCAACCACTACTGGTATCATTTGTAATTTGCCTTACTTTGGTCAGCACCTAGCGTGCTAGTCTCGCTTATCTGCTATTACTCCCCTCTCCACTAATGGTCACTCCGATCCCCAACCAACCGTTTCCCAAAATCCGCCTTCTTCTTTTCCTCTGTTGTGCCCTTCTGATTTTCCACGCCAGTTCTTAAACCCATTGCAGTCCCACTCTCAGAGTCAGGAACGTCTAGTGACCAGTCCTGTAAGCCACCGCCCATGAGGTTTGCAACTCTTTTCAAGGTGAACCAGGCGGCTGTTCCAGGAAGCTGGATTTCTGTGGTGCAAAAGCGTTGACCAACAGCCAAGGCTGTAGAAGATAAAACACAACCTCCAAAACGCGGACGGGAATCACTTCTTCATAGGATCGACCGTTTGGAGAAATGGCGCACTGACAAGCCACCGCCTGTCACCGAGCTACGGGGCCAACAAGGTCCTTAATCATGAGCGTTGTCTCATCATAAAGAACTCCCCGGTGTCGGATAAAACAACGGCAGCACTAAGAATTTTGGAGGATCAATTATTTCGAATAGGAATGTTCTTCCTGCAGTTTTCTGAGGAGGAACCGGGGACTAATAACGACTCTGCTTTGCGTCTTGGCAGAAAACGTGAAGCTTCTTCCAACTTCCGTGGTTTCAGGTTCATATGCCTGGGTGAAAACGCATGCCGTCGAATCCTTCGGCGGACTTTACGCCTCATGGGTGAGCCGTCTCACGTGGTACGTTAGCTATCCTCAGAAGACCGCGTTATAATGAAGATTGCAGTCAATGATTTGAGTACCTGCTGAGAGAAGGATGAAACTGATTTTCATAATAAGGATAGTTGCTTAGTTCGGTAACTGCAGCTAATGCGCTGGAAGACAGTCCTTGTCGTTCACCGGCATGGGGCTCAGCAACGGGATTGCGAATACTGGTTGCGAACGTGCGCAGCCTGCACAACAAACTGTAGGATGTTGTGCGTCTTGCGTCAGTACCACTCCTGGACCTTATGGTGTTTACGGAGACCTGGTCGTCTCCGGAAGTCCCAGCTCCCAAAGTACCTATTCCCGGTTACAGTCTCTCACTAGCAGATCTCATCGTTTTGAGGTTGGTGGCGACATTATGCTCTCCTGGAAGGAGCATCCGTAGTTCCATGTAGTTTAGGTTGTCTTGAGAAGTGATGACTGCTCCGAAGTGCTTTGGTGTTGTATTCACGCTGGATGTAGATCGATCCTTCTCGGGTTCTTCTACGGAGCTCCCTTGAGTTCTACAGATGGTATACTGGAAGCTCCAAAAAAGCATGGTTGAAATAACGCTTGTTTATTATTGGGGAAATTTGGTGCAACTATGGTGGATTGATATCATCTGCACTGTACTGCTACGCCTGACTACTTCGATTCCACGTTTCTGGAAGCTGTTATTGAAAGTACTTAAATCCAACATGTGATATTTACTCACAATATCTCTGGTCAGCCGCTGCACATGCCCGAGCTCGTGCTTGCGTTTGGACAATCGGATGTCTCTAATTCGAAAGTTTTACCATCAATCGGGAGAGTGATCACTGCCTACTTTTCTTTCACTTGACCACCTTGTTGAACATTTACAACTATTGTGTCTATCGCTTTAGGCTTCCGAGAGTTTAAACTGATTACCAAAATTATAAATTGGTTTGGAACGTATGTACATCGAAAGACGTATGAAGCTGCAGACATCTGAAAATCATCCAACTGCACGTCCATATTAACGCTGCTTTCCTCCTACTCGTAAAGGAGTTAAGATCCGGAAGTGGAATTCCGCCTTTGTGCTTCCACGTTCTTAACCTCTTGCTCCAAGACAAGGACGACAAAGCCAATCTTTTATCTTGCCATTATTCAACGGTGTATTCAACGGAGGTGCCTTCAGCTGATTGTTATTCGTCCTTGCTTGCTGTTCTCTGATACGGATATAAAGGTTTTATGTACTCAATAATTTGTGCGATCAGGATCCAAATTCTTTCCTGGAAACTGCTAGATTGCAAACTTTTCCACATGTTTGCTGCCGAATATATTGCTGTTCCTATCCGTCAGGTATTTCGGTGCTCACATAAGACGGGGTGTCATCCGCTTGACTGGAAAGTGGACATAGTCAACCCTTTTTACAAAGGAGGAAATGGACAAGACTCTACAACTTATTAGCCCATCAGTCTAACATCTGCCACCTGCAATGTTAATGAGAATTTTTTCAAGTGAACTATACCTGCATTTCCAGAACCTCAAAATCATTTCAGCTGCGCAGCATGAGCTCCGTCTTTGGTGTTCATGTGTCAACAATCTTATAGGAGCTCGAGAAAATGAGCAAATTCCATGGACGCAGCCAAGCGAATGGATGCAGATTGCAGTAAAGAGGTTAACAATGTTCTAAACGAAAAGTTGCTTAGCAAACTTGGCAGTATTGATGTTACTAGAAAAATCCTCTATTGTTTCACTGAGTCACCACATGGCCGCGCTTTTTTGTGTAAATAGAGGAGTCTCTTTCCTTCCCTGTAAATATGACATGCGGTGTTCCGCAACGCTCGCTCCTTGGCCCTGAAGCTTTTACAGTCCTTTTCATGACCTGGCGCCTGTACTACAGGCAGCATTTTGCATTACACATATGATTTAAAGCCATGGATGGAAGCCTTTTGTGTGAATGAAGACGAGTTACTACAAACAATGTTCGGTTCGTTGCCGATTATCCATAAAGTACGCTAAATTTTCCGTTCCGCTGATCAGAGCCACCGAACCATCCAGAATTTTTAATATCAGTGGTCTTTTGCTGCCAAAATCTAATCGTAGGAGAGACCCTGACCTCGTTGTGACCCCAGAACTGAAGTCTACTGAAGATATCTTGGGGAAAGTAGCACCTACCAACAGGTTGCATTTCGCCAAACGATGATCCTTCTCTTGATTGGCTCCGGAGATCATCAGGCTCGTGCTCGCTTCTCATGTACAACGGATACTTGAGTATGGACTGTCCACTGTCTATCCTTTTTCCAAATTGGAATAGACCTTGATGGAAGACGTTTAACAGAGCAAATTTAAATCTATTCTGGAGTTACGAAACCTGCCGTACTCACATCGTCTTCAGCGCTGGACCTTTTCTCCCTAGCCTACCGTCAAGTCCGTGGGTATTTGCTTTGCACAGAACAATCATTAGAGTTGAACTTGAGGCTATACTTCAGGCTTGCTTTCTACCCAATTCTTTCTGTTTGAGTTGGGCACACCATTGAAAGTTGTTTCAACCAAGGGAGACCTCGGGTCTATTGCGTGGTCACTGTGGCTACCAGAGTAGTGAACGAGGGAAATAATCTACCCGTGTATGTCCTTGATGCGCCATCGGAGGAATGTTTCAAACATCGATCGGCTTCTTTTCTGCTGAGTAAAAGCGGAGCTCGTTGCGCCTTGTGTAAAAGCAGCGTTTCCATTGGTACGGACTTGCAACGTCCACCTTGACCCCTGTGAAGAAGGGGAGGCGCTAGAACTGACGAAGGATTTTTCTTTAGCGTTCTACATTCAAATTACTCGATGAAGACGAAAGAATGAACTTGGAAAGCGGAAATACATTCCTGTGGACTTACAAGCCCAGAACAACCTTAAAGTTTAAAATTATTTTGTTATTCTTGCGCTGGAACCAGTAAAAGTATACAATATGGTAGCAAGTATAGTCTGGGTGTCACCGGAGCAAGTACAGAAGTCTGAGCACCCATCCTCTAAACCAAGCCGCTGGGTTGAAAATCCCGCACGCCACCACTTCACTGTGCTAGACCTTAGTAAGACCCTTGCGACTTGAATGAACACAGTCCGTACATCAGCTATAGCATCGAGCATTACCGCCTGGCTGCTGTACCATAACTACACTCCCAAACTCTCATTGATCGCCCATGACCCATTCGACGGCCCGTTGGATTTCAAAATGCAACAGCATCGCGCGTTCTGTAACCTTTCTTAGCTTACTCAAGTCGCGCGGTGTCGCTGTTTAATCAATTAACGAGAACAGTGCACAACAATAGACATTTTTCATATAGCTTCGTGGTTTCACTTTATTTATTGAGAACTGGACTGGCCATACGCTGTCGTGAATACTACTTGTCCGTCAGCGTGATCCGGCTTACTCTAATTACACCTCTATCGTTCTTGGTACCCGACTTGACCTGATGACAAGTGGAAGAAGTTTGCACGTAGGGGCCTCAGGTTGTTGGGCTTATTACATCGTTTTTCGGGTCTTTTCTGTTGACATCTTTGTAGTTTTCTCAGATTTCGCTCGACCTCATCTAAAACTTGACCTCCAGGCTTGCTGCTCTGCCCTGTTTGGGACAAAATGGCGCGTGTGAGGGTTTGGAGAGTAGGTGCAAAATTAATCAGGGTTCATGGGAGCAAACTTACCCCGAGCGTCTACTTAGCTGGAGAACGCCTGCACTGCACCACCGGCCGCTTTGCGAAGACCTAATCCCTACTGCATGATCACAGGGAACGTTGGACCGGGCTTGAGTTGGCTATTCAGCTCGGCTGGGTTGTCTTGTCTTCGCGGTCATCCCACGAAGCCTCACAAACAGAGTACCGAGAGGAGCAGGGCAGCAACTCAGTTAGCTCGTAGAGTTTGCCAGCCTTGGAACACTTCCCGAAAGTCTAACGAGTGAACCCACTGGTAAAGGTTTTGAGCGTCAGGTATGCACACTTGGGTGGAAACACAAAACATATCCCTTCTCCTGATGATAGCTTTAGTGGTTATTAATATTGTACCTGTTTTCTTTCTTATCATCAATTTTATCACAGTCATCTTTTGTACGGTTTCTTCGATAAACGATTGCAATATAATGCTTCGTGGCCTGCGCACCGTCTTGCTGATGTTTGCTTGCGCTGTGTAGTTGGTCCATGTCCATCACGGCAACAGGTTAACAGTGTGCTACGTAGTGGCAGAGTATGAACTGCTAGAAAGCTGGACAATAAATCATTACATCAAGTTTGCCACTTGAATTTCGCCTATGTAACCTATTTTCTAAAAGAGTATTGAATTCGATAAAAATGAGGTTCCTTATTACCTTAAGGGAGGTCTAAAGAAGTAGGTCGTCTTTGGCTGTTATTTTGAATTAAAACCAGGGAGGCTGACTTCAAGAGCATTTTCTTGGACATTCGTTCCATAGCTTTGATATCTTCTATTCGCTCTTCACCTCATTTATTTGTTGCAACAACGCCAATTTTTTCTGCGTTAGTAGCATTAGAAGCCAGTCTTCCAGCGTGGAGTATGACCGCATCGTTTTTAAATGCGTGGGCAATGGGCGCCGCAAAATAAGAAGCAAAAGAATACGGCGAGTCTAGTAGGTAATTTATAATTTTTGTCGACCATTTAAATCAGTTCTTTAGACACCGATGGCCGTGTTGGCTTCAACGTTGCTCGGGATGGCCGTAAGCTAATGGTGCTAATGTTCCATCTGGCCCACTAACCTCCGTGCAGCCGTTCCCTTTTCCGAAGGCACATTCTAAACCAGCGACTTAAGGAAAAGGGCGTCAATCAATCCGCTGCCTTATTTCGATACAACACCCCAACGCACGACATAAAGAAATATATCGAGGATGCACTCGGTAAACACGTCACCTGGGATTCGTCCGTACTGTACGCCGCAGGGTGCGCTCGCCCGTGTCATATAGGTAAAATACCACGTTATTATTGCTAGCTAATATGTGGCTGGCCATGCAGACCTTGGAGCAGGATGGTTTTGTGCAGACCATTTTTGAAAAGACTTTCTTTCTCGCGTGCCTTCTTGCTCGTAATGAGCAAATGCAATTTTTTCGCCGATTTCCGCAAGTTATGTACGTATTTGCAGCGCATGGTACAAACGTGTTTGGGTACGTATGGTTTCTTTAAATTTCGCTTCACTTTTATGTTGTACCAGTTCTTGATAATAGACGGCATGGGTTACGTCCGATCAGCTGTTTATGGGTTCGTGTGTAAGGAAGCGCTCACGTTGTTGGTAAATTGTTCGGTTCATTTCGTGATGACTTGGGCCATGCTATCTCCGTACGTATTTTCGTTACGGATAAAGTGGCTGCTCAAATGTACGCAGCAAAAATATTATTCCTTTGTGACCTGCAATGTGCTACATTTATGCCCGCCAAGCCATTCATAAACACTCTTTATAGACTAATAGCTTCCACACACGTTAGTTTTTTCACCGAATGGCTACAATGGTAACGGTGACCGAGTATGCTATTTTGCTGACATGCACTGTTCTAGGTTCCAGCAGGATCCGAGCCCAAGTTAGAAGACGGACGCACAGTTGGTACGGTATCTAACGTCCCACTGTGAGTTCATCAAGCGGTATATGGCGAACTATGCTCAAGCGGGATTGGTGCATCTTGGGAACACCACTAACAACTGTGTTGCGAATGCCAAGCTTATATTGAGCAATGTCACGCAGTCTCCCGACCACCTTGCTGTGGCTGTGTGTAAATTGTGGAAGCCGTCCTAGCTTCTACAGAAATAATTTCGGAAGCACTGTACGTAGTTTTGTGACAGCCCCCAGGTGTTTGAAGGTGAAGGTAACGCCTACGTGCGGATGCCGGCGCACCGTCTCACAACGTACGCTGCACCCTGGTTTTGCGTCACTTGACAATACCCAATTTCGATGCCGTGTACTCAGACATTGAAGCAGGACTGGGATACCATCTTATATGTTCCTACTTCCACATTTTGTTATCCAATATCGACAACATTGATATGACAACCACTGGGCAAATGGAATGTGCACCTGCGCATTTTACTGGCACATTTGGCCACCGTGCATACATTTACTGATGTTATATAAGAAAAGCAACATCCGGTGAGAAAAACAGCGTATAATTTTATTCCCTTTTAGAAGACAAACTGGTCCGTAGGCGGTGGTTAGCGCACTACAACATGCCGGAGGCGTTCACATTGCTTCAGACTTTGAAGGTAGTGAATTAAAGGCAGCCCATTTCCAACGTAGCAAAACGCCTTGCTCGATTTAGGTGCCTGGAAGACGTGCAACTTAGTGCGGTATCCAGGTTCATCGACAGCCTTATTAAACAAACAGGCGTGCTTGGAAACGTAGCACCAGGTGCACCTTTCGAAAGTGCTAAGCCATACTGGCAACCATCGCGTATGCAACCGCGGTGGCACAAAGTCGGTACGTCGAACGCTGTTTGCTTAGCTTGCGGTGAACATGTTGCAGGTACGGGCGTTCATTTCTTGCACAACCATCTACTGTACCACGGTAAATATTTAATGTAAAACGCAATCGAGGTTGCGAAGCTTGCTCCAGGACACCAGCAGCAGTTACTGTTACCAAGAAACCGTCATGTAGCAGTAACATACATAAGTTGGAATCAAGTAATTTAGTTTCAGCTTCCTGCAGTTCACCGTCTCCGGATGTAACCATTTCGTTCATCCCAACTACTTCCCCGCGTACTAAGGCAAGCGCTTTTAAATAGCTATTTACCTCCGCTAAGCTACTTCGGCTGGTTGTGATGCGGTGCTCAGTTGCAGCCATCGATATGTGTCACAGAGTACAGACAACGCACCCGGTCTGCCTACACGCGTACAAACTGATTTACAGTCGAAGAAAATGAAAAGAGCACCTCGATGGAGCTGCAGTCTATCTACAAAGCTGCGTTTAGGTGTGACGTAATATATGGTTAGCTGCATCGTCCTCAGCGTAGATCTGACTTCCACTGCAAATGTACCG
Source organism: Dicrocoelium dendriticum (assembly GCA_944474145.2). Taxonomy (NCBI): domain Eukaryota; kingdom Metazoa; phylum Platyhelminthes; class Trematoda; order Plagiorchiida; family Dicrocoeliidae; genus Dicrocoelium; species Dicrocoelium dendriticum. Next base: position 178,589,794 of record OX104063.1, read on the forward strand.
TTTGCAGAAAAGACCACCGTTTTACGGAGGACTTTCATGATTGGTCTGCTCTACCGTAACCACGGTGCTATCGTCATTAAATTGCTGCCGAGGATGAGTACAACTGTGCCTAAATGCTGTAAGGTCAGCCCGAGAGAACGCAAACGGCCCTCCTTTGTGCGCCTTCTTTTTTCTTTCCGTTTAGTTCCCTTTGTCAATCTGATGCAACTACTCGGTTGACTGCGTTTATTGGAATATTCGGCCAATAAATCGGACGGTGGCTGTGTACTCCTCACAAGCACAGTCCAAGTGCCGTTTGACTGGACGACAATCCCCTTTGTTTCTTTGTTCATAAGGCTTTCCTTTAGTTATATTGTTTTTACTCCGCTCCTTAGTGATCTGCTTCGTTTACCAGACGCATATGATGTGTCCGGCACAATTGCTCGAGTACTTTGAATTGGCTTGGAACGACGATATTCCCGGAAAGTTTATCCGTGCACTTATGTTTCTTGACAGTGTAGTTAGTATATGCATGGGATCAAATGCGCAGCGTCCCACTGCTGTTAACGAATTGTCTATAGATGCTTTGTGACGAAAATTTATAGTGTTTTGCAGGGTGATTTGTGGCCTACGTTCTTAACGGGTTCGCAAAGCCTTTGGTGCTAGGTACAGATGATCAGTGACGGGCATTAATCATGCTACGAAAATGATAATTTAGTATCCATCTGCATCACAGTTACATGACGCCCGTGGTGCTACGTGCGGATGCACGGTGACCGAGATTATTGGTGTTCTTGCAAAACGACACATTTGGGATGATGCAGGCACCGCACTAGAAGACATGTACCGCTATTTTTAGAGCACACTTGACCGAAAGTTTTGGCGCTAATGTATTTAGACCTAGGTAAGATAATATATGCACCTGCACAAGACACATTTGCGCTTTTTAACGCGTGTTTGGTAACTGTCATTGATGGTGTAAGTACAGAGACCTAGGTAGACTACTGTATCACCAGCACATCAGGCATGTGAAGAAATATATAGAGGCTCCAAAGACCTACCTTATTGGTGCTAGTGCTAAGCGACCTGTGTAAGCTACTGTATCAACGGCACACCAAGCCTGCGGTGAATCGTGCAGAGGTACCGAGAACAGAAAAGTAAATGTTTCTGTATACTTTCATAGCACGCACTTCTGGCTGCCTGGATGCACTAGAGACTGGCTAATCGCATCATCATATCAGGATACAATGTACATTGTGAGGCCGTAGTGCTTTCAAACTTCCAAATTTCCGTTGACATCCAAGCTTATGGCTCATTTTCGCTTCATCCCAAATGGAAGCCACTAGAAATGTGATGCCGCATTGCCCCCAACCATCTAACTTGCCAACATGTTCATTCCTTTAGCACATGCTCGTAGTGTCGGTGGACTTAAATTCTTGCCATTACAAGCAACATGTGCGCATTGTAGGGTTTGCATAACCTTGCATAACACTGCCTTTACCAACACATTTTCCCTGCCTTTTCCGCGCACCGTACTGAGACTGCCAATAGATGTCTAATATTTGGTGACTTTAACCTCCCCGAGGTCTGCTAGGCTGAGCGCGTTGAGAACTGGATGACACAGGCACATCGTTTTTGGATAGATCCTACAGGTACTTACCTGCACAGGAAGCGCTCTAAGTTCCGCCAAAATTACCAAGCCACCTTATCAAACAAAACCTAGGAAAGCTACCTAGAGATTGGAAGTAAATATAAGCCACATATCGGGACTGCGCTTCTTCAGTACGTAAAGAATCTGTATAACGCCGCCGCAGCAAATCCAAAGAACATGTCTGTTTACAACATAAATCGACAGCTGCGCCTTAACTTTGACAAGGACTGAGGCAATCATCTGTCCGACTGTTAAGTGCCGTGACGGCTCAATGCCCGCAAACCATCATCCTGTCAGCTTGGCAAGCGCAGCATTTAAATAAATAAATAAATAAAATTTTATTCCCGACAATGCGAGGCACACCTTTACAGGCATGATCATGTTTAGCTAACCTAGTGTGATCAAAAATGTATAAAAGGTACATGTTAGGCATAACAGTGTATGTAAGTGTATGGGTATATATATGTTTGTAATTGTGTAATTGTGCCCCATGCTGAGGCTGATGTCGCATTCATGATGCTTCTTCACCGCAGTTGGGCTAAACCAAATTACACATAAACTAGGTCTTTTAAAGTGGCTAAAATTCATTACATTTTATTTTTTTGTTACGCATACTTGCTAATGTTCTCCCAACTTCCACACGTCGCTCATGCAAATTGTGATAAACTTGCGTAATTTTCTAGCTTGGTATTGTTTCAAATAACTTTCGGACATTTTGTACTTATCGCGCATTCACATTTAACTAATTTCTTCCATATGCTCATTTAGCGAGTATTTATGTCGTCATATGCGTTTACTTTATTCGATATCGGCATTTCGAATGATTGGCTGTTGTTTGACATCCCAGGTGTGGCTGCGCTTGATGTGCATGTTGACAAGGCGCCTACCTGTTTTTTTCCCACTACCTCGTCCATCTGGCTCCAGGAGACAGTTGGTCGTTGCTGGAGGAGATGGGGTGCACGGTCCTTGTGGTCGTGCTAAGGTCAAAGAGTGGTTCCATGCACTCAGTGTGGAGCGGACTACGGTCCAGCCACCGCCTTGTGTGCGATTGATTCCCAAATACAGCGTGCTTACGTTTGCTGTGAAGTGTTGGCCGGCTCCGTTGATGAAACGTGGTTCCCATCCACATGCCTACCGGTCTTATTCCTTCAGGTTTACACTGGATATGGGGTGTGTGGATGGAGCTGTGGGTGGTGCAGCGCAAACCATCCATGGTCCCTCTGTAGGCGCAGGCGTCCTGTGGCTTGCCACAGTGACAGGCAAATCCGAAACCGGATGCCGCCAACCAGTTGTGTATGAATGTAGCTTGTGTTTTTGAATGTGCCGCAGTATTTTTACCGTTTGTGAGAATGTGAGTATAAGCGATTTATGTTCGTTTGTTGAATAGCATTTTTCGGATATCCACCAGCCAGTGACTTTAGTTTGTGGCGAGTCACATCCGCCACGTTGCAGTGTTGATAAGCAGACATATGTTGCTTTTTATAGGGAGAACGCTTGCCAGGCCAAAGCCCACCACGTCCTGGAACACTGCCGCCGAATTATTTGCTAGGACGGGTTAAACCCGAACCACCCATCTGATATACTGATCAGGGATTTGGTGCATAACTACCTGCCAAATTTTAAATTACTTGGTGATGCACAGCAAGGTTTCCGTAAAGGATTTCGGTGTCTGACAAAAATACTTACAGCTTGTGGAAGCTGGGTTGATGCACTAGACAACGGCCACGCTAGTAACGTGCTTTCCGTTGACCCCGCAAAGGACTTGGATATTGTCCTATTTCATCGACTCTTATTAATGTTGTGATCTTATGGGATAGCTGGAGCCTAGAAATAGCTTCGATGCCAGTGTTTAGTATTGCGGTACTGCGCTTTTTCTCTTAGCATCATTTACTGGAAGCGGTTTGTTAAAACTACTTCTCCTTAAGTGTATGCCTATTTCATTAGCAACCAACTCTATAGAAGTATCTTTCGTAGAGCATCCATAGTTGTGTTATACATCCGTAATGATGGGGAAGGGACGGGGCCGATTAAGAACTTTCCCACTGCTCTCTAGCATACAAGGATCCAGTGCTTCTCCACAACCGTGATATTTTGCTGTGACTGCAGCGAGGCTTCTACACAATTTAGATGACGGGGCTAGCAATTGCCGCCGTTCTGCTCTCCACATTAAAGTGGGTCCAATGAATGAAATAGAAAAGCATTTCCGGACGGCTGGTGCTGCAAGTCCATGAAAGTGAATGAGGCCAAAGTTTTACAATGACAAACGATATTAAACGTTCGGTCTATAGGGCGTCCCAAATTATTTTCCGCAGTCACGCAATGCTTCCTTCTACCGTAGTTTTCGAACCGCCATGCATATTGCAGGCAAGTATATTAGGCTAGCAGATAGCTCGACGTATTCCGCTCAAGACGAAAATTACTTTTCTAGCTGTTAGTGCAGGTAATCATTGCGTGCACTGAGTATAGAGCTAAAAGGAGGTCTAGTTTCAGCTGCTTCACTTCCCGGTATTCTAAAGATTGCAGGCATAGTAGCTGCGGCAAGGCTCGGGATGTAGTAGCCGTGCTGATGGATCCTGCAGCACTTAGTAGGAATATGTCATGCAAACTTTTGCAACTAGCTGTTGACTGCGCATGAACAATCGGGTCCTAAAATCGGTTCCAGTCATTAATTACTCACGTAGAGGGAGCAACGTATGAACGGACTTTAAGCCTGCTCGCTGGCATTATCCCACTAAACAGCTATAAATATCTTTACTTTTACGCAACATCTTCCGTTTCAATTCCATTTGTAATGTAAACCTTCGACCTATTCTCTTCATACATGTAGTACGTCGTGCAACGGCACATATTTCTGTTTCCAAAAAGTGGGTGTATTACTTTCACTACATGTCATTTCATTGATGCGTGTCACCCTCTATTACCCTTCTATTTAACATAATACGACCAACAAACTAGCCGGAATGTCGACCCGAGCCCTCTTTCAATAAGAAAGTGATCCTACGTCTTTGCTTCAAGTAAAGGAAAGTCAGTTAACTATCAATAAGGTACCCTTAGCTGCAAGCGAAATAACGGCGCATTTCTTCTTTTTCCAGTGAAGCAACAATGAAGGTGCGTAATTATGCCCATCAGATGGTAAGTCAGTACCCTTTCATTTTGCAACTGCACTCTCAAATTACCTCTAACAGGCTTTTCATTTTGGTGCCAACGGTTACTTATAGTAACCATTATATTCGTGCCTTGAAAACAACGATTTTCAGGTTAAACGAATTATAAGTACAAATCCCTACGCAATTCTGAACACGTTCATGTAGTTAATCGCATAGCTTTGCCAGCTTGAATCCACACTGCTCGTTTGGAATTAGCAGTTGACGCATATTTATCAACCGCTGAGGGAATGACCGTTTAACGATACACTAGATTTCAAACTAGTGGTGAAACCTCGAAGGAGTTGGGCTCTAACTAATGGCAGAGATTTCGTTACTGTACAAGGTGAATTGGAACAGCAGGCATCAAGCCGGCAATCGTGGGACAGGAATAAATTATTAAGGTTTCAGCAATAAACAGGAATGCACTGCAAATGTTTATAATATGATACAATAAGGTAACTTTGTAGTGAAGCAGTTTACCGTAACCATGGTAACTTATCCCCAAAACATTTAAGAGGAGGAACTGCAATGAAGTACTGATATTGCAAGGTTTTGGTGAACGGTGGAATACCTTAGTCGTCTAATAAACGTGAGCCAATTTCAAGTATCCAATGAAGGAACATGTGCTGAAAGGTTATGAAGAATGTCTAATTTAGGTGTGTGCAGTAATCGCTCGTTGTTGATTAATTCTTATGAAATGTTATTTGCTGCAACGGAGCAATCAGAGAATCCACAACGTGAAATAAATGCAAACATGCAGAAACATGAAACGAAAATGGTTGGATGTTGAATGTTATCCGGTGAAGAAGATGGAGAAGCCATATGATTTGTAACTATGCAAGTAAATAAATGAACTTTTACAAGCTGTGTAGGAAGCAAACCGAACCAGATAATGAGCGACATAAACTAACAGCGGAAAAAGTGGCAAGCGTAATGTGATCTCATAAGAAGTGTATATTTTTGCACTGTGTTAAAGTATCTGCAGCTTATTGCCGTTAATTCCTTTCGAATTAATGTGTCGGAACTTCAGTGGGCATATGGCGCAAAGGCGGTGCAAACGGATCGGCGAATAGAAATAGCCTGATATATAACGCCCATACGTAAGGGTATATCTAGTGCTGTGAAACTGCAGGTAAAAGTACTAGATATTCCAGGTAGTTTGGATTTGTGTATAGCTTCCGACTAATACATGTATATATATATATATGTATATATATACGGAAACCATGCTAACACAGTTAAATATATTTAGACGTATTTTTTATTAATGGAATGTACATGGATGTTTGCGATTGTGACATATGTTGGGAAATGTGATAACGCCTCAGTCGATCGATACGTGTGGGTTTTCCCTATGTAGGTAAGCCTCCTCCGTTGAATGGCAGCACCGGTGATCAGCATAAAGTATAACAACAGGCCATCCGCATAACAGTTGCCATATGTACTGTCCAATTGCAAGGTAGCCATACATACTGACTTCGGATGGGCAACATATATGGAAACTATTCCAAAGATTACTGAGTAGGTAAGTTACCGTTTATACTATGTAAGAAGAAATCCTCTCCCGATGTCAGCACAGAAGAACACTGAATATTTTGTTATGTAATAATTTTTAGGATAATGTAGGCCCATTGTTTAACGGCACTTATGGTCCAGGTAGCAATGCTTAGCTTAATACTACACGCAAGGAAGCCGTGTAGTGAATTGTTGTTGGGAGAAAATGATGCGCCCGCCGCACAACGGGTAAGTTACCAAAAATATCGGGCACGCACTTATTCATTTCACTGAATAGAATGGAATTGGAAGCGTTGCGCATGACTAACAACGTCAGCAACAGCTCGAGACGGGTTTATTACTGTGACTGTTTTTATTGGGTGTGCGCACAGACTTTGGAGCCCTATTAGACTACGGTCGTTTGAGTTGGGCGCGTTCAAAGTGCTCGTAACCCTCAAAGCGTCGATACAGAAAAATGTCTCCTGTGTTCTGCCACGGCATAGAAGGTTGATGCTTAAGAACCGTACGTGCAATAGACCGGTAGAGAATGCCGTGCAGAATTAGGGTTCCACCCACTGAAATAGCGGCCAAGTGGTGCGGCGCAAGCAAGCATATGATTGGGTACTACTGGCTCGTAAGGATGCCCCACAAGACTATAAGGTAGGGTGTGGCCCTGAGAAGGGCCTTCGGGTATTTCACGAAGTAATGGGAAAGAGGAAGCGGTTAACCGTGCGGACTAACCACTGGCATGGGGACGTCGGTGTGAGCCGTCGTGATACCTGCATAGCCGTTATGCTATATGAGCAGTGGGTGATAAATTATGGAAGCATGGGCGATCAGGGTAAATCTGAAAAGTAATTGTTTGGAGCAGCAACACTCACCTGTAAACTTGGGTGGCTCCTCAGTGCGTTAGACGAATAACAGCAAGTAGAATGTTCTGAGGATCTAGGATAATGGGGTGCAATAGTGCAGGATAAAGGTATATGATTCACTTTCAGCGGGTCTAGATACCCAACAAGCACCTATTGGACATATATTTGATTAAAGATGAAAGTTCATAATTCTCTAAAACCTAAAATGGAAAACAAAGCAGGCGCTTTAATTTCATTTCGAAATTTACCATGTAGTGGTTGCAATACAAGATCAGCGTAGGTCGAATTGTTGGTGCCCCGTAACATACACTAGTGTAAAGCGATTGCATGTATGACTGCATAATTGTACTCTTGTTTTTATGTGAATGTGTCATAACCCTGGTAATTAAAATGGAAATAAAAGAAGCTTGCAACCACATTGCATAAAATACTTGTTGGGATAAAGGATGAACAAATCTATCAATGATTGTAGGTGTACGTAATGAAGGCTTGAAGGCACAAAGATACAAATATAAAAGTATAATTAATTAGATGTATATATATTCGTTTGGCGGCATCCGGTTTCGGATTTGCCAGTCATTACGGCCAGCCACAGGACGCCTGTGCCTACAGAGTGACCATAGTTGGCTTGCGCTGCAACACCCACAGCTCCATCCACACACTTCATATCCAGTGTAAACCCGAAGGAATAAGACCGGGAGGCATGTAGATGGGAGCCACGTTACATCAACGGAGCCGGCCCACACTCCTTTACAGGCAAACAAAGCACGCTGTATTTTGGAATCAAATGCACACAAGACGTCGGCTGGAACGTAGTACGCTACACACTGAGTGCATGGAACCGCTGCTTGATCCTAACACGACCACAAGGACTGCGCACCTCGTCCCCTCCAGCCACGACAAAGTGTCTCCTAGAGAACGTATGGACGAGGTAGTGGGTAATAGACAGGTAGGCAACTTGTCAACATACACATGAAGCGGTCACACCGGGGATAAAAAGCAACAGCCCATCAATTGAGAGAAAGATAACAAATAAAATAAATAGAGTAATGCATAAGTAAACGGTGAGATAAATCGTAAATTAATGGGTATATGAAATAAGTTGTTTACAAAAGGATGCGAGATAGGTTCACGCGGTCAGAAGGTATATTTTACGGAAATGCCACAAACACGAAAAGTTTATCGAAATTAACTACATCTGGCTTAAGCAACGTGTACAAGCTTATAGTAGAGAGTATTGGTGGACATTTATGAGAAAGAAAAACGTTAGGACAATATGAAAACCTGCCATCTGAAATAAAGTGACCTCGCATGCTAGCACACGGTTAGTAAAGCGAAGACAGCGTACCTACAAACGCTGCGCCGGCTCTGCCTACGTGCTCTGCAGGAGCCGTCGTCCCTTCGGTAGTGGTCCCGAGTAGCCTCGCTCATGGCTCACTAGGCCTGCCTGACTCATGCACTCCCGACCGCGTGGGCTACAGCACCATGCGCTCGATGTCGATGGAGTAAAACCCATCGTTGCTCGCCGCTTCCGCACTTGCCGATTCTTCTCTGCGTGTATGAGGTCTTTCTCACGCACTCCAGCAACTGCCTTTGTGATAAGATCACGCCAGGCACGTCGGCCAACCGCCTACAATAACCATGACCTGCCACCAAGATTAGAACGTGAGAGGCTCACGTTGATCATGTCCTCGTACCGTAATTTTGCTTGCCCCACATGCCGCTTCCCAATACTCAGCGGACAATGTACGAGATGTTTCGGTGTCCGCGTTGAATCCATACACGACCGATCCCCCTCAGGTGCCTCAATAAAAGTATGCAGTCCACCACATACATCACATATTTCGAAACACCTCCGTGTCAGCGACTCTGTCGCCCAACCAACGTGCAAAATCCGTCGTAAAACCTGTTGTTGGATCTGCTCAAGATAACGCAATTCCCGCCGGCATATCGTTCACGTTTCACTGCCGTATAGAAGAAAGGACAGTACCGTGGATGTGTACACCAACAATTTCGTGAAAATCGTAAGCTGGGTTTTGTGCCACACTCGGTATCCAAGCTTCACGAAGGACGCCGCTGCTTCCGACACGTGAATACGCAGCCCAATGCGTAGCTGCTGCTCCGTCGATATCACGCTCCCAAGGTAGCAGATGCGGGAGGTTATTTCCAGTTCTTCTGCACCAACGCTGATGCGCGGCAATATTGAAGGTTGCAACTCCGGTGAAGGCTGAAAGAGACAGGCTTGCTTGTGTTGCTGGTGAGCCCGAATTAAATAAATAAATAAATATTTTATTCTCGACTATGCGAGGTACGCCAATGGAGGCATGACCAGGTATGTACAGATGTACAGACATTTTATGGGAGCTGTAGTGACAGTAGAAAATTGTTCATATGTCCATGCTTGGAACCGTGCAATAGTGAACATGCGAAACAACGATTTGGTTGTAGTGGGATCGGGATCCTTTTGTTTGGAAATAATCGCTCTGCCATATATCGCAGTCATACCTCGACTAATAATAAATTGAGAATCCTGAGTGATCCATTGGAAGGTAATTGAACAGCAAGCTGTCCAGTATGATGATTCTAATTGAGCTGCCACTGTGAAGTTATGGGCTGTGACTTTATTCGGTGGCGAGTCACATTCGCCACGTTGCAGTGTTGTTAAACGGACGTTTGTGGCTATTTATAAAGAGAGCGCTTGCCAGGCGAAAACCCACCACATCCTGAAACGCTGCCGCCAATCCATTGAATGGCAAGTTGTAACTGGCTATGTTTCTTGTTGAACGATTTTGCTCCGTTATTCGCAGTCAAGTTGCGTCCCAATTTTCTGCTGACTGATGCGTTATGCGAGTGGCCATTGCGTGCCTGGGCCCTCTCCTGTGCCAGATCGGTAGGTCAGGAATTAAGTATTCTTTCTAGATATGATGTGTTGATCATCTGCAGAACCACGTGAAGTCTCGAAGAATATCCCTTAAATACGTTGAACTCTTGGAGGATAGGATAGGTTCCGAAGAAAGTATCGCAGATCCCCGGGGTATGTAATGAAATTGATTAGAAATATGGGAAACCACGGCCATTTGAGCGGTCAAAGCGGATTGAAGAGCTTAGAATGCCCGATTGTTCAAGCTTTGTATTGGCAGGAGAATGTGCCTTTTGTGGTCGAAAGTCCTCCAGTCAAGAGATATGTGGAAGAGGTATTGTTAGGTAAATTGAACTCAGTGGTCCATGCCGCGGAAGAATTGTATCAGTGCAAGATATGGAATGATTTGTCCGGTTAGTAAGTTGGAAAAAAGTTTCTAATTTTCCGCTCACGTCCAGGTACAGGAACTGTGTGCCTTGTATTGTTGTCGAAACGGAGGACAATTCCTTGGGTGTGTGTCGCCGTACCTGTGACAGACTCAGGAGAAAAAGGAAGCGAAGAGATACAGCCACACAGACAGAAGCAAGGAATGCATCTGGAATGCAGTCAATCAATTACGGCGATGCGTGAACTATTGTACCCCTATGCGTGTAATTGTTATTGAAATATTGCATATACACGTATATCATAAGTGGCAAATACGACGACAATCGAGCAGAACACGGATCAGTAAAAAATGAAAGATTGAAGATGAAGCAGAAGTGTTTGGGGGTCCTAAAATAGACACCTGCTCAATCGGTGGGAGCCAAAGGGAGGAGAACGAGGTGTGCAGATAATGGAAAGGAATATCACACAGAAGAAGCGACAGAGGCGTATTTCCTTAATCCTAACTTGGTAGGAATGCAAGAAGTCAGAGAGGACAAACAAATGTAAGTTAGCGTCGAATGAAGAAGGAGTGCAACAGAAAGCAAAGGAAGGTAGGCAGAGAGTCGGTAAAAGAGGTTCTATTGTGGGGAAGTGAAAAAGCTGCCGACGTTCATTGGTGATGCTTTATCTTTTTTAGCAACAAGAAGGTTGAATAATGCCCAGTGATGTAATTAGGGTAAATGTGGCGGAGCGACGCGCCGGAATAGGTAGATAGTATGGCGAGCAAAGCACAAACGATGAGGGGCAAAGAGTGTTAGGGCTACAGCGCCTAAATCGTTTATGTCTCGGATGTCTGGAAGCAAGCAGAAAGGAGACTGGGCAGACGAGGATAGATTAGAGCTATACCCGAAACGTTGCCGTGCAAATGAAAAAGGAATGTAAAGAGGGCGCGAAAACTAAAGAATGAAGTCTGAACGGAGAAGTAACTATTGGGGAGAAGTGGAAAAACCCACAATGGTCTCGAGGTGTTGTGAACAGACCACTGGATCTGTCGATGACTCATAGATAAGGCATCAGCATTCAGAGAGGATACCATTGAGACGGGCCTAAAATGTCGGCTCATAGAGAGAAAGCGATATTATTATTGCTAGAATGTTAACAGTCGGCAGAAATGGATAAGTTAAGCTTGTAAGGGAAGTATAATAAATAAGATAAATCAAGACCAGTACGGTTCATGTAAAGAGTCACAAAGCGGTACGTCGGCCCAGCATAGATCATTTAGACCTTAGACGTCTGGGAGGGGTCAGAAAGCAAAAGAGCGTTTAGATGAGACTGGATAAGTCCGCAAGATGAAGCTAGGCAGTCAGATGAAAGTGAGGATAAAAGTAGTGAATGTCACGAGAAAAGGGAAATTGCGGGACTACAGAGGCTATATAAAAAGCCCGTTAGCATATCAAAAGAATCTCTCAGGCTAAGGAACAGGGTGTGCTGTGACTGCACAGCCTAGAACACGTGCTTCTCTGATTTCTGGAAACAGTCAGAAAGTGGGAGACTGGTCAAACGAGGCTAGAGTGGAGCTGCGCCCGAAGTGTTATCCGTCCAATGGATCAAGGAAGGCTGACAGAGCGCAAAAATGAAAGAATGTAATCGTGAAGGAGACACTTAAGGGGAAGTGGAAGAGCCTACAAAGATCTCAAGGTGTTGCGAACAGACCTTTGGGCCTGTCGATGGTTCAAAAGTATGGCCTCAGTATTCGGAAAGCAGGAGAGCATGGAGGTGAGAGAATTATGTCGGCTCATGGAGAGAAAGCCGTATTATAAATGTCAAAAAGTTAACAGAGCGTCAACAGGATAGAAGTTTTAAGGATAAAAGCGGATATACTAGTGATGAATCATGAGCAGCAGTGCTCTGGAGGCGGGGGAGACAGAGCATTGCGTCTGCAGAGACTAGATCAGTTAGAACTCAAAAGTCCGAAAGAGGTCAGAAGGCAGGAGGCCGTACAGCCAGAACCAGATAAGTCAGACTACAGTGTGAGAAAAGCCTCTATGGGTGAGGAGAGAAAGAAAAAGAAAGCCAACGGTATGCTCCAGGTGCTGTGCGCAGACCGTTGGAGCTGCCAGTTTCTGATCATTAGGGTCACGGAAGTCGGAAGGTACGAGATCGTTAAGACGAGCCCAGAATGTCAGCTCGTAGGGTGAAATTCGTATTAGTAAAGTCTAAGCGCTGACAGAGAGCATCAACCGAAATGGACATGTTAAGGAAAAAGTGGACATGATAATAAGGTTCAATCATGACCAGCGGTGGTCTTGCGGTGGCGGTAACAGACTTTCGTCAGCAGAGTCAAGATCATTAGATCACAGAAGTCCGAGCGATGTCAGAAAACAGGAGAGCGTACAGTCAAACCCGGGTAAGTCAGCAAGCTGAAGCCAGGCCTCCAAAGTAAGGTTAGAAGAAAGTGATGAATGTCATCAGAAAAGCAGTTTGGGAAGCAAATGGCTATATGAAAAGGCGGTTGCATGCCGAGGAACGGTCTCAGGATAAGGGGGACAGAGCACCAGGAAAACAAAACCTAGATCGTTAACGTTTGGAATGTAAGGAAGTGGTCAGAAAGCAGGAGGCTGGTCAGACGCCGCTAGAGTATTGCCAGACCCGGAGAGTTGTATGACCAGTGGAAAAAGGAATGCCAACAAACTGAGAAAAGGAAAAGTTTTCATTGATGAGTGGAAAAGTCAGCGATATTTCCGACGTGGTATGAACAGACCATTGGGTCTGCCGACCCCTGATCATTAGGGTCACAAAAGTCGGAAGGTATGTCGTTCAGACCAGACTAGAAAGTCGGCTCATAAGGAGAAAAGCGTAACAGTAAGCTATGAATTTTGTCGGAGAGAATTGGCGGAAATGGACCCGTTAAGGTTGAGAGGGGACATAATAATAACGATTAGTCACGACCAGCAACGTTCTTGAGGTGAGAGTAACGAAGCGTTGTGTCGGCATTGACTAGAACATTTAGATCGCAGAAGCCCGAGAGAGGTCAGGAAACAGGAGACCATTCTGCCTATCCCTGATCAATCGGGTCACAGCAGTCAAAAGCAGAGACCACTGAGACGGAAAAGCAGTTTGATAAGTCTGCACATCCCTGGTCATTCAGGTCACAATAGTCAGAAGCCAAGAGACCATTGAGGCGAGATTGGAATGTCAGCTGAAAGAGTGAAAAACGTAGAATTTAGGTCCAAGTAATAAAGGGATGCATCGGCAGGATAGGCACGTACAGGAAGAAAGGGGACATAGTAATAAGGATTAATCAGGGCCAACAATGCATTTCAGTTGAGGGTTGCAGGACGTTACATCGGCAGAGACTAGGTCATTGGGATCTCAGAAGTACGAGGTGGGTCAGAAAGCAGGAGACCGTGCAGACGAGTCCGGATAGGCCAGCAAGATGAAGCTAGGCCGCCAAATTAACTTCTGAGTAACAGTAAGGTGTGTCAAAAGAAAAGAAGCTTTTGGGACGAAATTGACTATATGTAGAGCCAGTTAGCATGCCAAGGAAAGGTCTGGAGATGAGGAGAACAGAATGTTTGGAATGGAAAGCCTCGAGTGATAACGTCTCGGATGTCTTGGAGCAGTGAGAAAAATGAGACTGGTCAGCCGAGGATAGATTAGAGCCAGGTCCGAAGAGATTTAGGTCTAGTGGAAAAGTTAATGCAAACAGAGTACCAAAAGGAAGATACTCTATTCAGAAGAGGTCGAAAAGCCAAAGATGTTCTCCGGATTATGGGAGTAGACCGATAAGTCTGCCTATCCTTGATCAATAGGGTCACCGTAGTCGGAAGCAAAGAGAGCAATCCGTTGAATATAGGTATACGTACTAAAGGAGAGCATCGGCAGAATACGCATGTTCAGGAAGAAGGGGGACATAGCAATAAAGGTTAATCAAGGCCAACAATGCATTTCAGTTACGGGATACAGTACCATACGTCGGCAGATCCTACGCCACTGGGATCTCAGAAGTCTGAGGTGCTGGCTGCTGTCGAAGCCAGAGCACTAGTCATGTGCTGCAACTCATCCGCGCTGTGTGTAAACAATGCAGAATAGTCAGCAAACCGCAAAATAAATAATAAATAAATAAATAATTAGGTATATTTCTAGACCTGCTAGAGGCTGCACCCTAAAGGGTTCAGATCAATGCTTACATTAATCCGATGCTCTTGCATGGAAGTAGGCAAAATATAAATATATGTTCATCGTTAGCAATAACAAATGCCTTGGCACTGTTTGGTATACAGCTATTGGGTCGCAGGCGCCCACCTTGACGTTTTTCTGGTTCCTTCGGGCGATATTGAGCTCCATGTTCTTTTATTGTGAAAACTTCGCGGAGGTGTAGTTGTGCCTTTTCTCCTGGGAACAGAATCCAATTCGCCACCAGTTCACTTTAAATTGGTCGCACATTAATTGGCCACTCAGTTGCCCCAATTGTTGTTGCGCACATGGAAGAAATGAGTGAAGGGATTATAAGGCATACGAAAAGTTAAAAATGTTCCGATAAATGCAGACAAGAATAGAAACAATTTGTTAAGAGAGAAAACAAATCTGTGCGCTTCAGTAAAAAATACCAATTCACAAAAAAATAGAGCCCTACTTTTCTTAGGCTGATATTGCACTCCGGCGCAAAATTTCAACCTGAGTTATTCTCAGATAAAAGAAAAAGCCTATCTACAGTTAGAAAACCGCTTAAAGTAGCACGAAATTACAGTGGTCTGGACCAACTTTAGCGCCTGAATATGTTGAATGTAAAAGCAACACAATACGTGCAGTAGTTTGCGAGTTATTTGCAATTAAATGATGGTCTACGAATAAGGCTATTTTTATTTTTGCTAGAAATGTCTTTCTGCTTTGCAAGCAGATAGCAGAAAAAAGAAAAGAAAACATTAAAAGTAGGGAAGCGGCTATGATCTAGATAGGCATAGCTATCTAGGAATGCTCTAATTAGCCCGTTATACCCTGCGAGAACTACGGGCTGCGCAGGTGGCCGAAAAGTAAACTTTGCAGGCATACATGATAAATATATGCAAATAAGGGATGAGCTTGCGCGAAAACGCTAGAAATCCAGCAAGGAATATTATATCTACATAGGAATTCAAGGGAGCCTGTAATTAACTCACGGTTAGAAGACCAGAGCATACCGTTTTCAGGGGATACTGAGCCACATAAACAACCAGTAAAGTAGAGTTTAGCATTTTTTAAGCCTCTACGCTCTTCTAAAGCTTACAACAAGGCCGCATAAGCCAGGTCTACCTGAGTAACCCAGTGGATCTTTCAGATCCGTTGACAGATTTCGGCCTGCAAAATACACTCATTACTTAGCTAAACATCACAAGATTTTTCCCTTAGAGCCGATTTCCTATATTCATGAGGCTCTGTCACTAACATCAGTGGGCTACAGGAGCCTGTCACCAATAATAAAGAAAAAAAGCATGGGAAAATTTAGAAAAATTTGGCTAATTGCATTTGGGCGTGAAATCCGTTTTGGTCTACATTGGTTGGGCTTTAACAGCTCTACTTCTGGTGGTTGAGCTTGCTCACACTTGAGTTATTGTGATGCCTCATGTGTAGATGCACACTATTGTGCAGCTCTTTGATGAATTTCGATTTATTTCTCCCCATTCTTAATTTCCGAAGATAGTGCCGGCGGTGTTCATCCAGATGAAAATGTTAACTGGTACTCTAATGTCACACCGACTACTTCTTTCTTGCTTTTCCAGGCAAGAGCTGTTCTAGCACCCGAAGCAAAGAGCGATAAGGTAAATCAGGAGTAGAATAGTAACAAAAACCAGTGGGAGCTGGTAGTTCACCCGCCATTACGCATAACGCATGGTAGGCTTTAGAGCCAGCTAAAAGATAAATGAAACACGGGCGGCCAAGATAAGAACCGTGGTGATGGAAAGTTTCTGGTGCTCCAGCCAGCCAGTTTGATAGGGTCCTCTCTGTCGTTGATTAGCTTTCGTGCCAGTGGAATGAATCTGGAAATGCGAGTGTTTTACGAGCAAAAGCAGTTAAAGAAGAGGATCTGGTTTTCATTATGCCTGTCTACTAGTGTTGACAATAGCGAAAGGTACATGTATACCAGATAAAGCTAATTATATGGGGCCAAGAGGAATAAGTGGAGAGCAAAATGTCTGATTCTTGGGCCTAGAACTTTCAAAGTGCGCTCTTTGTCAACAATAAGAAAGATATATGTTTTATTTTGCGGTTTACCTACTGATAGTGTTTGGAAACTGCTGAGTATAGTAACTAGTGCTCAGACTTAATGAAAAAGCTTCAATTAGGGCCCACTGGCAACTGACATCTAGGAAGACACATAAAGGTTCATTTAAAGCCGGCATTTAGACGATTTTGGACAATTCTAATGCTAAGCTTCGGTGCATCAGCAGCAGAAAACGCTTTCATCATCTTATGCAAGGCCTAGGTCTGGTAGTATGCCTTTACTAGGAGTACCATAGAGGCCATAAGCCTAATACTTTTTCCACGGATCCAGTGGTCAAGAAGTTGGAAAGTGATAAATGTAAGTCTGAAGAGAAGGAATGAAGATGTAGATAATAAATAAGGATTGAAGGATGAGGTCGTTGAAGAATAAGATCATTTTGTATTCAGTTTTCTATTCTTAAACCCTGGAAAATGGGTGCGACGGATCCGGTTCAAGTCTCTTAGGTGTAGCGCCTTGGCGAATGCTACACAAGAAAACCGTAGCCCAGTAAGAGAAGACGGAAAGATATAAAGAATGTCGAGAAAATAGCTATGTACATTAGCTATGTAAATATAGCTTGAGGACAGTGGGAGAGCGTGGTGAAGCAGAGTTACACCACGTCGGAGAACGACAGCCGGCAGCGCGCGTGCAAGACGGCGGACCTGGTTCAAAATTGCAGTCCATTATATATAGGCTTTGGACGGGTGCAAAGTAAAACAAAATGTGTATAATTCTGAATGTGATGTTTGATGGAGTAAAATGTCATGGTCACTACAAAGGCCTCCCCCTAGGAGGCCGAGGGACGAGGACTTCGATCGTTGCTGGCTTGCAGATGTAAGAAGGCCGAACCATAGGAGTAGGTTAGTATTTAGATTATTTATTCTTCTTGTGGATTGGAATGCATCATCGGTGGGCCGTCCCAGCGGGCGACCGGACTACAAAAAAATGGATAATCCAGAAAAAGGGCCGGTAGGACCTTTCACCACTGCTGAAGGACGGTGCGTTTGGGAGAGGTTACTCCCTCCACCGCATTCCAATCCACTGCCACAACGAAGCTGAAATCCTGTTCGTACTGGCGAGCCGTGGGGGGACCAAAAACAACGAGCCAGGCCACGAGCAGCCAAAACCAGGAAGGCGGGCCAGACAAACGGCCAAGGCGAGCCAAAT
Source organism: Dicrocoelium dendriticum (assembly GCA_944474145.2). NCBI lineage: Eukaryota > Metazoa > Platyhelminthes > Trematoda > Plagiorchiida > Dicrocoeliidae > Dicrocoelium > Dicrocoelium dendriticum. The sequence goes on from OX104063.1 coordinate 178,607,570, forward strand.
TGAGCCAAGCAGACCACGATCCAAAAGGCCAACGTGGGCGGGCGAGACGACAAATCGTTGGGGGTAGACAAAAGCATCCAAACGACCAAACAATTGAGGAACAGCCAACCATTGAACGGACAGACCCAAACGTGCCAGCCTCATGACTTTACCTGATAGATGGGGGAAAAAAACTCGGGGAGACAGATTCAGATATTTACGGAAAAGCATAATACCAACAACGAGAGAAAATGAAAACGATTCATGAGGTGTGGATGAATTCGACAAAATCGGAGAAACGAACAGGTTTACAAACTCTTCTACCGTGACTGGTATTAGTTTGAGGCGAATCGGGTGACTGGGATTGTGGTGGAGTTGTAAAGCTTGGCGTCGTTCCAGGTGGCTCTGTAGATTGCGTTAAGGTCGATGACGAGTTGAGGGCATAAACTAAAGTTTTGTGATCAGTAAAGACGGTAAAGCTTCTGCCCTCTAGAAAAGGACGAAAATGACGGATGATACCAAGTTCGAGCATGTGCTCGAATTCCACCTTAGCGGCCTTTAGCTTATCAGGGGCGAGACGTCGTGGCCGTGCAGAAACCGGTGGGCCACGGGTTCGCATATGGTGCGTAACGCTAGATGCGACCGGAAGAGTAGCGTCAGCTGAGCGGACGAGCTGCGGAAACTGTCTGAACAGATCTAACAATTCCTTATCAGCTTCAGGCTGAATGTAAATGGGAGTGACAGAAACACCAGGTGTGCGAACTCCACATGTGAAAAGCTGGGTCTTTTGGTCAACGAGTTTGCGATGACGCTCATCGACGAGAAGATCGAAGGGTTGGAGGAAGTCGATACCCAATATAGCAAACGGAACAGCAGCGATGGTGAAAATCCATCGAAAGGGACGTCGTAGTCCGAGGTCAATGGTAAGGGAGCGTTGACCGAAGACTCGAATAGCAGTGCCGTTAGCGGCACGCAAGTTGGTTGTCTGTGGCTTAGTCGCGTCGCCTGGAACCGGTGGGATCACGCTAACTTCCGCCCTGGTATCAACCAGGAACATGATCCCAGTGTTCCTATCAACGATTTTGAAGAGGCGATTTGGACTACTTCGGTCGACGGCGTTCGTCGCCAATACGTGTCGGCCTGTCCTTTTTCTCGTTACGGGAAATAAGCATGGTTTTATACAATTTCTAGCGGAACTTCCAAAACGTGCGTGACAACGGCAAATTGGGAGTCGTGTTCGTCTTCGAGATGGGCTAGGGGAACGGGATGGAGAATCCCGTGGGTGCCGATGTAACTTAAGTTTTGAACTTCTTGCCGTAGCGCGGCTATCTCTGCTAAGAGCTCACCAGTCGAAGGTGGAGTAGCGGTGTCGATGGTTTGGACCGAAGGGTCAACAGTAAAACCTACGTCAGGTGAGCGAAGAGAACTAGACGACGGACACGGTGGTCCGGTGAAACGATCCATCATGTCATCAGCATTATCTGCAACTTCTGACAAAGGCTGCGATTGCGCAAGCGATAGCATAGCTTGTACGTTTTCAGGCAAACGCTGAAGCCATAACTCTCGAAGCATCGACTCGTCCATATGCAATCCTTGAAGAAGACCACGCATCTCTAGCAATAGCGCGGATGGCGTACTAGAACCTAGCTGTAGACCAGTAAAAAGTTTATGCAGGCGGGACTTCAATGAGGGAGTAACACGCTTTATTACCGCGTTCTTGAGAGAATTATAGCGGTCAGGAAGACAAGATGTAATAATAATATCACGTAGTGCTAAAGTAATATCAGTCGGCTGGCGTGTTAACAAGTGATTAAACTTTGCAGAGTCATTGGTAACATGCTTAGAAGTAAATTCAGCTTCTAAAACCATGAACCATAAAACGGGATCCTTTTCAAGTAAGGGTGGAACTACGAGAGGTTCCGCTTTCACAGGCTGTGGGTCTTCACACTTTTTAGAAACTGAGGTCATGGCTTCCGTGGAAAAACCAAAGAAATGGAACGAACTCACCGGAATGCGATTGGGGTCACCAATTATGTAGCGCCTTGGCGAATGCTACACAAGAAAACCGTAGCCCAGTAAGAGAAGACGGAAAGATATAAAGAATGTCGAGAAAATAGCTATGTACAATAGCTATGTAAATATAGCTTGAGGACAGTGGGAGAGCGTGGTGAAGCAGAGTTACACCACGTCGGAGAACGACAGCCGGCAGCGCGCATGCAAGACGGCGGACCTGGTTCAAAGTTGCAGTCCATTATATATAGGCTTTGGACGGGTGCAAAGTAAAACAAAATGTGTATAATTCTGAATGTGATGTTTGATGGAGTAAAATGTCATGGTCACTACATAGGTGCTAGAACGGTAACCACAATGAATGTGGATGAGTTTTGAGCTCAAGGTGCTTAGATG
>OX104063.1:178610049-178830899 GCA_944474145.2 Dicrocoelium dendriticum
ATTGCCATAGACCCTCACTCTGCCGGATGTATGAAGGTAAAGTGCTCGTAAGATGGCGGTATATTTCTCTGGCACCCCGTTCTTTAGTAAGCAACGCCATAAAGCAGGTCGATCGACGGATTCAAAAGCGGCACGTATCTCTAGAAATGCAATGATAGTGGGCCTGTGGTAAATGTGACGATGTTCGAGGAGCTGGCGAAGCGTGAAGATTTGATCCACGCATCCGCGGCCAGGACGGAAACCAGCTTGTTCTTCACGGTAGGATGATTCACGTACTGGGGATAGCCTACGAAGCAGAATGGATGCCAATAGCTTAGAGGCAACCGAAATAAGACTAATCCCGTGATGATTTGCACATGAAGTGCGAGCGCCTTTCTTGAAAATCGGGACAATAACTGTTTCGCCCCAAGTGGAAGGCGCTTTCTCTTCATGCCAAATTTTTGCGAACAGCGAGGTCAGCTGGTTAATGATCGCCACACCGCCGTACTTGAATAGTTCCGGATTAAGTCCGTCTAAGCCGGCAGCCTTGAAGCGCTTCAAGCGTCGAATCTCGAGGCAGACTTCCGCCTCGCTGGGTGGATTCAGAGGGACGAGCCAGGGTGGACAACAAGGTATACTGCATGTACTGATGGATGGTGGAGACCAGTTGAACTGCGAGTGAAAGTGCTCGGCCCAGCGGTCCATACGCCTCTGTTGGTTGGTGATCGGAGACTCATCCACCTCACAACTGACCTCACTGACACCAGGCTTCCTGAGGCCAGTGGACCGAATGAGTTGGGAAAGCCTGCGAGTGTTGCCAGAGAGGGTAGCGGTCTCCATCTCTAATGCACGCTCAGACCACCATGTCTCGCGATCCTTGCGTAGGCTTTGCTTGAGCAGTCGGTTGGCAGAACGGCGCCGCTCGTTGCAATCTGATTCCGCGGGGATATCTTTGCAGCGTTCGAACAGCTCCAGAGAACGAGCAGAGATCCAAGCCTTCAAGGGTCGTCGAGTTAGGCCGCAGCATGACTGGCCGGAAATGGTCATTGCCTTCCGTATACAAGTCCAGTGTTGTTCCACTTCTTGCGGTGGTGTGCAACTGAGTGCATATGCCAGTGAAGACTGATAGCTTGCCTGGACAGAGGAATCAGTTACTCTGTTTACATCAATCTTGCGGTGATTCGTGTTTCGGGATCCTCCAAAACACACAGATTTTCGCGCAGACCAGAGAATGATCTGAGTCAATGAAGGTGGACCAAAAGGACCTGCAGTGCAGTACGCTGCCGCGCCATCTGTAGCTAATTGCAATGTGATCAATTTGAGACCACGGTTGTGTTGGCGAAGAGGGACGCCACGTTGCGGAACGCTTCTTCGTACGCCTGAAGTTAGTGCTCGAAAGAAACAGACGATTTTCTTCGCACAATATGAGAAGCCTCTCTCCGTTATCAGAGCGGTTCTCATCGAGCGAGTGATGACCACCAAAGTGGCGTTCGTATGGTAACAGGCGGCCAACCCGTGCATTAAAATCCCCAGCAAGAATAACGACATCCGACTTTTTAGCATTAGTCAAGAGCTGTTGTAGATCCCGGTAGAATTCGTCCTTGATCGAGTCGCCACTGCAGTCAGTTGGAGCGTACACGGAGATCACAAACAAGTTGTTTCGCTCTTCGCGGTGTCTGTTGATTCTACATGAACCCCGAAGCCGAACTGCACATAGTCGGCTATTAATAGGGAACCAGTCCAATAGTGCCGCCTCGGCCTTGCCACTCAGTGCTATACCTACACCAGCCAAACCCGCTGAGCTTGCTTCTGGATCTCCAGAAAGACGCAGGTGATATCTGGCTTCGTGGTCAGTGGGGGATGTCAATGTGAGTACAGTGCTGGGGTCTTGCAATCGGGTTTCTGAAAGGCAGCAAACATCAATGTCAAGGGAATCTAGAGTGCGCGCTAGACCGGCTTGCTGTCCAATCTGCATGAGTGTCCGGACGTTGAAGCACGCCAGACGGAACGAGGATCGGGGACGAAGGAGAGCCATAGGTTGAATTCCTTGGTCTGCGGCGCAACCGGAATCGCAGCCAGATTGTTGAACACATGAATCGGGTAACGGAAAGTGAGGATTGTTAACAAACAAACAATTGGCGTGTGATGAAGTAGCGTGAAAGTGACTAGCAGAGACAGTAGCGGATGAGCACGTTGCAATACAGTCCATGTTTTTGTGAGAGGGCGTGATACTACCCGGTTGCCCAAGCCGAACTAGGGAGTTGACTTAGGGGACTCCACCCGGAGCCTTTGGCTAAATAACCTACCCGCAAGGCAGCGGGGCGAATCTAGGGAATCGCGCCCATTGGGAGGCGTTGACTGAATGTTCGGTTCATGCGTCTTTGTTTGGTAGATTACCAAACGGGGGCCCAATACTCCCCATGAAGTCAGCACACCTGCTGGAATACAATGTCCCACCGAATTGGAACATTGTCGCCGAACACTTTGCTGGAACGGGGTACACCCGAACCACCCAGCTGGCACCACGAGGAGGTAGTTCGGCAAGCCAGCCAGATTACTCGAAATTCATAGTGATCAGAAATCTGTGCGCTCTAAGAAAGTGCCAAAATCGATCACGATACGAACACAGCCTAGTCATGCAATCACGAACCTGCCCGAGGAAGCTATTCTCGCACCTGAAGCGAAACACCAAGGCTGGCGGTGGTATCTCTACTCTATCCCGCCAGGATGAAGACAGTGCTCTATCAAGATGACGAGAAGGCTCAACCACTATCCTCCCAGTACTCCTCGACCTACTCCACGGAACCGTCATTACCCACTGACGACTTGACAACACATTATCCTCCTCTTTCGCAAGTCGAAATCAATCCCGACATAGTCAAGAAACTCTTCCTTAAACTGAAGCCTAACCGCACCGAGCCCCAATGGACTTCACCCACTATTCCTCAAGATGGTAGCGGAATACATTGCTGATCCGATACATCGTTTTCTGCTTTTCTCTTGCAGACGGGCACCTACCACCTGACTGAAAAGTAGGGATTGTAATGCCCAAGTACAAAGGAGGGAACCGGCACGATCCTGGAAACTATCGACCGATATGCCTGACGTCTGTGATCTGCAAGATCGTGGAATGGATCGTCAAGCGCGCCCTTCTACGGAAGCCTATGCGCCATCTCCCCCGCTCAGCACGGATACTGCAGGGCTCCCTCCTGCATCTCTAACCTACTTGTTGCCAGAGAAGCATGGGTCAAAGCAGTAGACAACCGAAGGCACTTAGATGTTACCTACATTGACAAAGTCCCACCCAAACGACTTCTGCTCAAACTCCAGGAAATTAGCATCTCTGGAAACGTCCTTGCATGAGTTGCGGACTTCTTGAGAGATCGGACTCTTCAAGTGAAGGTGAAACAAACGTTGTCTGGCTCTGTGTCTATGACTAGCGGAGTCTCACATGGCTCTGTCCTTGGGCGTGGCGTGGTTCCATCCAGGATTGCCACTCGTACTGGAGTACCTGCGTCGACTCTGACCATGTCTTAGTACACTGTAGTTTTTCCATGAACTTTACCGGGAGGCGCACCAAGCGTCTCCTCCGATTGGCAACTGAGAAATTGTCTCAGGCCTCGGTTAGACAAGCCCATCAAGCCGCACTGCGTACCGAACTTTCGTTCCTTCGTCCTAATGACAGTTTCAGTGGAATAGAATCTCGGCCGCCATGCACGACGCAGGAGCATCTGCTTGTGACACTATCAATCGTGACCGCACGAGTCACTGGATAGCCGAGAGGTTGGTGAACCTGTTGGAATCTAGAAGAAACCTCCCGGCTCGCTCTGAGCACTGTAACCAGACGGGCTATTAAGCGCAAACTAAAGCGGAGCCTACTTGCTGACAAAGAAGCCTGGTGGACTAGTCGGCCTCAAGAAATGGAGGAGGCAGGAGCAGTAGGCAATTACCGCAAGCTTTTCCAGCTGATCCGCACCACTGGTCCCAGAAAACCAGGCGTCAGTGAGACAATCAGAAACAGCGCGGGTGCACTGATACACAATAAGGAGCGCCGTCTGGTTCGTTTGGCAGAACACTTTCAAGACCAGTTCAGCTGGCCCCCTGCTCCCGGACCTCTTCCTACTGAGGTGATGCAGGGCGAGCCATGGACGGTTAGTTTTGAGCCTCCGTCGGAGGCCGAGGTCTGAGACGTGATCACAGCCCTCAATCGTTTTAGTGCCTCTGGCCCGCATTCCCTCCTATCCGCACCATCTTATGATCTAGGTGAGGTCTTCCGTAAAGCACTGACCTGCCTATTCGAACGTATCTGGAAGAATGTCCCGGCTAATCGGGGCGAATCGATTATAGTGGCAATGTACAAGAAGGGCAGTCACACAGACTGTTCTAACCACAGGGGTATTAGCCTAACGTCAGTTGTGACAAAATTACTGGCCTCGATTCTCCTTCCTCGTCTCCCTGTGGAACGGGAATCTCGGATTGAGGAAGAGCAGGCCAGTTTCCGCCCAGCACGTGGCTGCATAGACCATATATTCACTGCGGCAGGCGCTAGAGCAGCGCCACGCAGACCGATAATAGCTTTGTTTCTCCATTTCAAGTGTGCGTTCGATTCAGTCGATCGATCGATTCTGTTCAAAATACTCACGAAAAGGTGTTCCCACACAATATTTGAACATCCTACGTACTTTATGCAGGAATACTACAGGCCGCGTCAGGGTCTACGGTGGCCTATCGGATAGCTTTCCGATCAAACGTGGCGTTCGTCAGGGTTGTCCTATTTCCCCATTTGTGTTCAATTTCGTCGTGGATTCTATCATGGAGTGTTCCCTTGCGGAATCTCACGAGGTAAGCGTTGAAGTGCTGCCTGTTGAAAGATTAGTTGATCTTTATTATGCGGACGATATCGTCTTGCTTTTCGACGATGTTGCGGTGGCATAACCAACCCTGAATAGCCCGTCTAGAGTGGTATGCACTTCGCACCCTAAAAGTGCAGTGTTGCTGCAGGACCACCAGTCACTTTATGACCCCTTGACTCTTACTAACGAGGAATTCGAGGGGGTTGATCAATCCACTTATCTTGGCAGCTTCATCAGCAACGATGGACGCGTAGGAACTGACGTCAGCTCACGCATTGCAAAGGTCAGAGCTGCCTTTTTGAATCTGCGGCATCTTTGGCGACAGAAGAATGTTTCCCTCCGTCTGAAAGGCCATGTATACGAGGCCACAGTGAGGGCCGTTCTGCTCTATGGTAGTGAGACTTGGCCCCTTCGGTCTGAAGATCTGAGGCGCCTTCAAGTTTTTAATCATCGTTGTCTGCGAAGCATTGCTGGTGTCGGATGGTACCAGCGTGTTCGCAATGATGATGTGCGTAGGAGAGTACTAAGTATTGACAATCATGCTAGCTCCCTAGAGCCACAGATAACACTGAATAAGTTACGTTGGCTCGGGTACCTGCTACGTATGCCTAGTCACCGCTTACCTAGGAGGGCGTTGTTTAGTCTGCCAGGTATAGGGTGGCGCAAGGCTCGAGGTGGACAAAATTTGACTTGGCAGCGGGAAATGGTCACTGACGAGCAAACTAGGTGCCATTGGTCCATCTCGCTTTACGGGTTGGAGTCCACGTGACTCGCCTTGTGTATGGCTCGAGACTTTTCAGGACATCGTTCGCAGCCGACACCAGTGGCGCGTTTGCTGCCGTCTTCTAATCGGATTGCTTGTTTAATGTGTGTCTGGTACTGAGTTATCTGCGGGGTAATGGCTGATTATGACGCGGGGCAGTGAAAGCCGCAAGAAAGCTCTCTCCGATACCGCCTCATCTTTGCACGATAGCTAGCTGTTTGTGACGGTATGTTGTTAACATAAGTTTAAGATGCCTTGACCCTAAATGTTTACTTAGGGGGTTAAGGTTTTCAGGTGAGTCCCCCTTCTCTCCTTCTTATTATTCTTCATTCCATAGTTAATCATGGTTGTATGGCAGCGAAGCATCAGTTCGAATGGCTGATGTACTGCTGTTGTTGATGATGATGATTGATGACTGTCCTTGGGCCGGAACTTTTCAAGCTCTACCTTAATGACCCTGCAGCTCTTCAAGCCGACTGCTTAGTCTATGCTGATGATCTGAAGCCATGGTCAGAAGTAGCTAGTGTTGATGACGCGGACAGACTCCAAATGGCGATGGACCAGCTGCACGATTGATCCGTCAAGTGGCAACTGCTTGTTAACTACGACAAATGTGCGGTTCTTCCGATTGGTAACCCGGATTCATTCGGTGTATACCACCTTGGCGGATATCTCGAGAATGTCGTGCACGAGAAGGATCTGGGGGTTATCGTGCCACATGATCTTAGGACTTTTCAAGACACCCTGAGAAAAGTTGCGGCCGCAAACAGGATACTGGGTGCTCTACTCAGGTCGTTCTCTCGTATCACTCCGGCGATTTTCAGAACTTTGTTCACATCACATATCCACCCGATATTGGCGTATAGGCTTCCAGCTGTCCATCCCCTATTAAAATCTGAATACGACTTGCTAGAAAGAGTTCAGGGACGTGGCTCGAAATCCGTCATGGAGCTTCGAGATCTTACTTACCCTCTTCAGCTCTGAAAGCTGAACATATTCACAATGGATTATCGTCGGCGTTGTGGAGACCTTATCTACACCAGACGAATTCTAAAAGAACTTGGGAGTGAGGTACAAAAGCACTTTCGTCTCAACGTGGACAGCTCGACATTAGGCCCCAAATGGAAGTTGTACAAGAGCCGAATACTTCTCGTCCGTCCAGAGGCTGCCATATCCATTCGTGTAGTGAATGATTGGAACAGCCTGCCAGAGATCACTAATGATGCACCGACAAGCGAAAGTTGCAAACCGATGCGTGACTATCAAAGGAATGCCGCTTCGCAGCTACTTCCGTCAAATCTGCACTGAATCGGAATCGACGGAGCTGACGGGTCTCCCCTCCTGCTCTCTATATACCAATGAACCGTACCAACTAATTTCGCTCTATGGGTACTACGCGGTAACTCGACTTTTTGGTAGGGCATCCCAATCGAGCTCTTTAGTATTACTGTTGTGGAAAACAATACATGCAAAAACACCTGTAGCGAAATTTGACTACTTTGATATTTTTTATCATCTAAGTTATCTTGCTTGAAGAGCTTTCCCCTCCGATTACGCATCCGTCTGAGATCATCATCATCATCATCATCATCATCATCATCATCATCATCATCATCATCATCATCATACACGTTAGCTAGAGGTGGGGAACACCTCAGCTACTGTGCCGCAGTCACCTCAGCTACTGTGCCGCAATCTGTCTGAGAAATCTCTACACAGCTGCTGTCTACCCACCGACTGGAAGGAAGCTATTGTATGTCCCATTTTTAAAAAAATAGGTGACTAACATTGAAAACTATAGTCTGGTCAGCTCGACCAGCGTGCTGGTCAAGCTGTTGGAAAAATTTGTGAGAGTCGTTCTCGAAGGACATTTAGGAACGTTTGAGTTGCTCAACGTCTCTAAACACGACTTTCGTAAGGGTTATTCTTGCCTTACTAACTTGTCGGTGGCTCGGGAACATTTTGCCGAAACTGTCGAACGAGGGAAAGCAGTGGACCTGATGTTCATGGACTTTTCCAAGGCTTTTGTATCCGTTCCGCATTCGCGTCTTTTGTACAAGCTGCAATCTTAAGATATTACTGGACTTGTCTTACGATGGATTTCATCTTTCCTAGTCGGAAGGGAGATGAGTGTTCGTGTGGGTTCCAGCCTGTCTTTTCGACAATGCGTCCTCAGTGGGGTCCCGCAAAGTTCAGTCCTCGGCCTCTTTCTCTTCAGTTTATACGTTAACTACTTATCTGATGAGCTTGGAGTGCCATCCCTAATGTTTGTGTATAAACTAAAGTTCTGGATCACAGTAAACGACCAGACTGGTCCACTGATCCTACAAAAAGGGTTCTGCATAGACTTTGGGACTGGTCGCTTTTGTAGCAGTTGCTCTTGCATCTCGCTTAAATGTTCAGTCCTACGCGTAAGACCAAATGACCCACCGACGAGTTGGTTGCTTGGTGGAAACAAAGTGCCGTGGGTGCATTTCCAAGCTGATCTAGCATTCTTGCTGTCACCTGACTTTAAGTCCAGTGAACATTGGGCGGCAGCTGCTCTCAAAGAATTCGACTTGTTGTGGATTATCTGGAGGTCATTCGGGACCATGACGACTGAAACGTTCGTTGTACTTTTTTCGCCTTTTAGAAGGCCGCATTTGGTATACTGTGTACATGATTATCCCCCAATGGCTCGTTTGTGACAGGATGGCAATGGAACGGGTCTTGCGGTCTGGGACGAAAATGGTGCATGAGTTAACTAAGCTGACCTACTTTGAGAGGCTCCTTGAGTTGGATATGTTTTCCATACATTACAAGCGACTTCGTGGAGACTTGGTCCTCACACATCGCATACTAATGGGCCAGATTGATCCTGGACTTTTCTACCCAGCTCGATTGCCAACCTTTCGTGGTCACACATTAAATTGCCAAAACCCAAATATGATCGGGTTGCGGCAACTTTTCGGTTATCGCGTTAAGTCCATCGCAATGAGGCTGGACCTTACTGTGGTGCGATGATTTGTGTGCCTCAGTGATCCGTTGAGCTATGCTGGATGGTTCTTTTACACCTTCAGAGCCACTCATACCAGATTGGTCAATGGTTAGAGGCCAGACAAACTCAGCCTCCTGGTCCTCCAGATTGGGGGTTGGAATGAGGGTGGCACCTTATTCCTTAAAACGGGCTCCTTGTAACCCAACGCCAAACCCGCTGCCTTGCGGTCAGGTTTTTGAACCAAAGGCTTTGGTTGAGAACCCTAATCGTTCTCCTGTCTAGGCCTGGGCAACCTGACAGTATTCTGCCCACGCAATAAAATGAATCTTTCCTCAAACAATTTCTTGATGCTCTGGCCGTCGCAGAGGATAATAAACGGCGTCCTATCTGCTGCATCGAGCAGGGTGGATAGGGGTTTGGATGCTACTGCTCAAGCCTTCCCATCTTCTTATTCCCCCTCTTACGCTTTTTCACTCTTACCGTCCCTTTCCAACTTCACTTTTATCCCCCCAGTTTTCAACCGCCCGATTCTTGGCCCTCCCCCAACATGCTTTGCTAGGCATTTATCTTCTAATTTCAACTCACCTGTGAACGCGGAGCGTCACTTCTCTCCTGTCGACAAGCCCATGTCCAAGCAAGCGGCCCATTCCAGTTCATCGGCTTGCATTTGGAGCCCTCGATCCTCCTTCAGATTGGCATGCCTCAATGTACACACATTACTACAGATCGGTCAACAGGCAGCACTTGCCCGAACATTGGAGACCCTCTCGATCGACATCTGCTGCTTATCAGAGACCCGCCTGCAAGACTCGAGCTCTGTGCTCACTCTGCGATCCCCTTCAAGTGACGCAAGCAGTGTTTTCTCATTGCGCCTATCCGGTGACGATGCAGCTTCGAGTACCGGCCAAGCTGGTGTTGACATTGCCCTGAGTCCCCGGGCTGAAGCTGCTCTGGTTGATTGGGTTCCAATCAGTAGCCGGATGTGTGCGGTCCGATTGGCTAGCTCGTTCAAAGCTTCGAAGTCGTGCGGGACAAATAGGTGTGTAAACATCATCGCTGCCTACGCACCCACAAACTGTAGCGATGATTCGGTAAAGAACGACTTCTACCGCCAACTGACCCAGCTCCTTCGCCACAGAAGAAGCACGGACACTGTTGTGCTGGCTGGGGATCTGAACGCACAAGTTGGAAAGTTGTTCACTGATGAAATGCATTTGGGCTGTCAGCACGGTGTAGGCTCACGTAATGATAGCGGTGAGCGGTTACTTCATTTGTGTGAAGGTACTCGCTTATTTCTTGCGAGCACTAATTTTCGACACAGCACCCGCCGGAGGGTGACTTGGCGCCCACCAGCCTTGGACGCAAATCGATCACATTGCGATAAGTTACCGATGGAGAGGCTGCGTCCGGAACTGTCGCTCGATTTGGAGCACATGTGTGGACACCGATCATGCACGTGTATGTGCTGACATGCGGATGCGTTTTGGCGGACGCCCACGACGACGCTGTGAGCGCATTGACACCAGCCAACTGACAAAGCCAGCTGTTCTGAATGCGTATCGAAGTACGCTGACATGCGAGTTGAGTAAGCGCTCACTGGAGACAATTGATGGTCACGTGTTCACCAGACCTTACTAGCAGCAGGCAAATCCTCATGTGGTATGTCTAATAGCCAACATGGTTATTGGGTCTCTTCGCAGTCTCTAGAACTTATCGATGCTCGTGGGCATATCCCGGCTGGAAGCGAACACAGTGTAACTCGCAAAGAGCTCCGGGCAAGACTTCATGCTAGCCTGAAGAGAGACCGCGAATCTTGATGGTCTCATCGTGCGTCAGAGATGGAAGTGGCCGCTGCCCTTGGTAACCCTTGTAATTTGTTCCTCCTGATACGGGAAACGGGCAGCAGGAGACCTGGTGTTAGTGAGACCATACGTGACGAGAGTGGACAGCCTATCCACAATTTGTCAACACGTTTGGGGCGTTGGGCTGAGCATTTTGAAAAGCAATTTAATCGGCTAGAATTGTTCGATTCTTCGCCGGCCCGTGATCGCCCTGCTCCGTGGGCTGTCCCTTTTATCCACCCTCTCGCTCAGAAATCGAACGTGAGATCGGACTGTTGAAGTTGCACAAAGCCGCGGGACCAGATGATCTTCCTCCAGCCCTCTTCAAATTCGGAGGCTCTGCTCTTGTTGATGCTTTACATGAATTACTAGTGAAACCGTGGGAGCAGGAGACTGTCCCAACCGACTGGAGCCGCTCCGTTATTGTTCCCATTTTCAAAGGAGGCTCGCGTTCGGAATGCGGCAACCATAAAGTAATCAGTCTGATCTCCATCGCCTCCAAATTACTCGCCTCCGTAATCCTTCCCAGACTGAGTGGCGCTCGTGTAAGCCAGATTTGTGAGGAGCAAGCCGGGTTTCGTCGTGGTCGTGGCTGCATTGACCACATCTTCACCTTGCGTCAGTTGTTGGAGCACCGTCACATATATTGGCGGCCCACCGTAGTCGTGTTCCCCGGCATCAAAGGTGCCTTCGATTCGATTGATCGATGTACCCTTTGTAATTGTCTACTCAGGAGAGGTGTGCTCGAGAAATATGTAAATATTATCCGCGCATTATATGCGCGTAGCACGGGCAGAGTGAGAGCTTACGGCGAGCGGTCGCCACCCTTCAGTATCTCCAGCGGTGTGAGACAAGGATGCCCGCTGTCACTTTTCCTTTTTAACTTCGCTATTGACGAAGTTATGGAGATTGCATTTACAGGTCATGACTTGGAAGGTGTGGAGCTTTTCCCAGGAGAACGACTTCTTGACTTGGAGTATGCAGACGACATTGCTCTCATCCGTGACCGCTCCCAGACGTGCCAAACCGCGCTGGACAGATTAGCACTGGCTGTCAGCCGCTTCGGGCTTTGCTTTGCACCATCGAAATGCAAAGCGTTCCTCCAAGATTGGCAGGGATCGCCTCCTGTGCTGACCCTTGGTGGGGATCAGCTAGAAGTCGTTCGGAACTTCAACTACCTGGGAAGTTGTATCAGCGCCCTTGGAATCGAAGACGAGATCACGAACTGGATAGCAAAAGCGCGAAGTACTTTTGCTAACCTTCGCCACCTATGGCGGCGGCGCGACATTCGCTTTGAAGGGTAGAGTGTACAATGCAGCGGTACGTTCGGTCTTATTGTACGGTTGCGAAACCTGGCCCCTAAGATCGGCTGACATGAAGAGGCTAGTTACGTTCGACCATCGGTGTCTTCGCAGTTTGGCTCACATCTGGTGGGAACACCGCGTGAGTAACGAGCGTGTTCGACGCATTGTTTACGGCACAGGAAATGGAACTGAACCGCTCAGTACCGTTATTTCACACACCAGGGTCCGATGGTTGGGCCATGTGTTGCGCATGCCAGCCCACCGACTTCCACGGCGTACGTTGTTTGCTCACCGAGGATGTGGATGGAAGAAGAAGAGGGGTGGCCAAGCGATGACTTGGTCAAGAGGAATGAAGGCCCTCACTTCTGTGCTGGCCTAGGTTGGAGCGTCACGGCTCCCTGGTTGGGGTCCAGATGACGGGAAACACGTTTGGTTGGATACACTTGCTGACATGGCAAGGAGCCGACCTCAGTGGCGTTCCCTTTTAGCCTCGCCCTCCACCTACGATCTCATTTCTTAGCGTAAAACAATAATTTTTCTTTTTGGCTAGTAGCCGGCTGGTAGCTTACCGGAACGATGCCTATCCGTTGCTGGTAGCTCAGCTGACATGCAACTTTTGTATTGCGGCACAGTAGCTGAGATGTTTCCCGCTTCTAGTTGACGTGTATAATGATGTATGATGATGACCGCGTTAGGTCATTAGAGCGCGCTGCCCACAGAAGTTGTAATGGCACCGTCCGGCGTCGACTTGACGCCCTTGGTCTGCAGTTTACAATATTCCCCTTCATGCCTTAATCTTTTCCTCGTCTATTACGGCTTACTTCTTCTTAATTCCTTTTCCCTTGCATCTCAATATTACTTATGTAATTTGGTAAGCTTGTCTTTCCTCTTATTTCCTTTTGTTTTGTTTTATTCACGTGGCCGGCACAACGGGGACTGTTAGTGTAGGGCACATGGGCATTGTTTGGTTGACCATGTGAATCGTATGTGTTGATGTGGTTCTCCTTTGGTAGATAAATCCACCGCATTCCCTGTGGCTCAATGACGATGTCGAGGGTGGAACATTTACGGGATCTTCCTACTCTCCCAGTCCCAATTGAACCTGAACTTGGATCGATTGAAGTGGTACTGGTCAAAGTTTCTAGCGTTTACTGGTAATTTTTCCGGTTGTTCCCAGTTTTAATCCCTTTTGCATCCTGTTTTTACCTCTTCACTGGGGTTGTTTTCTCTGTGTTCTAATTCCGCTCTGTTTTCCAATATGTCAGTCTCGCAATGCACCGAGGCTCTTTTTCCTGGTGGCTTGGATTCTGTGGCTATCGAACTTTGTGGCAGTTCAAACTGCAATATGCCAATAACTGACGATTCCGGCGGCATGCATTGCAATGTCTGCAACAGATGGTACCGCCAGCTTTGTACGGACTTGAATACCGAGCAGTGCACTGCGTTGGCCTCCAGCGACAGGTTGCTTTTCAGTTGTGTCAATTGCTGCAGCCGCCAGCAAGACCGCCCGGACTTTCGTCAGAGACGCATCTCTTGATATCCGGCTGCAAAATGTAGGACGTTCGTTCTCGATGCTCTCAGATCTTCACCGCATAGTTGATCTGCTCATGAGGATGCTTTCGGTCTCCAACAATGCAGATTCGATCACCTACACTGGAGATCAACTTGTGACACCAACCATTGTGTCACCTGTCCAAATGGCTGCGGACCACGTAAATGCAGCTGCTTCGGACGTCTTATTTAATCCTACACTGATCAGCGCCGAATTGCTGCTTCAAGGGTCCAATAGAGTAAAGCGAAAAAGAGCCAGGAAACCCCCTAAGCTCTCTGCTAAACAAGAAGTTGAAGTTGTCTCGGCACCGGAAACAAGCCGTGCCATAATTTGTCAATTCCTCTTACGGATGTGCGGAAGAGAAATTTCCCACACGCACTACTTGTCAGTCGAAGGTGCTGGCTATCTCGGCTCTCACCGGTAAAACTTGCCCTGATGATTTGCTTGACTGCTTAAAACGATGAAGCCTCACGGACTCCTGCTCCCGTTAACAGGAAGAAAAAACAGACTAGGTCTTCCCTGAGGCCTGCCGCTGGACACGAAAACTCGAAAAAAACTCCGACAATGGAGCGAAAAACATGCGCTGCCATTGCTTCAGCGTCGTCTGGGGGAATAAGGGCAGTTCCATCAGTAGTGAAGCCACCTTCTCCAAGTGTCAAACCAAACACCCGTGGGGCAAATACATCCCGTTGTGATGATTCTTTCACGGATAGTATTGCTATATTCAGTAAAACACCTGAATCCACTGTTGTCATTTCTGCTGAACGCACGTTGGACGACTTTCAGTGGTTTAAAATGTGCGTAATGCAGTTTATTCCGCCTGGTTTTCCAGGCGTTCCTGTCAATAAGCTGAGTAGTATATATATATATATATATATATATATATATATATATATATATATATATATATATATATATATGCCCTTGTGCTACCACTGTACAAGGGCAAAGGTAGCAAGCAATGTTGCACGAATTATCGTGGCATCAACTTGCTGAGTTGTGTGGGCAAGGTGATTGCCCGAATCCTTCACAACCGCCTCGTCAGTCACGTCGTGGAACCTAACGTGGCGGAAGAGCAGTGTGGATTCCGTTCGGGTCGCAGCACTATAGGTATGGTGTTTGCGGCTCGTCAGCTGCAGGAGAATTGCAGTGAACGACACCAGCCATTGTACTCGCTTTTTATTGATTTCACCAAGGCATTTGATACGGTGAACCGCGAGGCATTGTGGCTGGTGTTGGGTAAGTTTGGTTTCCCGCGTAAATTTGTAAGTTGAATTGAATGTCTGCACAGTGGCATGCGAGCGAGGGTGCAGCTGAGTGGAGAGACCTCGGATGACTTTGCAGTTGTCACTGATGTGAAGCAAGGCTGTGTCTTAGCTCCTGCCCTGTTTAATATATATCTTCATGCAATGTTGTCTTGTTCTTTTGATGCCGCTTGTGCTTACGGTGTTCGTGTGGATCACCGTATTGATGGTGGGTTGCTGAACATCTGTCGTTTCGGTGCGAGAACTCTAGTTTGTGAGCCGACTATCCGTACGTTGCTGTTTGCTGACGACTGTGCGTTGTTTTCACACAGCGCGGATGAGTTGCAGCACATGACTAGTGCTCTGGCTTCGACAGCGGCCAAATTCGGGCTCACCATCAACACAAGCGAAACTGTCTGTCTCTTTCAGCCTTCACCGGAGGTGCAATCTACAATGGTGCTGCGAATCAGCATTGGTGCTGAAGTATTGGAAACCACCTCCCGCTTCAGCTACCTTGGGAGTGTGATATCGACTGATCAGCAGATACACAGTGAGCTTCCTATCCGCTTGTCGAAGGCAGCGGCGGCATTCGGGAAGCTTGAGTACCGACTGTGGAACAACCATCAGCTTACCATTGGCACGAAGTTGATGGTGTACAAATCCATGGTGTTGTCCGTTCTTCTATGCGGCAGTGAAACGTGGACGATGTACCATCGGGATGTGCGATATCCCGAGCGGTTCCATCAGCAGTGTTTACGACGACTTTTGCGCATCGGTTGGGACGACAGAGTCGCTGACATGGAAGTGTTGCACCGAAGTGGAATGTATGCAGTGGACTGCATACTTTTACTGAAACACCTGAGATGGCCTGGTCATGTGTGGCGTATGGATTCGACTCGGATACCGAAGCAACTCTTATTTGGTCAGCTGAGTATTGGGAAGCGGCACGTGGGGAAACCAAAGTTACGTTACCAGGACATGATGGAAGTGAGCCTCACACGTTCTAATCTTGATTGCAGGTCATGGGAATCGAAGGCGGTTGATCGGCGTGCATGGCGCGATCTGATCACGGAGGCAGTTGCTGAAGTGCGGGAGAAAACCTCATACATGCAGAGAAGAAGCGGCAAGTACCGATGGGTTGTTCTCCATCGACATCGAGTGCATTGTGCTGTATCACATGTGGTCGGGAGTGCCTGAGTCAGGCAGGCCTAGTGAGCAATGAGCGAGGCCACTCGGGACTACTACCGAAGCGCCGACGGGTCCTGCAGAGAACGTAGGCAGAACCGGCGCAGCGTTTGTAGGTACGCTGCATTCGATTTACTAACCGCGTGCTTGCATGCTAAGTCTCTTTATTTCAGGTGGTAGGTTTTCAATTTTGCCCTAATGCTTTTCTTTCCCATATAAATGTCCGCCTTTGCACTCTTTTATACACTTGCACACGTCGCTTAAGCCAATTGTAGTTATTTCGTTAACATTTTCTTGCTTGTAGCATTTCCGTAAAATAAACCTCCTGACCTCGTGAACTTACCTCGTATTCTTTTGTAAACAACTTATTTCATATGTTCACTAATTTAAGATTTATGTCGCCGTTTGCTTGCGTGCTAAGTCCGTTTATTTCAGGTGGTGGGTTTTCAACTTTGTCCCAATGCTTTGCTTCCTCATATAAATGTCTACCCGTACTTTCTTCTATAAACTTGCACACGTCACTTAAGCCAATTCGAGTCCTTTTCGGAAACATTTTTCTGTTCGTGGCATTTCCGTAAAGTATACTTTCTGACCTCGTGAACTTATCTCACATTATTCTGTAAACAATTTACTTCAGATGCTCATTACTTTAAGATATATGTCACCCTTTCCTTATCCATTACTCGACTTATTTTCTTTGTTATCTTTCTCTCAAGTGATTGACTGTTGCTTGATATCCCCGGTGAGGCTGCGCTTGATATGCATGTTGACAAGGTGCCTACCTGTCTATTACCCACTACCTCGTCCATACTGTCTCAAGGAGACAGTTGGTCGTTGCTGGAGGGGACGGGGTGCACGGTTCTTGTGGCCGTGTTAGGACCAAAGAGTGGTTCCATGCAGTCAGTGTGGAGCGGACTACGGTCCAGCCACCACCTTCTGTGCGATTGATTCCCAAATACAGCGTGCTTATGTTTGCTGTGAAGTGTTGACCGGCTCCGTTGATGAAACGTGGTTCCCATCCACATGCCTACCGGTCTTATTCCTTCGGGTTTACACTGGATATGGGGTGTGTGGTTGGAGCTGTGGGTGGTGCAGCGCAAGTCATCCATGGTCCCTCTGTAGGCACAGGCGTCCTGTGGCTTGCCACAGTGACAGGCAAATCCGAAACCGGATGCCGCCAGCCATATATATATATATATATATATATATATATATATATATATATATATATATATATATATATATATATATATATATATATATATATATATATATATATATATAAGTCTGGGCGTCCTGGCAGTATCTCAGCTCACGCACAACCATGACAATTTCTCAACACTCTAAATACATCGGCCGTCGCTGCATACTGCAGCGCAGATAAGCGAAAATATGCTCCCATTGGCGCTTTTTTCTTTTCAACCGATTTCTCTTACTCCTATCCCGACCTCCATTGCTAACCTTCCTCCCATAATTCCCAGATTGACAGCAATCGAAATGCCATTGGAGTCACGGTATCTGCAGCCAACTTCCCGCAACACTCATCTTACGCCTATCCGCAACCGTCTCTTACAAGGCCACGCTGTCCCGTTTGCTTGGCGACGTTCAACGTTCGCACTCCAAGACATTATATATATATATATATATATATATATATATATATATATATATATATATCCCCATTCCTCTTCAACTTCGTAATCTAAGACGTTCTGTCGAGTGCTCTAGAAAGTTTCCAAGATTTTGGCCTAGAGCTTCTACCATGTGAGCGCGCGTCCGATTTAGATTATGCTGATGATATCGCCTTACTTGTTGACCATCCTCAGGATATGCAACTTATTCTGGATCCTTTGGCGCTTGAAGCATCTAAATATGGCATGAGCTTCGCCCCTTCGAAGTGTAAAGTACTGCTCCAGGATTAGTCTACACCTGCTCCCGTGCTCGCTCTCGAAGGTGCACAACTTGAACAGATAGATAGTTTCGTCTACTTTGGGAGCTGTGTTTCTGCTGACGGCACTATCAACAAAGAAGTTTCTCTTCGTATCGCTAAAGCTCGATCAGCATTTGTCAATCTGAGGCACTTGTGGCGTCGTCGCGACGTCTCATTCTCGCCAAAGGGTCTCGTTTACAGCGCATCTGTTCGCTCGGTGTTGTTGTATGGGAGCGAGTCGTGGCCCATTCGCATGGAAGACGTGTGTCGTCTTTCTGCCTTCGATAACGGTTACTTAAGGAGGATTGCTCGTGTTTGTTGGCAATATCGAGTTAACAGTAATGACGTTCGACGTCGCGTCTTGGGAAATGCAAGTATACCCTTCAACAAACTGGTTTTGCTGTGCCAGTTGAGATTCCTTGGTCACGTCCTACGCATGGCACCTGGTCATCTACCGCGTCGCGCTCTGTTCCTTCGTCAAGTACCTGGCGGGAGATGTCTGCGTGGTGGTCAGCCTTCCACTTGGTGACATCACATGAAATTGCTGATGTCGTATCTAGTCGCCGTTGAACCCGTACGTTTTCCAGGGTGGGGACCCAAAGATGAGGGGTGCCAATGGCTTAATACTCTTGAAGACATGCCCCGCAACCGGAATCAGTGAGAGAGTTGTATACAGTATTGTATTGATTCACATGTTTAATACTTCAAACATTAAAAATAGTAAAAATAGAAAAATTGGCGTGTGTAAAACAAACCAAAAATGTTCTTTTTTGTCAAAGTAGTCCTTTCTTCCTGCGGCATAGTAGCTGAAGTGTGTTACTCACCTTTAACTACTATGCCACGATGATTATGACGCGATGACTTCCTCTTATCCACTGATCTCTATGGTTTTTATTGGCTCTATGTCTAGTTGCTAGACAGTTGATATCACATACATACATACCCCCAAATAACTGAGCACCAGACACGTTGAACTGGCATTCCGACTAGATGGCAGCTGGCGCGCCACTGATGACCAGAAGTTTTCCGCACTGGTTTTGTGATCCAGAGATCACCTGTTCTAATCCGTATGAATGCGAGTGACCTCGCAGCATACCCAGCGCACGCTTGACTGGTGATCGTCGCGTGGCAGCCAAGCCTCGGTGCGGTGCACCGACGTACTGCTGATGCCTTTCTTTCTACATCGCAGTAGGATAAGATGTATGTCTTTTTGACAAACGATATTCCTTTTATTTTCGTAGCTTTTGTGCCTGCTCATTCAGAAGCACTGCCTACATTTTTCTACTGCTGCTTTCGTTTTCTTAATTTCTTTTTAGGACCGTAGTCTAGTAATGCAGTATGATTCAATGAAAGCAGCTTGTGAGATCATTGATCGGCTGAAGAGCCAGGGTCTGTTTGATAGAATTCGAAAGCAGTGCTTGGAAGACATTGATTCTGATCCTGAATACGTAGCGCTACAGAAGAAAGTGGCTTCTTTTGTATCTGGTTTCCTTCGAAGTCAGACGAAACCGGCGGAAACCGAAAGGTTGCGACTGCGGGAACGCTTGCGTGGCGAACTGTCACGCACGACAATGCTCAGTATAGGTGTCAATAACGTTGTCAATAACGCCATACGATCGAAGCTACCGAATACTTTTCAGCATCAGATAAAGAAAGTAGTATGCGAATCCCTCGGAGTTACTTACGAAGATCATACAAAATTTCGGCATACTGCCACATCGGGGACGAGGTTCTCTTCATCTGTGGTTCCTCCCAGCTCCATGAATGTGTCACGCAGATTTGCGGAAACGAATGTTCCTCAACCACCCGTACCTCATTTGGGATCTACTAACACAGTTGGTACTTCGCTTGTCTACGGATTTGGTTCCATGCTGCCTACCCCACACACAATACTTCCACCGCCACCTCCACCGCCTCCACCACCGCCTCCCCCTCCACCCCCACCTCCCACGTTGCCACTAGCTTCCGCCGTACCTATTGTTGCTGCCAATTACTGGGTTCCTGCTGTCCCAACGACTTTCGGTTCACTACCGGGATTACCATCCCAATTCGGGGCCTCAGGTTCGCTGCCTGTTGCATCGTCAGTTCAACCCACACATCCACCACTTGCAGTTGTATCTGAGGTAAGCTTAGATCTGTTAGAATGGTTGATTTGGATTTTTTTATTTTATGACTCCCTGTTACTTTTATTTTTTATCTGTAGGGGTTTTTCACGGAGGCAACTCCCAATATGAATCCACAACTTATGTTGGGGACTTCCGAAGACAATGTTCAATGCGACGATCCTATGGAACTCGGTATGTCTTCTGGGTATCATCGGAATTGATAGTTAGCCAATTTCCTTTTGTTTCTCAAAATTGTATGACATTGCATATGACACCAATTTCAACTTTGCCTCTGTTTTTTCTTCTTTTGCATTGTTCTTTATAATGGCCTCAACGTTACCTCGTGATACTATTACTGATTCACAGCTTTTGAGCCTATGGAAATGCTATTGTTCAGCATAAACGTAACGTTGCAACGCAGCGAGAACTGTTCAGCGTCCAACATACGTTACATCTCGGTTGACGGAGCGCGTTTACCACACAACCATGCTGCTGCTGCTGCTGCTGCCTCCATATACTTTCTGTGCTATTTCTTTCGGAGCTAGAACTTGACGCATACCAACTCGATTGACAATTCACATTTAACTTGGACTTACTAGACACATTTATCAAAAATTCCCAACTGTGTCCCACTGTCTTACCGCTTTTTGATATGCTCATATATTCGTCTTTAATGTGTCATATTAACAATTCTTATCCTTTATGTTTTCTTTGCCAGTAGTTTAGAATCACCTCCCATCACACTTGTTTGATCTTTTCGATTTTTGATGCTCGAAACATTTAATTTATAACCCGCGTCCATGATCGTCTCTAACCTTTTTTCGGCCTTCAGGACTCCGACGTTGTAGCCCCGCTCATTGCTGCACTGTCATTTGCTCTACTATTATCCGAGTGTTATATTGTTGGTTAGCTGCATCCATTTCCCGAACTGCCTGTCGCTGAGACTGCAAACAACAACTGGACGTCTACGCCGACTGGAGGACCACAGGTCGTCTGATTTGCACCACCTACAGCTCCGTCCAAACACCACATATCTAAGGTAAAGCCGAGGGAATAAGAATGAAAGGCATGTGTGGATTGGAGCCACGGTTGTTTCGGTGCTGGTCCACATCATTCATTTTTAGAGATGGAAACATGCATACCAGAGGTACACAGTGTGGGGTCTGCGTCCTATCCCATTTCACATTGGTTGTAACTACTGTTTGAGCCTAGCACTTTCATAAAGACTGTGCATCCCGTCCCCCCAGCAAAAAGCAACATGTCCCATCCACCTCCGTTGTCGCAATAATTGCATGCAATCCGTTCCGTACACGCCGCTCCGGCGAAGCTTCGTACCTGGAATTCTGTCATCACCAGATGTGTAGGACCGGATGCAGGCACTGCTAGTGAAATGGTTTCAAAAAGCGGAAGTTTCTCTTGTAAAGTACCCGTGTTTTGCTGCTGTAGGGAACCACCAGCTTCAATGATTTGTATGCCATCCGCTTGGTACCAAAATTCAGCTGACCGTTCTTCCAAAACGATGTTCCATCTTGCCGAAAGCCGCACATGCCTTCGATACGCTTGTGCGCACCTCACTGATCATTTGCAGGTCCGTTGACACTATGCTCTCGACGTAGAAGAATTTTCATATAGTCCCCAAAACTAAATCAGCAATCTTGATGTTCATGGCTGAAAAAGACAGTCTTACTTGTCTTGATAGTGTGTCCGAACTTGGCCGCCGCTGAAACGAGAGCTGTCGTCCTACGTTGCAATTCATTCTCACTGTGTGCAAACAACGCGCGATCGTCTTCACTGGGACTACCGCTTCGAATCATGGATGTTCAGCGACCTACCATCAATACGATGTTTGAGTCGTACGCCGAAATCCAAAGCATTTAGGCAAATACTAAACAGTACGGGGGCTAAGACACTGTCTTGATTCGCAACAAAGTCAACATTAAACTCACTCGAGATTTGTCCACACAACTGCGCCCTCGCCAGCATACCTCTTTAAAAGAATTAACCCAGTCGAGCGAACTTGCCTAAGCAACCAAAGTTACCCCACACCAACCCCATTGCCTTGCGGTTTGCTGTGTCAAATGCGTTAGTAAAGTCCACAAACGGCGAGTACAATGGGTGCTTTTGCTTACATTTTTTCTGCAGTTGACAGGCCGCGAACACCATGTCTATGGTACTTAGACCCGAATGGAATCCGAATTACTCCTCCGTCACGTTTGATTCAAGAACCTGCGGGACAGGGCGGTTGAGCAGGATTTGACTAATTGATCCTCTTTCCAAATCATTTGGTTATCGTCTTCTACATTCCACCAGCTTCTAAAACATTATCCACATTGGAAGCTGGGAAAAATCGGTACTCCTCTTAAGAATGAATAATGAATGGCTGCAATTTAGGGCTATAAACCCAGATCAGTTGGCAAAGAGCGCTAACGCCTCTGGTTCTCTGTGACAGTGGAAGTGCGCCACTTGTGATCACTGGTCTGTCATCGTTTTCTTCAAGTCAAGTTAACCCCTAGTCAATAAGGGTGCAAATTCGACAATACTCATGTGCGGTTGATCGTTACAGCGGACGTTTAGTTTACTGCGATCTGAAAGCATTCGTGACTTCTTTCGCTTCTTCATCCCCAAAAGCTACTGTTAGTCGGCTTCATGCAGCTCCTAACTGAACTACCATCGCGTGACCGTATGGAACCTACTTTTCACCGACTGTGAGTCAAACTAAGAATAAAGGCTGGAGGTAATTGTCCTCGAACAAAATCTCTTTTCATATGGACAACCAGAGAGTGTTTTTTGTTCTCAGGATCCCGTGGTCGGTGGTTGTCTCCATCATTTTCGAATATCGCCTCATGTCAGGCGGCAGGTGACCACGATTGAATGTGTCAGCTGCACAAGCCATGAAGACGCCATATTGCAAACCTGGGGTACGCTCCAATCTTTTTTCATCCAACGTCCTCACGCCGTCATATTGGTCGACAGGCTATTTCTTCAAACCTCAACCACATCCTGCATTGGCCATCGCGTAGTTTATCAAGGGTTGCTTTATCTGATGCATCCAGCAGGGCAGATAAGCGGAAACATGCTACTACTGGCGCCTCCCTTCCTTATTTTCCACCTATTTATCTTACTCCTCTCCAAACTCCCATTACTAACCTTCCTTCCATAATTTCCAGCTTAATTGACAGCAGCCGCAATGCCACTGGAGTAGAACCTACTGCAGCTACCTTCCCACACCACACACTAGACGCCCATCGGCAACGGCCACGCTGTCCCTTTCTCCTGGCGGTGTTAAACCTTCGCACTCTAAGACCAGTCTGTCAACGGGCTGCACTCGCCCGCATGTTGGACACCATGGATATTGACGCATGTTGCGTGTCCGAAACTAGGATCAATGACCCTTTACGGGGTTGTTGAATAAATTGTGCCTGGCTTGTCCTCTCACTATTGGTTTCACTCATCCAGAGACGCTGATGCGGCAATCACTGGTGAAGCTGGTGTGTACACCGTACTCTGCTCCAAAGATGAGTCGTCGTCAGTTGATTGGACTCCCATGAACAGCCGTTTGTGTGCAGCCCGTTTGACGACATCAACAAATGTTGCTTCATGAAGTAGTACAAGACGCCGTTTGTTTGTTGTTTCTGCTTATGCCCCCGCCGACTCCCGTTCTGATGCTGTCAAGGACATTCTATCACGAACTGAACGCGCTATTACGAAGTGCTACTACTTCAGTAGTACTTGCAGGGGATATGAACGCAGAAGTAGGGCGTCTGAGCTCTTCAGAAGCTCAGCTAGGTGGTAAATGTGGACTTAACTCTGAGCGGTTTGACAACGGTGAGCGTCTACTACAACTGTGTGCGGAGCACCAGTTGTTTCTTAGTAGCACTGCTTTTGAACACGGTGGGCGCTGAAATGCCTTTTGGCGTTCCCCTGTAGCTGGCCACCGATGGACCCAAACTGACCACATATTTATAGGTTACAGGTGGCGTGGTTCCATCCTGGATTGCCGCTCGTACTGGAATACCTGCGTCGATTCTGATCATGCCTTAGTACGCTGTCGTTTCTCCATGAACTTTACCGGGAAGCGCACCAACCGTCCCCTCCGATTGGCAACTGAGAAATTGTCTCAGCTCTCGGTCAGGTAAGCCTATCAAGACGCAGTGCGTGCCGAATTTTCGAATTCTTGTCCTAATGACACTGAGCTTCAGTGGAATAGGATCTCGGCCGCCATGCACGACGCAGGAGCATCTGCTTGTGGCACTATCCATCGTCACCGCACCAGTCACTGGATATCCCAGAGACCGGTGAGCCTGTTGGAATCCAGAATAAAACTCCTGGCTATCTGTAAGTACAAGATAACACAACAGGCCGTATCAGGGTTTATGGTGACTTATCGGATATCGTTCCTACAATAAGTGGTGTCGGTTGGTGTTTACCGGCTACTTGGCTGCGTCCGAAGGACGATGAACATGTTTGGTTCGATGCACTAGCTGACACGGCGAGGAACCAACCTCAGTAGCGTTTGTGTTGTGAGTCTCTTTGTCCCTCCTCTCCCCTTTAGCTTCCCGCTGCAACAACTTCTCAACCCAATACATAATGTGATTTTAGCATTCTGTTAATTTCCTAGCTTTTGTAGTCTGTAACGTTTAGTCTCTTTTATTGTTTGTATTTCGGCGCATTAGGTGAGATCTGTTTTTTACCCTCGGCTAACATGTGTTATTTGTGATGATGGTGACAAGTGACATTCGTCAAACTTGTACAATTTCCCAATTTTTGTTCGATTTCGTTGTGGATTTCATCATTCGGAATCTCAGTGCAGGCGTTAAGGTGCTGTCTGGTGGAAACCTGGTTTACCTTGATTATGCGGACGATATTGCCTTGCTGTTTAACAGTGCTGGGGTTACACAATGAATCATAAATAACGTCACAAGAGTGGTCCCATTATTTGTCATGCGCTTCGCACCTTCAAAGTGTTGTTGCAGGACTACCAGCCACTTGATGACCAATTGACCCTTGATGGCGAGGAACTAGAGATATTTGATCACTTCACTTACCTCGTCATCTACATCATCAATGATGGGCGCATAAGCACTGAAATCAGTTCACGTATTGCAAAAGCCAGAATTGCCCTCTTGAACCTGTGACATTGTTGGCTACGGACATAGGGCCGAGTTCACAGTGCCTCTGTAGATTCAGTATTGCTGTATGAAAGCGAGTCCCCTGTAGTTCGTGTGGTGGACATTCGTCGTCTTTCTGCCTTCGATAACGGTTGTTTGAGGAGCATCACTCGTTTGTGGTGTCAACTTCGAGTTCACAGTGATGAAGTTCGACGTCGCGTCTTGAGGAATGTGAGTATCCCCTTCCACAAGCTGGTTTTGCTGCGCCATTTGAAATGGCTTGGTCACGTTCTACGTATGACGCCTGAGCGTTTATCGCGCTGCGCTCTATTCGCTCATCAAGAACCGAGCTGGAGGTGACCGCATGGTGATCAGCCTTCCACTTGGCGACAGCACATGAAATCACTGACCCCGCGTCTACCCGCGGTTGGACCTGTACGCCTTCCAGAATGGAGACCCAAATTTGAGGAACGCTAATGGCTTAACGCGCTCAAAGACATGGCCCGCAAACGAAATCAGTGGGATGATTGTAAACATTATTGTATTGATTCACATACCACTGCGGTCTCCATAGGACACCTGCGCCCACAGAGGGACCATGGGTGACTTGCACTACACCACCCACAGTTTCATGCACCCACTCCATATCGGGTGTTAAACCGAAGGAATAAGACTAGGAGGCATGTGGATGTGAGCCACGTGTCATCAGCGGAGCCAGCCCATACTCCTTCAACAAACAGAACAGATAGGTGCCTAATTTGGAAATCATACGTACCAGACGTACACAAGGCGGTGGCTGGGCCATAGCTCGTTCCACACTGGATGCATGGAACCACTCTTTCAGCCTAGCACGGCCAGGAGGATCGTGCACCTCTTCCCCTCCAGCAACGAATAACTGTCTACTGGAGTCAGTATAGGCGAGGTCGTGGGTAATTGACGGGTAGGCACCTTGTCAACATTCACATCAAGCGCAGCCACACCGGGGATATCAATCAACAGCCAACGCTTGAAATACAAGTGTCTTAACACGCAGGCAAGCGCACAGACCAACTGCACCGCGATGCGGCGCACGTGCCACATCAGCCGTCTCATTGACCTTGGTTAGTAACTTGAATCGAAAGCAGCTAACTTACCAAGCGCAGCGCGGATGATGATAACACATTTAGCATGCTCTTCTTTTAACTGGTGACCCAATGTAGCAACACTGGGGACTTATCAAATCCGCTTGGTTGAGGCACTCGCGACCGCATGTGCTACAGCACGATGCGCTGTACGTCGATGAGCTATCCACCATCGACGCCTGTCGCTTTCTCAACCGACATTTCTTTTCCGCATGCAGTAGTGATTTCACTTGCACCTGGGCATTCGCTTTCTTGATATGCTCTCGCCATCGGCGCCGATCCACTACCATCGACTCCCAGCACCTGAAATCAATTTTAGTTTGTGATAAACTCACGTTTATCATCTCATACTAAGGCAACTACGGTTTCCTCACATGCCGCTTCCCTGCACGCAGTTGACCATAAAACCGCTGTTTCAGTATCCGGATCGAATTCATGCGGCGAATATGCTTGAGCCACCTCAAGTGCCTCAACAGAAGTATGCAGTCCGCTGCGTACATGTCACTGTGTCGGAGCACTTCCGTGTCTGCAACTCGGTCAATCCAGCCGATGTGCAGGATACGACGCAGACACTGTTGATGGAAGCACTCCAGTTAACGGACATCTTTCCGATAAAGCGTCCACTTTTGCTGCCGTATAGAAGAACGGACAGCCCCATAGACTTGCAGACCATCAGCTTCATGCCAACCGTAAGCTGGTGGTTGTTCCACACTCGGTACTCAAGCTTCCCGAATGTAGCAGCCGTCTTCGATACGCAGCTGCGCAGCTCGCTCCTCACCTGTAGCTCGGTTGCTATTATGCTCCCACGGTATAAAATCTCGGAGTGGTTTCCAACCCTTCGTCGCCAACCTGCATTTGAGGCAGACCCACGGATTTCATTCCGGGTGAAGGTTGGATAAAACAAACGGTCTTGTTTGTGTTGATGGAGCCCGAATTTGGCAGCTGTCGAAATCAGAGCACTAGTCATGTGCTGCAACTCATCCGCGCTGTGTGCAAACAACGCAAAGTCGTCAGCAACATACGGATAGTTGTCTCACAGACGGGTTCCCGCACTGAAACGACAGATGTTCAGCAACCCACCATCAATACGGTGCTCTTCACCAACACCATAAGCACACATCGCATCAAAAGCACGAGACATCATTGCATGAAGATAAATATTAAACAGGGCAGGAACTAATACAGCGTTGCTTCACACCAGAGATCACATCAAAGTCACCCAGGGTTTGTCCACAGAGCTGTACCATCGCTCGCATACCACCGCGCAGACATACAACCAAACTTACCCAACACCAGCCACATTGCCTCTGTTCGCTGTATCAAACACCTTGTTGAAGTCAACAAACAGCGAGTACACTGGCTGGTCTCGCTCTCTGTTTTTCTCTTGCAAACACCATATTGATGGTGTTGCGATCCGAGCGGAATCCGCATTGCTCTCCCGCCACATTCGGTACAACCAGTTAATTGACGAGGCGGTTAAGCAGAATTTAGGCGATCACTTTCCCCACATAACTCAGCAAGTTAATACCACGATAATTCGTGCAACATTACTTGCTTCTTTTGCCCTTGTACAGTGGTAACACAAGGGCATCCTTCGGCGCGGCCGACACCTATTCTTCTGATCACACGCTTTGCACTAAGTGGTGTAGCACTTTTACTAACCCAACTCTGCCTTGTTTCAATACTTCACGCGGTATCCCGTCGGAACCGACACAATTGCCGTTTCGCAGCTGTACACTTGCTCTCTGCGTTTTATCCAGTGTCGGTGTGTCTGCAAGTCACATCTTCGTCCAGTGTTGTTGCAGCCCGTGCAACACAGTCCAGTCAATCACTGAACATTTGTTCAAGAGACAATCAAAGTGCTTTCGCCAAGTTTGCATTATGTCTGCAGTTTGTGTGCAGGCGTTGCCTGCACTATCATCATGCAGCGTCCTCGGCAGCCCCCATCTCTGTCCATACACCGCCTTCAAGGAGTCAAAAAATTTATTGTGTTGGCGGTGTTCGGCGTAGCATTCCATCTGCCTCGCCTTCTCCGTCCACCATACATTTTTAATGCGACGGAGCTCTCGACTCAATCGCCGTCGAAGTTGACGAAAATGACTCTTCGCAGTCAACACGGTCCTCCACATATGCAGGGAACGCTTCATTCTTCACCGACACCAAATCGCCAATGGCCGCCTTATTGTCATCAAACTAATCGGGTTGCTTACAGTTTGCGCGTCTTATCGATTCTTCGGCAGTAACCGTCACCGGTTCATCGATTTGGTGCCACAGGTCGACCGCTGTTGCTATGGACTCGACCTCAACACGGCGGGTATCCATCGCCTTTCCCAGTTCCATCCTATTCTTCACAGCACCTAGAGAAAGAACATTATGTTTACACTGATTCACGACAGGAGTGCAATGTATAGATTGACAAAAATATATGTACCATTTGGTTCACACCAACTTGGGATCACTGCCACACTCAGCTCCACGCGTCATGCGCACTTCATGTATGTCACGTTGGCGAACGATGAGATAGTCGTGCATGTGAACTTGACCACTCCGTGGGTGCTTCCAAGTAGCTGTATCGCTCGCACACAGTGCAAACAGTGTCCGTGATCGTCAGGTCTTGAGTGGCGCACATTGAGAGCAGTCGGTCACCGTTCCCGTTGGCTGTGCCAATACCATACGAACCGATTACGTTTGTCCACGCTGATGCATCACGTCCAACGAGCCCGTTGAAATCACCCAGCAGAAATAGTCACTCGCTGCTCGGCACAGACCGCATCACGGAAGATAACTGAGGGTAAAACTGATCCTTCATGTCATCAGAGTAACACATGGTAGGACCATACGTGCTAATAAAAGTGGCAGATTTACCTCTTCCAAGTCGCCGTCGGAGTGTCATCAAACGGGGCTGTTACCAGTCGACTCTGCCTCCAGCTGGCCGTTTAGACGGTCGGATAGTGCAAATCCGACCTCATGTTCACATGGTGCTGAGGTGGCGTTCCCCACCCAGTAGAACGTGTAACCAGCACCAGCCTCATGCAGCTTGCCTTGGTCAGTGAGCCGAGTCTCGCTGAGTGCGGGATGTCAACCCCGTAACGCGCGCGTTACATCGCGACCAGTGCAGTGCGTCGTTCCGGACGCTCACTCCTATTCCGGCCAAGCAGTGTGCGCTTGTTTCAGTACCCGATCTTGAGTGCTTTGCGCAGAGGCGTACGATTGCGTTGGTCGACAACCGTAGGGGTTGTGACGATCTGGATCGGGGGGAGTAGAGGGTTAGATAAAACTGGACAGGAAGAATGTGCAGAGGAGGCGCCAGCAGTAGCATGTTTTCTCTTATCCACCCCGCTGTATGCAGCAGATAATGCGACTTTTCTTATGGCCACTGCGCGACGCCCGATGCGGCATGGATTTAGTAGTATTGGCGTGCTTCATAGTTTGGGGGTTGGACTAAGATACTACCAGGGCGTCCACACCTGACAGGAGAACGACTCGGTTCCTCAGACAAATGCCTCGATAAAGTATATACATCCGAGAGCCAGCCGGTCGTATGCCATGAATCAGTGAACCGACTTACGCGGAATTGTGTCCCGGATCTTAGCTAGAAGAAGGGTGTAACCCAACTCCCACTCTGCGGTCGTTACAAGGACGCGTCCAGGACATAAGCCCATGGCAAAGCTTTGGGAGCAGTGGGTCAAAGACCTGTCAAGATCTAGCCGCCACAAGCCTCAGCACATTATGGCCTTTCCCGTTACTTCGATCTGAAGCGCCCTCAAGTTTTGGGTCATTACTGCCTGCGGAGCATTGCTGGTGTCGGGTAGCACCAGCGCAGGCGAGTGCTAGGTGATGATAACCAAGCAAGTCCCTTAGAACAACAGCTAGCACTGAATAAATTGCGTTGGGTTGGGTACCTACTACGTATGCCCGGTCAAAGGCTGCCGAGGAGGGCCTTGTTTTCTTTGCTAGATGTGGGTGGCACAAAGATCGACGTGGACAGCAGGAAATAAAGTAACTGACGACGCAACTCACCGCCATCGGTCCGTCTCACCTTCCAGATTAAACTCCACGTGACTCGCTTTGTGCATAGCTCGCGATGTCATTGACGGACTTGTGCACCGATGTGTTGCACTGTCCCTCCTTCCTCCCCCTAAAAAAACAAAATAAACAAATTTCAAAAATTGTGAGTGGCAAACTGGACAAAAATAAGCCTTTGTTGTTGTTCTTTTCTGATTATTCATACCGTTTTCCTATTTGGCGATGATTGTACACTATATATATATATATTATATATATATATATATATGTGTGTGTATGTTGACAAGGTGTCTACCTGTCTGTTACCCACTACATCGTTCATACTGGCTCCAGGAGACAGTTGGTCGTTGCTGGAGGGGACGGGGTGCACGGTTCTTGTGGCCGTGCTAGGCTCAAAGAGCGGTTCCATGCACTCAGTGTGGAGCGGACTACGGTCCAGCCACCGCCTTTTGTGCGGTTGATTCCCCAAATACAGCGTGCTTGTGTTTGCCTGTGAAGGAGTGTGGGCCGGCTCCGTTATTGAAACGTGGTTCCCATCCACATGCTTCCCGATCTTATTCCTTCGGGTTTACACTGGATATGGGGTGTGTGGTTGGAGCTGTGGGTGGTACAGCGCAAGCCATCCGTGGTCCCTCTGTAGGCGCAGGCGTCCTGTGGCTGGCCACAGTGACAGGCAAATCCGAAACCGGATGCCGCCAACCACATATATATATATATATATATATATATATATATATATATATATATATATATATATATATACCCATCAGTTGTTGAAGAAGATCCGGGGTGGCGTTCGTTCCGATTGGTAGCCGATTGCGCTGATACAGGCTACGTTGTGTTAACTGTAAGAAAACGCGTACGTCATCGTAGGCTACCACTTGGAGATGGGTGTCCGAGTGATCAATCTTTGAATAACCTTAACTGCCGTTGAGTCTGGGGAAAGGATCTTCGGTAGTGACAGCGGGTATTGATGGAGATTCTGTGCTGCGTTCAGACTGATTGAAAAATCTCCACATAAGGATAGTTCTGTTTTCTTTTTCCACTCTAACTATGAGCGCTTCCCACTTTGCGTATTCCACTCTGGATATCACTTGATTGTTCCTAGCGATGTCATTCGTCGTCAACTAACTTAGGCGAAGCTTACGACACCTCTTTTTTGGTCGGTAAACATGTTTTGCGCCATCCTTTAAGTAAAGAGATGATGTGGATTTTGTTCAACAGCCAATTGTGGGGTTGAACACCTGGGAATCGCCGCTGCATCTCCTTGGTGATTGCAGATTTCTGCGCTGCGTAGCATTTTGGTGACTTGTTGAAACCTGATAAACCTTCTCCGGGTGAATCGTACACAGATTAGTGAGGAGCAACCCACAAGTCTAACCTGTTGATCCAATGGATACAAAGTATATTTAGCTCCGGGTTGTCGAAAACGTGACAAGCGTCAGTTCGCTTATTTACGTTGTACATCTACACAAGCAAATTTGCCATATAGCCCTTAGGATACTATTCGCTGCACTGTTTTCGGTATCTTCTGTATTGTGTAGTATGGGTCTGCCTATAGCGGACCATGTCGTGTTCATCACTTACCCCAGATGTTCCTTTTTCAACATTAGTCTTTTTCAGTGCTACTGTGATTGTGTTTGTTTTGGAACTAGGAACCAGTATGGAGTAGCGATATACAACAGCTGTTCATGTTGATGCTGGGATTTACTTTTTTGTTCCCTTTTGCCTGGTCCTTTGCCTGGCTCCTGTAGTCTAACTGGATGCGCATTCTTTCGCACTTGTGTCATCACGGTGTGCTACCACAATGCGCTACATGATCGCGGGTACAATCAAGGCCTTGCTCAGATTACGTGAGCACTGGCAGCATGTTATCCAACACTGCACTCTCAATTATTTCGGATTGCGGTTGTCGTCGTTGTGTGCTTGTTTGTGCAGCTCCCACACTTTTTCCTCTGTGTTGACGTTACGTTTTGTCTTCTTCTCTTTGCATCATGACTTTTGTTTAGTTTTCGGCTCTCGATCCTCTTTGCCACTGGGGTAGAACCTACTGCAGCTACCTTCCCACCCCTCACACTTCCGCCCATCGGCAAGGGCCACGCTGTTCTGTTTTCCTGGCGGTGTTAAATGTTCGCACTCTAAGACAAGTCTGTCAACGGACTGCACTCGCTCGCATGTTGGACACGCTGGATATTGACGCATGTTGCGTGTCCGAAACTAGGATCAATGACCCTCACGGGGTTGTTGAATAAACTGTGCCTGGCTTGTCCTCTCACTATAGGTTTCACTCATCCAGAGACGCTGATGCGGCAATCAATGAATAATAACGAAAGGGCAGCAACAAATGCTTTTTTGTCCACTTTCCACTCACAGTTTTGAAATTTTTTACAGTTTGTTCCTTTTTTTGGGGGGGGGGAGGAATAAGGGAAACCGCAACAAACCGATGAACACGTCCGCCATTGACATCGATCTTGAGTCATGGCTTCCAAGGTTTTCAACTAGCAAGTATCCGCATCTCTCGGACCCCAACCAGGTAGTCGACAACAACCGGCCGAGGCCTACTGTTTAGTCAGGTTTTTTCATACGGCTTCTCCATGTTGTAGACTGTCCACCAGACCGTCTCTTCCAACCCTGTCCAGCAAGTGCAAACAACGCACGACGGGGGTAACACTGGACAAGCATGCGCAATACGTGCCCCAACCACCGCAGTTGATGCAGTGAGACGAGCTACTCGAGCTAGTGGCTTCCACATGTCAAGACATGCTGTCCAACTTCCACATTCCTTACGTGGTGCTGCCACCACACACGTGCAATGGACCGCAGACAGCGGTGCTCGAAGTCGGATAGCTTGCGCAAGTCATCTTTACGAATGGACTAAGTCTCGCATCCGTGCAACAGTACAGCACGAACAGGTGCACAATAGACCCGCCCTTTGATGGAGAGACGAATGTCGTGGCGACGCCACAAATGACTCAGCCTTGAAAAAGCGAGGCCTGCTCTCGAGATGCGCATCAAAATCTCGTCTCCAGCAGCCCCGCCAGCAGTGATGCAACTTCCCAAGTAGACAAAGCTCTCCACAACCTCTATTGTCTCACCAGCAAGCGTGAGTACAGGCAGAGGCACCTGTCAGTCTTGGAAGAGAGCCTTGCATTTGGATGGCGCAAAGTACATACCAAACTTTGATGCTTCAATCGCCAAGCGGTTTAATGCAAGTTGGATGACGTGTGGATCGTCACCCGGCAAACTGATATCCCCAGCATAATCCAAATCAGCAACTCGACTACCTGGGAGGAGCTCAACGCCAGCGTTCAACGAATCGCTCAGAGCGTTCTTCAAGACATCCTCAATGGCAAAGTTGAATAGGAAGGGAGAGATAGGGCATCCTTGTCGAACTCCACTGGAGACCACAAAGGTAGGCGAAAGCTTGTCATAAGCCCTAACCCTGCCCGAGGGCAGACTATATAGAGCGCGCAGTATGGAGATGAACTTCTAGGGGACGCCATTCCTCAGTAGGCAGTGCCACAGTACTGTTCGATCGACAGAATCGAAGGCTGCACGAATATCCAGAAACACAGCAATCGTTGGCCTCTGATACACATGGCGGAGCTCGAGGATCTGACGAAATGTGAAGATTTGATCGACGCAGCCGCGATTAGGGCGAAACCCAGCTTGTTCTTCTCGTTGCAACAATCGGCGTGTTGGGGATAGCCTGCGAAGTATGATGGACACCAGCAGCTTGCAAACGATGGGGACTAAACTTATTATTCTGTAGTTGGAGCAGATTGTGCTCAGGCCCTTTTTGAAGATGGGAACGACTATCGATTCACCCCAAGATGACAGAACTTTCTCTTTCGACCAAATTTTCGAGAACAAAGCGGTGAGTTCTCGGACCAGCGAAGCGCCACCATCTTTAAATAGAGCCGGAGGAAGACCATCAGGTCCGGGGGCTTTATAACGCTTCATGTGCCGGATCTCCTACTCGATTTCCTGGGAAGAGGGAGGATCTTTGGAGGTAGACCACTCGGCCCCAGCTCGAGCGCCAGAGGTAGCAGATGGAGCTGGAGGCCAACAAAACTGTGAGCCAAAATGTTCGGCCCATCGCTCCAACCGTCGAAGATTGGTGATTAAGGTGCCATCCTCTTCGCGTTTTTTTTCACTTATACCAGATCGAACACCTATGGTGATTCGAATGAGATGGAAGAGTTTTCTGGTATCACCAGTGAGACTAGCAAGCTTCATCTCCCTAGCACGTTCACACCACCAAGCTTCGCGGTTCATTTGCAGACTCCTGCACAACTGTCGACCAAGGTATTGGCGTTCTTCACTGTGTCTGGAATCCCATGGGAACAAGCGGCGTCTGTCCATCAGCGACAAGGAGTCGGCGGAAATCTAATGCTTCCGTGGGTGACGAGTAACTGCACAGGTGTCGATACTGGCGGAAACTGAAGCATTTTTGATATGCGCCCACTGCGAATCGAGATCACCGTCAAGAGTAGAGCCAAGCAAGGTTGACAGTGAGGCTTGGTACCTGGTTAAAATCGCAGGGTTTTGTAGATTTGCGACGTCCGGTCGGTAGTGGGCGCGCTTAGGTGATCCTCGGAAACGCATGCAAATCTTAGCACGAACCAATACGTGATCGAAGTCTAGAAAAGTTGACCAGTAGGATCGGCAGTCCGTTACGCTTCCGCGCCATTTGTAGCTGACTGCTATGTGGTCAAGCTCGGAGCACGCTTGCGTTTGTGAGGGCGGGCGCCAGGTAGCAGCGTGTCTCCTCGAGTGTCGAAAACTAGTGCTCGAAAGAAACAAGCGATGATCAGAGCAAAGAGCAAGCAGTCTGTCTCCATTGTCTGATCGACTGCCACCGAGACCAAAACTACCCCCAAGGTGGTGCTCGCTTGGTAGAAGGCGGCCAACGCGTGCGTTTGAGTCCCCGGCAAGAATGACTATATCAGTCCGTTTGGAGGAACGCAGAAGTTTATGTAGTTGTTGGTAAAAGTTATCTTTAACTGCATCCGGGCTGCAGTCTGTAGGGGCGTAGGCGGAGACGACCAACAAGGCACGCTTAACGTCTCGACGCCTGCTTACGTTACATGAACCTCGTAGTTTGACTGCACATAGCCGACTGTTGACTGGGATCCAGTCAAGCAGAGTTGATTCAGCCCTGGCACTCAGTACAACCCCCAACACCAGCTTGACCAAGTTGTTAGGTTTGGTGGTGCGGTTTTGTATCCAACGCGTACACCGACTCCTCTGGAAGAGAACTCCTGCTCACTCCTCACGCGAGTGGCAATTACCTACCCTTTGGGCCTATTGCATCAATCGTTAGACGTATTTCCCTCCTGAACACGGCTTCCGCTGAAAATCTGCCTCCTGGTGCAACGGGGCAAGGCGTATCCCGATAAATTAATAGTAACATCCGTATGATCTCTTCTATCGGTAATATCCCTGCGGTATTAGAAACGAACGCTTGAAGGTATCCACAAATCCTTCTGCTTCTCTGTTGAACTGGGGATGCCTCGGAGGCGACCAGCAGTGCTTGATGTCATTACGCTGCGAACGCGCACTAAATTCATCGGGGATGAATTGTGTGCCGTTATCGGTGAGCCGAACTGTGCACTTAACTGTTGTAGTTTTCGTACGGTGGCCGCTGTCGTGGTTGTGTCCATCAGGTACATGTCCGACCACTTTGTGTGCGCATCAGCCACGATAAAAAGTACACTGACCTTGCACTGGACTGCCGAAATCAATGTGAATTTTCTCCCAAGGCTTAGAGGCTGGTATCCAGGGTTGGATTAATTTTATTGGAAGTTTTGCTGCTGAGACATAACTGCTACATATGGCAACACAATCATGCATAGGATTGTCAATGAAAGGCCAGTATAGTAGCTTTAGTCCGAGATGATGTAGGTTGGAATATCTTAATACTCTTGCCTGTAGTGACTTGCGAACAACTACACGTTCACCGGACATAACACAATCATCGGCCAATTCCAAGGAGTCACGTGGACAACACAATTGGTCAAGGTTTTCATCAGTAATCCGGCTTGGCCATTATGTTTGCAAAACGACTAACGTTTTGTAAAAGAGTCTAGTTTGGTGGGCTCCTGCATGTTTACAGAAGTAATCGGAAGGGCTCTGATTGAAGTGCAAAGAAGTTGTTTCACTTCCGAATCAAGCGCAACTGACGCGATCACCTGGTCTCGGCTGTTTTGCGATAACTTGGGAGAGCGCATCGGCGTAGCTGAAATTCGCCGCGGTCACATGAGCCATGATAAAATTATATCCGAGCAACAGTATCGCCCAAAATTGGAGACGATTGGCATGCACTTTTTTGACCGAAAATGTCTACTGATGGTTTATGATCAGTCTTCAATAGAAATTCTCTAGCTTGCAACATGCAGTGAACCTTTTTGACAGCAACATATTAAGGTAGTGCCTGTTTCTTGATCTGTGAGTAATTTCTTTCAGACTTCGTTAAGGCACATGATGTGTAGGCAACCATCCTCATGGTGTTGGAATCGGATTGCGTGACGAAGAATCGTTCTATCGCCGAAACTAGAGGTATTTGCGGAGACAATAATAAGTGCTTTTGGGTCATAATGCACCAGCATTCATTCAGGTACAAGCGCTTTCTTAATGTACCTACTAGACGCTTCCTCACATTGTAATGACCAAGACAAGGGACGATTTTTACCCAGCAACTCATTCATTGGCCAGCGAAGCGTATGCATATCAGGAATAAATGCACTGTGATAACTCATCATGTCTAGAAACGATTGCAAATTAGGTATGTTGTGTGGTGCAGTTATTACTTCCATGCCGCGCATTTTTCAACATCGGGTCTTCCTCCGTCAGGATCGATAATAAAAATGAGGTATTTGAGTTGAGACATAAACAAATGAGCTCTCAGAGTCAAACCATCTTTCCCTGGGCATTCGAATACTTGGAA
The DNA here is from genome assembly GCA_944474145.2 of Dicrocoelium dendriticum. NCBI lineage: Eukaryota > Metazoa > Platyhelminthes > Trematoda > Plagiorchiida > Dicrocoeliidae > Dicrocoelium > Dicrocoelium dendriticum. The sequence goes on from OX104063.1 coordinate 178,646,987, forward strand.
GAGATGGTAGCTATGCTGGGTTCTGTCTGGTGATGCGACGATGATGTCTTGGAAGTATGTATAAGCCGACGGTATATATGCCAGCTTTTATCCATCAGTTGTTGAAGAAGATCCGGGGTGGCGTTCGTTCCGATTGGTAGCCGATTGCGCTGATACAGGCTACGTTGTGTTAACTGTAAGAAAACGCGTACGTCATCGTAGGCTACCACTTGGAGATGGGTGTCCGAGTGATCAATCTTTGAATAACCTTAACTGCCGTTGAGTCTGGGGAAAGGATCTTCGGTAGTGACAGCGGGTATTGATGGAGATTCTGTGCTGCGTTCAGACTGATTGAAAAATCTCCACATAAGGATAGTTCTGTTTTCTTTTTCCACTCTAACTATGAGCGCTTCCCACTTTGCGTATTCCACTCTGGATATCACTTGATTGGTCCTAGCGATGTCATTCGTCGTCAACTAACTTAGGCGAAGCTTACGACACCTCTTTTTTGGTCGGTAAACATGTTTTGCGCCATCCTTTAAGTAAAGAGATGATGTGGATTTTGTTCAACAGCCAATTGTGGGGTTGAACACCTGGGAATCGCCGCTGCATCTCCTTGGTGATTGCAGATTTCTGCGCTGCGTAGCATTTTGGTGACGTGTTGAAACCTGATAAACCTTCTCCGGGTGAATCGCACACAGATTAGTGAGGAGCAACCCACAAGTCTAACCTGTTGATCCAATCGATACAAAGTATGTTTAGCTCCGGGTTGTCGAAAACGTGACAAGCGTCAGTTCGCTTATTTACGTTGTACATCTACACAAGCAAATTTGCCATATAGCCCTTAGGATACTATTCGCTGCACTGTTTTCGGTATCTTCTGTATTGTGTAGTATGGGTCTGCCTATAGCGGACCATGTCGTGTTCATCACTTACCCCAGATGTTCCTTTTTCAACATTAGTCTTTTTCAGTGCTACTGTGATTGTGTTTGTTTTGGAACTAGGAACCAGTATGGAGTAGCGATATACAACAGCTGTTCATGTTGATGCTGGGATTTACTTTTTTGTTCCCTTTTGCCTGGTCCTTTGCCTGGCTCCTGTAGTCTAACTGGATGCGCATTCTTTCGCACTTGTGTCATCACGGTGTGCTACCACAATGCGCTACATGATCGCGGGTACAATCAAGGCCTTGCTCAGATTACGTGAGCACTGGCAGCATGTTATCCAACACTGCACTCTCAATTATTTCGGATTGCGGTTGTCGTCGTTGTGTGCTTGTTTGTGCAGCTCCCACACTTTTTCCTCTGTGTTGACGTTACGTTTTGTCTTCTTTTCCTTGCATCATGACTTTTGTTTAGTTTTCGGCTCCCGATCCTCTTTGCATGATGTCAGATAACTGTTTTTCGCTCTATCCTCTCACTTTTTTCAAACCGTATTTGATTTTCTCGCCGTTCTTGTGTTCTGCTGTTGTATGATCATATGTACATCGCGCTGTTATCGTGGCTCAACAAGTCTGCATTCGTTTTGCTTAATTTATTTAACGTCCCTATGGTGATTGTCTTAGTCTGTTTTGGTTTTTTGCCTAGGATGACTTTTTCTCTAATCTCGATTTGTCGGTCGTTATTCGTATTTATTTTTAAGACCATCTGACCTGTGAAAACCACTGGTGTGTCAGTTATTTTGACACTTCTTTTTCACTGCTGCCCTCTGGCATGTTGCCGTTCGTCACCTTTCTCCATGCAAACCAAAGCAGTTAATTCTATTCTGGCTTCCGCCCTGGTAGTGGGTTCACTGACCGCATCTTCTTGCCTAGTGCTGCAATTCCTGCCGCTTACATGCATCCCTGATTTCAAGACGTGTTTCCGTTGTTGCATCTGCGTCTTTCCCTGTATGCGGAGGTCGTATCAGAAAACTTTCTTTTTGTTCTACTTTACGTATCATGGCTCGCACGACTGCGTTATCATCTACAAGAAGTTGTCCTTTGCGTTCGCTACTAGAAGTGGACTACATCAGATTTCCTTTATCACTTTTTTCCTTCATAATGGAAATAATCATTTAAGGTCCCATTCCGTCTGTCTTCCACTTCTTCGGAGTATAGTTTCTTCGTGGTGACCAACTGTCAGACTTTGATTATGCGGACGACATATTTATCTTCGGGTCGGACCCTGCTACTATACAACCTGTCGTGTTATGCTACACACTTCGCCATGTGCTTAGTATGTGATGAGGGTAGTGTATTAGATGGAGCAGACAAATCAGCTACGAGGTACCTGGTTTTGCCTCGGCGATCGGCCGCATCAACCTTGGTTGTCTGCATGATTGTTGCCGATGGTTGTTCAATGGATTAAAAGCGAAATCACTCGGTGGAAAAACTGCGTTGCCAATGTTGCTGGTCTGGAAATTCACATGGAAACGCTGTACAGGCAAGACATACGGTATTTCTCCCCTGCTTTATTTTCACTAATAAACCGTTTGTCTCTGAAGGGGGCCGACTTTAACGGCACAGAAACTTTGTGACTGAGCCGATACTTCACCAGTCTTCAAATCACATAACAATCATACGACGTGTTTGATCGTGTTGGTATTTTGATTGCCGAGTAATCGAGAATTTCGCCCCACGGCTTGCCGATTATCCTATGGATTTACAATGCCTCCGTGAGTTGTGAATGCAGTGGAATGTAGGCCTACTTGTGAGGGATAAGTTTACGGTAGAGCAGGGGACCTGACCGCTGCACTTTAAGTGCGTTAGGCCACTGACCTCCCTTAACGACCGTAGCCTGCTAAATGTTTTTCATGCCTGGTAGGAGGACCGGGCGAGCAACGTTGAACTTTGTCATCTGTTGTTGGCTAACCGGCTTTCTGGTGACTGCCAGTGGCTTGGTCATGTGACATACGTGCAGCTAACCAGCTACCTCGGCGTGCGCTGGTTGCCAATGCTGCGTTTGGTTGGGTGGAAGCCACTTGGATGGGTGGTCAACCAGCAACGTGACAGAAAAGCTTCAATAAGCTTACCGAAAGGCTGAGTGCGATTGGTGCTTTCGTCCTCTTGTATGGCGATTTCGGAATCTGCCGTTTTTAAGATATGACACAATCGTAAGGTCAGTAGCGCTCTGGCATCGGTTCCCTTATTTTCGTTTGTTTTACGACATGATAATAATACTTCTTTCAAAGTTGGTCATGGCGACTTAATTCGCCGCACCTCGGCCCACGCATGTTGCTTGATGAACTAAACTGAACCGAACTGCATGCGACGGCTCTAGTTTTTTTTGCTTCTACGCATCTTTGAGCTCATCTTCTTGTCCCTCTTAATCCACCTGTTTTGCAGCGTCACTACACTGCGATAGCACTCGATATTTGACACCTTTTCTCTCTACCTTCCTGCAGTATGTGCGTGTTTTCTACATCGTCTAACCGTATACATAGAATCTTCGTGTCCGTTGAATTCTCAGTTTAGGCAACTCAGGTTCTAAGCTCACCGAATTCTGTGATTCTCTTCTAAGCATTTATGTCTGAGATTTGCACTCGCCACAATGTCCAGCCCAATCATATCATACAAATTTAGATGTACTGCCAAGTGCTCCCCACTGTTGTTTAGTGCTAACGAGCAACCGGTATCGATCCCGTATCTTTTCACTGTTTCGAATTGCATAGATCAATACTCCTTAAGTACGATTTCGCCTGACATCCCTCTTCTTTCGCTAAACTCCCGGAAATACATCAATAATGCCTCTTACCGGTGACATAAATTGCAACCGATCAGCCTTGTCGTGCAGAACTTAACATCGCGCCGCCTGGCCTTTAGAGAATATGGAATCCTTCTAGGCATTAAGTGATCATATCTCGCTCATCATAGCTCGCTCACTACAATCCAAAACTCTCCACCACATGTATGAGTTTCATGCGCAATTTTGTTCGCCTTTGCATGGTAGTCGTCCTAGAAGCCACAACTAAATGCTCATAATGATTTCTATGGCGAAGACCATTACGAAAATTGCAGTCGTTAAACTAAGCACATTTTCATCGTGTACATGACAATATAATTCCGTGTTCTAAATGCAAACTGTCTTCCTCTGTGCCTCCGTACATAAATAAACGTTTATTCCTCAACGGTGCAAGGCACAATCCAACTGAGTTGACTGTTCATTGCTCCGCTAGACAGAGTGCGGTAGATTTTGACTTCAGCTATTCTACCAGGTCAGCAGTTTACCACCAACTGAGATGTATCTTGTTATGCTTGCATATGAATTTCTCAATTGTTACTGTCCCATCGTGCAATCATTTTGCTACCCGTGTTTCCATTTTCTCATCTTTTTTTCTCCAGAATCATCTCACTCGGGAAGCCCAATTCTTGAAGACAATGAGGCCTGCCTAACGTCGAGTGGATTTGTGGAACCGCGACCTGCTTCACTGGATGCCGTTCATGGAGGCGAAAGACAGTCTTCCACCAATCAGGTTGTTTGGCGTGGTGTTCACTTGGAGCTGGATGACGTGTCTGAGGAAGATGACCCTAGGTCGTTTTCATCCATGAGTCAGCGATGTCGGTCTTCCCGATCACTGGCTAATCAGAAGAACCCATCACCAGAGTCTATCTCCCCTTCAATGCCCTCGCACGAATGCATGTCTCAATTGAAAGATTATTTTCTGGCCCGCTCTCACTACAGTAATTCTACCATATTCAGTCGCGATGAATCTGCTCGCGGTTCACCTTCCATACCAGAGGCCCCTGTTAAACTGCAGTCATCAGATGAAGAATACCTGCCTCAGCACCGCGACCCCGATCTACTTGGATCCAGTTGTCTGAAAGAGTGGGATCTTTCTTCCCACGGACGCCCCTTCCTCCGGGATCCGAATAGTCCTCTCGGTCGCTCACCATCCATGGTCCGGTTTCCAGATATTCGGCGTACTTCCGATAGAACGCGAACTCCTGGGTCCCGGCACCACTTTTCTGATGAGCTATTGTCCCAGTCCCCTGACTCATTTCTCAGGGAGAGATGTAAGATATTCGCAATAACTCACTTCACAGTTAGTTTATTCGTTTCTTTTGGATTCTGCATTCGACATTTTTTACAGTAAATTCACTTGCTAATCCTCTTCTCGTTCCTTGTCAAAATACTCGAGCCTGAACTTAGTGTTTGGCGCCGAATCCTCCTTTGGTGATTCAAAAAATTTTGAACACACAAATTGCTGTACTAAGCGCATCAGGTTTTTGAAAGGAGTCTTATTTCGAAACATTTCACATTCTTTGTTGTAATTGAGGGAATACTTTGATCTAGTTTTCAGTCACTGTACTTAATTGCAACGATCCTTCATCAGTCTCTGAAACCGTACTCCAGTACGTACTTGAATTCTCGCAGTTATTTCGCCTGTCCGGTGGATCGCATCTTGTAAAGTCACCCCAATAGTCGCACAGGTTTTTTCCTCCCACTGGGATATACTTTGTTCTGACTGTCAATGTAGGGTGTGTCTTGGCAAATGGTCGGTCCCGAGCTTCGTCCTACATAGACCGGACATCATGTAGTACCTTCGGTGTTTGTGCAACAAAATGCGAGGAATCTAGTGCACTTGCGTTGCCGATATGGGAGAAAAGAAAGCAAAATTACCAATCCAAAGGGAATAGAGAGGAAACCCATTATTGTCGTTACATTGTGTAACCAAATCATGAATACTCTGGCCACTGCAAGACATCTACTAACTTCCCAGTTTACTCTGCACCGACATAATTTCGACCAAATATTGTTGTCCATCCTGAGGTCCCAGTCCAATAGGGAAACAAACATTAGCCAGACTTCACCGCTACCTTCACGCCCTTTAAAGGTGTCATCAATTTACCGCCTCTGAGTTTCACCAACTCAAATGAACTTTCGGCAATCAATATTCGCGGTGAACGCGCGAAAGACGGTTTGGCTATCGCATGCGCTTAAAATTCAGCAGCCGATGCAAAGGCACCACGTATTCCACTGCCAGATATCTCCTGTCTCACCAGCTATAAGCGGCTGTGATCAAGTAAACCATTCTCTTAATATTTTCCAGACTTTTATGTCTCTGCGATACACAGTAACACTGGTCGATTCGCTACATTGTGCACTCTACTGTTGACCAGCGTGCTTGTAACCCGTCATCTCTAGAGTGACCTACACTTTAAACAGCCACACGGGTTTTACTGATCCACATGTTGATCTTTCCGATTGTTTATACCTTGAAAGTGCTACGGCTACTTTGGTAACTAAAGTCTTGAGCAACCTCAAGTGATTATTTGGTGCTAGTGAGAATTCGTGATTCGCCGACGCATTCATACATCAGTTTCTTTCACATTGAGGGTGCTGACGTGTGAAGCACTTGATTAGCAGTTGAGTCTTACACCAATGAGGCCATAGTATACATGTAACTCATCTTTGATAATCTGTCAGTGTTCACTGGCGGGTCATTTATGTTGAAGAGAACTGAGATGAGAATTCTTGTGCTCAAGTCAAAATATGCTTTGCAAACCAGACTGGGTACATTATCATTATTTTTACACTAGCACTGCGGGTGTCATGAGGCATAATATTAGTGTGAACTTGCAATAAAAGCGTAAAAATAAGAAAACATGCATGCACATCACTCAAGTATGCGTGGTACTCGTCGTACGGATAAGTTTCTTGGAGTCCACAAGAAAACGGGATAAATACAATAAGCTAAAGTTGTGATAGCATGTTGTGCGAGGAAACAAAACCCTAAATTTAAAGCGATTAGCTGAACAGGAGAGGGTTTTAGATAAATTAGCGTAAAATAGCGGTGAAAAGGGTCGTCTAAAGCATTCGCTGAAAATTTTTTACATGCACCAAAGTGCTTAGTAACCATGAAGTCAATCTGAGACTCTGGGCAATCCACTACACTTGGAAGTGAGCGTAATGGAACACACAGTCAATGTGAAGTCTTTCTGTAGAAGACCAGGCAAACCATAAGCGAGCAATCTGACCAATGGGGAAGCATACAGGCAGTCACAAGTTTGTAAATTATACAGCAGGGTACTGAAACTATTTTGAGTCTCAAGACATAAAATGATAATTTCCGCACCTTACGGAACGTTTCGTCAACTGTATTGACCAAGACAGATTGTGAGACAAATATACACCAGCGGATGAGTTGGGTATTTTGTGGTCGCTTACGATCATTGGGGGGTGGGGGTGGAGAAGTGTTTGCAACACTTAGACGTTTGTCAGTGCGGAGAAAAGAGAAAGTTACGTCACAGCATTTGGAAGCATTGGGAATAAGCGATCGGGACGAAGCTTGTCCAGACCGGATTGCAGAGTTGTTGATGATTCAGCAGTTGGACTACATCGTCAGCGTAGTTATATCCAGTCAAGTTGAGAGAAATTGGAAGCATTTCGATGTTTAGAGGTAAAATACAGAGGAGAGGACTGCCTCTTGTAAGACTCCTCAGTCATTGCTAGGAGTGCGGAACTTTTTACCGTTTGGCTGGGTAAAATTAGACCGGTTTACGAAGTAGTTGTTTATCAGGTTGTGCACTCCTGGTTGCACAGCATTCTCAGGCAGCTGATTAAGCAACGTTGATCTGTCGACACTGCCAAAAGCGTTGGCGTAATCAAGAAATAGGATCCTCACATTTTTGCATTTCTCATCCAATGAAGATGCTATAGAGTGAACAAAATATGCTACAGCATCCAACGTGGAACGTCTGGGTATGTACGCAAACGGGAGTGCTTGTTGAAATCCAAGGCACAATTACTCGGAGGACTTCCAGCATGATGGATGTACAGGCGATCGGACGGGATTTCATGGATCCCTTCTTTGACACCGCCGTTATCCTGACAGGACTTCAAATATCGTGAATAATTCCACCGTGTACGCACCGATTAAAATGATCTGTTACGGGCATGATGAGGGTATTTGCACACCCTTTCAAGACAACTGGTGAAAGGGCATCGGGTCCACTAGCCTTCCTTGAGTTCAGATTCCTGAGTTCACGGTTGACTTCAACGTCTTGGAACATAATTTTTGGACCGGAGCCAAAGAGAATGAAAGAATTGTAAATGCTACATGTGAAGAAGAATAAGAAGAAGAATCGAACTCAAAATTGAGTTTCTCTACATCCACAGATCCAATCTGCATATTGCAGCTTTTACCGCATCGCTGCTTCAAAAGTCTCCATAGGTCTCGCTAGTTGTGGTTGCACAAAACGACTTCGCTATATAAATTGTTCAGCTGTAGAATCTCAGATTTTATTGCTAGAAAGAGTTGTTTGACACGGGCAGTCATTTTACATTTGTAGAATTGTTCTTTTTTCCTTCTAAGTTGTTTGAGTGATGGTATGGAGAATCTATCGACTTGTAAGTAGATGGTTTCGACTGGACAGCAAAGATCGAAGCAGAAATTAAGATAATCGGTGAAATGACCACACTGAATGGACAGATCTTCGTTGGTGCAAACTGCAAAACTGCAGTATAAGTCAGCATTTCCTGGAGTCTCGCAATATTTGATGGTGAACAGTCTCGTCGCCTCACAGTTTTGAAAGGCTTAGTAGCCAATGAAGCGCAGTGAGTCTTACCATAGACGGCGGGAGACACTTTTACGATACAATGATTGGAATTACCGAGTGGGACACATTTTTGTATGGAAAACAACCGAGCAAGATTAGTGAAGATGGAATCTAATTGCGCTTCGAGTTTGGTCGGAAAGACCACTATGTTAGTCAAATCAGGTGCCTGGATGAATGAGATATCAATTTTATTGAATTCCTAGCCGATGACACAGACTGCGGTCACGTTTAGGTAGTAACGCCGTGGATAGATCATCGGCAGAAGTTTTCAGCTCTGATGCTTGTGTGTCGGGGTACAGGTATACCTTCCCAATAATAACAAATAAAACCACTCAAAAACTCGGGAGCATCTACTCACTCGTACACAGTCCCTGGAGTCTAGTCTAACTGCTTTTGAATCAAAAGATTTTTTGTACTACCTTGTGAGACGTATCATCACAAGCACGTTGAATATGTTGAATCTGTGACAACATTCTGACCAGAGATTAACATTCTAGACTGTTTGTTCGTAGGACGCTCGGGCGGCATGAAAATTTGGCCACTTCATTCTTCACATGGACGGATGCTAACCTGATGTTCACTGATTCGACTCTACTGAAGGCCAAAGTACCACTGCTGCAGATTCTACCTAAATAGTTTGGTGGCGCCTTTGACAAAACTAATGGCACGGCGATTTCGGAAAAATCTAGGGCTTTCTTTAGAATGAAACCAAGTGTTAGCAACCGCCGATCATTAGGCCATTTATCTTTGAACCAAGCTGTATCAAGCAGTGCTTGGGTTACCGGAACCTCGCCACTGCAATGGATGGTGACGTATTCACCTTACGTCGGTCTAGGTGGCCCTGTTAAAAATTCAGCCGATACAGTCTCCCTGAGTTACTCATCGAAATGTTTGACTCGGCCTGCAAGTCACCTCGCATTAGAGTAAACAATTCGCCCACATTTTTCACTCGCAAAATCCTCTTCTTATGAGTTGTAACAACACTTGGCTATTTACGTCCGTACTAGGTCTCTTCATTTCACTGGCCTCCACCATCCGCCAACCTCCCTTTTATTTCTTGGGACTCAAATCAGTTGCTACTTAACAGTTCGACTGCAGTATCATGATGCCCGGTTTAGAGTCACTCACAATGTTCTGTGTTTGTCACTCTAGTTTTTAGGTTATCTGCAACCATCCTCAACTTCTGCTTCAGGTTTTTGTTGCTGTTAATGTGGAATGGTTCTTCTTCTGATCAACACCATCTGCAAATCGTCGCGTGCTTTTCACCACTGTATTCCTCTCTCTTTCAGTACCTTACATTTAAGTGACTCACACTCTTGCACTTTTAATTCTTCTGCTTCTGCTTACTCTGTATGAACAACTAAGTTCTTGGGTGATTTGGGGCGGGGTACATTTTCGATCATAACTCCTTGTTGGAATAACGACGAAAAGGAACGTAGATATTGTTCTGTTTTCTGCACTACGATGCGTAGGTGCTTACCTTAAGAAGGCCGTTTGCGCTCAGCTATTCTTGAATATTCAGTGTGGGATTTGTGTGCCTTGTTGCTTCTGTCAGTGGACATCGGCTGTACTACTTCTACAGCAATTTTTGTGCGGTTTCTTTTACGTACGCTGCCGATACAGCAACATGCCTCATTACAATCAACCTTCTTGCAGCTAGCTGCCTCTCGTTTTGTCGAAAGAGTATGCATGTGCGGATTATTGCTTTCCACCTGACTCAAATGGACTTCTATTACTGCTCGATTCATTCTCTACTCCAGCCATGGTCTACTCAACAGTAACCGTCTCACATCGAAGTCTTGCGCTGTGTCAACTGGCTTTCTAAAAATTTAAAACGCAGTCTGAGCCGCGACCAGAAATCTGTTATTGTTACCGGGGCTTGTCCATAGCAGCCATCGAAGCTCTCTCTGTGTCTGGAGCAGCCCGGGAGGTTGGTGGTATGCCGCCTGTAGCCGATTGGCTAGCCAATGAGAATAAGCCAATGGTATCGTTTTGCCTTGAACTGTACCAATCAGAATCACCTTCCTTGAAGTCCTCTAGTAAGCACACTACTTAATCAGCCAACAAGCGAGTTTTTTGCGCATCTAGTAGTTGCTATCGCCAGGAACTTTCACTCAGGTCTCTCTCCCATGAACTATTTATTTTGACCACATATTATTCCTGTACATTCTCTCCCGAGTGCTCCATACAAGTTCCGCCAAAGGTCTTTTTCTTCTGATTTGGAAGGTGGCTGTATCGTGACCAGAGTGGCTGCATCGGTTATCCGTACTATCAGCGGAAACACAACAGTTTTTGGCGACGCGAGTGGAGTTATTCAAGATGTCAATCTCGGCAGAAGAGCTGAAAGCTATTTTGCTTCAACAGCAGCAGCAATTCGAGGCGGCACAGCTGCGTATGATCGAGACTTTCACTCGAACACTATCGCTCCAGTCTACATCAGTCCACAATGCTGAGAAGCCTTCAGTTGATGCAATAATCAACAGTGTCAGTGAGTTTGTCTTTGATCCCGCTTCAGGACTGATTTTCGATGCATGGTTCAGACGTTACGAAGATATTTTCAAGACTGAGCCGGCAAATCTTGATGCTGCTGCTACGTAAACTCGGAACTGTGGAGCACGACAGATACATTTTGCCCAAAAGTGCTCAAGATTTCAGCTTTGATGAAACCATTTCCCGACTTACGGAGATGTTCGGCGATCAGGCATTGCTTTTCAATAATGGGTACAATTGCCTGAAGCTGTGCAAGAGGGACAGCGACAGTCTTATTGCCCATGCAGCAACAGTGAAGCGAGAATGCCAGAAATTCAAGCTGAAATCACTTACTGAAGACCAATTTGAGTGTCTGATTCTGGTATGCAGCCTCCAATCTTCCAAGGATGCCGAGATCCGAACCAGAATACTTGGGTTGTTGGAGCGAGACCCGGACGTCACACTGCAAGCTGTCATTGCAGAGGCCCAGAGAATCATCAATTTAAAACACGATACAGCTATGGTCGAGGATACGAAAGCGCATTCCAGTGATTTCGCAGTTCAGCAGATTTCGAGGAAAAAGTTTCCTGACACTAATCCCAAGAAGACCCCTCAAGGTAAGCCACCATCAGCATGTTGGCAATGCGGCGACTGGCATTTTGTTAGATTGTGTCCATTCAACAAGCATATCTGTCAGAAATGTTGTAGACGTAGGCACAGAGAAACTCATTGCAGATCCAAGCCATTTTTCAGACCTGTTCATGATGCACGAAAGAAAACCTACGGTGGTTTCGCGAGGAGAGTGAACGCCAATTTTACTGACGATGTCAGAGATCATAGAAAGTACATTAACATCAACATCAATGGAAGACAGGCGCGTTTGCAGATAGATACGGCCTCAGACATTACGATCATATCAGAAAGGCTCTGGAAAACTGTCGGGTCACCAGAAATCAAACCTACCAGTCAGCAGGCGAAAAGTGCATCAGGTGCCGAGTTGCAATTGATTGGTCAAGTCGATTGTGAGTGCCTTTATGCCGACGTTACCGCATAGGGAACGATTTTTGTCCCGAGCCACCAGAATCTGTATCTTCTGGGTCTGGACTGGATCGAGCGTTTCAACCTACTTGGTGTTCCGATCAACCAGATTTGTGCAAGTGTCCAGATACACAAGACAACAGCTCCTAAAACTGTAGCTACCGAACGCCTACCGGAAAATATGCAGCAGTTTTTCGGGAGTTCCTCGGTAAGTGCACTAAAGTATAAGCTTCACTATCGCTTAAGCCCGAGGCTATTCCAATGTTTCGTACGAGGCTGTGTACCTTACGCAGCAACATCAATGATTGACCAGGAGCTGGATCGCTTAGAGAGAGCAAGGGTTATCCACCCGGTGAAATACTCGTTTTGGGCTACACCCATTATGGTGGTCAAAAAGCCAAACGGTCGGATTCGAATATGCGCCGATTTCTCGACGGGTCTAAATGCTGCATTGAACGCCCATCAGTACCCTTTACCGCTCCCAGATCATTTGTTCGCAAAATTGAATGGTGGTAAATGTTTCGCAAAGCTGGGTCTCTCAGATGCCTACCTGCAGATCGAAGTACATGAAGCTTCATGAGAATTACTCACCATCACTGCGCATCGATGCTTGTATCAGTATCACTGTCTTCCGTTTAGAGTCAAGTCCGCACCAGCAATATTCCAGTAGATCATGGACACAATGCTGACAGATGTTGATGGAGCAGCCGCATACCTGGACGACATCATTGTTGTCGGAGGCAGTGCTGATGACCTATTCGAAAAGTTGGATCAAGGGCTTGGCCGTGTTGAGGAATATGGATTCAGACTCCGACCTGAGAAGTGTACTTTCTTTATGGACCCGATTACGTTTCTCGGCTTTATACTCGACAGGAATGGCAGGCGTCCAGACCCAGCGAACATCGAAGCAATCAAGAAGACATCGCCTCCCAAAGGTGTTGCAACTCTAAGGTCCTTCCTAGGGCTCATAAGCCCTTACAGCCCGTTCTTGAGGGATCTCATTGACGTTGAGATTGTCCAACCAAAGAATTCGTCAACAGATTCAAATAAAATTGATACGTTTGCAGTATATAGCGCAAAAGACGATGTTTTTGGGGAGAACGGTAACGGACAAATTAAAGGCTCTGCCCTAATGATATACTTGGTTTGTTATATATGTTGATACATGAATGTGTGTGTGTGTGAGTGCGTGTAGGCGTGTGTAACTCTGTTGCTTGACTTTGTAAATGTTTTGCTGCACTTGCTTGTATTTGAACGTATCCCCAGTGCTAAGGACATGCTTGACGTTCGTGAATTTGAAACGCTTGCACGGGTACGCATGGGGCGGTGACTTTTATTGGTGGCTTGTCACAACCGCCACGTCGCAGTGTTGTTCAACGGACATTTGTGGCTTTTCATTGGGAGAAAGCTTGCCGGACGAATACCCACCACATCCTGAAACCCTGCCACTGAAGTTTTTGCTGGAACGGCCAAACTGAACCACCCAGCTGGCATCATGTGGACGTTGTTCGGCTGCAGGAGAGCTTTCGGTCTTGGGCTTTGTTGTCTGTCGACTCGTTCTACTGATGCTTCTACTCCTCACGATGCTGAGTCTCTTCGCCACATTGCCTTCTTAACTATACTCGATTCCGTTAAATGGCACTATTACCGAAGCGTAATCCATAGCTTCTATTTTTCTTATAGCTTTCAGTAACTTCACCAACACCCGTCAATTCTAGGTATTGGTTCTACACACACTTCGTCTCCAGATGCGAAAGTTATCTTTTCCCACGACCGTAATACTTCTTTTATCGCATCAGTCGCTTTTGTAAATGGTTTCGCAACAGTTCCTCTTGTTTTAGTACAGCCATGACTGCCGGTGGTTACGTCCTTGTTTGATGACTGAACAGACACTGAGCGTGGCGGGCCCCAGTTTTAACAAGCGACGTGTTTTTCCTTTCAGTCGATACTTTACAGACTATCATGTGTCGCCTTGGCTTTGGCAAACAGTGCCTTTGTTTCCCCAACAGCATTCATTCCCTTTGCGTCTCGAGCCGTTTCGTGTTTAATAACCACGGTGTTACACCGCACTTTTCTCCGACACAATTTTTTCTCCTGGCAGTATTTCGGCAGTGGCACCTGAATCAGTCGGTGACGACAACATTCTTTCTTTGCTTAGCGCTGTAGAAAAGACGCACTCCTGCCCTCCATTATCTTTTTGATTTTACCGAAAGCTCTTGCGTCTTTCGCCAACTTTCATTGTCCAATAGACGAAACTTGGTCGATGGAGAACAATATGCAAACTCTGATCGACCTTCACAATAATGACCGAATCTCTTGGTTATCTTCGGATGACCTTCTTCCCCACAACGGTCACTAAACTTCAAGGCTTCCATTAATCACCTCCCTTCATCGCCCATGGCATACCTTAACATGGCCAACTGCTATAGTCTCGGATCAGAGCCACGAGGTCCGTCCACTTCGTTTCCCATTCCATCCAGTTATCAGGCCGTGGGGTTTATGTCATCTGCCGAGCAGTTAGCAATGCAATCAACAGCCGTCCACCCAAGACGAGCAGTATCCGATATCATGTGGATTGGCTCTCCAAGAATCAAAACGAAGTCTGAAATACAACTGCAAATCTAATGTATATATACAAAGTGTTATTCTATAGTGTATACAAGAATGAGTCAGTATTTTATCGTTGCGTTTCCCTAGCCGTACGAGATCAGCTTTTGGTTATTGACGCAATCATGCGGATTCAGCTTGGGATCATTGAACCTCACTTACGTTGTCCGGCAGGCGCCATTACACCGTGCAGCTTTACTTGCTCCAATTCAGCTGGTACTTTCTATCCAATGGCGTCAAGTTCTTTCCACGTCTTTTTACTCATCAGTGAGCAATATCATTGATGAACTAGTATACTTTGATGCATCAACGCAACCGAGTAGATTGTTGGTTGGATTTGTTTGCACATATTAGCTGTGGTGTGTTTCTCATTCTTGGCTAACTTGTATTGATGATGTTTGCGCCGTCACCCTCTGGGGTGTTTTGCTGAAGGAGCTGTTTCTGGGGTAATTGTCTCTCTCTCTGACTGTATCCAATCATATAGGGCAATCGCTGTCAGCTGCACTACTGACCCCTGCTCCATACAACTCGTCACTCCCCTTTCGTAGTTCATATTCGCTGTTAACCTCACGGCACGAACCCAGAAGACGTGCGATTGTAGACCATTTTTGTTTCACGGTCGGCTTCATCTTCAGGGTTGTCCGGTTTCTCCATTTTTGTTCAATTTCGTCGTGGATTCTGTCGAATGTTCCCTGGCAGAATCTCACGATGTAGGCGTTGAAGTGCTTCCTGGTGAACGATTAGTCGATTTTGATTATGCGGACAACATCGTCTTGCTTTTCAACTATGTTGGGCGGCCTAATCAACCCTGAATAGCCTGTCTGGAGTGGTCCCATTATTTGATATGCGCTTCGCACCTTCAAAGTGCAAAATGTTGCTGCAGGACCACCAACCACTTTATGACCCTTTGACCCTTACTAACGAGGAACTCGAGGTGGTTGATCAGTACACTTAACTTGGCAGCTGCATCAGCAACGATGGGCGCATAGGGAATTACGTCGGCTCACGCATTGCAAAGGCCAGAGCTGCCTTCTTGAACCTGCGTCATCTTTGGCGACAGAAGAGAGTTTCCCTTCGTCTGAAAGTCCGTGTTTACAAGGCCAAAGTGAGGGCCGTTCTGCTCTATGGAAGTGAAACTTGGAGCCTTCGGTCTTTGATCATCGTTCCCTGCGAAGCATTGCTGGTATCGGATGGTACCAGCGTGTCCGCAACGATGATGTGCGTAGGCGAGTACTAGGTGGTGATAATCATACTAGTTACCTAGACCAACAGATAGCATTGAATAAGTTGCGTTGGATCGGGCACGTGCTACGCATGCCTGGTCACCGCTAACCTAGGAGGGCGTTGTTTAGTCTGCCAGGTGTAGGGTGGCGCAAGGCTCGAGGTGGACAGAAGTTGACTTGGCAACGGGAAATGAAGACAATGACGACCAAACTGGGTGCCGTTGGTCCGTTTCGGCTTCCGGGTTGGAGTCCACGTGACTCATCTTGTGCATGGCTCGAGACTTTGCAGGACATGGCTCGCAACCGACACCAGTGGCGCGTTTGCTGCCGTCTTCTAATCGGATTGCCTGTTTAAAGTATGTTTGGTGCTGAGTTATCTGCGGGGTAATGGCTGATTATGACGCGTGGCAGTGAAAGCCGCAAGGAAGCTGTCTCGCTGATGGCGCCTTATCTTTGCACGATAACCAGCTGTTTGTGACAGTAGGTTGTCTACACATAGTCTAGGCGCCATGACCCTGAATGTTCGCTTAGGGGATTATGGTTTTCAGTTAATTCCCCCTTTTCTCCCTCTTATTATTTTTCATTTCATAGATCATCATGGTTGTGTGGCAGCGAAGCATCAGTTCGAATGGCTGATGTACTACTGTTGCGGATGACCATCTTCAGTATCGCGCACATCTGACGGGTGGGTGCATCCGTATGAGAGTACCCATGACTTTTTTCAATAGCCAGATGTAACCTGAATGACAAGAATATACACTCGTGTTTCTAACGTCTGCATTGCGATGCTTCAGCGCCTTTCACTCCCATTCACGGCTTTAACGTAGCTCGGCTACTAGTTTCGTTCAGCTCTGGGATAAGCACTATATATATATATATATATATATATATATATATATATATATATATATATATATATCGTGATCCCCTGTTTATCGGTGACCCAAATCAGTCCCTTCATTTGACTCTGAGTTGAAAACTGAATTTAGTTTATATGCGTATTTATAACAAACTTGACACTCATTTACAAAGACGTTCTGCACAGTGTTATTAGGATTTTAGTTACCGTTTTAACTTAAGGATACTTCCAAATTCGAAAACTAGTTGACTTGTTTCCTCGATTCGTCGCTTGAAATTCCTTTTTGCCACACTCCATCCTAATCGTACTGAACCTTGAAGTGTTGCGATGGTTTGCGTGCCTGAATGATCCAATGAGCTGTGCTTGGTCGTACTTCGCGCACACCCTTAATCACTCTTACCATATAGTTTAAGTGTTGGAAACCAGACAAACGCAGTATCCTGCTCCTCTAGATGAGGATTTCGAGTTTGATTGAAACATCTTATTAATTAAAACGGACTTACTTTGGCCCCCCTGCCAAACTCCCGCTGCCTTGTCGTCAGGTTTGTAAACCAAAGACTGGTTGAGAACCCACTTCGTCCTCTTGTCTAGGCCTGGACAGTCTAGCAATATCCTGCCCACTCAATACAGTGAATTCCTCTTCAAAAAATTTGATGCTCTGGCCGCCGCAGATGATAGCTCAGTTCAGTACAGTTCAGTAGATCAACTTTGATCGATCACCGAAATGCGATGGATCCAGTTGCCGCGACTCACACTGTAAGAATAACACTGGTAAGGCAGTTGAGTAGAATGTAGAGAAGATGAAAGCAAGTAGGGAACGCGTTAGACTAATCATAATAGAACGAAAATTAACAGTCAGCCTAAAGAAACCGAATGCAGGAACCTCACTGACTTCGTGACTGCGCCATGTCTGGCAGGGTGTCCAACTATTGGTGTGGACCGTTCCGAAGCCCATGTCTAGGAATACAGCATTTACCAGCCTGAGCCAGTCTCTCAGTCAATTTCTTCAAGCTTCTATGCCATGTCATGGACTAGCCAGCTCGAGGTTTCTCCCAACTTGGTGCAGCCACGTCATATAATGCACGCCAAGATAGCTGATCTACGGACATACAGGGGACATGGCCTAGCCAACGCAAGCGACTAAGATTTAGTAAACACTCGAGAGAGGCACAAGAAGGCTTCTTACTAAAATCCAACTGGCGAATCTTAGCGTTGCTCATCCGGTGTTCCCTCCAAACTTGAGCAATACTTCGCCGGCACCGGTTGTTAAACATGGCCATACTTTTAATGTCTTCACTACGCACTGGCCAGGTCTCTGACCCATACAGTTACACTGGTTTTATCGCCGCGTTCCACACCTTACCGTTCACTGGCATGCTGATATTCTGTTGTCTCCATGGATGGTTGAGCCTCTTGAAAGCCACATGCGCCTTGCTGATACGCAACGTAACCTCTTCAATGATGTGATCACCAGAGGTGACACAGCTAGCAAGGAAAGTGAACCAATCCACCACTTTCTGTGACTGTTCGGTGATAGCTAGAACCGGAGGTGTACTGCAACAGCACTTTGTACTTCGAAGGTGCAAAGTACATGCCGAATCCTTCACCGCTACGCACAAGTCTGCGCACTTGTGTTTCCATAGTGAATGCATCAGACCCACGGAGAACTGTGTGGTCTGAATATTCCGAGTTCGCCAGTCGGTCGCCTGGCAAAACTTCCACTCCAGAATAGTCTGAAAGAACCGAGTCATTCATGAGCATTTCGACCACAAACTTGAAGAGGAAAAGTGATATGACAACCCTTATGAACCCCACTTTTTCGTGGGGAAATCAGGAGACAGTTCTCCGTACATCTTTACACAGCCTCAGGAATCACGGTAGAGGGACTTCAGAATGGAACAGTTTAGCTGCCACGCCCTTTATGGACGGGCAGTGCCATTAGCTGGCGCGGTCACCAGCGTCGAATGCGACTTTCAACTCAAAGAAAACCACCATAATCGGTCATCTGAATGTGTGTCTCTGCTTTAGCACTTGGCGAAGAGTAAATATGTGGTCGATGCTACCACGGAGACCAGTAAGTCGTCGATGAATGATACCCGTGAGATGTTTAGAGGCAATGGGAATAAGGCTAATGCCTCGATGATTTGTCTCACAAAGTACGCTGACCCCTCTTAAAGATGGGCACTACCGTTGATAGTCCCCAGCCTGAAGCCACGTCTTCAATGTTCCAAATCATGTTAAAAAGAAGCAAGTCCAGTCAGCGAAGAGCCACTGCCACCTCTCAACAAAGATATGTGAAGGTCGTCGAGTCCCGGCGCCTTGTTTCGTTTTAACACGGCGAGCTCACGTCGAGGTGTGACATCTAATTCCCACGTCGGCTCAAGTGATTCAGCAAGCGGCAGTGTCTCAGCAAGCCTGTTGCACTGCATCTCAAAATGCTTCACCCAACAGGCTTGTCGACGGCACTATGGATGCGTCAACAGTTCCTCTTTCTGAGCTATTGTCCCGCCAACTGATGGCTTTCTCGGACTCTTGTTCTGGATGAGTTGGAATCTTACTCGGCTGTTGCCAATAGCGCTGGATTTCTCTATCTCATTAGCCTTTTGCAACCCACCAACGTTCTCAGTCAGCTCAAAGACTCCTTGTCAGGCATCGTTTCAGGGAATTATGGATACGCTGAAATTCATTGCCTATCGGAACATGTATACGCTCTTCGATCAAACTGATCGATGCTACAACGATTCATTCACAGTTACAACGTCTTAAGTCGGGTGCAATGCAAGCGTCAAGGGCATTTTCCATGGCACACTTGAGATGATCCCAGTCAGCGTTCGGTTCATTACCCTCATTCATAACTGACAATTGGTGGACCAGTTCGTTATGATATTGTTGAACCGCACATTGCGAGATCAAATTACAGGTAAGGTTAGAAGATAGGCACTTCTTTGAAGTGGGAAGAGTGGGCGCCAAGCGTGCACGCACTAGAGCATGGTCAGAATCCGGGCATGTGCTCCAAATTGACCTGCATTCTTTGACTCAAGTGGGCCACTTCTAGCTGATGGCAATATCGTCAATTTTGGTCCAGTTCATTGAGGAATTCGGTGGGCTCCAGGTGACGCCGTGTGAATGTTTGTGCTGGAAAATAGTGTTGGTAACATAAAGTTTGTGGTCGATACAGTTGTAGCAACCGACCTTTAGTGTCTGTTGGACGTGCATCGACTCCGAAGTGCCCTCCCAGATACTGTTCAGCGTCCGAAAGACTACCCACTTGGGCATTCAAGTCGCTGGCAACAATCACGATCTCCGTATCTTTCGCCATGCGGAGAAGAGATGAAGGATGTTGGTAAAAACCATCTTTGGTACGGTAGGAGCATAAAGGGAGTCGATGAAAAGGCACTTTGTTTTCATATGGTGCTTGCTGACTCCAGTCAAACTGCACACATGCGGCTGTTCACCGGTATCCAGTCGAGTAGATTACATTCAGTATGTCTGCTGAGAACGATACGAACACCGTAACTACCTTGAACGATGGACTCGGTATCACCAAAGACGTGAAGAGTGTAGTCATTGTCCTCAGATTCCGAACCAGAGAGCCGAAAAGTGGTCACAACACTGTTATATTGTATACGTGTCTCGGAGGCACAACGCACATCAATACTAAGAGCGTAAAGTGTGAGAGTCAGTGATGCTTTTGACCGATCTGACCCGGAGTACAGACGTTAAAAGAACCAGTGTGAAATGAGATTCGTGGTTTGATGGACTAGTTAGGAGTAACGATGGCAGAAGCAGCAAGGTCAATGGCAGCTTCTCGCTCAGTGGACGGGGAAGAAGGGAGTTGAGAGAGAGGAGAAGAGAGTGCAAATATGAGGAAGAGGGAGGATTGTTGACGTGGTCGAGAGGGCAAATGATGCTCTCCTACGGCCCATTCCGAGAGAGATGTTTTGTTCGACGTCCTCTACCTCTAGCATTTGACTCAACAGTCTGATCCATAAGTCAGTGGGGTACGTGGAAATTCGCTTGGGGGACTTTATCCGGAGCCTTTGGCTGAATAGCCTGACCCACAAGGCAGTAGGGATTCATAGTTACTCTTTAGACTTCACCCTGGGCCTTTGCCTCAATAGTCTGACCTACAAAACAGAGGGGAGCAAGTCCAGCTCGAGGCCTGTCTCACACAGTCTTTGAAGCTTTGTAACAATTCACATGTGTTTTAGAACCGTATTACGTTACGCACCTGCGACCGCGACCAGCTGCAGGTGGGAGTTGGCGGGTTTGCACCAATTTGACCAGGGACTACCTGGCTTGAGGCGGCCGGTAGCAGAACACTAAGCACCGGAAGGTGCCTTTCCACCGTCAGAGACAATGCCTGGCGCTCGTGCTCTACGCCAATCGAGTTGTGAGCTTATAACCCAGGTGATAATCACCTGTGCCCTACTTGCTGCATTGAGTGAGCGGATCATACTGCTCAGACCTTCTTCTTCCCCCTTTTGCGCTTTCTCATCCATGTCGTTCCGTTCCGACTTCACTTTCATCCTCCCATTTTTGGTCCTCAATAGTTGCTTGTCCTATAGTTAAAATACACGCAACCGCAATGCGTCGCTCCTGTCCAGTCGCGATGACTATTTTCGACAAAGTGGATAAGCCCAGTTCATCGGCTTCCATTTGAAGTCCTCGATCAGCCTTCAGATTGGCATACCTCAGTGTACGCACTTAGTTGTAGTTCGGTCAACAGGCAGCACTTACCCAAACAGTGGAGACCCTCTCGATCAATGCCTGCTGGTTATCAGAAACCCGCTTGCAAGACTCGAGCTCCGCGATCTCCTTCAGATAACACTAGCAGCGCTTTCTCACTGCATCTCTCCGGTGACGATGCAGCTTCGATCACCTGCCAAGCCGGTGTTGATATTACCTTGGGTCCCCGGGCTGGAACCTCTGGTTGATTGGATTCCAATCAGTAGCCGCAGGTGTGCGTTCCGACTGGCTGGCTCGTTCAACGCTCCGAAGTTGCGCGGGGCTAATAGATGTCTGTTTTTCATCGCTACCTAAGCCCCAACAAACCGTAACGATGACTCAGTAAAAGACGATTTCTTTACCAACTGAACTTGCTCCTTCACCGCAGAGGAAGCACAGACACAGTAGTACTGGTTTGGGGTCTGAACGCTCAACTTGGGAAATCGTCTACTGATGAGTGGCCAACATGGTGTAGGCTCCTGTAAGAATAACGGCGAGCGGTTGCTACACCTGGAAGCATCAACTTCCGACACAGTGCTCACAAAAGGGTGATGTGGCACCTACCAGCGTTTGACCATTCATGTACATAAATTGATCATATCGCGATCTGTTACCGCTGGAGAGGTTGTATAAAATACTACCGCTCGATCTGGTGCGGGCCCCCGCGATGACTCGGTAAGCGCGTAGACACCCGCGAATTGGCGAACCTAGATTTTTTGATTGCGTACGCGCTCAGTGAACACATATTCGAAAAACCTTATTAATAGCAGGTATCTGTGTGTTAAATCTTATTACCAACCTGAACATTACGTATTTACGCATTCTCTGGAACTTTCTTATACTCGCCGGCACCTTCCGGCTGGATGCGCATACAATGAGACTGGCAAAAATGCGTGTTAATTACAAAAGACGCTTCAGAAATTGAAACATCCGCTGCTTTTTCTACCCAACGAACGTTGTTCCGTCTGATACGGGAGCTGACAGCAAGCAACTTGTTGTTAACGAGGTTATGTGACCAGAGTAGGCAAGTTATCTACAACCCTTCAGAGTAGTTAGAGCGTTGGGTCGAAGACTTTGAAACAATTTAATCAACCGGGAATGCCAGATTCTCTGTCGGTCACTGATCGTCCTATTATCTGGTTTGTCCCTTTGGTTCCACCCCTCGCCCAGAGGTCGTGTGAGATCAGACTGCAGAAATTGAATAAGGTCACGAGGCCAGACCAGCTTCCTTCTCCAAATTCAAGGGATTGGCTCATTTAGATGCTATGCACGACTTCTTAGTGAAACTGTAGTGGCATGAAACTCGTCCAACCGACTGGGGCTGGTCCGTTATTGTCCCGATCTTCAGTGGTGCTCACGTTCGGAACGCTGCATTCATAGTGGTATCGGCTTGATCTCCATCGCCTCTAAGTTACTTCTGTCGTTCTTCATATTGAAAGCCAGATTCGTGAAGAAAAGATTGAGTTTCATCGAAATCGAAATGGCTTTGATGACATCTTAACTTTACGTCAATTGTTGAAACATCATCATATTTATTGCCGACCCACTGTTATTGTGTTCCTCGACGTCAAAGATAACTTCCATTCATGGATTGATGTACTCATTTTAACTTTATGATCAGATATGCTGTGTCCGAAAAACGATCGCATTATCAGAACACTGTAGGCACATCAAACTTTGGGCAGAATGAGAGCTTATAGCCTAATGTTGCTGCTCTTCAATATATCCAGCGGTGTGAGACGTTGGTGCCCGTTGTCACCTTTCCTTTTCAACTACGCCATCAACGAAGTCTTGGAAACTGCCTTCACTGGACACGACCTACATAATGTGGAGCTGCTTCCAAGTGGCCGGCTTCCTTAGTTGGAGTACACTGACGATATTGTCCTATCCGTGACAGCTCACAAACATGTAAAGCAGCACTAGGTAGAGTAGCACTGACTGTCAGCCGTTTTTGGCTTTTTTCCACGCTACAAATACAAAGTCCATCTCCGTGATTGGCAGGGATCGCTCCCTGCGTTGACTCTTGGTAGGTATCAGCTAGAAATCTTTCAGAAATGCAATTTTCTAAGTGGCTCTGGAATAGATGAGATCATGGACCGTATAGCTAGTGCTCGAGGTGCTTTGCCCCATTTCTCCAGTCGTGGCGCAGATGCGGCGTTACTCTTGCCTGATGGGTTGGGTCTACAATGCATCCATCCTCTCAACCCTGCTGTACGTTTGCTGAAACCCGAATCATCTGATCGACATAGGTAAAGAGCCTTCTTGCGTTCGACCATCGGTGTCTTCGCAGTTTGGCTCACATCTGGTGGGAACACCGCGTGCGCACTGAGCGTGCTCTGTGTCTTGTTTGTGGCGCGTGAAAAGCGAGCGATGCACTCAGCACCATTATTTCACGCACCAAGCTGCGATCGCTGCGTCATGTGGTACGCATGCTAGCACACTGACTGGCGGGAAATGCGTTGTTTGCGCGACTGGGGTCTACATGTAAGAAGCGGAGGGAAGATTAACCAAAGACGAACGAGGACTCTCAGTTGGCTTGGGTTAGTGGGTCTCGACTTCTTAGTTCGTGTCCGAAGGTTACTGAACACGTTTGGTAGTATGCACTAGTTGAGATGGCGAATAACCGACAGTGGCGTTTTTGTAAGTTCATTTTGTCCCCCTCCAACCACGATTTCGTTATTAATGCAAAATCCAAAAGGAAGCATAATAATGTTGTTTATGTTTTTCTTTTTTACTACCACCTAGTTGGCTTTTATATCGGCCCAGTTGCTGGGTTACTCTTCACTCCTAGCTAATAGTGGTTTTGCCAGCGTTGCCTTTATTGCCACTCACATCACTCTAGAACCACACATCATCGATGGCTTCTCCAGTACTATTTCTTATTCCAACATGGGTATGTTTTAGAGGCTATGTGCGAATTTGCCAAATTACTTCCTGTTCCCGATTTCGTAAACGATCGGAGCTATTTGGTTGGCTTCGTTCAGCCGTTGTTTCTCCGAATACCGCAAGCTTTTGGCGATATCAACCCGATTTTTGTTCATATATCCTTTTTTGTGATTACCGTTTCTGTATCTGATCTGTTTCTCACCACGGTCACTTTGATAATAGATCCGGTTCAGATAAGTCCTCAAAATCTGGTTACCCGAAAGCCCGCCTATTCTCGACATTCGGTTTCGGATTCCTACTGGCCCAAATCTGATCGGTCTAACGCTGGCGGTTGTCCAACTCGACCGTCACCACGTAGTGTTGCGCGTGCCCCGTCTAGCCCACTGGTAAGCGAATTTTCCCCTTTTTGCTACTGTGCTCCGGCAAACTTGTGTGATGGGAGTTTTTTCTAGCCTTTTTGTAGTTGCGGCATGTTGAGCGATACATAACCCGGTCCCGGTGCTGTCAAGTCAAAAATGTGCCTTTATGCACCCATCGCGGATGAGTTTTCAACTAGCGAACCAGGGAACTCTATCAACACGTTATTCTCTAACTAATTCGCAATTCCTCCCAAAATGTCCTGTTCTGGGTGTATGCGCGTATACAGCGGATTCTCCTCTGTACCTAATGATCCACCTATTCACCTCTGTATTTGTTTTGGAAGCTATTGATCTCGCCGTGCGCTCTCACTAGTTCGTCAAAAACCATTATTAGTGCCGGTGCATTGTATCCCATTGAATCCCACGCACTTGCATAGGTGATCTAAAATGTCTATCGTTGGTTTTTCGCAGTACTCGATACGTGTTATTGACTTTTATCAGACGCCTGCACATTCCTGGTTCGAGTCCTTCCTCTGGGTGCCTTCTCGGACGAAGGCGGCTATGGGACGGTGTTTGGATAAAGCGTTATTGTTCCATAGCGTTTAGTAATGCCTGCTCGGCTTTCCAGTTGGTCACTTGCTTCCCATTCATATCACGCTTAGGCCAGTGTTCACATCCTTCACCTACCAAAAAGCAGTCACTGCGAGGTAGCTGGGCAGTTCATTGAATTAGCATTGCATTGGTCAACTGGTGGCTCACTTAAGTAGATGCTTGACCTTCTATAACTCTACGTTTTGCATTAGCCTCCTCGCCAAAAGGACCAAACCCTTAGGTTCATTGCAGGTCACCTAATATGCTGAATATCCTCCCTAACCATAAATCAGCATATTGGAATTAATTAATATCTTTTTACGAACGGACGTATTCACAGGATGCGTAAGATGCTCGTGTGTATTGAAAGTCGTTTCTGATGGGGATTGGATGTCTATGCCCATCGCAATGAGGCTGGACCTTTCCGTGGTGCGATGGTTTGTGTGCTTCAGCGATCCATTGAGCTACGCTGGGTGGTGCTTCTGCACCTTCAGAGTCACTCATACCAGATTGGTCAATGGTTAGAGGCCAGACAAACTCAGCCTCCTGGTCCTCCAGGTTGGGGGTTGGAATGAGGGTGGCACCTTATTCCTTAAAATGGACTCCTTGTAGCCCAACGCCAAACCCGCTGCCTTGCGGTCAGGTTTTTGAACCAAAGGCTTTGGTTGAGAACCCTAATCGTTCTCTTGTCTAGGCCTGGGCAACCTGACAGTATCCTGCCCACGCAATACTATGGATTTTCCTTCAAACAATTTCTTGATGCTCTGGCCACCGCAAAAGATAATAAACGGTGCCCTATCTGCTGCATCGAGCAGGGTGGATAGGGGTTTGGATGCTACTGCTCAAGCCTTCCCGTCTTCTTATTCCCCCTCTTACGCTTTTTCACTCTTACCGTCCCATTCTAACTTTACTTATATCCCCCCAGTTTTCAACCCCCCGATTCTTGGCCCTCCCCCAACATGCTTTGCTAAGCATTTACCTTCTAATTTCAACTCACACGTGAACGCGGAGCGTCACTCCTCTCCTGTCGACAAGCCCATGTCCAACCAAGCGGTCCAATCCAGTTCATCGGCTTGCATTTGGAGCCCTCGATCCTCCTTCAGATTGGCATGCCTCAATGTACGCACACTGCTACAAATCGGTCAACAGGCAGCACTTGCCCGAACATTGGAGACCCTCTCGATCGATATCTGCTGCTTATCAGAGACTCGCCTGCAAGACGCGAGCACTGTGCTCACTCTGCAATCCCCTTCAGGTGACGCAAGCAGTATTTTCTCCTTGCACCTATCCGGTGACGATGCAGCTTCGAGCACCGGCCAAGCCGGTGTTGGTATTGCCCTGAGTCCCCGGGCTGAAGCTGCTCTGGTTGATTGGATTCCAATCAGTAGCCGGATGTGTGCGGTCCGATTGGCTGGCTCGTTTAAAGCTTCGAAGTCGCGCGGGACTAATAGATGTCTATTCATCATCGCTGCCTATGCGCCCACAAACTGTAGCGATGATTCGGTAATGAACGACTTCTACTGCCAACTGACCCAGCTCCTTCGCCACAGAAGAAGCACGGACACTGTAGTGCTGGCGGGGGATATGAACGCACAAGTTGGAAAGTTGTCCACTGATGAACTGCATCTGGGCGGTCAACACGGTGTAGGCTCCCGTAATGATAACGGTGAGCGGTTACTTCATTTGTGTGAAGATGCTCGCTTATTTCTTGCGAGCACTAATTTCCGACACAGCACCTGCCGGAGGGTGACTTGGCGCCCACCAGCCTCGAACCAGCCTTGGACGCAGATCGATCACATTGCGATAAGTTACCGCTGGAGAGACTGCATCCAGAATTGTCGCTCGATTTGGAGCACATGTGTGGACACCGATCATGCACTTGTACGTGCTGATATGTGAATGTGTTTTGGCGGACGCCCACGACGACGTTGTGAGCGTATTGACACCAGCCAACTGACAAAGCCAGCTGTTCTGAATGCGTATCGAAGTACGCTAACATGCGAGTTGAGCAAGCGCTCACTGGAGACAATTGATGGTCACTGGTCACATGTTCGCCAGACCTTACTAGCAGCAGGCAAATCCTCATGTGGTATGTCTAATAGACAACATGGACATTGGGTCTCTTCGCAGTCTTTGGAACTTATCGATGCTCGCCGGCAAATCCCGGCTGGAAGCGAGCGCAATGAAACTCGCAAAGAGCTCCGGGCAAAACTCCGTGCTAGCCTGAAGAGGGACCGCGAATCTTGGTGGTCTCATCGTGCGTCAGAGATGGAAGTGGCCGCTGCCCTTGGCAACCATCGTAAGTTATTCCGTCTGATACGGGAAACGGGCAGCAGGAGACCTGGTGTTAGTGAAACTATACGTGACGAGAGTGGACAGCCTATCCACAATTTGTCAAAACGTCTGGAGCGTTGGGCTGAGCATTTTGAAAAGCAATTTAATCGGCAAGAATTGTTCGATTCGCCGGTCACTGATCGCCCCGCTCCGTGGGCTGTCCCTTTGGATCCACCCTCTCGCTCAGAAGTCGAACGTGAGATCGGACTGTTGAAGTTGAACAAAGCCGCGGGACCAGATGATCTTCCTCCAGCTCTTTTCAAATTCGGAGGCTCTGCTCTTGTTGATGCTTTGCATGAATTACTAGTGAAACTGTGGGAGCAGGAAACTGTCCCAACCGACTGGAGCCGCTCCGTTATTGTTCCCATCTTCAAAGGCGGCTCGCGCTCGGAATGCGGCAACCATAGAGGAATCAGTCTGATCTCCATCGCCTCCAAATTACTCGCGTCCATAATTCTCCACAGACTGACTGGCACTCGTGAAAGCCAGATTCGTGAGGAGCAAGCCGGGTTTCGTCGGGGTCGTGGCTGCATCGACCACATCTTCACCTTGCGTCAGTTGTTGGAGCACCGTCACACATATTGGCGGCCCACCGTAGTCGTGTTCCTCGACATCAAAGATGCCTTCGATTCGGTTGATCGATGTGCCCTTTGGAATTGTCTACTCAGGAAAGGTGTGCCCGAGAAATATGTAAATATTATCCAAGCATTATATGCGCGTAGCACGGGCAGAGTAAGGGCTTACAGCAGGCTGTCGCCACCCTTCAATATCTCCAGCGGTGTGAGACAAGGATGCCCGCTGTCACCTTTCCTATTCAACTTCGCTATTGACGAAGTCCTGGAGATTGCATTTACAGGACATGACTTGGAAAGTGTGGAGCTACTCCCAGGAGAACGACTTATTGACTTAGAGTATGCAGACGACATTGCCCCCATCTGTTACAGCTCCCAGATGTGCCAAGCCGCGCTGGACAGATTAGCACTGACTGTCAGTCGCTTCGGGCTTTGATTTGCACCACCGAAGTGCAAAGCGTTCCTCCAGGATTGGCAGGGTTCGCCCCCTGTGCTGACCCTTGGTGGGGATCAGCTAGAAGTCGTTCAGAAATTCAATTACCTGGGAAGTTGTATCAGCGCCCTTGGGATCGAAGACGAGATCACGAACCGGATAGCGAAAGCTCGAAGTGCTTTTGCTAACCTTCGCCACCTATGGCGACGGCGCGACATTACTCTCGCCCTGAAGGGTAGAGTGTACAATGCAGCGGTACGTTCGGTCTTACTGTACGGTTGCGAAACCTGGCCCCTAAGATCGGCTGACATGAAGAGGCTAGTTACGTTCGACCATCGGTGTCTTCGCAGTTTGGCTCACATCTGGTGGGAACACCGCGTGAGTAACGAGCGTGTTCGACGCCTTGTTTACGGCCTAGGAAAAGGGAATGAACCGCTCAGCACCGTCATTTCACTCACCAGGCTCCGATGGCTGGGCCACGTGTTGCGCATGCCAGCCCACCGACTCCCTCGACGTGCGTTGTTTGCTCACCGGGGATGTGGGTGGAAGAAGAGGAGAGGTGGTCAAGCGATGACTTGGTCCAGAGGAATGAAGGCCCTCACTTCGGAGCTGGCCTAGGTTGGAGCTTCACGGCTCCCTGGTTGGGGTCCAAAAGACGGTGAACACGTTTGGTTGGATACACTTGCTGATATGGCAAGGAGCCGACCTCAGTGGCGTTCGTGCTGTGAGTTTCTTTGTCCCTCCCCATCCCTTTAGCCTCCCCCTCCATCTACGATCTTATTTCGTAGGGTAAAACGTAATTAAATTTTTGTTTTTGCCTAGTAGCCGGCTAGTAGCTTACGGGAACGATGCGTATCCGTTGCTGGTAGCTCAGCTGGCATTCAACTGTCGTATTTATTTTTCCTTTATGTATTGCATACGACAGTGCGGACAACCGAGACATGTTGCCACTGGTAACTCTCCTTTATTGTCTTGATCGATCCGTGTTTGTCTTCGCAATTTGTTCACCGCTGTTCGCTCACTTTTGTCCTCATTCCAGCTTCTCTATCCTAGTCATCTCTTCCTTGTTCCCGCGGTTTCATATCTGCGTGCTTTTTACGCAGCCTCTCGACCACATACCTAGTAATCATTTTCGGCTTCAGTTCGCCTAAAGTTTACCGAAAGGTGTATTTGCCATCCCATATCAAAACGGTGTTCTCCGCTTTACCATGCTGTATAATGATATGGTCCATCGCTTTCTTTGTTGAGCATTTCGGCTACAGAGTTCCATCCGGGCTCTTTAGGTATCTTCTGATGAAAAACCAGAAGCCATCTCTCCGCCACAAAGCCGTCGGTTTGAAAATCGCTTTTCCATCACCAGTCATGAAACCCGTGCCCTACAAGTTTATTCTGATGTGGACTCATCGGATTCTCCGTCGTCACATAGACACCGTTCTGTATCGCTGTCTGAGGTGTCACCAAGTTCAGCTTCCTCGCGTGAGTCTCTTGATGTTATTCTTCTCATACATTATATATCAATTCTTGTCATTGAGTGTATGGGTGGTGATAATTTTTCGCTATTACTTTCCTCTCTGTCATCTCACTAACTTGTCAGTATCAGGTGTTTTTCTCCACCATCCTGCTTCAGTTCGTTTCGGTTCACCGAATCTGTTTTACTCCCAAACCTTCGACAAATCCAGTTACCATCATCACAAAAGCGATCTAGGAAAGCAACGAGAATAGAAGCCGGAGAAAGCAAGGGTCAGCTCCCAAGACGTTGGTCCGAACAACTCAGAGTCATTTGATGGATGAGTTAGCAGCCAGGTGCAGTGGGTCACGTACAAGGACACTACTGTCCTTGTAATTGCGCGATCTCCTCAACGGCCTCCAACTTCCCATGTGACTGACACCCGTGCCGCTCTCCAGGAAAACAGGGCACGCCAACTTGTTACAGTACTTTACTATGCTTTTCATGCGGCTTCGCGGGAGAGCCTATGGTGCGCTGAGGCTGGTGGTGGCTAGATCCTGACAGATGGTCTACCCGCTGTTGCTACTGTCGCGCCATAGTCTCATGTCCTGGGCGCCTCCACGTGGCGACCGCTGGGTGGGAGTTGGGTTTCGCCCTTCTCCCTGCTAAGATCCAGGACACCAATCTGCATGAGTCGGCTAACTGACCATGTGCTAGACCCGCTGCCTTCCGGGTGTTCATTTAATCGAAGGCTATGGCTGAGGACCCGAGTCGTTCTCCTCTCAGGAGTGGGCGCCCTGGCAGTATCCTAGTCTATCCTCTTCGGAGGTTAGGAAGTGGTCGATGGCCCACTTCCCGTAAAACCTAGCCATGGGAGACAACAGGTCTATGGGTTATAATCTCACAGTTCGATTGGCGTAGAGCACGAGCGCCACGCATTGTCTCTGACGGTGGGAGGACACCTGCGGGTGTTCAATGGTTTGCTACTGCCCGCCTCAAGCCAGGCAGCCCCTGGTCAAATTGGTGCAAACCCGCCAAAAACCCACCTGCGTCTGGCCGTGGTCGCAGGTGCGTATCCAATTACGGTCGCAAAACATATGATAACTGTTTCAGAACCTCAAAGGCTGCGTGTGACGGCCGTCAAACAGATACCAATCTGTCTCTGCAATCAGATTCCCGAGCTGGATCTGCTCCCCACTGCCTTGTGGTCAGGCTATTGAGCCAAAGGCTCCGGGCAGAGTCCCTCAAGCAAACCTTCAAACAACCCACTGCCTTGTGGGTCAGGCTATTGAGCCAAAGGCTCCGGGCAGAGTCCCTCAATCAAACCTCCAAACAACCCACTGCCTTGTGGGTCAGGCTATTGAGCCAAAGACTCCGGTTGGAGGCCCTCAAGCAAACCTCCGAAGCACAACGACCACCTTGCGTGCGATTGCCCACCAATGCAATCGTATGCCTGCGCGCAAAGCACTCAGCATCGGGTGCTGGAACGTGCGCACACTACTGGACCGGAACGCGAGTGAGTGCACCGAGCAACACACTACACTCGTTGCGATGGAACTGGCCCGCTACCATATCGATATTGCGGCGCTCAGTGAAACCCGGCTCGCTGAGCAAGGTAAGTTGCATGAAGCAGGTGCTGGCTACACATGCTACTGGGTGGGAAACGCCGCCTCAGCTCCACGTAAACATGGGGTCGGATTTGCAATATCCGATCGCCTCCATGGCCAGCTGGTGGGTGAACCAACAGGCATCAGCGCGCGGCTGATGACTGTTCGCCTACGACTCGGAAGAGGTAAGTTTGCTACTTTTATAAGCACGTACGGTCCGACCATGTGTTATCCTGATGACACGCGTGATCAGTTCTACACTGAACTATCCTCCGTGATACGGTCTGTGCCGAGGAGCGACCGACTATTTCTGCTGGGTGATTTCAACGCGCGCGTTGGGCGTGATGCATCAGCGTGGACAGATGTTATCGGTTCGCATGGCATTGGTTCAGCGAATGCGAACGGTGACAGGCTGCTCTCACTGTGTGCCACTCACGGCCTGACGATCACGAACACTCGGTTTGCACTGAGTGCGAGTGATATAGCAACTTGGACGCATCCACGGAGTGGTCACGCTCACCTGCTCGACTATGTCATCGTACGTCAGCGTGATATGCGTGAAGTGCGCATGACACGTGTACTGCGTGGAGCTGAGTGTGGCACTGATCACAAGTTGGTGCGGACCAAACTGTACATATATTTTCTTAAATCTGTGTATTGCACTCCCGCCGTGAATCGGCGTAAATTTAACATTCTCTCCCTCGGTACTGTGGCGAAACATACTGAGCTGGAGAAGGCGATGGCTGCACGCCTGTGTGGTGATGTGGACTGTATAGCCACAGTGGGCGACCTGTGGCACCACATTCGCGACCAGGTGACAGCTGCTGCCGAGGAGACCATCGGGCGCGCAAACTGTAAGCGGCCTGATTGGTTTGATGACAACAATGTGACGATTGGCGCATTGGTGTGTGAGAAGAATGCAGCATTTGCTGCACATGTTGCAGATCCTAGTGATTTGGGGAAGAGTAGTCGGTTTCGCAAACTTCGACGGCGACTGACCCGAGAGCTCCGTCGCATAAAAAATGCATGGTGGACGGAGAAGGCGAAACAGATGGAATGCTACGCCGAACGCCGCCAACACAAGGAATTCTTTGACTCCTTGAAGGCGGTGTATGGACCGAGATTTGAGCCTCTGAGGACACTGATCGATGGTAGTTCAGGCGCTGCCTGCACACAGACTGCAGACATAATGCAGATCTGGCGGAAACACTTTGACTGTCTCTTGAACAACCGTTCAGAGATCGACTGGCTTACATTGAACGGCCTGAAGCAGCACGATGTGAAGGCGAATCTGGCGGATACGCCGACACTGGATGAGACGCAGAGAGCACTTGCTCAGCTGCGAAACGGCAAGTGTGCCGGGGCCGACGGGATCCTGCCTGAAGTATTGCAGCAGGGCGGACACGCGTTGTTGACTGCGCTGCACCACTTGGTGCAACGTGTGTGGATTGAGGAGGAGGTGCCTCCTGAGCTGAAGGATGCCGTTGTGCTACCACTGTACAAGGGCAAAGGTAGCAAGCAATGTTGCACGAATTATTGTGGCATCAACTTGCTGAGTTGTGTGGGCAAGGTGATTGCCCGAATCCTGCTCAACCGCCTCGTCAGTCAGGTTGGGGAACCTAACGTGGCGGAAGAGCAATGTGGATTCCGTTCGGGTCGCAGCACTATAGATATGGTGTTTGCGGCTCGTCAGTTGCAAGAGAGGTGCAGAGAACGACACCAGCCATTGTACTCGCTTTTTGTTGATTTCACCAAGGCATTTGATACGGTGAACCGCGAGGCATTGTGGCTGGTGTTGGGTAAGTTCGGTTGCCCGCGTAAATTTGTAAGTTGAATTGAATGTCTGCACAGTGGTATGCGAGCGAGGGTGCAGCTGAGTGGAGAGACCTCGGATGACTTTGCAGTTGTCTCTGATGTGAAGCAAGGCTGTGTCTTAGCTCCTGCCCTGTTTAATATATATCTTCATGCAATATTGTCTTGTGCTTTTGATGCGGCTTGTGCTTACGGTGTTCGTATGGAGCACCGTATTAATGGTGGGTTGCTGAACATCCTTCGTTTCGATGCGAGAACTCTAGTCTGTGAGCCGACTATCCGTATGTTGCTGTTTGCTGACGACTGTGCGTTGTTTTCACACAGCGCGGATGAGTTGCAGTACATGACTAGTGCTCTGGCTTCGACAGCGGCAAAATTTGGGCTCACCATCAACACAAGCAAAACTGTCTGTCTCTTTCAGCCTTCACCAGAGGTGCAATCTACAATGGTGCTGCGAATCAGCATTGGTGCTGAAGTATTGGAAACCACCTCCCGCTGCTGCTACCTTGGGAGTGTGATGTCGACGGATCAGCAGCTACACGTTGAGTTGCGTATTCGCGTGTCGAAGGCAGCGGCAGCATTCAGGAAGCTTGAGTACCGAGTGTGGAACAACCATCAGATTAGCATTGGCACAAAGTTGATGGTGTACAAAACCATAGTGTTGTCCGTTTTTCTATACGGCAGTGAAACGTGGACGATGTACCGTCGGGATGTGCGATATCTCGAGCGGTTCCATCAGCAGTGTCTGCGACGAATTTTGCGGATCGGCAGGGGCGACAGAGTTGCAGACACGGAAGTTTTGCGCCGAAGTGGGATGTATGCAATGGGCGGCACACTTTTATTGAGACACCTGAGATGGCTCGGTCATGTGTGGCGCATGGATTAGACTCGGATACGGAAACAACTCTTATACGGTCAGCTGAGGATAGGGAAGCGGCATATGGGGAAACCAAAGTTACGTTACCAGGACATGATCAAAGTGAGCCTCACACGTTCTAATCTTGATTGCTGGTCATGGGAATCGAAAGCGGTTGATCGGCGTGCATGGCGCGATCTCATCACGAAGGCACTTGCCGAGGTGCAGGAGAAATACTTCATGCATGCAGAGAAGAAGCGGCAAGTACCGATGGGTTGTACTCCATCGACATCAAGCGCATGGTACTGTAGAATATGCGGTCGTGGGTGCCTGAGTCAGGCAATTCTAGTGAGCCATGAGCGAGGCCACTCGGGACTACTACCTAAGCGCCGACGGGTTCTGCAGAGAACGTAGGCAGAACCGGCGCAGCGTTTGCAGGTACGCTGCATTCGATTTACTAACCGCGTGCTTGCATGCTAAGTCTCTTTATTTCAGTTGGTGGGTTTTCAATTTTGCCCTAATGCTTTTCTTTCCCATATAAATGCCTAGTTTTACTCTCTTCTATACACTTGCGCACGTCGCTTGAGCCACTTGTACTTATTTCGATAACATTTTCGTGTTTGTAGCATTTCCGTAAAATGAGCTTCCTGACCTCGTGAACTTACCTCGTATTCTTTTGTAATCGTATTCTTTTGTGAAGAACTTATTTCATATGCTCACTGATTTGAGATTTATGTCACCGTTTGCTTGCGTGCTTAGTCTGTTTATTTCAGGTGGTGGGTTTTCAATTTTGTCCCAATGCTTTGCTTTCTCATATAAATGTCTACCTCTACTCTCTTCTATAAACTTGCACACGTCTTTTTAGCCAATTCTAGTCCTTTTCGAAAATATTTTTGTGTTCGTGGCATTTCCGTAAAGTATACTTTCTGACCTCATGAACTTATCTCGCATTCTTCTGTAAACAATTTACTTCAGATGCTCATTACTTTAAGATATACGTCACCATTTCCTTATGCATTACTCCATTTATTTTCTTTGTTATCTTTCTCTCAAGTGATTGGCTGTTGCTTGATATCCCCTGTGTGGCTGAGCCTGATGTGCATGTTGACAAGGTGCCTACCTGTCTATTACCCACTACCTCCTCCATACTGGCTCCAGGAGACAGTTGGTCGTTGCTGGAGGGGACGGGGTGCACGGTCCTTGTGGCCGTGTTAGGATCAAAGAGTGGTTCCATGCAGTCAGTGTGGAGCGGACTACGGTCCAGCCACCGCCTTGTGTATGCTTGATTCCTTAAATACAGCGTGCTTGTGTTTGTCTGTGAAGGATTGTGGGCAGGCTCCGTTGATGTCACGTGGCTCCCATCCACATGCCTCCCGGTCTTATTCCTTCGGGTTTACACTGAATATGGGTGTGTGGTTGGAGATGTGGGTGGTGCAGCGCAAGCCACCCATGGTCCTTGTGTAGGCGCAGGCGTCCTGTGGCTGACCACAGTGACAGGCAAATCCGAAACCGGATCCGCCAACCATGCGGCTTCGCTAGGCTGCCCAATAACGGCTTCCCAGTTTCAACCAACCAGGTGCGCAACTGTGACTAAGGCAGCCAATCAGCAATCATACCAGGGAAATAGCCTAATCAGTGCGAACTGTTCGTGTTCAACGGTGAAACGTCAAGTCCATTGTTATATCCCTACTGGCGAATACCGGTATTGCTTATCCAATGTCTTCACCGGATGCTAGTCAGCGAAAAGCCGCTCCAGTGATGTCTACTGACAATGAGATTAAAGGATGTTTGTGAGTGGTGTAAAGTTTGTAGAAAGTAGAAATCACGATTAAAATTCACGTGCAATAATGTGCCTCGACGGGGAGTCGAACCCTGGTCCACGAATTTCCGGTCCGCTGCTCTACCGCTGAGCTACCGAGGGCTGACGATTAGGTGCGCAAATTTTAATACATGACTTCTGCTTGGTGCGCGACGTATTGCCAATGAGCTCACAGTACCTGTCCTGGTGTTGCGGATTGGCTCACTCCCCCGTCACTTCCCAAAAGTAGAAGTCTACTTTCTACAAACTTTACACCACTCACAAGCATCCACAATTAATCTACCATCGCCCATTGGACATCTGAAGGATAGGTACTTCGGTCTATTGGGAGGTGACGGGTGAGTGAGCCAATCTGCAACACCAGGACAGATACTGTGAGCTCATTGACAATACGTCGCGCACCAAGCAGAAGTCCCGTATTAAAATTTGCGCACCTAATCGTCAGCCCTCGGTAGCTCAGCGGTAGAGCAGCGGACCGGAAATTCGTGGACCGGGGTTCGACTCCCCGTCGAGGCACATTATTGCGCGTGGGTTTTAATCGTGACTTCTACTTTCTACAGAGATTAAATTAATCACACGACAAAGCAGAACTCTAGGGTGTTACAGAATCCAACAACCCAACATAGACAAAAAAAATCCTGTGGCAGCTACGAACTATCGATAGCCGATTGCGGTCAGAATTGATAGTGTATATTGGAAGTAATTAGAAAATAGAAGTGGACTTTCAGTATCAGGCGTTCCACTGATAACCGTCCGTTCGTTGGCGTCTAGGAGATGTGTACTGCGAACTGATAGCACATCACGCAGCGACGTTTGACTA
Organism: Dicrocoelium dendriticum; assembly: GCA_944474145.2. Lineage (NCBI taxonomy): Eukaryota > Metazoa > Platyhelminthes > Trematoda > Plagiorchiida > Dicrocoeliidae > Dicrocoelium > Dicrocoelium dendriticum. Next base: position 178,683,965 of record OX104063.1, read on the forward strand.
TCTTGTAAACCATTAGAAGACAAATGCTTTTAGTGCCGTCTGGCTCATATCTATTCGATGCGGTCGATTTCCCAACTTATAAGGTTTTATGGTTCCGAAAGCTGTTTATTTGTTTTTGCGAGTCTTAGATTGTTCTATGCTTGCAACTTTAGTGAAAGCCTACCCCTATCCTCTTAGAACGTCATCATTTTATGATTTTTACCGATCTGCACCTTGGCTTGGTGCACCGGAACGGAATGTTGATCTCAAAAGCAACAACGATTTTCTTCACGTGCTTTTGGTGGTCTATGTGTTCGCTGAGCTCGGTAGTTTGGCTGCAAACGTTTCGTCACCGCCCGAGGTGACGAAAACTTTGCAACCAAACTGCCGAGCTCAGCGAGCACTCAGACTACCAACTGAACAGCCTAAGCTACCAACAGTTGCTTCATATACTTTATCCTGTATTTCGTTTTCAACCGCAACATTACAGCCACAAGACAGGGCCCCTGCCACCTGGGTTTTGTGCGTCTTACAGTCCTTTTTTCGCAATCTTGTTACACCCTATACACATTTACATAGGCTATTTCTCAGGCCAGTCAGCCGAACGCAGCCGCCTGGTCCACCTCTAGACTGTAGGTATTGCTGAGAGGTGTAGTCGTATTCTTATCCCATTGCAGTGCGCCTTTGTTCTAATGTTCTAATCGTCCCTCCAAATTGGTTTAGATATCCTATTCAGAGGTAATTCATCACTGTCCACTCTCAGTCAGCAGGCGCTGGCACGTCTGGAAAAGCACCAGACAGCGCTGTTTCGACCTGGGTCTTCTCAGTGGTGCACCTTCCTTGAACCTCTGCCGGGTTCCGACCCAATAAATTCCGGATGCCAGCAACGTGTGTCACTAACCTATGGACCTGTATGATTGACAGTTGTCCGCGCTGTCACAAACATGCTTCGTAAATTCGATTAGAGTAGATGTCTCATACTTTCCCGAGGCTCTTCAGATCTGTATAGGGAAAAACAACCTAATGTTGTTTTTTTTCCGGTCGTAGCTTCATAGACCAAGCCATTGTTCCTCATACAATGCTCCTAACACGCTACACAGGTAGCTACTCAAGCGCTACCCTGGCTACACGTGCATATCTTCCTTGCGACTAGATCGACCAACCTATCATGCTGTTTGTCTTATTCATTGATGTTTCTTGCGCTCGCCAACAAAAAGCACGCTGTGTACCTTGTCTGTATCAATATCAGATACCCTTTTCGTTAATGCACCTTACGTCGCATCGATACTAGACGTTAGCGTAATGCAGCTGTTTGCTTTTCTCGGTGATCCACTTAGTTTTGGTTGTCAGTGTGCATGTTTTCTATTGCCACGTTGCAGTTATACATTAGGGTCAATGTTGAAACTCATTGGTTTACGCATTCTACCCATGCAGGTGAACAATCTAGGAGGCGCAACGAGAAACACCTAACTGTACGTAAACGGGAAATCGAAGCGAGATTGCGTGAAATTCGCTCTACTGAACGTCATTTGTTGGAAGAAAGTTGTGCTCCGCAACACCGACGTCATTTTACCAAGAGACGGTCGAAACAAGAGTTAAGAGGACACCGGTGAGTTGGTACTATTTCGGTTGGTTTGGTCTGCCTCCGTATTTTTATATCTACCTTGTGCTTATCGATCACCAATGGCGTACCATTAATCAGCTTTTTGTTTCATTTGGGTGCCCCTTATCCCACTGTCGGAATGGTTTCTGTTCACTTCTGAGTAAACCGCGGTCCAGTATGATATTGCATGCCATACTCCGAACATTGTATTTACTGGAAAATCTAAAAAGTAATCGGTTGCTGTTGGATTGTTAGCCACTCAGACAACGACATTTTACATCTATGCGATGCGTACCTGGTGTTGAACAACATTGCCATCTTTTCAATTGAACAGTCTGAACCAACGGAAGAGGAATCGTCCGTTATTTCCGAAGACCTGCTGAAATGTGCATTATGCGTAGATTATTTTGTACGTTTTTCTTCTCGCTACTACCACCATCGGCTGATGTGTTGAGCTGTACCTCAATAAATGTAAAACTCTTTTACGATTCCATGTCCAGTTTTCGCACGACGCAGTTTATGTTGTTACCTCAAAGTAGCTCCCATACGTACTGTCCCCACAGAAATCTTTACGAAATAGTTGATAGTTGGAAATTGTTAGCGTTGAATCCAACGTGTGAGTAGATTATCACGTTTCAGTGACGAGGATTGCTCTTCGAGTGCTCAACTCTGCAGTCATTTCAAGAAAAAGAAGTTTGTTCTTACTAGATCTCGCATTGATCAACAGACGGCCGTTTCGCCCTATTGGGACTCCTCAGTGGTGCTGCCGTACATAGCTGATGTTGATGAAAGCCGTGACTCTATAGGGCCATCCCTCTCCTTTATAACGTTCGTAAAACTGCTTGGCAGTGGGGGAAGTCACACTGTCGCAGTTTGCCTGTAGGTCATGTCAGTCCAGCGCCGTCACTCGTAGCCTAGCTGCATAGGTTGCTGGCTAATGGTGCAAGTCGCTAGGGTATTATTCCTGATGGATTCTGAAAATGCGCACCACTGGCGAGTCCCAGTAGCAAAAACGGCCATTTTGTACTTTGGTCGCGTGGTGCGCTTGGAAGCCACTTCTGCGAGTTCTCAATAAAATGTATCCTGTTCGATTCTAGTTCTTTTCAATGTGTTACCTAGATTCCCCTTCAACTAAACTAATCAGTCTTCTCACGCTTATCGATCTTATCTTTCCAGAGAACCCAGGCATCACCATTCCAGATCTTCTGCTAAATACCGGCGCGCAGAGCGTTCTTCCAATTCATCCGATTCTGAACCCCGACTTCATAGAACACACAGCAATCGACGAAACGGGCGATACTGAATATCGACTTCGTGTATATTTCTCTTTTCTGCGTCTTATATATCACTCATCCGGGTCAATCGCGTTCGTTTTAATTCGCATCCGCTACAATGACACTTGTCTATTTCGGGATATCGACTGCGTAAGAACCTAGTTTTCGCTCTTTTCGGACTCATTCTGCCTGTGATCGTTTACACCTAATCCATGGACATTTGTACCGCTGACTGCAATCGAAGCGATTTTGTGCTTGATGCCTCGATTAGAGTAAACATTCATTCAGTGGACCAGAATGCATGAATAGTGCATATCTGCTACGCCATTTTACTTCCACTATTGTACAATTTAACTCAAATCGCTTTAATTCCCAGCTTACTTTCCGCGCCTCACAATGCTGAATTACAAATAACTTGCTAGGCTGACTCGTCACGATTTTCCAATACGTACAATAAGTGGAGGATCTAATCATTTGTCTGTTTGGTCGCTTCGCCATCATTTCCATCAACAGCGGTACACCATTAAGGTAAATTGATGCCTCCCTGATACAGTGCCATGATGACTTAGGGAATAAAGAAGCATCTATATAAAACATAGATGCCCCATGACAGAGACTCATTTATATTGTTAAACAAACATGATCACAAATATTTGGCAACCTTGCAAAGATGAGAGGACATCAGCGAGACCGTTTCATTACGCCTTTCACCACTTAGGTGACTCAGTCTCAAACACACTTTAAACAAGCCGTTCGCATAGGAGACGACAACGGATGCACTGCTGTTATAAACTGAACCAAATTCTTTAATCTTTCAGTCATCGGGTCACTTGGACTGTATCCCATGAGGCGAGACGAGTCAGCAGCGCACGGTTTAGTTGTCAGCGCCTTCATTTCCCTCTGCTAAGTCAATTTCTGCCCTCCTGGAGCGTTGTTCCGTCCTGCATTCGGTAAGCCGCAGCCATAGATCTCACGGGCCCAAGCCAATACAATATCCTCAATGCCGTTTGTTGCTGTCAAGAGCTAGTCTGACTGACACTATCTAATTCCACAAGCAACGATGATCAAAATGCGGAAGGCGCTCATGATGCTTAGACCAAAGGTGAACGGCCCGCACTGTGACTATACATACACATTATCTCAGAAGAGGGATAGTCCCCTCTTGCACCATAAATGTGACAGGTTCAAGGACGGTTTGCATTGCCTCTTGTGGGCGAGCGACCAACAAGAATATAGTTGACGTTTGTAAGGTTCGCATGAATTCTCAAACCTCCATGAACAGCGGGATATCAGCTCATCCGCCATTTGCATGCCATACATGGCCACAGTGCCATAAATGTTACCGTATGCAACCGGTAAAATAGCCATGTAGTTCGCAAGTTGGTTATTGGAGTATTGCTATGGATACCTGCTAAACTCCGGTCTCTCAACTATTTGTTAAACCTGTGTCTCCTTATTCGATGTTCCATGGTTTCACTCCGACCCCATTGTCACATTTGTTCTCTCCAACGTTGGGCAACTTTCCCCAGGAGTTAAACACACACACCTACATTGATTCCTTCTCGCTCCGGGTGCACATCCACCAGTTGATCCATTCACTCTACATTTGTCCCGAGACACATTATTACCAACCCCTTGGTGACACCCTAAGAACCTAACGCATTATTTCCCTATATGCGCTGTACAACAGATCAATTTGATAGGGTTAAGAGACGCAATAAATGCGCCGTGGGATTCCGCTCGCGGATCCTGGGTTCTGTGTTTTTGATGTACAATGGCAAGCACGGTGATTTGCATTTCTTGTGTCTTGTAAGCACCCGGTTGTTTCAGCACTGAACAGGTATCGTACTTAACTTTCGATCTCGGTTTCTTTTGATCCAGGAGTTTTACGAGTTGTTCGAGCCCCAAGGGACTCTGTCGCTTACACCGTATTCTCCATATGCTGAAATCTAAATATCTTTCTCCTTGAAATGTTCCTCCGCATCTGTTGAGGCCACCGAGTGAACACTGCCTAGGTACACCAGGCAGTGTCCGGTAACAGACCCTCTAGCGTCGCAGTACACCGTCCGTTGAATGCGCACTGCCTGTTTTTCACACTGCTTTCACACACTATACTCAGTTGGGAGGTCCTAACTGGGTCACCCTCGACCGTGGGTAGTCACTTTAGAGTGGATCTATTCTTTGATATGCGCATTGCTCCTCCAAAATGTCGTGTGTTGTTGCGAGAACGCCTGTCGCCTACTGGCGATTTTGCATACGTCGACGCGGAACCTTACATTGTTTCTCAGTTCTATATTTGCAACTGCTTTAGCACTGACCGTTATCTAATTACTGGAATTAATTCGCATAATCCTTAGGCTATAACTGCATCCTAGGCTGTGCGGCACGTTTGTGATCCAAAGTGGATTTCCTTCTTTTAGTGGTATCTACTCAGCCACAGTGAGGGCCGCTCTTTTTGGCGGTGAGATTGTCACCGCCAATCCGAGTGCCCATAGAATCTTCCATCGTCAATGTGTTTGGTTTCAGTACTCTATGCGGATTCTTTAGCTCTCAATTATCCGGATATCTGTCGTCTTACCGTGCGCTGATGGTGTCGCATCTTTTCACTTCGGCCATGCTTGAGTGACTAGCATGTGCGAGTGTCCTGTCTCACGGGTATACATGGCTTTCTGCTCTAGCTGATATTGGTGTAAAACTCACTCTGGTCACGCATTTGTAACTTGGGCGTGCACCCCACTATTCTACATTGCGTGCATCATCTGAGCTTTGTCTAAGTCTTGTGGTGCATTCAGGCGGGCTTATTTTATTAATGTCGTTCGTGTTAGTGGAATGTAAGACGGTTCGAAGTAATCATGGCTCCGGGTTCTATTTCTTCAAGTTCACACTGATCATGAATTGGGTCGGCAACGCTCTGAATGATGCAACACAAGGCGTTCACGATTTTCGCATTGGCATAGACATCTTACAGGCGCAGCTTCAGAGGCACCTGCAAACAGCTGTCGCTATCACTTACTCGGCATTTGATACTCAATTTGTATGTCCATCAAATAAGCTTCTAAATACAAACGAGGGACAGCAACAGTTAGTCTGTGGTGTAATGCGCTGTATTGCAACTTGGTGGTACGGGACAACAGTTGCCGGGTTCGCCTCCTAAAGGCGCTTGCCAATACGATCCAACGGTGCTCATAGAGTTGTAGTGGATCAAGGAGTAATAAGTTCCTTCCAAACAGTCGATCTCTCCTATGCGTTCCGGCTTCGTCCTCGAGGTAATCCACCTAAATGAATTAAGGTTAGATTTATCAGCCAATTGAAGTGGATATTAAATTGTCGGATTATTCTCAGCGCTTCAACATTTTATTCACTTCAGCAATTCTGGTGGAGTTTCTACTGTACTTTACGCGTGCAACCACTTTCTTTTTCCCATTCTTTCTTGATTCTCTGCTTGCACTCGAAAGAGTTTGTTCCAGGCTGCGCCAACAATAGAAACTCGGACTCGTTTAACACTGTTTACTCATTGCATCATATTTCCCAACCGCCAGTTTACTGCCGTATATCCAATCTCCAACCCTGCAAATCACTGTTTTATGGTGGCCGCCACAATCGTTAGCGATCCGGATTTTGATCATCGCTTATACCCCTTTGTGTGTCTAGCATGCGTCACGTCTGGTCTAAACCCGCTTATCCAGTTCAGAGAATCAGTCGCCTGTCATCATCATCCACTGGTCAGCTGTACCTACGGAAGTCGCGGATTTTTTGGGTCCCCGTGTGCTGGACACTACTTTTGCTTCGGATTACTGTCTTATCAGTTTTTTCTGTGTGGATTGTGCACCAATGTTCTTTTTTTGGCGTATTTTCCGATCGGTGTAAATTTGTTGACTATTCTTTGGCCAGTTCCGGAGATCTCATTGATTTGCCCTACTGCCATCTTTTATCCACCATTTTGGATTTGCTCTACCTTTTGATGCCGTCTCAACTTACTTGTGGTTCGTGTTCGAAAGTTGTTGGAAATAAGGCTCATGCACTTCGGTGCTTCGGCTGCGATGTTTTGTTCCGTATTTCGTGCATTTACTTATCCGTTGACGTGTTTCGAAACCTCTCGACGCCCGACATTGGTATTTTCAAGTTATATGTGGTAAATGTCGCGGTGCAGGACATCAGAAGACTCGGCGACCGCTAACAACTACGGGAAAATCTCTCTTTCAGATAGAAACAAACCGTTCACCACGTGGGATCAAACGCTCTCTTGAAAGTACCTCTGTTACTTGGCCTTCTCTTGTCACTCCGCGATATGCACCACCACCAGCGTTTTCGACCCCGGCCGAGCCTCAGGTTCAATGTTCCCCCGATGGAAGACTCAGACTCGAAGCCTACGAAATGCCGCTTCACTGGTCGGTCCGTGAATTTCTCAGAGGCTGTCTGTGAACTTCTGAACACTGAGGGTCCATGGACCACTCAAAAGCACAAGGGACCACGTAATCGAATTCAGGCGTCCCCTGCTGATAAACAACAACCTAATCAGATAAGCGCCTCTAGTTCTGCTCCCACAGGTTCATCACCGATTTTGCTGAGGCATCATAATCTCATGTCTTCCACGTACTAGAGTCAAAAGATGAAAACCGTCTTAAACCTTATGATCACGGTGTTGAGTTCCTCTGGGGGCTCATCGATAGACTCTTGGATGTGAGCGAAAACAGTGTGACGATAAACAAGTAATCCGACTTGGCCAGAAAAATAACCAGTCATGTCGACCTCTGTGAATCACCTTTGCAAATCATAATGTGCCGCAGCTCATACTGCCCCGTCTGCCAAGGCTGAAAGGCATAAAAATTCACATCCGCCGAGACTTGGAACCCGAAGACAGGGATCGTCCGAAGACTGCGGTCATTGAGCTCAAACACCGTACACAGGAACGTGAAACTGACTTACAAACTGTAGATTTTCGGGCGATCAAGAAGGGTGTGCGAACCCGTATCAACCGGTTGCTCAACCTCCAGGCACATCCCGCAGTACCTCCCAGGACCTCCGTATGGCATTCGCCAACGTATGGAGCCCAATGAACAAACGTGACGAACTGTGCTGCTTCGCTGTCTCGGAGCGGCCGGACGTTTTAGGACTTGCAGGGAATTGGCTGAACTCCGACGTCATACCCCAAGAACTCGCGTTGTCAGCATATTGTTGTTTCCGATGCGACCGAAAATCAATGGGTCATGGTAGTGTCCTGTTGTACATAAAATCATCACTATCTGGCCAACTTACACAACATGTCATCCAACTGACGCTCATAACTCCGCACTCGGCATCTTGTCTGGACCTAATGTTTGCGATCTGCGAGCAGAAGCTGAACGAGATCAGTGTCCTCGTACCGCTGGTGAACAATGACTTTTGCTCCATTGTGGCATGCATAGAACTGTCATTACCGTATTACAAACAACGGAGGCCGATATTCAACTATTGGAAGAAGGACTTCAACGGGCTCGTCCAAGCCGCAAGTCAGACTGATTGGACACAACCACAGGATGCGTCACTTGAGGCCTGTTGGTCATTAATGAAGGAGAAGCTTAACTCGCTGTGTACTCGGTTCGTTCCCCTGAAGTTTTCAAAAATCGGACCTGTCAAACCGCATTGGTTTGATACGGAATATAGACAGCGCGACAACGTCGCAAACTTTGGCATAGATACATCAGCTCGGGTTGTGATGAGGATTACACTGTGTACCAGAAACAGCGAAACTTATGTAACGCTGTAAAGATTAAGAATCACCGACAGTTCGAAGAGGAGCTAGCAGCTTCGGCCACAACTGCACCCACAAGAATATTTGCTTACTTGAAATGTCAACTAAAACCTGGGGACGACCTACCAGTTTTAGAGAGCTTGGACGGACTGACACTCATTTCAAGCGCGCAGCGCGCGGACGCCTTGGTTACGCACTTCCTCAGCGTATTTTCCGGTAAATCGGTGGCTGTTCCAGTACCAGAACAGGTTGCGCCAGTCTTGCTCGACAGCCTACAATGTGATGCAGTCGAAGTGTATCAGCTACTCGTCAACCTCGATGGTGCAAAGCCCCCCGGACCAGACGGACTTCACCCACTAATACTCAAGTCCCTATCGATTCTCATCTCACCAGCCGTGACAAACCTATTCAAGAAATCACTCTCTGAAGGATCTGTTCCTAACGGCTGGAAATGCTCGATAGGGAGACCACTTCCCAAGGGTGGTGATCCGAGTAAAACAGAACTATGGACTGATATGTTTGATTTCGCTATTATCCAAAGTTCTCGAGGTTGTGAAAAAGTGTCTGCTGTCGTTCTTCGAATCAATGGACGTATTGATGCCAGCGCAACACGGCTTTACGAAAGACCGATCCTGCATCACCAACTGGATGTACACAAACCACCAGTGGGTACGAGCTCTCAATGAACAGAAGGATGTTAACGTGGTGTACACCCACTTTAGTAAGGCGTTTGACAGAGTGAACCACGAGGTACTCCTTCGTAAACTGAGGACATACGGAATCGGTGGCACGCTACTTCAGTGGTTATACGAGTTTCTTGTGGGACGGAAGTTTAGAGTACAGGTCAATGACTACCTGACTGACTAGTTTCCATCGACCAGTGGTGTGCCTCAAGGAACTGTACTTGGGCCAGTATTATTTCCTATTCATCTCAACAATCTTCCGCAGCAGCTCCAGTCACCATGTGTCCTGTTTGCAGATGATTCGAAAAGCTAGAGGATCATTGAGAACCAGGACGACTGCGCTCGCCTCCAGCATGACTTAGAGCGACTGTCAACGTGGTCCACTGAAATGCAACTCCCTCTTACGCAAGCAAATCGGAGTTCATCAGTATCACCAGACTTCCAGCCACTCGATCATACACCTTGGACGGTCAATTGCTCCATCCTAACACATGTCAGAGACTTAGGAATTCTCACGCGACATGATATGAGATCACTAGAAAATACAAAGAAATTGTACCGTGCGGGACTTCATATGCTCTGGGCATTAAGACGCAGTTTCTCCACATGTTCCGAAGAAATCGTCCCACGTCCATTCACCTCGCTCATTAGACCAATCCTTGAATACGGCGCCCCAGCTTACCATCTGATAACCCAGTGGGAAACTGAAAAGCTGGAGAAAATACAGCATATCGCAGCTAGAATGATACCGAGTCTACGAGAGTTTCCGTATGAAAAACCTTGTGAAAGGCTCTGACTCTATACACTATCCTCCCGTTGAGTAAGAATTGACCTTATTATGACCCATCGAATACTACACTTTAATCACTTCCCCATATTGGGGCCAATATTTCACCTGCGGGAATCCGAGGACACCGTTACAAACCCAGGGTCCCCTGCATGAAGTAAGTATCACATCAGCTTTGTATAGAACGAAGAATTGTAAACTTATGGAATACACTACCAGAAGGATTAATAGAGGCCGATTCTGTGAAGTGTCTTAAAACACGTATAGGCTATTATTTCGGAAACGTGCTTTTGTGAAATGATGCACATACAATGCCAAAAGAAGACATCGTATACCCGGAAATAATGACATCAATACGAATTCCTAACCGAACAAGGATAAACGATTAACTGCACAAACATAATCGCTGATGACTCGTAACTGTTTTTGATTTTTCAAAATTCGTTAGAGTTGTACAAAAGCCTTTCTACTTTCCCTTAAATACAGTCTCGGTCTCATTATACACGTTAGCTAGAGGTGAGAAACACCTCAGCTACTGTGCCGCAATACATAAAAGAAAAAAAGGGGAAATGCAACAGGTGCAAGCCAACTGAGCTACCGGAAAAGGACGGGCATCGTTCCGGTAACCTACCAGCTGGGTACTATGCAGCAAACGAAATTTACTATGCACTATTGTATAAGGCTAAGTCACTACTTAGCCTTATATAATCCTGATCGTGGTTGGAGGGGAAGACTAAGAAGGACGGGATGGGACAAAAAAACTCACAGCACGAACGCCACTGAGGCCGGCTCCTAGGCATACCAGCATGTGTATCCGGCCAAACGTGTTAATCCTCTTTCGGACCCCAACCAGGGAGCCGAGAGGCTCTAACCGATGCCAGCTTCGAAGTGAGGGCCTTCATTCCTCTCGGCCAAGTCATCGCTTGGCCACCTCTTCTCTTCTTCCATCCACACCCCCGGTGCACAAACAACTCATGTCGCGAGAGTCGGTGGGCTGGCATGCGTAACACGTGGCCGAACCATCGGAGTCGTGCGTGAAATAACGGTGCTGAGCGGTTCATCTCCTTTTCTTGTGCCGTAAACAAGGCGTCGAACACGCTCGTTGCTTACTTGGTGTTCCCATCAGATGTGGGATAAATTGCGAAGGCACCTGTGGTCGAACGTAACTAGCCTCTATATGTCCGTTGATCTTATGGGCCAGGTTTCACAATCGCACAGTAGGGTCGAACGTACCATTGCATTGTAAACTTTAACCTTCAGGCCCAGAGCGATGACGCGCCGGCGCCACAAGTGGCGATGGTTAGCGAATGCGCCTCGAGCTTTCCAAAGCTGAATTTATGGAGCACGCCTCGAGCTTTTTTATGCGGTTCGTGATCTCATCTTCAATCCCACGGGCGCTGATACAACTTCCCAGGTAGTTGAATTTTTGAACGACTTCTAGCTGATCCCCACCAAGGGTCAGCGTAGTAGGCGGTCCAGACCAAGCTTGGAGGAACGCTTTGCACTTCGATAGTGCAAAGCAAAGCCCGAAGGGACGGACAGCCAGTGCTGATCTGTCCAGTGCAGCTTGGCACGTCTGGGAGCTGTCACAGATTAGGGCAATATCATCAGCATACTCCAAATCAAAAGTCGTTCTCCTGGAAGCATATCCATACCTAAGTCGTGTCCTGTGAACGCGATTTACATGACTGTCAATAGCGAAGTTGAAGAGGAAAGGTGAGAGTGGGCATCCTTGTCTCACATCGCTGGAGGTATTATAGGGCGACGACAGCTTTCCGGAAGCCCTCACGCTGCCTGAACTTCCCGCGTATAATGCTGGGCTAATATTTGCATATTTCTTAGGTACACCTTTCCTGAGTAGACAGTCCCAAAGTGCACATATATCCACCGAATTGAATGAACCTTTGATATCGAGGAACACGACTACGGCGTGCCACCATCGCAATGAGGCTGGACCTTACCGTGGTGCGATGGTTTGCGTGCCTCAGAGATCCATTGAGCTATGCTGGGTGGTGCTTTTTTGCACCTCCAGAGCCACTCATACCAGATTGGTCAATGGTTAGAGGCCAGACAAACTCAGCCTCCTGGTCCTCCAGGTTGGGGGTTGGAATGGGGGTGGCTCATCATTTCATAAAACGGGCTCCGTAGTCCAGTGCCAAAACCCGCTGCCTTGCGGTAAGGTTTTTGAACCAAAGGCTTTGGTTGTGAACCCTAATCGTTCTCCTGTCTAGGCCTGGGCAACCTGACAGTATTCTGCCCACGCAATACAATGAACCTTTCCTACAACAATTTCTTGATGCTCTGGCCGTCGCAGAGGATAATAAACGGCGCCCTATCTGCTGCATCGAGCAGGGTGGATAGGGGTTTGGATGCTACTGCTCAGGCCTTCCCGTCTTCTTATACCCCTTCTTGCGCTTCTGCATCCTTATTGTCCCGCTCCAACTTTACTTATATCCCCCCATTTTCGATCCCCCAATTCTTGGCCCTCCCCCACCTTGCTTCAATGGTCGCTTGTCTTCTAGTTTCCAATCACATACAGTCGCAGGGCATCGCTCCAATCCAGTCGACAAGTCCATGTTCAACCAAGCGGACAACGTCAGTTCATCCGTTTCCCTTTGGAGTCCTCGTGTCTTGCTAAGACTGGCATGCCTCAACGTGTGCACTTTGCTGCAGATTGGCCAACAGGCAGCACTTGCCCGCACACTAGAGACCCTATCGATCGATATTTGCTGTTTCACAGAAACCCGCCTGCAAAGTTCGAGCTCCGTGCTTACCCTGAGATCCCCCACATGCGACACTGGCGGCACATTCTCATTGCGCCTATCTGGCGATGATGCAGCTTCAAATGCCGGTCAAGCTGGCGTCGGCATTGTTTTGAGTCCCCGGGCTGAAGCTGCCCTGCTTGATTGGATCCCAGTAAACAGTAGGATGTGCGCCGTTAGATTAGCTGGTTCGTTCCGTGCTTCGAAGTCGCGCGGGGACAAACGGTGCCTGTTTGTCATTGCGGCCTACGCCCCTACAAACTGTAGCACTGATTCGGTAAAAGATGATTTCTATCAGCAACTTCACCAGCTCCTTCGTTACAGAAGATACTGTGGTGCTGGCTGGCGATCTAAACGCCCAAGTCGGAAAATTGTCCTCTGATGAGCTTCATCTGGGCGGCCAACATGGTGTAGGCTCCCGTAATGATAATGGTGAACGATTGCTACAGCTGTGTGAAGATGCTCGCCTGTTTCTCGCGAGCACTAACTTTCGACACAGCACCCGCAGAAGTGTGACTTGGCGGCCACCAGCCTCGGGCGATCCATGGACGCAAATCGATCATATCGCGATTAATTACCGCTGGAGAGGCTGTGTCCAAAACTGTCGCTCGATTTGGAGCACGAGCGTGGACTCTGACCATGCACTTGTCTGTGCCGACCTCCGTGTGCGTTTCGGTGGACGTCCGCGACGTCGATGTGAACGGATTGACACCAGCCAGCTGGTGAAGCCAGATGTTCTGAATGTGTACAAAGATGCGCTGACATCTGGGCTGAGTAAGCGCCCACTAAACACCGTTGAAGATCACTGGTCGCATACTCGTCAAGCGTTGCTATTAGCCGGCATGTCTTCATGTGGCAAAACAAATTGCAAAACCGGACATTGGGTCTCTACACAGTCTCTGGAATTGATGGATGCTCGCCGACGTATTCCGGCTGGAAGCGAATACAATGAAGCTCGCAAAAATCTCAGGGCAAGACTACGTGCTAGCCTTAGGAAGGACCGCGAAACCTGGTGGTCTCATCGTGCCTCTGAGATGGAAACAGCCGCTGCCATTCGTAATCATCGTAAGTTATACCGTCTGATACGGGAAACAGGCAGCAGGAGACCTGGTGTTAGCGAGACCATACGCGAGGAGAGTGGGCAGCTGATCCACAGCCTGGCCAAACGCTTGGAGCGTTGGGCTGAACACTTTGCTATGCAATTTAACCAACCTGAGTTATCGCTTTCTTCGGGCATTGAACGCTCTTCTCCTTGGGCCGTCTCCTTGGATCCGCCCTCACACGCAGAAGTCGAACGTGAGATCAGGCTGTTGAAATTGCATAAGGCCGCAGGGGCAGATAGAATTCCTCCAGCCCTCTTCAAATTCGGTGGACCTGCTCTAGTAGGTGATCTACACGAGTTACTAGTAAAACTTTGGGAGCAGGAGACAGTCCCGACAGACTGGAACCGCTCCGTCATTGTCCCAATATTCAAGGGAGGCTCCCGTTTAGAATGTGGCAATCATAGAGGGATCAGTCTGATTTCGATTGCCTCTAAATTGCTTGCCTCTGTCATTCTCCACAGACTGACTGGCACTCGTGAAAGCCAGATTCGTGAAGAGCAAGCCGGATTTCGTCGAGGTCGGGGCTGCATCGACCACATCTTCACATTGCGTCGATTGTTGGAGCACCGCCATGTTTATTGGCGACCCACCGTTGTCGTGTTTCTTGACATAAAAGGTGCCTTCGATTCTGTCGATCGATGTGCCCTTTGGGATTGTCTGCTGAGGAAAGGTGTGCCTGATAAATATGTAAACATTATCAAAGCGCTGTACGCGCATAGTTCGGGCAGGGTGAGGGTTTATGGCAAACTCTCGCCACCCTTCAGTATCACCAGCGGTGTGAGACAAGGATGCCCGCTGTCACCTTTCCTCTTCAACTTCGCTATTGATGAAGTCATAGAAACAGCGTTCGCTGGACACGACATAGAAGGTGTGGAGCTACTCCCTGGTGAGCGACTTCTTGACTTGGAGTATGCGGACGACATTGCCCTAATCTGTGACAGCTCCCAAACATGCCAAACAGCACTGAACCGATTAGCACTGGCTGTCAATCGTTTTGGGCTATGCTTTGCTCCATCGAAATGCAAAGTACTTCTCCAAGATTGGCAGGGACCCAACCCTGCGCTAAGGCTTTGTGGTGATCTGCTAGAAGTCGTTCAGGAATTCAAGTACCTGGGCAGCTATATTAGCACCCGTGGTATTGAAGATGAGGTTACGAACCGTATAGCAAAAGCTCGAGGTGCTTTTGCTAATCTCCGCCACCTGTGGCGCAGACGCGACATTACTCTCGCCCTGAAGGGCAGAGTTTACAACGCAGCCGTCCGTTCAACTCTCCTATATGGCTGTGAAACCTGGCCCATCCGGTCGACAGACATGAAGAGACTCGTCACATTCGATCATCGCTGCCTTCGCAGCTTAGCTCATGTCTGGTGGGATCACCGCGTGAGCAATGAGCGTGTTCGTCGTCGCGTATTTGGTGCAGGAAGAGCGAGTGAACCGCTCAGCACCATTATATCACGCACCAGGCTCCGATGGCTGGGACACGTGTTGCGCATGCCAGCACACCGACTCCCGCGACGTGCATTGTTTGCGCGTTGTGGGTGTGGTTGGAAGAGGAGGAGGGGAGGCCAAGTGATGACTTGGTCGAGAGAAATGAAAACCCTCACTTCGAAGTTGGCGTCGGTTGATGCATCCCGACTGCCTGGCTGGGGTCCTAAGGACAGTGAACACGTTTGGTTGGACACACTTGCTGATATGGCTAGGAGCCGGCCCCAATGGCGTTTGTGTTGTGAGTTCCTTTGTCTATCCCCCTCCTGTTTAGCATCCCCTCCAATCACGATCTCAATCGTTAGGCATAATATGACTTTCTTTTACGGCAGCCAGCTGTTAGCTCTCCGGAACGATGTCCATCCGTTACTGGGGACTCAGCGGGCGTGCCACTGTTTGTTTTTTCTTTTCTTGTCTTCTGTATTGCGGCACAATAGCTGAGGTGTTTTCCACCTCCAGCTAACGTGTAATGATGATGATGATGTGACGGTGCTCCAACAACTGACGCAAAGTTAAGTTGTGGTCAATGCAGCCACGACCTCGACGAAACCCGGCTTGCTCTTCACGACTCTGGCTCTCACAAGTGCCAGTTATTCTGTGAAGGATGACAGAGGCAAGCAATTTGGCGGCGATGGAGATCAAACTGATTCCTCTATCGTTTCCGCATTCCGGTCGTGAGCCTCCTTTGAAGATGGGAACAATAACGGAGCGGCTCCAGTCGGTAGGGACAGTTCCTGCTCCCACAGTTTAACTACCAATTCGTGTGAATTATCCACAAGAGCAGGGCCCCCGAATTTGTAGAGGGCTGGAGGGTGATTATCTTGTCCCGCGGCTCTATTTAACTTCAACAGTTTAACCTCACGTTCGACTTCTGAGCGAGAGGGTGGATCCAGAGGGACAGCTCACGGAGCGGAGCGATCAGTGGCCGGCGAGAAATCTAACAATTCCGACCGAGTAAATTGGCTTTCAAACTGCTCAGCCCAAAGCTTCAAGCGTTTTGACACGTTGTGGATAGGCTGTCTAATCTCGTCATTCAAAGTTTTACTAACGCCAGATCTCCCGCTGCGCGTTTCCTGTACCAGACGGAATAACACTGGTTCCCAACGGCAGCGGCCATTTCCATCTCTGAAGCACGATGAGACCACCAGGGTTCGCGGTCTCTCTTCAAGCTGACACGGAGTTTTATGCGAGTCTCATTGTGTTCGCTTCCAGCCGGAATGTGCCGGCGAGCATCGATAAGTTCCAGTGACTGTGAAGAGACCCAATCATGTTGGCGATTTAACATATCACATCAGGATTTTCCTGCTGCTAGTAAGGTCTGGTGAACATGAGACGCGTGAGCTTCTATTGCATCCAGTGAGCGTTTATCCAACTCGCATGACAGCGTACTTCGATACGCATTCAGAACAGCTGGCTTCGCCAGTTGTCTGGTGTCAATGCACTCACAACGTCGTCGTGGGCGTCCGCCAAAACACATTCACATATCAGCACGTACAAGTGCATGGTCGGTGTCCACACATGTGCTCCAAATCGAGCGACAGTTCTGGACGCGGCCTCTCCAACGGTAACTTATCGCAATGTAATCGATTTGCGCCCATGGCTGGTGCGAGGCTGGTGGGCGCCAAGTCACCCTCCGGCAGGTGCTGTGTCTGAGATTAGTGCTCGCAAGAAATAAGCGAGCATCTTCACACAAATGAAGTAACCGCTCATCGTTATCATTACGGGAGCCTACGCCATGTTTACCGCCCAGATGCAGTTCATCATTGGATACTTTTCCAACCTGAGTGTTCAGATCCCCAGCTAGCATAGTAGTGTCCGAGCTTCTTCTGTAGCGAAGGAGCTCGTTCAGTTGGCGATATAAGTCGTCTTTTACCGAATCATCGCTGGAGTTTGTAGGTGCATAGGAAGCGATGACGAATAGACACCTGTTAGTCCCGCGCGACTTCGAAGCTTTGAACGAGCCAGCCAATCGGACAGCACACATCCGACTACTGATTGGAATCCAATCAACCAGAGCAGCTTCAGCCTGGAGTCTCAGAGCAATACTAACAGCGGCTTGACCGGTGCTCGAAGCTGCATCGTCGCCAGATAGGCGTAATGAGAAAGTGCTGCTGGTGTCACCTAAAAGGGATCGCAAAGTGAGTACTGTGCTCGATTCTTGCAGGCAGGTCTCCGATAAGCAGCAGATATCGATCGAGAGGGTTTCTAAAGTTCGAGCAGGTGCTGCTTGTTGACCGATCTGCAGAAATGTGCGTATATTGAGGCATGCCAATCTGAAGGATGATCGAGGGTTCCAAATGGAAGCCGAGGATCTGGGTTTGGCTGCTTGGTTGGACATGGGCTTGTCGACAGGACACGAATGACGCTCCACGTTCACCTGTGATTTGCAACTAAAAGGTAAAAGCCTATCAAATCAAGACGGGGGAGGGCCGAGAATTGGGGGGTTGATAACAGGGTGGATAAATGTGAGGCTGGAACGGGACGGTAAGAATAAAAAAGCGTAAGAGAAGGAATAAGATGAGTGGGCTTGAGCAGTAGCATCCAAACCCCTATCTACCCTGCTCGATGCAGCAGATAGGGTACCGTCGATTATCCTGTGCGGTGGCCAGAGCATCGATAACTGTTTGAAAAGAAATTCTTTGTATTGCGTGGACAAGATGCTGTCAGGTTGCCCAGGCTTAGACAGAAGAACGATTAGGGTTTTTAACCAAAGCCTTTGGTTCAAAAACCTGGCCGCAAGGCAGCGGGTTTAGCATTGGGCTACAAGTGGTCCGTTTTAAGGAATAAGGAGCTACCCTCATTTCAACCCCCAATCTGGAGAACCGGGCGGTTGAGTTTGTCTGGCCTCTAACCATTGACCAATCTGGCAAAAGTGGCTCTAAAGTTGCAAAAATGCACTACCCAGCATAGCTTAACGGATCACTGAGGCACACAAACCATCGCGCCATGGTAACATCCAGCCTCATTGCGGTATCAGTCGATTGTCCCCGTGTACATGTTTACAGAAAACTGCTCCACTCTGTGTCTGGGCCTGGACAGGACTAGGAGCATGACGCAAGACGAATCCCAGCGAGGTACAGCTAAGCAGTATTTACAGCTGCGAAATGCTGGTTTGATCTGGTGCTTTGTATTTTGATCGCAACAGACGTTATCACACCAAGTGTGCCCGTTTGAATGCGGGGAAAATAAAGCAGTTGAAAATAAAACAAGCTAATTGGTAGATCATTCTGTAGTACACGTTGTTCTAATGGATTGCGACGCACAATCTTAATGTGTATCACGATTCCCATCGGATCGAACCTTTGTCAAATCGCTCGCTAGGACCGCAGCTGATGCAGCAGGTAGATATAGTGGGTTACCCGTCCGAAAATACGGCAATCCAAGACGCATTTTCAACTTTTTTGATCCTACGAGGTAGTGATAGCGGGCGTCGAACGCAAGACCATTGGAGTGTTATTTGGGACCTCTACCCCTAAGTCACCGAATTCACTTTGGCGTCCCTTAAGGTTCGGACCATGGCTATTCCTAGTGTCCATTAACAACATCGCGGGAGTGCCGACCCCAAGTTTTCCCCTCTTTGCGTTCAATCGAGAGCTTAGATGACAGCCTAGCAGAGCTCACGAGTGAGCAGCTCATGATATGATTGAGTTAGACTCTTCAAATGTAAACTAATGAGCATATGCCACATCACTTACCAATATCGACTAAGGGGACGTTTCACAGCGCACTTCCCATGAAAGTGATCTCGGGGTACTCGAGCAGGATGATCTTGGATACTCAAGTCAGGCCCAGAAAGCAGTGGTGAACGCTAGCCAACACTTGGGTCTACTGCGGAGAGCATTTGGCCGATTCGATCTTCGCAAATGCTCGACGCTTACGTGAGACCACATGTAGAATACGCCATCCAGGTGTGGCACCCTTGGCGAAAACGTAATGTCGCTACCCTTAAGTATCCTCAACGGTTGGTGACCAAAATGCTAATGATTTTTTCCACTCTACCATTTTGTACCGATTCTCCTAGGAGTTTTCCGTGGACAATATCGTGGTCTGCGAGGTGATCTCACATTTCTGTATCAGATCTTCAAGGATCCTAACCGCTCATGCTGCGACCTATTGAAACTCAGCCACAACTCATAACGAATGGGCCGCCATTTGAAGTTGGAAATGCAGTATAGGGAGCCGGAATGGGGCTATAACATTTTATCCATTCGTGTATTCCAGCCGTGGAACGTTCTACTGCGTTCTGTCATCTCTCCAACGGCAGCTGATTTTAGACTTCGACTTGATGGTGCATTATGCCACCGGCATCCCATTATTAGCCCAAATTACTGGGACACGCGATAGCACAACCAAACTGTCTACACGTTAAAAGTGCGGTGGGTCCACAGTATCCATGTTTTGGTCTCGCTGTTTACCAATGAAAACTTCTCACAAGTGTGACTTTGAGGATACGCGAAGCCCCATTGATGCTGACGACAACGATGACGGTCACAACAGCGGCGTCAATTTGCGAAGCTGACTTCCACAAAACCTGTCGCCGAATTCTTTTTAATTCACAAAGTCCTGTGGGTAACTACGGATTCCCGAGTGCGATTGTCACTGCGGCTTATCACATATGGTCCAGGTAATAACTTACAATGCAAAATAAATGGCATATTTCTCGACATTACGATGCACAGACCGATTACGTAGCCTGACCTTTTTGTACAACCTAATCGGGTGGTTAATAAAGTTGTTTGCGTTATACGATCTAGTTCCCAATAGTATTTGGGGTGTTCTATCATATAAAAGTAGTGATAGATGGAGAAGTTGAACGTAAGAATAAACGTACCTATTACCGGAAGTTCAAGTGAAGTACTATGCTCATCCGTGGAACTATCTCCTGCGACCTGCTTCCATGTGGGGTAATCTCTCGAGAAGTTTCATCCGCACTTCCACGTCGCATCTGGCCGTATGCTGATGTGGCTTAAAACAAGTTTTTTGGCCGTTATATGCCATTTGGCCATCAACATGTTGACTCATTTTTAGACAGGTTACATGTTAGACACTCTCGCCATACAGCCCATCCCACTATTCAGCCGTTCCGAGTCCTGCACTTCTAATATTCGCCAGTGGGTATGTAGCAATTCACCTTGCGTGGATGTACTAGAGAGCTTGGACGCTTCAGCCCGTCCCTTCGGAACATCAGCCCAGTCGTGGCCACAATCGTAGAAAAAAATGACTAGAAATGTGAGGAAAGAACTTTAACGATAAATAAATGTTTTTTCGACAATGCGAGACATGCTTGCGTAGGTATGATCACGTTGATACAAAAGATAAATACCGACGGTACCAAAGCTACAAGTTTATCAGTAGCCTATGGATCTTTATGATAAATGTATATGAATGTATGTAGATATGAAAGTGGGTGGCTGTGTTACTTAAATTGGTAAATGTGACGCCATATTTGTGATTGTTTTCGGTCGGGTTGTCAGCATGAGAATGGGTGAAAATAAATCTCCCTATTGAAAAAAAAGAAAATGAAATGTGTCAGCTTATACGCCGTAACGGCGCTTCGCTGCCGCGCGACCACCACCAGTCGCGCGCGGGCTGAGTATACCGCGAGGACGCCCACCCCTACGCGGATTCGAACCGGTGACCTTATGGTTGGAAAGCAAACGTGCCAACCACTCGGCCACCGGCCGACAAAATCTCCCTATTGAATGACTGACGTCTGTAGATTACGTAAAACCTACCCGGATACGTAAGATGTAGCGACTTGAGTTGGTTGCGAGTCACATTCGCCACTTCGCAGTGTTGTTACGCTGACACTTGTGGCTTTTTATAGGGAGAACGCTTGCTAGGCGGAAACCCACCACGTCCTGGAATGTTGCCGCCGAATCATTCGCTGGAACGAGATTTCCCCGAACCATCCGGCTAGCATCATGTGGAAGTTGTTCGGCCAGCCAGCCTATGTTTAACAGTTATTTGCTTAATATTGTACATAAAGTCCATAGAATGCAAGTAAACCTCCGAAATCTTCATTAAAAATGGGGGTTTCAAAGAAATATTGAGATTGCTTCCACAGCCGCAGGCGATCGAATTTGTGCCCTCTACTGATCCCCAGAAATAAACTGTTAGTTAAAACGGACAAAAGTTATTGATAGCATGAAGAAGGGTTCCTCAGCGAACCCATCATTACGACAAATATTATTCAGGATGCATGGTACTGAGACTTAGGTCAGTTCATTAATCCGTATGCTGTGCGCACCAAATATGCACCTCGGTCACATGATCAATCCGAAAATTCTACCACACAATCTTCCTTTCAAGTATAGTTGCACCAAATTGAGTGCCGCCCACACATTTTCCTCATTCGACATGACGGTCGCATTTTGCCAAAACGACTGAGCTCGTCTATGAGCGCAGTTTCTCGCACAACCGAGTAAGTGTACCAATTGCCCTTAATACAACCCTAGTCTGGTGTGGAGACTCCTCATCTGTTCGTGCGTATTTTAGCCCCAGTCGCCTGCAACACAGATATATGCTGCGGATTGGTGAGTGAACTCATATGACAATAATCGAGACATCTTTTGCGGCGCCAGATTAAATATCTCAGGAGTTAACTTGCAATCAAATGACAAATTTGGAAAAGTTATTAAGATAGAACACTTACAAACAAATGTGGCGGCATGTACAAAATAAGGATTGAGGAATTTTTACAACGGACTGCAGGCTTGTTTTCAGAGTCAATTATTTTTTTCAGCTGCTTTCTCTGATAAAGGTAAATGCCGGATAGATGTCGCAGAAGTAACGTTTGCATCCGTCCACTAAGAGAATAAATTTTTGGCGAACCGCATATATTATAGCCCGTTGTTACATTAAATATTGACCTAGCTGTCCATCTCATTTTAGGTGCATTTGAAACCGAGGATCAGACGGCTATAATGGAGTAAAAATCTCATCGCATGCAAAGTATAATCGCCATGTGGCTGTTCGAATCTATGTGATACGTTTAGCTTCCGTTCCTAAATTTGACGCAAACTGAATTGTATGCGTGCGCTCATATACTCAGTGGAGCGCAGATTAATGCGTCAGCAGCATTGCTAATGGATTGATAGAAATGCCAGTATACTTATGTAAACGTTCCTAGCTGCAAACTTCCGTTACGCTACCTGTACGAGCGGCACTGAAGCTTTGGCTTATGCACAAACCCCTGTGATCTCGATTTAATGTGGACCCAGGAGGGTCCCCTCTTCGAAAGAGCTATGTGCACACAGATTACACTTATTTTTTCAAGGTGGTGGGAGGTGTTAGACGAGCGATAAAATGCAGTTATGGTTATGTAAACGTTCAAAATTACAGACCTTCATTTTGTTGCACTCGTCCACTGACACTGGTTTTGAAATCTCATTTCATTAGCACTATTGGCTGTTTACGGTCGTTGTTTTAGGATGTGCATCACAGCTCCACTCTGGTGCTGACGATATCACTTCCCCTATTTATGTGCATCTGGTTGCTCCTTTATTTGATCGGTCCTTATTTACTTGTATGGTCAAGCACTCTGGTTGACATCTACAGTCACGTGTCGTTTTCCTCATTGGGAACCCTACTCATTCGTGTTCACACTACAGTTAGTTGGTGAAAACAGTCACTGGGCCCGGCATAACAAGAAGCATGGTGGGAACGGAGGCATAAATTATCGCTTAACAAGGTAAAATAGCAGGAGCACAGTAGCAGCACCCAGTGGCAGCAATGTCATACGAAAGGGTATGAATTACCATCAGACAACGCAGTCAAATCATGTATCGCATTAGTTGTTGAGTCGACCTGGCCCATACACCGATCCGATCACAAACGCAATTCCACTTGTTCAGACCGTATTGCGGTTTGCACTGTAAGGGCATTGCCTTGGACTCAAGAACGTTAGTGTATGTAAGTGTTAGCGCACTGTAATTGCGCCTGATTTTCGGTGATGTAGAGTGCGCGGTGGTTGCTGGTCAGCGACATCTCTTCAGTTTGACACCTGTCGTCGCTACAGAGACAGAAGCTGTTGGGGTCACACTTTACGTGCATTGAGCGGCAATTGCTGCATAAGTGCATCAACCTTTAGTGGAATTTCGTTCATATTGGTCAATCGGCTGTGCAGACGCTGCCGAGGTTGAATCAGCCGGTATGTAGGATACGAGTGTTGCGGCGGTGTGTGCCGGAATATTCTGGTCATTTGCGACGACTTGTCGGTTCGGCGTTCTCAAGGTTTCTGTTACTGTGATAATGTGGGAAGACCTCTACATTTTCCTTTGTTTCTAGTTTTTGGGAATGGCTGAAGTACAATCTCCGCTATTGTGTCCTCTTGCGAAACGATTTTGCAACGCAGCGAGATTTAATTCCGGTTATTACGTAGGGATGCAGAAGGCAGCGATTGCCCGGAGGACAGAAAGACCACGGAAATTGGAACAGGCGCAAGGAGTGAGGACAGACGGAGCCACGCTGGCCTGACAGAACGAGACCAGAACGGGTCACGAGCGGCGTCCGATAATGAGTCTGAGCCAAGCAGAATAGAGAGAGTATTCGATAAGGACACGATGAATCAGACAAAACCGCCGTTACTGCAGCCACCGGACCGACCCAAACCAGAGTGCTGCCTCCACAGTCAGGCAAATCACTAGCTATCGAACCACTCCGAACCGATGTGAATGGGACACGTTGAAGCAGAGATAAGGGGTGAAATGGGTAGAGACCATTCCATCACGATGTCCCCAAATTTCGTGGACGTGCCGCGAGCGGAAGCTAGGAGAGATGGCGCGTGGTGGGAAGGAAACGTGACTCATTAATCTACGCTTGCGTGAGTGGTGACATAACTTGTGGTCGCGTCAATAAGGATCGGGCGTCATTGCCGCGTCGTTCTTGCTACACTGGTGCCGTGGCCAATCAGGATGAAGCTGATCTGACTAGCGCCGTTTGCAGACGGAGACGTGGAAGATTGTTTGGAAGAGTTTGAGGTGATTGAGGCGTGTAATGGAGTCAAAGAAGATGCTAACTTGTTGACCACCTTGGCTACGCTGCTGACAGAAAGAGCGAAGCCGACCTATATACTAACGCGGAAGACCAAGGCTGATTGCTTGTTTGCTGAGATGAAGGCGGTACCTTGTGTGAAGTTTGGGATGGAGATCAACCGGCAACAATCGTTGGAACAGTTTCACTCAGCGAAATGAGAGGAACAAGAGGACCTGATGAGGTTCTTTCAGAGCTTGAACAGACGTTTGAAGCTTACGGTTCCGAAGTTGGATGGCGGCGCGACAGAACGGCTGTTGAAAGGCCAATTCGTCCGAAGTTTGCCGGACAAGGCGAAATTGGCATTCATGGTTGAGGTCAGCAAGGCAGGGGAGCTTGTGGGTGTGACCCAAAGCTTTTCGGAGTCTGTGACGATGGGGAGAATCCAGCCGTCAAAGCTGGAACGCAAAGTAGACCAGCTTTCGCGGCTGTTGGAACGGCTGTTGAGCGAAACGGCGACACAACGCAATGCGTCCGGAAGACGGGATGAGCGCCACTATTTCCGACGCAGTCAGGTTGGTCATTATTCTGCATATTGTACAAACGGTAAATGTTATCATTGCTTCTCTTTACTTATGTTGGGTCGGTAGCGTGTACCGTCCCTTGAGATAACAATTGAGTGTCGTGGTCAACGCGACAGTAGACATGAGAACGGGTGTATCTTTTACAAAAGAAGGTTCAACGGTTTCCCGTTAGCTGTAATCAATCGCCATGCAAACGGTCGGAGGACACCGCTTGATGGTAACAGAGATAGAGCGATTGCCAGTGAGAACTGAGACAGCGTTCATGAGGCATTCCATGTTTGCTGTCGAAGGAGCAACGGAAACAATCATCAGTAATCATATACTCAAGCACCTCGGTGTAACGATTGATTTGAGAAAGTATGTTTTGATAGTGGGCAGCGAAACCAGCGCGATGAGCCCAGAGAAATGCGACAAGATAGATGCTGTGACGGTTCTTCTCGAGTGCCCTAACCGCACAATACAAAATGTGTTGCACAAGTACGCACATTTGTTCACGGATGCGAATGATGTTTACTGATTCTGCAACTGAGTTGAACAACGGATACCTCTAATCCAAGTTGGGTAGCGCAAGCTGCTTTTCAGGCGGATACCACAGAATACTTCGACGGAGATACAGTAGTTGGCTGAGATGGGAGCCAATGGGGTCATCAAACAAACAAACAGTCCGTATTTATCACCTGTATTGCTGACGAAAAAGGTGGACAGAACTTACAGATTCTGCATTGCTTTCAGAGAGCTAAACAGTGACGGAGAAAGATGTATTTCCAATGCCACAGCTGGAAGAAATTTTTCCGATCTTTACAATGCCATGCAGATTTCCTTGGGAACACTCCGTTCGCCATACTGGCAATTTTCCATCGCAGAAGAAGGTCGTCATTAAACAGCTTTCTGTGTAAATGGCTAGCGGTATGTATCCTTGAGAATGTCGTTTGGCTTGTGCAACCCTCCGGCGACGTTCAGACGCCTACTGCTGATGGTACTGGAGAAAGTCCAAGATGTGGTTGTCAATGTGGATGACATTAGTATCTTCTCAGAGACGGAACATGAACGTGGTACTTGACTTGCAGCTGTACTACAATGACTGGAAGAAGCCCATCTGAAGCTTAGTCGCAAGAATTCACAGATTGTTGAAAAGTCAATTCTGTGTTTGGGCCACATTGTTGGAAATGGCCAAGTTCAGCCACTTCCAGAGAAACGCAAAGCATTAAAGAATTTCGCAAAGCTGAAAACTATATGTCAACTCCGATGGTTCCTTGGAATGGTGGCGTATGATTCGAAATTCGTGCGCCATTTTGCGGAGAACATCATCCATTATTAAAGCTGCTGCACAAAACAAGTGGTTCGTTTGGACACCAGAAGCGCATCGAGTCTTTAACTACTTAAAGAAATGCGTTGCAAAGACGCCAGCATATTTACGGCTACATAAGCCTGTTGCGAAATTTACAGTGACGGTCGATTCAAGCAAAGTTGCAATCGGGGCTGTGCTGTTTCAACCATCCGGTGTGATCGAATACGCCAGCACAGTATTGATTAGTGCAGAGCAAAATTATTCCAATACGGAGAAAGAATGACTTGCTATTGTGTGGGCATTGGAGAAGTGGAGAATATACCTTCTTGCGACTGAATTTTATGTCGTTACTGACCACGAACCTTCATCATGGTCGATGATGACAATAAATACGCGGGGACGACTTGCACAGTAGGCATACCGGCTCCAAGAATTCACCTTTACGATCGAGCACGTAGATGAAAAGAAGAGCGAAGTACTCGACATATTCTCACGTCCACCTCTGGACGAGATTCTGCCAGATAATACCATACCGGTCTGTGGTGTCCTCGCTGAGAATCGAGACCTCATGCAAAGTCAACATGCGGATGAATTGATGAGCTTGATGTGTGCTCATGTACACATAGGCACAAAGTCAAAGGCAACATCAGGAACTCCTGATTATTTGGAGCAAACTTGATATCTCAAACGGCAACATGTCGGTAACAACAAACGGAACGAAAGTGCACTTGCTTCCCAAAATCTACGGGAGCCGGTGATGCGAGTGACCAATGATGGCGGCAATACGCCATTCGAGAGCGTCCACGACCTGGAACAATGGTGTATTACGGGTAAAAAAAAGCAACGCTTAGCAAATCCCGTGGCATGGAAATTACTGCGAAAAGTGAATTGCATGAAAAAGTGAAAAGCACTTTGGTGGACTCACCATGGACTTTTGTAGAATAACCGGGATGTTCGCGTATTGAAGGTACAAATCCATAAATCCATTAGTTGGGAGTTTCGCAAGACACCGTTTGATTGCGTTTTGTAGCCCCTGGCTAACATGTCATAAAATGAAATGCAACTGAGACAACGCATCGTCAATTCGTTTTCTAAATATCGCTACGTTGGGAGCAGAGACGACTTAATTAGGAAGAGCCTTCCAAGGGCGGCGCCCGCGGAGGGAACAGAAATTTCTACGGCATTCAAGCCGGCTATAATGAATTGTCAGTTTCAGAGGGTGACCTCTTATTTTAGTGTTGCGGTTCAATTCCAGCAGCGGACTTCAAATGTGTTTTGGGTTCTTCAAAATTTGGGAAACCATTATGAGATACCCCCGCAAAAGCCGATATCGACTACTGTATATTCTTAGAGATTTCAGTCTAAGCTGTTAGGGTAGATATGAGCGGCCCCTGAGGTTCTTGGTTGCCCTTCGTTGAGTAGTCTCGAGAGCAACAAGATCCTGTTTCTGCTATGGCTGCGACACATGAATAGCATATTCCACGTGCGCTCGCAGGTAGGCGTTAAGCATTTAGGTAAAGATTGAGGGTTTAAACTGACCGAAGGCTCTGCGAAACAGGCCGAGTTGTTGATTGCCGGTTCTCGTCGCGTCTGCTTGTTTTGAACACACGAGATCTTCCTGTACCAACACACCCAGGTCACGCTCCTGAGAGACCTTCTGCAAGGTGTGGTCTCCAAGCTTGTAAACGCTCACCGCCTGGTGACGCAGATGTACCACGACGCATGTCTCGTTGCTGTCCTTTACTGCCCCCTACCCCAACGTCCACTCCGGAAATGGATTCCCGCTTTATTCGTGGTCTGAAGAGAGTAACGCGCACTAGATAAAGCCACATTCTCTTCTCCTGAGACTTCAATTTACACTATTCGGAGGTTTCGGCATCGCCCAGTGAGCAGTTCAAAGCAGACTTGCGTGGACTGATCCCCAATATTCCCTTGTGCAATCATGTTACCACGCCCACTAGATTCAGGACAGCAAACGAACCGACCACATTAGCAATTTTCGACACGAATGAAGAGCTTATGGTCGACAAGTTATTGATGGATAGTCCGTCAAGTCTCAGTGACTATGTAGTAATAACCTTCAACTTTGTGTGTTATGCAGAGTATCCATCTGAACACTCGGCACAAACTCACACAATCACACGCTACCACGTATTGAAAGATCTCGCCGACGCAGCTGCTTGGTACTTCGCAAACAACAGTCCCCCTGACAACGTTTGGACAGAGTTCGTTAATAGACTCAACGACATCGTCAACAGAGCATCAGAGACCAAGCCCCTTTGTCTCGCTAAAATGCCTTCAATTCTAAGGTGCAGGACTCAAAAATGCGTGGCGATAAGGGATGTAGCATGGCGTGCTTACAAGGTTAACTCCGACTCAGAGACTTGGGACAATTTCCTGACCCATCGCAACCATTGCACTGCGATTGTCCGTGAGGACGAAGTAACATTAACAGTACCTAACCAAAAACTTCATGTCAAACAACAAAATGCTGTATAGGCATGTCAATAATCTTCGTAAAGTGAAGCATGGCATCCCTCCACTTTTCACGACAGGCGTTAGGCTACAAACTCCAGCTTTTCGCCGATGACGTCAAGATATGGCGGGTGATTAGTAACAAGCCCGATCACGATCCGCTCCAATATGACCTAGATTGCATTTATGGATGGTCAAAGAGGAAAGTGCTTCAGTTGAACATAGCTAAGTGCAAGATGAATCATTTGCGTCACCAGGCGGTGAGCGTTTACAAGCTTGGAGACCACATCTTGCAGAAGGTCTCTCAGGAGCGTGACCTGGGTGTGTTGGTACAGGAAGATCTCGTGTGTTCAAAACAAGCAGACGCGACGAGAACCGGCAATCAACAACTCGGCCTGTTTCGCAGAGCCTTCGGTCAGTTTAAACCCTCAATCTTTACCTAAATGCTTAACGCCTACCTGCGAGCGCACGTGGAATATGCTATTCATGTGTCGCAGCCATAGCAGAAACAGGATCTTGTTGCTCTCGAGACTACTCAACGAAGGGCAACCAAGAACCTCAGGGGCCGCTCATATCTACCCTAACAGCTTAGACTGAAATCTCTAAGAATATACAGTAGTCGATATCGGCTTTTGCGGGGGGATCTCTTAATGGTTTCCCAAATTTTGAAGAACCCAAAACACATTTGAAGTCCGCTGCTGGAATTGAACCGCAACACTAAAATAAGAGGTCACCCTCTGAAACTGACAATTCATTATAGCCGGCTTGAATGCCGTAGAAATTTCTGTTCCCTCCGCGGGCGCCGCCCTTGGAAGGCTCTTCCTAATTAAGTCGTCTCTGCTCCCAACGTAGCGATATTTAGAAAACGAATTGACGATGCGTTGTCCCAGTTGCATTTCATTTTATGACATGTTAGCCAGGGGCTACAAAACGCAATCAAACGGTGTCTTGCGAAACTCCCAACTAATGGATTTATGGATTTGTACCTTCAATACGCGAACATCCCGGTTATTCTACAAAAGTCCATGGTGAGTCCACCAAAGTGCTTTTCACTTTTTCATGCAATTCACTTTTCGCAGTAATTTCCATGCCACGGGATTTACATTTTTAACCCTATTAAACCTTTGTTGCATTGTTTTATCATATACTATTGCATTCTACAGCCCGTTGCGTTTGGTAGATGAGGAACCTACCTCATCTTTTGCGGCGGTCGTTCCGGATGTGTGACATTCCGTCTATCACAACCACAGCATCAGTAACTTCTTGGTGTATCTAAGTCTCGGTAGTAGAAATTATGGCGAAAGCATTCGCAACCTGACGTAGTCGAAGTTCGGTAAGTTTATTGAGGAGCCTTTGGTCGTTAGCGTACACAAGTTCAGGTTTCTCAGATTTAAGCAATATTTCGGAGATTGTGCAACTTATACGTGAAGCTTTGCCGACCATTGAGTGGCTGGCGACTAATCGTTTTTCGGCGTGTACTTGAAGGGACGTTTAACGTCTTATTCATCGTCCGTGTAGTTAGTCCCGTGTCTAATCTTCTATGGACAATGTAAGTTGTCTGGTCAATATCATCTACAGATTGCATGAACTCATTGGACACACTACTGGTGCATTGTTCTTTCATAGATCCGATCGCGTTTGGTTCATTGAGTGACATATCATCTCTAGGAGGCATATCGCTGATTGTCTTAAGCCGAACCTCAGATGGTAGCCTACTACGTAACATGTACCAGGCTTTGTCAGCCGTGCTACCATATGTTTTGACTGTAGAACCACTTTCAACACTCTCGGGCCACTTCCTTTGTAGTTCGGTGAGGTACGCAGTCCTGACACGGATTTCGCTAACACCTCATCCAAGCAGAGTGTTTCACGAATATAACATCACTGTTCCTTATCATGGGTTGTTACTTCGTGCTCATCACATGCTTCAGTTTCAGGAACCCCTTGGAGAAGTATGGTTCTGGTTGAAGTTACCTTCTGCTAGTCCTCTAAGTTGTGCTTAACTCGATAACACTCGTCTCAGGGGATGTCTAGAAAGATACGGACGGAGCAATGTTCATTTCTGAGACTGGATGTCGACAGTAGTACTGATTCTACTTCAGTGATGGAGTTCAGCACAATGCGCAGAAGTCTTGCCTCTCGGAAACGCTTAGTTGTGATGTCGCGTAATACGCACTACGTGTGCAGGTTTCAGTACAACTCTGATTATGTTGCTAATAATGTCCCACTCTTTGAGGTCATCCCACTGTCTGCCTCTTATTGATGTCGCTTTTGATTCTGGGATATTGGAGCTCAGTACCCTCTGTACATGTTGTTGTTTCTTTAGACCTTTCGACATGTCGCGTTTAGTGATTGAAATATTCGGAGATGTACCACGGGAAACCGGTAGTACTTGTACTATAAAATCTCCGCTAAACTTCTCAGTTTCCCATCAGGTTGGAGGTGACGTTAATTTTATATGACGGCTCTCCTTGGAAGCGGCCGTAACCCCTCTTTTGCTAATACGGGCTTGCTCTTTTTCTACGCACTCCGTCGGGAGATTGGAAGTAGCCGTTCGAACTGGGAAGCGCATTAGTCAAGTGTGAGCCACATGTGGTATTGGAACAGCTGTTGATGTTCTGGGCTCTTGGGGTCGTGTTGGTTACGGTGTTCCTAGCCGCTTTTCTCGGGATCGTAGCAACACTTGCGGGGAAGATTGGATTGCACAGTCCGCTATGCTTAAGCCAACCGTAGTGTTTTTGTTGTCCACCATATCCTCTAAGTTCGCTAGTAGCTGGTCGTACTTCTGACATAATAGGAGCACGCATTTTATCAGTGGAATAGATGCGCATTCCACGCAGAACCATAGAGAGTCTGGTTTGATTAATTACTTGGCTTGACTAGGTTTAACGGAGGCATTTCGCATGGAAAAGCTTACAACAGTGACGGCACAGAATGCACCTTTAACAAGTATGGAACATGATCCACATAGGTCTTTAGACCGTGGCACTCTGGGCATCGCGCTTGGTGAAGAAATGTTATGAACCATTTAAATGGTTCACCCTCTATAGTAAAATGTTATTCTCTTACTGACGTTGCCGACAAGGTCACAGTGTTCACGTTGCAGGTGTGCGCTCGCAGACTGTCCTCTCTGACGTGCTAGTCGAATGTATCATCATGAACGTGGGGAAGAGTACACGGGGGTGTGATTGCGCATTTTCGTGGTTAAGCCTATGGATCGCGCCGGGTGAATTTGCCTTGAGACCTGTAGCTGCTCCAAACAATGTTGGCTTTGAAGAAACGACAATTGGTTCGAAAGCCGTTGAAATGGTCTATCGGGTGAGACCAAACCATGTATCTGATGGCTGGAGTTACGCAACTTTTGGCCTTGGACATCGGCGAAACGCTGCCCGGATTTTACAATTCAGGATAAATGTAGAATGCACTGTACTCGAGAAAATAGTAGCACAAGGTGGAGCTTTGAAAAGCATGACGAATAAGTATAGTGTAGGACAAGTTAATACTAGTCCGAGACAGTGCGCGAAATTGAGCGCGGATATCAGAAGAGATTTGGAGTCGGACACAGCGGACTGTATTCGAAGGGCTACAAGAAGACGCGGACGGATGAAGCAAGGCAAGAGCGAACACGTGAGCGCGAGAACTTACAAGGCGGTCGAGTGTCGAGCCGGTTGTAAGGAACATTAAAACAAGAAGGAATAATGTACAATCGGTCAACAAGTAAATTGTACATGAAAGATAGCAGTTCTTTATGGGCGCAACAGAGCTCCCCCCCCCCTCCTAGAAGGATGAACATAGGAAGCCTCCGATTTCGAAAAAGATTGTTGAATTGAGGTTCGTAAGGCAAAATCTTGCCGAGTAAAAATGAGCGAGCGTTCGTGTCAAAGGAGGTTCGCCGGAAGTCGGAGTCCGCTGTGCCGTTTGTGATTTGTTATTTATTGATTGCAGGACAGGGGGCATTTCGGCGAGCCGTTGGAACGGGCTTGTCGGGGTATAAAAAAACTGGCTAGCCCAGAAAAAGGCCGACACGACCTCAACCTCCGCTGCTGCCAAACTATGCGCTTGGGAGTGGTCTCTCACCCCGCCGCACTCCGCCCCGCGCCAAAACGACCCTCGTCCCGCGGAGAAGCGACACTCGTCCCGCAGAGAAACGACCAGCGTTCGCGTCAGGGTCCTCTACAACATTCCTCGTGTGGGCCAGTCGATTTAATGGGAGGGTTGAGGCATGTAGCAACGAGAAAATAGAAAAAATGCGCAGAAAACGCCAAAAAGAACGAACGAATGATCTGCGTGTTTAAGTTTTTTGGTTTTTGAATATTTTTTGAAGGTTTTTCAGTTTTTGATATTTTTTTCAAAACTTTAACCGACCGAAAACGGGGCAAATGTATACAATATCTACAAATCTAAAGGTATTTACACTGTACATAGTCGGAGAAATGAACCTGCTTACGCACCTCGCGACCACGGCGATTGGTCGTGGAAGGCGGCGGACTAGATTCGGGTGATGTCGGGACGGCTGAAGTGTGTAGACCGTGATCGTTGTCTGGTTGCATTGCACTAGCATGCGGACAACTGGTGCGGTGAGTTGGGACGTCGCACGAAGCACTACTGGACGAAGTAGGCGAGGTAGTTTCTTCCATATAGGCCGGTTTTAGACGGTCGATGTTGACGACTTCGTGTCGCCCACCACATTCAATAGTGTACGCCTTACTCGCACGATGTAGCACTTTGAAAGCTCCTATGTACGGCGACTGAAGTGGCTGTCGAACACCTTTTGCGCGAAGAAGGACGTGTGAACACGTAGACAGCTTCTCGGACACGTACACTAGGGTCTTCCGCGCTCCAGGAGCGGGTGGACGTAGCTCACGCATCTGGTGAGCCAACCGATCGGTGTAACTTCCACGGCGCCAAACGAATCGTGTGGTTACTAGTTTAACCGATGCACCAACGCCTGGATGAGACAAGCTGTGCAACGTGTCGAACACGGTTTGCCGAAAGTCGCGTGGGACGACTGGGCGCGGCGTACCCAGAGATAAATCGCAAAGTAAAGTGCCGTCAGATGATGTCAGCGGAACGGGTCGTATGTCCAGTGAGGGAGACTTGCGTAGTAGATCAACCTCAGGATCGTTGAGTTGCGCTGTGGCCATGGGTGCCAAGTTGATAGTAGTGACAGCGTCAGCACATAACTTGGATGCGGGAAAATGTGCATAGGCTACGGGGTTGTGCACACTTGAGACATGACGTATATCGGTCGTAAACTGAGCAATATAGTCAAGGTGGCGCAAATCTCTAGAAGAGTATCTGTCGTTAGTCGAGCCGGGCACGTAAGTCAGGGGTTTGCGGTCGGTGAACACGACAAAAGAGCGGCCTTCTAGGACGTGTCGAAAGTGACGTATCGCTAGATATACAGCTGGTAGTTCTCTACCGAACGTCCTGTAGCGAAATTCGGTAGGTTGTAGGCGTTTGGAGAAAAATGCTAAGGGCTGCCACGTGTCGGCTACTCGTTGCTGCAAAACAGCGCCGACTGCCACGTCCGAGGCGTCAGTACTGAGAGACAGTGAGGCGGCCGGATCGTGATGCGCTATAGAAGCTATGTTAACGATAGTCTCTTTCAACGGCTTAAAAGCAGCGCTCGCTGAGGCGGGAAATTCGAATTTCTTGAGTTCCCTCGAAGAAGGTCCGTGAGGGGTTGCATCAGCGAGACGCAGTTGGGTATGAACCGTCGGTAAAAGTTGACAAGGCCATCAAAACGCCTGAGCTGTTTGAGAGAATGAGGCTCGGGGTAGTCGATGATGGCTTGACTTTTATCCTGCAGTGGCACGACGCCTGCAGAGGAGATACGATGGCCGAGGAAAATTACTGAGTCGACACCAAACGAACACTTTTCTGTGTTGATCGTCACTCCGTGTTGAGATGAACGATCAAAGAGTGTTCGTAGGTGGCGCATCTGCTCTTCTCGTGAAGAGCTCGCGATTAAAATATCGTCGAGATAAGCGTAAGTGAAGTCTAAGCCGCGACAAACTTGGTCGATGAAGCGCTGAAAAGTTTGCGCGGCATTTTAGACCAAATGGCATGCGCAGAAACTCGAACAAACCAAATGGAGTCGTCACGGCAGTTTTAGCGTGTTCCGCTTCGGCTACCGGAATTTGGTTGTATGCACGTACCAGGTCGATTTTGCTGAAGATATTTTTACTTGCCAGACTGGCGGTGGGATCCACTGTGTGTGGGATCGGGTAGCGATCAGGCGTAGCAACCGCATTCAAGGTTCGATAGTCGCCGCAAGGACGCCAGTCCCCCATGACCTTCTTCGGGACCCTGTGCAGAGGCGACACCCATGGGCTGTTGGACGGTCTGATGATACCGAGCTGAAGCATGTGGTCGAACTCAGCTCGTGCTGCACGTAGTTTGTCAGGAGCAAGCCGTCTTGGTCGTGCGCTAACTGGCTGACCACGCGTGACTATGTGATGAGCGACCTCTGTCGTGACTGACGGAAGCTCTGTAGCTGGTCGTACCAGTCGCTGGTATTCAGATAGTAGGTTCGCATAATCTGACGGTACATCGGCGATTCGAGAAACGGGACTGATTATCGCGGCGTCCGTAAGAACGCATTCAACCCCTAGTTTAGTACGGTCGTCTAAAAGTCTGTAGCGACCAGCATCAACAAGGAACCTAAAATGTCGGAGGAAGTCGATACCGATAATTGCGAAGTGTATAGACGCAACCATGAAGACCCACTAAAAATCTCGGCGCAGATTGAGGTCCAGGTTCATCATGCGCTGACCGAATGAAGCTATCGGAGAACCGTTGGCCGCACGCAAATTGTACGTAGGCTCTGAGTGCTTATCGTTAGCGGTCGCTGGGATGACGCTGACTTCCGCTCCCGTGTCGATGCGGAACGTGATGGAAGAACGTCGATCCTTAACGTAAAACAGGCGATTTGCTTGGTTATTGAAGGATACGTTTGTCGTGGTAGTATGCGGGCTATTCGCTTTCCCTGAGGCAACTTGGTCGTGCCTAATGCAGGGAGCCCGACAACGTCTAGCTCTCTCGCCGTATTGGCGGTGATACCAACATACTTCTTCGACGGGTTCGGTAATATCTGACTGCGAAGGTGCAGGGAAAATATTGCGCTTTCGTGCTAAACGAGACGTACTCGATGCAGGCACAGACGAGCCGCAATGAACGGTAGCCAAAACGTGGTCAGCATTTGACCGAGGCACACACCGCTTCGAAGCCTTCATTGCAGCTATCCTGTTGCGAAGTAGCGCAATTTCCTCGTCTTTAGCGTCAGATCGGCCTGACGATTGGGAGCAAATATGGGATTCGGTTTTCATAAGTGAGAATACGTCACCGGAGCTACTGGTCGTCTGCTGCGGAAAACGTTCGAGCGCAGCGTCTGCCTTGGTAGCTAATTCTTTCAGGGGTATATCTATAAACATGGACAGCATTACCGGTAATGGCTCTGGGAGACGTGCAAACCACAGCGCCTTTATATCTTCTACGCTCAAGAATAAGGGACCAGCGATGCGCTGAAGTCCGCGGAGCAAAGTCGACGGCTTGCGATCTCCAAGCTTGAGACCACTGAGCTGTTCAAATCGAACTCGTGCGCTGGACCGTAACTCTTTTAAAATTGCTTGCTTCATCGTTTCATACTTCGCCTCATTCGCTGAACAGAGTAGAATGTCCTCAACCAGCGTCACAACCGACGAAGGAAGGCGTGAGACGAGCTGATTGTACCTCGGACGGTCCGCCGTAATGCCCTTATTTTCCAGTTCGATCTCGAATATCGTAAACCAAACCTCTGGGCTGTGTTCCATGAAACTTGGAACAGCCAAAGTAAGCATGTTTACTCTGCAAAACGACTCAGATGCCACACTCGAAATGTGAGTCAAAAAGATAAAGGAGGAACACAAACACGATAAAAATACTACAATTACGCCGGAAACAAATGAGTACAGGTATATAATCGGGGAAAAAGGAACGAACTCATCAAAAAGTACAAGCGAGGATAAAATGGAATTCGCGCGTGCGAATCGGGGTCACCAATTTGTAGGACTAGTTAACACTAGTCCGAGACAGTGCGCGAAATTGAGCGCGGATATCAGAAGAGATTTGGAGTCGGACACAGCGGACTGTATTCGAAGGGCTACAAGAAGACGCGGACGGATGAAGCAAGGCAAGAGCGAACACGTGAGCGCGAGAACTTACAAGGCGGTCGAGTGTCGAGCCGGTTGTAAGGAACATTAAAACAAGAAGGAATAATGTACAATCGGTCAACAAGTAAATTGTACATTGGGCGCTACAATAGATCCAAATTTGTGCGACAAAATGTCACTGAGCCGCAGTGAAAAAACCACGAGTGCACAAGTGAGCGATTTGCACGCACGTTCGCTCAAGGTCATAACCTTCGGAAGAGTGCTTTGGCCTACCATGAGAAAGGGTCTCAACGCATACATCCGTGGATGCCCAAACTGTCAAACAAACCGCCATTTGGATGCGCCCAGACCACCTATGAGATCTATCGAGGTTAACCAACAGTTCCAGTTTTGGGGATTGGACGTCTTTGGACCCTTGCCGGTTAGTCGGTCAGGAAATAAGTACAATAAGTTGGAGTAATCCAGCACCGGGATTAATTCCACATTTGTTCTAGATATATAGGTTTTTCGTAAATGGGAGGTAGTTTTGGTCAATGCAGAAACCATCCCATTTTAGTGACCATTTTGCCAGCTTCCCGTTTACGTACGATCAGCACCATGTACAAGTGCTCAGCTAGAGAGATAGAATACACGAGCAATGCAGAGTCACCTGCATGCAAGTAGGTAGGTTACACAAATTAAAAATCCATAATAGTCTTAAAACTCATTATATTGCCAGAAATCCCGTAATATAGCTTTAGCTAGTTATAGTGTTAATAAATGTTCATGTTTAAATTATTTATCTCATGAGCTGCTTTTACATTCGTGTGACAAACTACTGGCATGTTGGGGGAATTATGCACCCCATATTAAAAGCTTGTGGGGCAATTCCACACACATATCACGATGTGCATTTAATCTATGTTTATTTCTGAGCATTCTTGATGTGAGCGGTTTAATATAGACTTCTTTTCGAGTTTGATTGATTCGAAACTACTAAGGTAAAAAGGTAGCATATGACAAATCTGCAATAGAACAAGCCGTTGCTCAAGTGAGAAAAATTATCGTGGGGTACAAAGCTGCCAAGCTGTACAACTTGTAATAGGAGGCAATTTGAGACCACGCAAAATGAAAACACAGCAAAATGGGAGCTGGTAGCAAACTAGCTCTCAGTGAAACAGAAAAACTTTCCAACTGAGTTCACTTGTTCGCCGAGCTTCGGAGTTGGGATGCAAACGTTTCATCACCAAGCGAGGTGACATCTTTTGGTAATGAAACGTTTGCATCCCAACTCCGAAGCTCGGCGAACAAGTGAACTCAGGAACGATCGACTCGAGCTACCAGTGCATCAAGTCATTTTGAACTTTCCAACTGTTTAACACTTTGAGTCCTGATGTATGCAGTAAAAAGCGGCGATAATATCTATATTGTTTTCGCGGAGCACCGGGAACTGCAGCACGTGTCGAAGGGGTGGGTTCTAGGAAAACGTAGAAAATGATTAGTATTGCAGAATGAATATGAATCACTTTGCTAGAGAGGAGCTCTAGAACATATTTCCGCTTTGATAATCGTAAACTTCATGGTAATCAGGATATTTTTTAGAAAACAGCTTTTATCTACCGATAGACATGTGGGTGTAGCAAGGTCTGGCAACAACAGAAAGAAAAAATACCCAGGTATTGAGGGTATATCCACGTGGCACCAATTTCGTACGGGGATTCATTTGTCATGATTGGTTGCAGTAAACCAACCGCTCTTTCTACGTCTAGAAACGAATGTATAGCGTGTCGGAACTTTATCCCTGACTGGATTTCACGTATCTCAGATGGAAATCTGTTCAATAGTATGGAGTATCGGTTAAGGAAAAAGTTGTCGGGATTTTGTTCGTGATCACTTCACTTTTAGTTTGTTGTTCTTATTACTTCGTGGACGATACATTGACAATTCTGTTGGATGTTACGTTGGGTATGAGGAGTGTATTTTGTAGGTAAGTGTATTAAAAATGAAAAGGTTAATTTTCATTCTTCGCAGCCACAATGGATCATGTTTTTAGGCAATGCAATGATCCATATAACAAAGCGCGGTGGAATAATCTAGTAGACGTTTAGTAAATAATTGTTGTACACGTTCCAATGCCATGCGATCACTCACTCTAAAATTACCGTAGATGCTGGAGCCATAATCAAGCAATGGACGTGTTTTTATTTTATACATAGTGTTAATTGACTATTTCAGGTTGAATGTTTTGAACAGAAGCTCAATGCTGCGACGGGCTTGAGCTGCAGTATGTGCGGCGTATTCGAAAAAATTAGGAATGTTTGAGTACTGGATTCCTAGGTCACGGACAGTGAGATATTGCTTTACCATCAATAGTAAGCGAACCTGGTACGATATCACGTCTGTAGAATACTACGTGATATTTGTCAGCAGAGAATGTCATCATCCGTTTGGAGCTCCAAGAGTCGAGCGGACTTAAGTCACACAGGATTTCGCTTAGCATACTACTGACTGCAGTTGGAGTAAAAATGTAAACAATTTTTGTGTCATCGGCAAATAGGAAAGGTTTTCCGGACGAAAAGATGTCAAGAAGATCGTTCACATATAGTCGGGAAAAATGAGTCCCAGAACACTACCTTGTATCACGCGACTGGTGACAGCCTTTGGCGTGCTTGCTTCGTGCTGAATCTGAACAACCTGGGTTCTTTTTGATAGGTACGAATCAAACCATGAAAGCGGAGGGTTGCCTATGCCATGTGCAGTTAGTTTGTATAAGAGATATTTATACGGAACACGATCAAATGCCTTGAGCAAATCGAAGTAGATGACTATTGCTGATGAACCACCATCCAGCGCAATAGTCAGGAGATTGAGAAAGTCGATCTGGCATGTGATGCAGGATCGCGCACTTAGAAACACGTGTTGTGAGGTGTTGATAAAATTTCAAGTCGTCATAAAGTTGACAGTTTTGCACTGTGAGACGCTCCATCATTTTAGAAAGTATAGAAGTATGGCTTATTGGGTGGTAGTTGCTCATTTCATGCCCGGAGCCTGACTTGTAGAGAGGAATGACTACAGCCTCCTCACAGTATGATGTCACAGTACCGGCTTTCATAGACAGAGCAAAAAAGATTCAGCAGTAGTACAGATATGTCGGAACCACCGCTTTTTATCAGTGTTGGTGCTAAATTGTCAGGTCCAGCGTACCATGAAAATTTGGCAGAGGAAATAAGTCGAATAATATCACGGAATTCAAAAGCAACTGTGCAGAGCTTGTCATCAGTATGCAGAGGGAGGATATGCGAGGAAACCTCAGCAGTGGCGTTAAATGTGGAACAAAAGTAAATTTTAAAGCCGCTGCTTATTATAATTGAATTGCTAGTTATTTGGTTACCATGAATCAAGATGGTTGGGGTTTCCGTACTCTTGTTTCTACTTTTCATCAGCTTGGTGAGTTCAAGGTTTTTATTATGGCCATTGCGTGCGTCTCTTTTAGCATTCAGACTCCTGATAAGCCGAAGTCTTTCAAGTTCGGCGATGACTGTTTGCTGTTGCACTACTAAGGAGAAGTCATTTGTTTTCAAATAGCAATTTCGTATCCGTGTGAGTTTGTGTGCAAAATTTTCGAGGTTTGCAACTGATTTTGGTTTACTGGGAAGACGCCGATTCTTCGGTGGTATTATAGCGTCTAGACAAATCTCCATCTTCTTGTAGATCTCATCGGCATCCACTTGTGGATCATTCGTTAGGAAGGAATTTTCCCATTGCAAAGATCTCAGAAGGGCGGAAAACGATTTCAGGTATATGGAATTGTATGGTCTGTAGAGGACTGCAGATTGAGTCCGGGTGGGATCAGAAAATTACTTCTCGAATGAGAGTTGGACCATCTTGTGATCGCTGCCAGGGAATTTGTCTAGAACGGTAGCAAGGCTTTGGATAAACCCAGTGTATGGAATAAATCGAGGATGTGATTACCCCTGGTGGGTGAATGGACATGTTGTGCCCATCCATAGATATGTATAGAAGATAACATTGTCGAATACTTAGCTAGTGCGGCGCACAATCTCCAGTCAATATCAGGCACATTGAAATCTCCTCCTAATACCTTACATTTCGCGGGTTGATTTGCTAACTAGCAAAGAAATGTTCCAGGATTTGTAAGTCATCTGCACTGGGATTCGGAGGGGAGTAAATACAACCCAAAACCATCGAGATTCTACCTAGAGCAACATGTAAAATTATATTTGTCAATATTACTATCTTGGAGGCAACGACATAACAGCGAAACATATGATGCAGCCACCGCCAGGTGCCGAGGTTTGACAAACGAGAAAACAGTGATAATGATCAATATGGGAACAGGAGTTTGGCTTTCAAACCATATCTTTGTTACTAAGATTAATTCAAGTTTTAAGAGAGACCATGGAGCGAAAACTGGACATCTTATTTCGACATGAGCAAACACTGCAACGAAGCGATTTTGTGGATATTGTCTGAATAGGTAAACACGCTAATTGGTTGAATAAATTGGGGTAGATATCTGGCGATGTGTCATTATAAGTTAAGGATGAAGGATTGGGGTAATCTTGAGCAGGAATGGAATTTGGAGGGTTTCGGTGTGGCTCTCTCCTATCCCTGCACTCCACGACCGACGGTTTCGTCTTGATTTAGACTCATCAGGTAGAGATAGCTGAGCCAGGAGTGGAACCCGAGGCATAGTGCTTGGCGGCTATCGCCATGATCACTAGGCCATTGAGTTCCGCGAGCAGTGTTTGACACAGCGGTTAGAAGTAGAATTTCGGATTTTTTTGGAGCACCCGCCGTGTGTCTTGGATTGCGACACGCAATCTCATTAGTGGCGGCGGTTGACTTGGAAGTCAGCCTCTGCCAAAGCGGTCACTGGGACCGTCACCGAAGTGGAGGGTTTCGGTGTGGCTCTCTCCTATCCCTGCACTCCACTCCAGGAATGGAATTTGTTGATAATGTAGGACTAACTACCAAATTAAAGTTTGGATCATTTTGATAAGTTCGGATTAAGGCTGTAGACTTGATGGGGAGGGATGACATTGAGTTTCCTCCTCAGGTCTCCCAAAAGACAGTTCATTTAATCTAACGTGGATATAAGTAGGATTTATGTTGCAGAAAGGGTCAGTGGTCATCAATGGTTTACCCAAAATGGAAACAGCAGACTTTTACGGATAGACAGAAACATAGGGTTAAGAAGTAAGCTACTGTAGTAAACATTTGATAAGGGAAAGATTTTCCAAATGGCGTTTAGCTCGCTAATAAGCATTTTCAATGTGGGCTTGTCGATGGAACTAAATCTGACTGGTGCTGAGTAGGCCTGTATCCTTTTAGGTACCCTAATGTCGTTAAGCATGTGAGATTCCCCATTAGCTACTTTACCGAAAGTTGTCACAATATCAAGGAGATCAGTAGAGTCAGGTATGTTGAAAGCAAGCACACTGTAAAACAATGGTTTCTTTGGCCATATGGAGTAGTCTCTAATTTTGTTGGGCTGGTCAAACCGCTGGAACTGGAGGTGTGGTTGTAAGCTTTTTCGAAGTAGTGGTCCTGAGTATCAACCCACTAGTGTGTTTTGGGGGTAGGATCAGCAGTATTCAAGTTCATAGAGGATGAAACACTTTTGCAAATATTACTCCTGCGTGGAGATTCTGATCCTATTCTACGATGCGAGTCACTACGCACAAGTGTGGTCACAACAACAGCAGTTGCTAGTCTCGTTACTGTCGTCTCCGAATACTGTGCTTTGTTTTTGCCCCTCGAGTCGCTTAACCTACTCACACTTCTATTTAGCACTCGTTGGCCTATCATGTGATCTTGTATTTGGTTGGTTGCAATGCGAACCGCTATTGCCTTAATTGTACTGCGCGTGTGTGCGACAGTTTCCTACATACATAAGTTCCGGTGCTACGCTGGTCTGCTGCTTTTTCGGGATACAACAGTTACCAACTGCCAAACTGACATTCTTAAGTTTACCTCTCCACAATGTCACCCATAATCAGTCCATCAATATATTAAACTATCCCGATTCCCCGGCAATGATACTGCGTGCAGCGCACATCCTAAAACCTCCTATCAGGGTCTTAAAGGTAATGTTGGCAACTAGTTGATCATGTCTATCTATAAGTCCACTGACAGTTAAGGCACTATGAAATTTGAGTAGGATTGGACAAGAGTGGCTCTGGACTTTCTTTTTAATCTCATGCAACTGCACTTCGTGCCAACCATGTTACCTGCTTTAAGTAGAATATCCCATAAGGTTGCAAGCGGAATATTATCCAAGACCTTAAAAACAACCGCATTTTCAAAATGACACATCCTGCCGACAACTTCTGCGGTGATCGAATCGATAAGTGAAGCTGCAGGTAACATATGCTCTAGTTTGGGACTCAGCGTCTTTTGCATTAAGGCAGTTATAGGCTCTAGTGCACAGAGAACAAACAGGGAGCTATCGAACGATAACATGTTAACATTAAGCTGGGTAACTTCGTCTGGGATGTTTGTAAATTAATAGGCTAAAGTAGCAGGACAGCTGGACACAGTCTTGCTTCTGTTGAATTATCAAGTCTCACAGTTTCAGAAGTTGTCGGACCTTTGTGAGTCATAACAGTCACTTTACGCTTTAGTAAGTTACTCTTAATAACAGCATTAGTAACAGCATTAGTTCCCTGCCTATAGGCAGGGAATTTTGCGAGTTTTCTGTGCATTTCTCTTCCTTTTTTGCACTAAGGCTGAAGCTTCACGATTTACAGTGTCAACCAGCATTTATTGATTAAACCCTAATGTTCAGGGCTTGTAAAAACCTATTTAAGGTAAATGAGTAAAAGAAAGTGGACTAAAATGGTCACCGTGTCAGGTGCAAAGATCGATACAAAACAACCAGGTGTTTAAAGCAGTTAGTTTCCTTCAAAAATTGGAAAAACACGGAAAAAGGCTAATAAATGCATCCATTTAGTATTATCTCCTCAGTACCATTGACAATAACCGATATGCATTGATATAGCTAACAGTGGGTGCAACAAGACAAGCTTAAGGGGCCGTACGAATGACGGACGTTCACACCTACGTTCAAGGCAGCATTGGGCAGACAATTACTTGCAAAACGAAATGAGAAGACGAATACTGGCAGATGCTAGCATTTCGTATTATCTCGTCAGTACCAATACAATAACAGGGAAATTCTTTTATATGTCTTACAGGGCACAGGCAAACCAATCAAATTTATTGTTGTGATCATTGTTATCAGATTACGTCCACGGCAACCGCAGGTTGACAACTAATTGCTTTTGGACACACAAAGCTGGTCTAATTCGGCTTATCGCGACGGCCTCGGCAAATCGTAAAAGGCGTGCATTAGTATGACGTAACAAGATCCGGAAAGCTGATAAGGGATTGACCTGGTGACGAGTCGCCAAGATGTGCCTGCCTATGGAGGACGCTGGCGGCTTACGCGAACACGTATCATCGGAGGTGGATTGGGTAACTTCACGCTGAACCCAGTTTGGTAGGTGTTCCTTCACTCGGGAATCTAAAACCCGTTCGGTCCTGCCGATGTAACTGATACCGCAGTCACACACGAATTGGTAGACACAATGGGATTTGGCGCCGACGGGTTCATCTTCCTTTACTGAAGGTAACGGCAACTTTCGGGTTCTGTTGATAATTACCGCCTCCGCAGCACAGTATGTACGCTGAATGGCCGAGACAATCCGTTTGGTTATTCTTTTCGTTGCAGTGTCACCCTTGAATGGGAGCTCAATGTACACCTTCTTCTTAGGGGCTGTCAACACCATCTCCTTAGGCGGTCTAACTTGGCTATGTTTGTCTATGAATCGCTTTGGGTAGCCATTCTCCATAAGTGTCTTAGTGATCAGCTCTAACTCTTCAGCCAGGCAGTCGTTGGAGCAGATACGTCTGGCCCGAGTGAATAATGTTTTTACTAGCGCGCGCTTGTGTGCCATCGGTGAGAAGCTAGTGAAGTGTAGATATTGGCCGGACCACGTTGG
Source organism: Dicrocoelium dendriticum (assembly GCA_944474145.2). NCBI lineage: Eukaryota > Metazoa > Platyhelminthes > Trematoda > Plagiorchiida > Dicrocoeliidae > Dicrocoelium > Dicrocoelium dendriticum. The sequence continues at coordinate 178,728,851 of OX104063.1, forward strand.
CTTCCGGTATACAGATCGCTTAATCAGCCCATTATCCATGCGACTCATGAGAATGTCGAGGTACGGAAGGCGCCCATTCGATTCGAATTCAAAAGTCACATTCAGGTTGTCATGAACATTATTAAGTTGATCTACTAGTTGTTCGATTTGCATCTTTGAGGAACCGAAAACAAGGATATCATCCACGTATCGTTTGTAATACGGCAGCTGAGAAATCTGTCTACTTAGTTTCCTCTCAAGCATCAGCATGAAAAAATCAGCCAGTACGGGTCCCAACGGACTACCCATAGCTACTCCGTCAATTTGGCGATACGTGTTGTGGTCGAATCGAGAAGCGACATTCTCCGTGCAAAGTAACAGGGACTGTCTCAGGAGGTCTGTCGGTATTGGCAGACGGAAATTCTCCTCTTCTATCAGGCGGCAAATGTAATCAACTGTCTCAAGCAAAGGGACATTAGTAAATAACGATTGAACGTCCACTGAACACATAACCTTGTCGGCTAGGCTGATTTGGTCTAGGTCTTCAATTATTTCAAAAGAGTCCTTAATGCTGTGCAAATTGTAGTGCTGCCTTAGTGGTGCAAGGATCCGAACTAACCAACGAGCCAATTTGTGCTGCGAGGAATTTACCATGGACAAAATGGGTCTTAGTGGCATGCCCTGCTTGTGAGTTTTTGGTAACCCGTATAGCTGTGGTGTCGAGGAACCGCTCGGCTTCAGGTGCTTGTAGGTGGTTTCATCAATTACACGATGTAGGAGAAGCGTTTCAAGGTGTCGGGTTATACGGGCCTCTACTTCTGTCAGACATTCTATCTTGTTGGTGTGTTGAAACTTGCTTTCATCACCTAAAACGCTTAGCATATTTTGCACGTAATCATTCTTGTTCATGACAGCTGCTCCTGAACCTTTGTCCGGTTTTAGTACAACCATTCCCTTATTTCTCAGCTCTCGTAGTGCTTTTAAATGACAGCTTGTAAGCGCACACTTTTCATTTACCGGTACCATGAGGAGTTCATAAGCAATGTCGGTCAGCTTATTCCTAAACCAACTGACAGCATCAGGACTGGTTGACTGAAGTTCAGCTATTTGGTCGAAAAAATTCTCAAACTGTGCTTCAACTGTGCTTCATCGCATCAGCGCAATTAGACACGACCAAGTCAAAGCTAACAACTCTGACGGAGACACATACTCGCCTGATGCCGGTTGTGGAGAGCCTGTCCCTATGCTGCCGTATTGTCTTCTCAATCTTTTGCCAGAGACTTATCGCTCGCACGAAAGAAACTTGCAGAAAGCGTCTACTGAAATCCCTGATGGAAGCAAATGACCAACCAGTTACACGTGATCTCGGTAAGTACGTCTTGAATGTGTCAAACGTACAGCTTGATGATATGCAGCTAGAAGCACTAGCCTTGGGGATAGATTACAAAGTTACTCCCAATAAGCTGAATCGATTGTTTGTTGAAGCACAGTTTGAGAATTTTTTCGACCAAGTAGCTGAACTTCAGTCAACCAGTCCTGATGCTGTCAGTTGGTTTAGGAATAAGCTGACCGACATTGCTTATGAAGTCCTCATGGTACCGGTAAATGAAAAGTGTGCGCTTACAAGCTGTCATTTAAAAGCACTACGAGAGCTGAGAAATAAGGGAGTGGTTGTACTAAAACCGGACAAAGGCTCAGGAGCAGTTGTCATGAACAAGAATGATTACGTACAAAATATGCTAAGCGTTTTAGGTGATGAAAGCAAGTTTCAACACACCAACAAGATAGAATGTCTGACAGAAGTAGAGGCCCGTATAACCCGACACCTTGAAACGCTTCTCCTACATCGTGTAATTGATGAAACCACCTACAAGCACCTGAAGCCGAGCGGTTCCTCGACACCACAGCTATACGGGTTACCAAAAACTCACAAGCAGGGCATGCCACTAAGACCCATTTTGTCCATGGTAAATTCCCCGCAGCACAAATTGGCTCGTTGGTTAGTTCGGATCCTTGCACCACTAAGGCAGCACTACAATTTGCACAGCATTAAGGACTCTTTTGAAATAATTGAAGACCTAGACCAAATCAGCCTAGCCGACAAGGTTATGTGTTCAGTGGACGTTCAATCGTTATTTACTAATGTCCCTTTGCTTGAGACAGTTGATTACATTTGCCGCCTGATAGAAGAGGAGAATTTCCGTCTGCCAATACCGACAGACCTCCTGAGACAGTCCCTGTTACTTTGCACGGAGAATGTCGCTTTCCGATTCGACCACAACACGTATCGCCAAATTGACGGAGTAGCTATGGGTAGTCCGTTGGGACCCGTACTGGCTGATTTTTTCATGCTGATGCTTGAGAGGAAACTAAGTAGACAGATTTCTCAGCTGCCGTATTACAAACGATACGTGGATGATATCCTTGTTTTCGGTTCCTCAAAGATGCAAATCGAACAACTAGTAGATCAACTTAATAATGTTCATGACAACCTGAATGTGACTTTTGAATTCGAATCGAATGGGCGCCTTCCGTACCTCGACATTCTCATGAGTCGCATGGATAATGGGCTGATTAAGCGATCTGTATACCGGAAGCCAACGTGGTCCGGCCAATATCTACACTTCACTAGCTTCTCACCGATGGCACACAAGCGCGCGCTAGTAAAAACATTATTCACTCGGGCCAGACGTATCTGCTCCAACGACTGCCTGGCTGAAGAGTTAGAGCTGATCACTAAGACACTTATGGAGAATGGCTACCCAAAGCGATTCATAGACAAACATAGCCAAGTTAGACCGCCCAAGGAGATGGTGTTGACAGCCCCTAAGAAGAAGGTGTACATTGAGCTCCCATTCAAGGGTGACACTGCAACGAAAAGAATAACCAAACGGATTGTCTCGGCCATTCAGCGTACATACTGTGTTGCGGAGGCGGTAATTATCAACAGAACCCGAAAGTTGCCGTTACCTTCAGTAAAGGAAGATGAACCCGTCGGCGCCAAATCCCATTGTGTCTACCAATTCGTGTGTGACTGCGGTATCAGTTACATCGGCAGGACCGAACGGGTTTTAGATTCCCGAGTGAAGGAACACCTACCAAACTGGGTTCAGCGTGAAGTTACCCAATCCACCTCCGATGATACGTGTTCGCGTAAACCGCCAGCGTCCTCCATAGGCAGGCACATCTTGGCGACTCGTCACCAGGTCAATCCCTTATCAGCTTTCCGGATCTTGTTACGTCATACTAATGCACGCCTTTTACGATTTGCCGAGGCCGTCGCGATAAGCCGAATTAGACCAGCTTTGTGTGTCCAAAAGCGATTAGTTGTCAACCTGCGGTTGCCGTGGACGTAATCTGATAACAATGATCACAACAATAAATTTGATTGGTTTGCCTGTGCCCTGTAAGACATATAAAAGAATTTCCCTGTTATTGTATTGGTACTGACGAGATAATACGAAATGCTAGCATCTGCCAGTATTCGTCTTCTCAAAATTACGTTACCAGGTCATGATGAAAGTGAGCGTCACACGTTCTCATCTTGATTGCAGATCATGGGAATCGAAGGCGGTTGATCGTTGTGCATGGCGCGATCTAATCACGAAGGCATTTGCTGAAGTGCGAGAGATAGCCCTCATGCATGCAGAGAAGAAGCGGCAGTTGCGGAAGCGGCAAGCACCGATGAATTGTACTCCATCGACATCGAGCGCTTGGTGCTGTAGAACATGTGGTCGCGAGTGCCTTAGTCAGGCAGGCCTAGTGAGCCATGAGAGAGTTCACTCGGGACCCCTACCGAAGCGACGACGGGTCCCGCAGTGAACGTAGGCAGCACCGGCGCAGCGTTTGTAGGCACGCTGAATTCGAGTTACTAACCGCGTGCTTGCATGCTAAGTCTCTTTATTTCAGGTGGTGGGTTTTCAATTTTGTCCCAATGCTTTTCTTTCTCATATAAATATCTCCCTGTACTCTATTTCATTAACTTGCACACATCGCCTAAGCCAATTGTATTCGATTTCCATAACATTTTTCCGTTCGTGGCATTCCGTGAACTATACTTCCTGACCTCGTGCACTTAGCTGGGATTTGTTTGTAAACAACTTATTACGTATGCTATTTAATTAAGGTTTATGTCACCGTTTCCTTATGCATTAATCGAGTTTTTCTCCTTTTCTTTCTCTCTTTCAAGTGTTTGGCTGTTGTTTGATATCCCCAGTGTGGCTGCGATTGATTTGCATGTTGACAAGGTGCCTACCTGTCTATTACCCACTACCTCGTCCATACTGGCTCCAGGAGACAGTTGGTCGTTGCTGGAGGGGACAGGGTGCACGGTCCTTGTGACCGTGTTAGGATCAAAGACTGGTTCTATGCAGTCAGTGTGGAGCGGACTACGGTCCAGCCACCGTCTTGTGTACGCTTGATTTCCCCAAATACAGTGTGCTTGTGTTTGCCTGTGAAGGAGTGTGGGCCGGCTCTGTTGATGAAACGTGGTTCCCATCCGCATGCCTCCCGGTCTTATTCCTTCGGGTTTACACTGGATATGGGGTGTGTGGTTGGAGCTGTGGGTGGTGCTGCGTAAGCCATCCATGGTACCTGTGTAGGCGCAGGCGTCCTGTGGCTGGCCACAGTGACAGGCAAATCCGAAAGCGGATGCCGCCAACCACACACTCAGCCGAAATCAGGACAACAGTATTGCAAATGGAAGTTTAGTAGAAGCAATGGCAATAGTACATCGGCAGTCCACACTGGGTACAGAGCAACTGTTTAGTTTTACGCAGTTCACATGTTTTAGTTAGGCACTCGCTTTTGAACCAATCAATATGCATCGCTGGTTAGTCGGGAGATGGACACTCACGCAGTAGCGCGCACAATGCAACTCCACAGGCTAGGTAGTGTAGCATGACCTTGACGCGCTCAACGTCTGTATCACTTTCCCCCCCTTTAGTTGGAGCTATCCAGTTTGGAAACGATCGACCGGTCGGCGTCGGCGCTCAGAGCGCCGCAATTGTGACTCACGTGCATGCCGTTCGATGCTTGAGCTGGCTGCTTTGTCTCGGCAACTGTTTCTGTGTCGGACAATCTCGGTCGCACATGATCTAAATGGCGTCGAACCATCCTGTCATCCTCAGTCTCTGCTTCTATTATCTGTCCGTCAGTTGTTTTAACGACGGCTGGCTGCCACTCCGAGCCTGTAGGTAAGCGGATGTAGGTGGGATCTGAATCTGTCACATGCTTGTCTCTGCTACAAGTATCAAAACGCTCTTTCAGTCGTTGTCGTTTTTCCGAAACTTGTGGCTCAATAGATCCATGCAATAAATCCAATCGTGTACGCAGCCGACGACCAAACATTAACTGTGCGGTGCTTCTGCCTGTGGTCTCGTTTGGCATGTTTCGATATGCGAACAAGGAACGATCCAAACGCACGCGCAGCGGAGCATTTGGTTGTTTTATTAGCAGTTTCTTCACTGTTTGTACGGCTCTCTCCGCCAACCCATTAGAAGAAGGATGATAGGGTGCAGTTGTTATGTGTTTAATGCCGTTCGAGTTGAGGAAGGTAGAAAACACAACACTGGCGAATGCTGGTCCATTTTCAGATACTAATGTCTCGGGATGGCCAAATGTTGCGAACGTTGTACGTAGTTTCTCTATAGTACCAGCTGAATTCGCTGAAACAAGAATATGGGTATCAATCCATTTAGAATGGGCATCGATGATTAGCAAAATCATCCGACCTTCGTAGGGACCAAAATAGTCTACTTGGACTCGTTTCCAGGGTGTTTCTGGCCACTTCCAAGGCTGCATTGGCGTATGAGGAGCGGCGTTTCGGGTCTCCTGGCAAGGTCTGCAACTTCCAACCTTCGCCACAATATCACGGTCTAATTCAGGCTACCACACATAAAATCGAGCTAACGACTTCGTCTTTGCGACACCTGGATGCGCATCATGTAGTTCGTCAAGGATACGTGACCGAAGTTTCTTGGGGACAATAACTCTTGCGCCCCACAGCAAGCATCCATTCTGGAGGCTGAGTTCAGACATCCTGTTACGGAAGGGCATGAGTTCTTTGGGGGTGTTGTCCGGTCACCCAACTTGGACATAGCGTTTGATCAACGATAGAACAGAGTCTCTGTCAGTTTCCTGACGTATGTCTGTACATGTGACTGGGGAATCACTAAAATGCTGGACCAGGTTTACGAGCTCTTGTGGGATAAATTCTTTCGATGGTGTCTCTCGTAAGGGAAGCCGGCTAAGAACATCAGCGGTGGTATTCTGTTTGCCTGGAACGTACTGAATTTCGTATGTATACGCAGAAAGAATAAGCGACCATCGTGCCATTCTAGGTGAAGCCATTTGTTGAATACCTTTCTCGTGGCCGAGGAGGAAAACAAGAGGTTCGTGATCCGTATGGATCACGAAAGGTCGCCCGAGTAAATATTGCTGAAATCGAGTGGTGCCAAAGATGACAGCGGCTACCTCTCGATCAAGTTGGGAGTAGTTCCGTTCTGCTGGTGTCAGGGTTCTTGAAGCATAAGCAATGGGACTTTGAGAGCCATTCGGTAATTTGTGCATTAAAACAGCTCCGAGACCGTAAGGTGAGGCGTCACAAGAAAGAACAACAGGCTTCTGCAGATCATAATGCACAAGAACATCTGTAGATGCTAAGAGCTTCTTGATCGCTTTGAATGCGTTTTCATGAGTTTTGTTCCAATTCCAGCTTTGGTTTTTACGTAGCAGCTGGTGAAGCGGATGCAGATGAGTTGCTGCCGATGGTATAAACCTGGAAAACTGAGTGACAACCCCGAGGAACGACCGCAATTCATGAACATTTTCGGGTGCTGGCGCCTTTGTCTTTTCTTCCAGTGGGCACAATCCTTCACGTGACAACCGATAGCCAAGATACTGTACACTCGGAACAAGGAACTCACACTTTTCTCTTTTTAGAACCAAACTGGCATCCGATAATCGCTTTAGGACGACGTCCAATGTTTGTAAGTGCTCGGCGGTAGTTCATCCAGTAATTAAAATGTCATCTAAGTACGCACATGTGTTTGGTATATCTTTCAAAACTGAGTCAATAATACGTTGAAAAATAGATGGAGCCGAGCTTATTCCAAAAGGCATGCGTATATAGCAGAATAATTAGAGATGAGTACTAATGGTGGTGTACGTGCGTGATTCCTAATCGAGCTCCGTTTGTTGGTAGGCATGACTCAAATCTAGTTTTGTAAATAGATCACCACAGGAAAGGGAAGCGTAAATGTCTTCAATCTTTGGTAGCGGATATCGGTCTAATTCTAACGCTTGGTTTATCGTAACCTTGTAATCCCCGCAGATTATTATCGTACCATCGCTCTTTAATACTGGCACAATGGGGGCTGTCCAGTCTGAATACTGGACGGGTTCAACGGTACCTTCCAACTGGAGTCGGCGCAGTTCAATTTCGACCTTATCACGGAGAGCATAGGGAACAGTGCGAGCTTTTCAGAACCGCGGCTTTGTCTGTGGTTTCAATACCAGATGTGCAATGTAATTCTTTAAAAGTCCTGATCTCGACTGATCAAATAAGACTGCATGCTTCTGCAAAATCTCGGATAACTGCGGATTGTCTTTCACCAGGTTGAAGTCTGACATAATGCCAGGAAGGCGCTTAATTCCATCGCGGCCCAAGATGTTAGGAGCCGGTTTTTCTGCTGTACTGGTGCGATTAAAAACGGTTGTGGTGTTAATCCAATTCTGGTGCAATTCTTCAGTAATGCAGTTTGTAGCCTTAGATTGTTCCTGGACGAGTGACTTCCGCTTGCAGAGACACACTTTCTGAATATGACCCATTTTTCCACAAAATCTGCATAATGAATGAATATGCGGACAGTCAGTCGGGGACAAGTGATTCTCCCCGCAACGGTAACAACGGAATTACTTGCGCTGTACGGGGCGAGGTAAGGCATGTCCACGGTTAGTCTGGTAGACCTTGTTTACGTCATGTGAGATTGATTGATTTGAAGAGGGAAATGTGGCTAGTTCCTGGACGAGGTTGGCACGCTGTCGGACTACATCACATGCTCTTTCCCACGTCAGTAGCGTTTCATCTTCGGAGAGCAGACGTTCTCGTGCCTTCTCATCGAAAACACCCGCGATTAATGCCTGTAACAACATCGCTTCTTCGAACTGGGCTGGAAGGATCTGATCATAGGCGCAGTCAGGGAGAGCAGTAAGGAGACGAGAGATAAACTCATTTACAGTCTCACTTGGTTGTTGTCGCATGGTGCTGAATTTATACCGAGCAGTAAACACATGGGGCTTTTCCCCCCATATTCGCTTCGTATGTACTTGTAAACTGTCGATTTGTCTCTGGCCCTCGATGCCGAGATGGTGGCGTAGTAATTCAATTTTCGCTGCATCATCAATCGTGTAATTTCCGCCAAGGAGCAAAAGCAAATCAACGTAGTAAACGTAGTTTTCCACTGCAGCCATTGTTGCGCAGTAGGCCTTTCAGTAGAAGAAATCCAGAAGGGTTGGGGTGCCGTTATTGAATTTGACATGAGAAATCAGAATAATCTCCATCGCCAAATTGTTACACTCAACCGAAATCAGAACAACAGTATTGCAAATGGAAGTTTAGTAGAAGCAATGGCAATGGTACATCGGCAGTCCACACTGGGTACAGAGCAACTGTTTAGTTTTACGCAGTTCACATGTTTTAGTTGGGCACTCGCTTTTGAACCAATCAATATGCATCGCTGGTTAGTCGGGGGATGGACACTCACGCAGTAGCGCGCACAATGCAACTCCACAGGCTAGGTAGTGTAGCATGACCTTGACGCGCTCAACGTCTGTATCAAATTTTTACTGTAGAGTAATATGGGGAAGTAATATTGGAAACGTAGGTCTTAAGAACAAAGGAAACAATAACGCTTACTCGTGCGCTGCTTTCTTTACTGAGGTAATTGATGAATGCAGTTGTAATATATCCGAAAATATATTCCACAACAGCAGTGTTAGTAGTAAAGCACAAAAGCCGCGAATGAGCATCGTTTGTCCGCGTTTGGTTGACGTAGACATCTCTGAGTATATAGTTAATATAAGTGGATAAGCGAATCATCCAGACGTCTTTTGAATATCGTTAGCCTGGGGGAAGTAACAACATTTGTGGGAAGAGCGTTCCAGTGTTGACACACACGAAGGGAAAAGAAATTTCGGCGGCATTCCAACCGGCTGTATTGTGTGTCCAGCTTTAGATGGTGTCCTCTGAGTAAGGGATTGCTATGCAACTTTAGTGGTGACGACAAGAATGGTTGGATCCCTCAGGATCATATAAGTCATTATCAAGTCGCCACGCAGGCGTCGATGTTGTCCACTGTAGACCCCGAGGGGTTTCAGCCTCAATCTGGAAAGGAGATGAAACAGACCCTTTACGTTCTTGGTCCCCTTCGTTGCGGCATTTCAAGAGCGGGAAAATCTTGCTTTTACCATGGCTGCCAGGCGTGGATGGCATACTCAGAAAGAGGTCAAATATAGGCGTTGAGCATCTGAGAATAGATGGAAAGATCGAAGCGCCGGAATGCCCTCTGCAAAAGGCCAAGCTTTTTTGGAGGCTTTCTCGGCCTGACGGGAACAGCCCAAATCTTTCTGCACTATCACGCCTAGATCGCATTCCGTTGAAGTACGCTGCAATACTTGATCCCCAAGTCTGTATTCGCAAGTAGTTTTATGGCGTATGCTCAACACCTTGCATTTTGTAGCGTTGAACTGGAGCAGGTTCTGAGTCGACCATTCGTAGAACTTGTCAAATTCGTTCTGAAGTGCTGCATTGTCGCTGGCTGTTCTAATGGCTTGCCATATCTTGAGATTATCCGCGAAGTGTAAGGAGTTAGAGGGGATTACCGACGCGAGATCGTTTATGTAAATCAGGAATAGGCGTGGACCAAGTACTGAGCCCTGGGGCACTCCGCACTTAACGTCGATTGGGTCAGAGATGACGCCGCGAACTCTTACATTCGGATGTCGTAGAAGCAATAAGTCACCTATCCAACCGAGGATTGGGTCACCAATTCCACAACGCTGCAGCTTGTGAAGGAGGATACGGTGGTTCAGACGGTCGAAAGCCTTTGAGAAGTCCAGATATACTGCGTCTACACCTACGCCGCTGTCAACGGTCTCAGTCCAACTGGATCTAGCAAGTAGCAAGTTTGAAGTGCAAGATCGGTTCTTGCTAACTTCATGTTGTTCTTGTGCTATGATATTGCGTTCCTCCAAGAAATTCATCAGCGCTTCGGCAACAATCGCTTCCATCATTTTGGAGAGCACCGGAAGTAGTAATGTCAGGCGATAGTTGGCCGGATCTCTACGACTTCCTTCCTTATGGATGGGAGTGACGATACCCTGCTTTCAAATTGTTGGCACCCCCATCTCATCAAGGCATCGTCGGAATAACTTGCAGAGTGGGTCCGCCAGGTTTACTGCAGCCAATTTCAACGCTTTTAAACGAATATTATCAACGCCAGGAGAGATATGCTCACACAGAGCAATTAGCCTTTTCATAACATCCGCACTCGTAAACACGATGTGGCTAAGTCCTGGTGGTGGTACAACGGTCGGGAACAGTGTATGCGGCGATGTCGTGCTCTGGAAGTTCGGGGCGAATTGTTGACCTAGGGCGTTGGACACCTCGGTTGCAGTTTGTGATAGTCTACATAACGTAAGGCAGGAATTCCTCCCTGCATTTTGCGGTTCTTGTTAACGTGTCTGTACAGGAGCTTGAGGTTAGAAAGGAATTTCTCAGCTAGATTCTGTTGGTGCTGTATTTTATCTTCGCGTACCAGGTTTACGCAGTGATTCCTTTGGATAGTGTAGGCTTCCCATGTTTCGGCACTCAATGACTCCTTGTATCTTCGCCAGAGTAAGTTACTCGTAACGCTACACTTGCGTGTCCTGCTGCGTATGAGTGATTTTACTGTCTTCGTTCGCGAAGGTCTTTTCTTAGAAGCACTAGTTACTAACATGTTGAACTTGTGAGCAAATTCAGACCAGGCGTCATCGGGGGATCGTTCTGCTAGAGATGCCCAGTTTGTAGTATTCATAAGTTTGATTAGGGCGCCGTAATCCGTAATGAGCTGACAGTCCTCGGTGTTTTCTGTAGAATACTCTGCATAACAGATGTACTTAAACAGGAGGGTTGCATGGTCGCTACGGCTTAAGGGACTCTCTATCGATACCGTTTCGATCATAAGCTCTTAATTGGTGAATACGATATCCAGGACACCCGAATTGTTTCCCGTTCTGAATGTTCAAGCGGAACTGGAACGATAAAATTATCCCGTGAGTGTTCCTTCCTCGGCGGATCGTTGAACCAGGAGTTGGCGAACTTTGAAATACTGATGGACCTAAAACAAAGACCGCATCACACCCTGTCCAACCAATAATTGCCCACGTATCCCGCCCTAGCAGTCCCTGCTGGGTCGGTTACGTGAAGTAAGAAAGAGAAAAAAGTAAACTCAGAAGGCAAAGTAAAAAGTGGAAAGAGCTAAGCAAGTGGAATACCAAGATATTTGAGTCAAGAAAAAAGAACTGAAAAGTGAAGGTGAGTCAGCTAGGAAAAAGGAAAGGTTTGCTGTTGCCACCCGAGAGCATCGAGCTGGCGCGCAAAACCCTTAACCGTAGGTTCCCTAACCACATGATCTGGAAGCGAATTCCAGCGATCTATAACTCGTCGCGATAGACGAGTTTCCGTCCTCATCCTATCAGACCGTGGTTTATGTAGTTTCAGTGGGTGATCGTAGATTAGGTACGTAGCGGGACTAAATAACCCTGAGAAGTCCGGGTCAATCTTACCATTCAAAATACGATAAGTGAGAATCAGGTCCCGTCTTATCTTTCGGTAGTGCATTAAGTACATTCCCAAACTGAGCAAGCGTTCAGGATACGTCTGTCCCCGTAGACCCTGCACTAGCCGAGTGCCCACTCGTAACACCCTCTCCAAGTCCATTTGTCTCCGTTAAGACATGGTGGACAAGTTTGAATACCAGATTCCAGGTGGGATCGGACGAATGCCGAGAATAGCTTCACAAACAACTTGGCCGTTAAGATTCCGAAGGAGCGGCGGATAAACCACATCATACGAAACCCTCGACAAGCAGCCTTCTTCCAGTTGTCTCCAGAATGAAGTGCTGATGCGTGTACGACTCCTAAATCAACCTTCTGAGGGACAACAGGAAGTTCACCACCGCCGATAACGTATCGGATGGGAGGATTTGCAGCTCCGATTCGCAGAACAGAGCACTTGGCCCTATTTATGGGCATCAACCATATGGTAGACCATTCTCAGAGACTATCCACGGCACGCTGAATTGGCTCAAGACCCCCCGGGATATCCATAATATTCCAGAGCTTAAGGTCGTCAGCAAACATTAGTGATGACACCCCTAGCTCTATCGGCAACTCATGTACATAGATCGCGAACAACCATGGCCCCAATACTGAGCCCTGCGGGACGCCACTAAGGACAGCTTGCCTGAGGGAAAGGCTACGCCCCACCCGTACGCAGTGTTCCATCCCCTCAAGGAAAGCAGGCACCCATTGAAGGGCGCGACCAGATATCTCGTAAGATCTCAACTTTAGTGAGAGTCGAAGATGTGGAACAGTGTCAAAAGCTTTCGAAAAATCTACGAATAGCACGTCTACAGCGTGGCCACTGTCTGCCGCTTCGGCCCAGCTTTCACGAGCTACAAGTAGATTAGTCTGACATGAAAATCCTTTGCGGAATCCATGTTGCACAACATTGAGAAGGTTGAATCGATTCAGGTGGTTCTCCACTGAATCCCTTATCAGCTTTCCAAACAACTTGACTACTACGCTTGTCAAACTGACAGGCCGGTAGTTCGCGGGTAGAGCGCTGTCACCGCCTTTAAAAATCGGACAGATGATTGCCTCCTTCCATTCCGAAGGTAGGCTGCAGCTGTCCAGCGATATTGAAAACACGCATGTGAGAGGACCACTCAGCTCAGTGGCCAATTCATGCAACAGCTTCGGATGAATTGAATCAGGACCGGAAGCTTTAGAGGAATTAATGCCTTGCAGTAGCTCGAAGACCTGAGTCTCCGTTATGCTAAATTCAGCTAAGCAAGAATCCTCTGGAACTCTTGAAACCAATTCAACCTGTGGTAAAGAGGTCTCCCGAGCAAAGACCCCAGTATACTGATCACTCAGTATATAAGCCTTGTCATAGTCAGTTTGCGCACGGGTCCTGTCTGCTCGCAATAAAGCTGGTATAGACAGTTTTGCCACGCTGCGTCTTTTAACGTAAGCAAAAAACTTCTTGGGATTAGCTGCGGCCGAGTCCGCTAAACCCTGCTCGTACTGGAGACGAGCAGTCCTGAGATGTGGCTTACATTTATTTCTAATCTCTCGATAACCATCATAGGTACTGGCTGATGGAGCTGCTTGGTAGGTTCGTCAGCATCTAGACCGTTTCTTGTGTAGGTACTTGCCTGTGATATCTAGCTATTGAGGCTGTGCCCTTAACCCTCTTGTCCTCATGAGTGGAATATAGGGAGTGGAAACCTCCGTAAGGTATGCCTTAAATTTATCCCAGGCCAACTGGACAGAGTCAGCCATCGAGATCTCACAGTTCAGAACTGAAGCCTTGGCTCGCATTGCACTAAAGTCCGCCCGCCAAATATTCGGGATTAATTCAACAGCGGTCTCTTGGTGCCTTGAAAGAGCACATCGAAAGGATATGCATGCGTGATCGCTGGACCCTAGAGGTGCACTGTATGAAACGTCAGTCACGAAGTCCAGGGACTTAGCGAAAACCAAATCCAAAGTAGATGGTATTTGGTTGCCCATATACCTAGTGGGAAATTCAACGAACTGGTGCAAATGCACTTGGAGAGTCAGTTCAAGAAAGTCTGTACCGAATGTTCCTAATGCCGAATTGCAAGAAAGATCGGCCCGACAGACTTCCGGGAGGTTGAAATCCCCTAGAACTAAACACCTATTCGCAGACTGAGTGCGAATAAAGTCAAGTACCCCTCTGGAAGAACTTCCAGGACAACTGTATATCACTATAACTGTAAACTGGGTAGAGGAAGTGCACAAAACAGCCGATAGGGCTTCAACAGTCTGATCCGACGACTGGAATGTGCAGGTCCTCAACACATCTAAGTTACAGCTCACATACCGTGCAACGCCTCCGCCTTGGCGACCAACGGAGCGATCAGTTCTAAGCAGCGCGTAGCTAGGTAAATATACCTCACCGTCCGTGATATCCGGAGACAACCACGTTTCAGTGAGAGCAATTATCTCGGGAAGAGATTTGTCTACAAGTAGACCCAACTCGTGCAACTTGTTCCTTAGGCTACGCACGTTGCTAAGTACTACCTCAAGGAAGTCGGCACGACCATCCCTGGGTCGTGCGCCATCAGGATGGGTTCTGATAGGGCGGAAAGTAACTTCCGGCTGATCACCTGAAAACCCACCAGACGGAGGCCTTGCTCACCAGCCGCCCGTCTAGTTTTGAGGTCTTTGATAGCTTCCTTTAACTTCAATCTACCTGGCAATAGTAGATCCGGCTGAATGCTAACACCACTACCTTTAAGTTTGAACGCAAACCGCAGTAATGATTTGCGTTCCTCCGGGGTAGAAAGTACTACGCGAAGTAGTCGGGGTCGTGGATTTGGTGTAGCGATAGGGACGTTCCCCAATCTGGTCAGCTTTCTGACAGTGACACCAGGGAAGCCAGGTGGAAGCAGCTTGCTGACACACAGTTTCAGCCACTTGATGTCATCCAAGATGCGTTCCCTTGGGAGAGCGGTCGCAGATTCAGTAACGTTACGGAATATAACGCTACTATCCGTGAAAGCGTCGGCACGACGGGGAGTGTTTACCCCACGTGCCTTGGAGTCGACACCTATACCACCTGTTTTCACCACTGGAGGTGAGACTGTCCCTGTCTTCACAAACGACGCCGAAGCAACGGTAGCGTAGGTTTTCCGCTCTATTGCCGGCGTCTTACTAGTTCCTGGATCCTCAAGCCCCTTCAAAGTTTTAGGAGCAGATCTAGTCCGCTTCTTCTTTTGCTTCACTGGAGCAGGGGCCGTTGACTTTGTAACGCATTGAGCAGTTACCAGCATTTCGTCAGGACAGGCTGGTTCACTGGCGGCCGAGACAGTCAGCGTCTGTGGAAAGTTCTGTGTGCAATCTTCAGACGACTTTACGACTGTCAAAGACGGCATCTCTTTCGATGCCGTGGCAACTATTTCTCTGGGTTTAGCAGAGGGCTTTTGGTATTTCCGCACCCTATTTTTCTTCACTTTGATCGGCTCATGAGGACAGCCAGCAATGCTACCTGGATTGGTCGGTAGGATGTGCGACTTTATGACCGAGTGACAGACTCCAGTGGATGGATCGTCAGCAATGCTGCCGTCTATTGAAATGCCTTCAATCGAAATATTCAGTGATTTTAAAATCAAATCCATTTTCATATCGAGCGACGCAATAGAGGTGAGTTTAGCTATCGCCTCCTCAACATCTGCCAACCTTGAAGCCAGCGCTAAAAGTTTAGCACCGGTGACAGCCGGGCGCGTCGATCTTTGAGCGTAGCATTCAGCACAGCTGAAAAGAAAGTGAACGCTTGATGATAGCATTTTGTACTTGTCGGCTTGTAGGCCGGTACAGCTTTCGTGATACCAGCGGCAGCAGACGTCACACTGCATACCGCCAGATACATCTGTTACTGGCTCTGAACAGTTAACCTGTCAGCAAGCTGCAGTAGACTCATCAAACGAGGACCCATAGGTCCATCCGTCTCGGTGTTTAGCGAGACAGCCATGTTCATGTGGAAAACAGAGTAGAATTACAACACGTATACAATAGGAAAACGACCGCAATAAAAAGGCAGAAACAGGGTGCAAAACGGGATTAAAACTGGGAACAACCGAAAAACTTACCAGTAAGCGCCAAAGACGCTTTGGCCAGTACCACTTTAATCGATCCAAGATATCTTGGATCAGAGAAAATTTGACAATAGTCAAATTTCGTTTCAAGTGTTTATTCAAACATTGTTTTCCACGTTATGTCAGCTGAATAGCTCGATCAGTATGGCACGCCAACAAATCGAGTTCCCGCTTAGTACTCACAGAGCGAAAGAGAGTACTCACAGGGCGAAAGATGTGATGTGATTGTAGAGTGGTAGTCCACTAATTATCTTCTGTACTTCCATTTTGAAGTGTTCGTTGATACAGACTGAGGTTTCTATTGTATGAATATAGAAGTCATCACCCAGCAGAATATGGCTGTAAGACTGCGAGAGAATGGTCTTCATTGTGGAGGCTAGCAGGTTGTCTATTTCCAAAGTAGCCGACGGAGGGCGACACACCACACCCAACAAACATGCGTCCCCACGGCTTAGGTGAAGACGACACCAAAGCGCATCGACAATCTGAACCTCTGGATCATCGATGAGATCAAGGTGTAGTTCGCTGCGATAATAAAGTAGTACTTCGCCTCCTCTACTTGATCGATCGTTGCGTAGAATAGACATCCCAGGTAGTGCGATTTCTGCATCAGTGATCGCTTCATTCAACCAGGTCTCGGTTATCATAAGGAAGTCGCTTGACATCAAGGCCTGACGCAGGCGAAGTCCCGTCAGTTTGCTTAAAAAACCTTGTAGGTTGGTATAAAAACAGGAGAGTGGTTCATAGGTTAGAAGGTTGTTTGTGGATGTGGACAACAGATTTGAGACTTGGCCGACCCTCTTAATGTCGGCTGCTACTTGTTTTTTTTGAATTGTCTTAGGCTCACCAGAATGACTTGGATTAACTCTCTGCACCATGTGATCAGGTTCGTGATGATCCTGATGGTCACTCACCTCCCGCAGTGTCTCACCGGATGTTATGACGGCAGGCAGATCAGTCTGTGGTGGACTCTGCAACAACGGTTGTTCCCACTGAGTTGGTTCTCTCCATGGACTAAGCAGTAGCCTCTGGTCGTAAACCTGCTGCTTTTAGTCGAATTTCTGTTGGTAACATGTTCCGGAAGTTACCCCAGTTCTCTAGAACAGTCTGTAAAGTTAGCTCAGACTGCAAAACCAACTTCAACAACCTAGGACCACACCCTTTGTAATTTGGTGTCACGTGAATCCTGGTCAGAGAGGCAGCAATAACATTTTCTAAGCGCTTCACGAATGTATCGCCATTGCTCCACGTCATGTGCCTGAACTTCTTCGGGAGATGAAGCTTGAGACTCAGGGACGCCATGAATAATGGCGGTTTTCAGCGCGTGTTTTCTACTTCCCTGTTGATTATTCATATCCTTTGAACGCACTTTCCACGGAATATCCGGTAAGATACATACTCCGTTCGATGCTCTGTGGTGTCGATTTGCAGCGAGCAGAATGGATTCCGTTTCTTCCGCGGAATGTAGTGTTACTCGAAGTAGTAGAGGCTCACCATAATGTAAGGTGTTTGGGTGTCGTGCGATGCGGCTCAGCGTAGTGGGTCCAGCGCACATGCTGATGGCTCTACAGATGGAATCTGTAGAACTAGTTAATACTAGTCCGAGACGATGCGCGGAATTAAGCGCGGATATCAGAAGGCTATTGGAGTCGGACACAGCGGACTGTATTCGATGGGCTACAACAAGAAGCGGACGGATGAAGCGAGGCAAGAGCGTACACGTGAGCGCGGGGACTTACAAGGCAGTTGTGTGTCGAGCCGGTTGTAAGATTAAAACAAGAAGGAGTAATGTACAATCGGTCAACAAGCAAATTGTACACGAAAGATAAGAGTTATCTTTTTGGGCGCTACAAATCCCACTGAATACGATCGTCTATCAATTTGCCCCTTTTTGTGTTGGATTTGGATTCAGGAACGTTAGTGCACACAACACTTAAGGCACTATGATTCCGCGTTGTGGTTCGCGACTTAAGAGCACTAGGTTCTTTTGCTTTTTGTGGATTTGTTAACAGCACTGGCGATAGCGATCCATGTTTAGGCATATTTTTGACCTCTCCGTTAAGTGGAGTCACAGGTGTCTTTGGCGGCGTTTTCCAAGAGGCAACCGCTGAGTAGAATGTCCAATTATTTTTTACCGCGGGCTTGCTGGCGTTTTGTGCTTCGAGTATGCCGACTGAATTACCAGTTATTACACCCCCGGAGAACGTAGAAGCAAGTGGGTTGTAAACGACTTTTTCACTTAGTGAATTCATGTGGCTAGGGGCCGTTGGAGACTGAGACGCGATGGTGAGTTTGGGACGCCTGGCCCTCTTCCTTGGCCTAAACGGGGAGTTTGTAGGTGTCCGTTCAGTTTCAGGTATAGCATTGTTTGCTTTCACGAATGCGTTGCTAGCATTCACCAGTTGCTCAACTGTTTTCGCCAACTTTTCATACTTTTTCATTAGGAAAATTACACAACTAACAAAAGGGATGAATTCGCACATCTGGCAGAACCAAAATGCTCCGGTTTTGCTGCAGTATTGTCTAGTTTCGAGTGCACTCAATTCTAAACACTTCGAATGGTACGCTTTTTTACAGTTAAAGCAAATTGGACCAGACTTAACGGTTTTTACACATAGGTCACAATTGACTTTCGAATGGTCCATATCCACTTGAGGCGTGTACTTTGTTATTGTGACTTGCACCAATTTCAAAAGGGATTAGATGGAAAAAGAGAGTTCAGAATCTATGTTGTAAATCTATCACTAACAACTAGCTTAGAATGGAATAATTCTACTCATATATGTGGTCACGGTCAGTAATGGGGCAGCGAATTAGGAATGACCGCAGCTGGTGGTGATATGGTGTAACGATTCCCCACTAACAAGATGGAATGGAGTAACTGGATGTGTACACTAAAACAGCAGTAGCAAGAGGATAGAGATACTGACGTTTCAATTTTCGTTGCGTGGCAATCGGCGCTGGTTTGAGGTCAAGGGGGACAGACGTCCAGATGAGTCACACGTTCCTTAGGGTAAATAGGCGACGTGCGTGCAATTGATCCAGCCGGTAATTGGATAGGCAGCGATGCAGCGTAGGAATGAGGCGAAGCAGGATGACTTGGCAAATACTGTCTAATGACGAGAGTGGCTGCACCAAAGGTGGACAAAATTAACAACTATCGCTTTGTACAGCGACTAGAAGAAGTGGTAGTAAGAGGTTCGGGTGACTCTCAAAAAGATATTTAAAATAAGACTACCAGAGTCCTGGTGCGACGAGAGGAAAAATAAATACTCCGATAGAATTCGAAATTGCAAAAGCACAGTTTGCTGGTGATCCGCGAATGACAGATCCTAAAAATTAAGAGTGGTAGGAGGAGCTCGCATAGCCAGATCGAATGATAGTACGTAGGTCTCTGTGAGAATATATCCGAAGATTTAAGGGTGAATAACACAGGAGGACACCTTTTTGCGACCGCTCGGTGAATAAAACGACTTTGGCTTTCTGTTCGTCTGAGTAGCAGCTCACAAGTTTGGTAGAACAGCTCAATAGTGCTCATGCTAACTTACGAGTTACATGCGAAGTAGAACAAAACAATTGTCTGCCATACCTGGATATACTCTAAAGTCGCATAGATGATGGGTTGATTAAGAGGTCCATTTATCGAAAATCGACTTGGTCCGGTCAATAGCTGCGCTTCACCAGCTTCACACCAGTGCGGTACAAACGGATACTTGTGAAGACTAGTTAGTCAGGCCAGACGAATTTGTTCGGCCGACTGTCTTGACGATGAGCTAGTGTTAATTACAGCAACACCAATGGCGAACGGCTACCCTCGAAGATTTATCGAGAAACACACTCAACTGCGAGGACCAAAGGACTTGGTGCACACGGCAGCCAAGAAGAAAGTGTATATCGAGTTGCCTTTCAAAGGTGACTTAGCCACGCTGAAGACAACTAACCGCATAATTTCGACTACACAAGGAAGTAACGACGCTGGACAAATTGTTGTTATCAACCGAACCCGAAATTTGGCCGTACTTCCAACGAAGGAAGCTCAGACTATTGGGGGCAACTCACACCGTGTATACCAATTTGTATGTGACTGCGGAAACAGTTACATTGACAGAACTAATAGAACATTGACTTCCCGAATAAAGGAACATGTACCAAGATGGGTTCAAAGTGAAGTTGTTTAGGGTGCCTACCCTCGTCAGATTCCATGTTCGCGCAGACCACCGGCTTCCTCGATAGGCAAACACCTATTAGACTCGGGTCACCGGATAGAGCTGGGCTCAGCGTTTAAACTTGTGTTACGTCACATTTATCCCCGCTTCCTTCGGTTTGCTGAGGCTGTCGCTATAAGCCGGATTAAGCTAGCCTTGTATGTTCGGAAACAAATATTTGTCTGCCTAAAGCTGCCTTGAACGTAGGTGTGAACGTCCGTCATTCGTTCTGCACCTTAAGCTCGTCTTGTTGCACCCACTGTTAGCTATATCAATGCATATCGGTTATTGTTAATGGTACTGAGGAGATACTACGTAATGGATACATCTATTAGCCTTCGTCTTCTTTCCGTGCTTTTGATGTATGTAATATTTCGGACCACAGTCCCTTACATTTCATTTCATTTTTTCTCGGCCCGAATATCTATCATGTGATTATGAAGAACCGTTGTTCAACGACAGAAAAAGCAGCAGAATGATTCTGATTACTTTGTGTTACTTTAATTTGAATGTTGCGTCCAAGCTTGTTTTATAACATTACTAATGTAATGGCATGAAAAGAATGTAAAAATTATTTGATCTGTTCTTTCTGGGGAACAGCTTCTCTCATCGTCGAGGAACATAATATTTATTTAATATGAACTGTGAGAGCTGCTGCTGCAATATACTACGCAGTAATGTTACCCAGGAGTAATAGTACAGGACGACCCTGACTACTGGAAACAGGCCAAGAGTGCATCGAGAGGAGCAAGTCAGCACCTTGGACTCCTACAAAGGCCGTTCGGGAAGTTCGAGCCAGCAATCTTTCCACAAATGCTGAACGTGTACGTGAGGCGACAGGTAGGATGGGCGATCCAGGCCTGGTGACCTTGGTGCAAGCAGGATGCTGTTGCGCTCGAAGATCCACAAGCTAGAGCAACGAAAATCATTAGAGGACTGTCTCACCTCTCCTACCAAAGCAGACTGCAAGCCCTTGGCTTATATAGCGGCGAATACCGGCGTATCCGAAGAGACTATTTTGATGTACCAAATACTAACGCCAGCCACGCTTGTCTCGATTTGTTGCAAGTCAGCCACAGCACAAAGCTGAGTGGCCACCAGCTCAAACTGACCACATAACACAGTCGACTTGAGTGCCGACAAAACTTTTATCCTTTCGGGTATACAGACCGTGGAACGCTCTTCCTTCTTACGTATTTTCGTATTTTTCTCTTTTACCTTTAAACAACCTTTTTATAAACCTCATCCTTCTTATCCCACCGGACGTGTCAAACAAAGCTTTTTGTCCGTTTTAATTCAAGTTCAAGTTTAACTTCAGGTGTGACTGGAACGATAGGATGACTCCCGTAAGTGTTTCATCATGGGCAGTTCGTTGATCCAGGAATTGATAGGGGTGCTCCGACTTCTTGATAGATCTAATACGAAAACACCCGAAGCACACCCTAGTCCAACAATTTAACGCCCACCTTCTTTGCATTATCAGTGTCTGTTATGCCCGTTACGTGAAGTAAACAAGAGAGGAAGAAAAATCGGAGGAAAAGAGTGAGGGAAATCCTTTGCAAGAAAAGGCTAATGCTGATAGTGAGGGAAAGTACAGAAAATTGCATAAAAGTACAAAAATAGGTTAGTCAAAAAAGGAAAAATTCCGTATTCCCACCCAAGCTCTTCTAATTGACGCTCAAATTCCTTAACCGTTACTTCCTTGACATTTTCTGGAACTGAATTCCAGCGCTCGATGACTCGACGCGATAACCGTGTAACCGCTCTAATTCGACGGGCACCGCCGTTTGTCCAACTTCATGCAATGCTTGCGGCGACCAGATAATCAAGCAGGACGAAATAGCCAAGACAAATTAGGGCCAACCTTCCCAGTCAAACTACAGTGGGTTAGGATTATGTCCCCTCTAATCCTTCGATAGTACATTGAATGCATCCCCAAACTAAGTATGCGTTCGGGGTACGTTTGTCCTCGTAATCGCTTGACCAACCTAGTACCGACACGCAACACCCTTTCTAGTGCCATTTTGTCCTGGACAAGGCATGGCGTTCATTATTACTTTCTAAGTTATGGAGCGAGAACAAAATAAGGTCACCTTCATTGTGATCCACGGTTTGCATGAGTAAATCAGTAGAAGGCTACCGAGTCGGAAGAGTGGGATTATGACAAACAACCAGATAGGAAGCTGGACGCCTACAGAGGAAAAGTTAGAGGTGGTCTTCGATTAAGATAGTGAAGCTTGATTAATTGTCCGATGAGAAGCATACGGAATACAATATGCGGCTGTGATTGTTCCCTGAAGGCAAAATAAACCATATACACACTCTAAGCAAAATAGAAGCTTTGTATTACAAAGGCCGTTCTCCACAACTCTATAGACACTATCGAGCGATGGGTGCTGTGTCAGCGATAAGCGCTCGTTTGCGTGCGTAATGATCATGCATAATGACCGTGGGACTTATACATCAGGTCACGCCCAAATCTAAAGTGATGTGCTTTAAATGGAGACAATGTAGCCGCCCTAATTGGCCCGAGATGATCGGTAGAGTTAAGGACACAAAAGAAATATGGGCGTTGTCTGTCCCGTTTAAGCATCAGTGCACCCAATACAAATGCCCAGTATCATCTGCCTAATAATTTCTTATAGCTGGAGCTTTTTTCGACCACACAAAGTGCGTAACGATTGAAGTATCTCAGTACTACTGTCATTTCCCAAGAAAGGTGACCGAACTGTGTTCAGTAATTATTGCGGGATTAGCCTAATCGATGTGGCTGCCAAAAGCTTCGCATAAATCTTGCTTCCCCGTTTTGCCAATGAGAGGTGGCTTTCGTCCAGATAAATGCTACACTGACCAACTCTTCACTCTACGTCGAGCACTCGAACACCGGTACCAGTTCCAGCAGTCCGCTTTTGTGTGCTTCGTTGATTTTCAAGCTACTTTCGACTCAATTGACCGTGAATCACTCTGGAGAATCCTACTTGCTGATGGCGTGCCGGTTAAACTCGTTAACTTGATGTGGGCATACTTCCGTTGCACTAAGGCCCGCATTCGGGTCTATGGAGAAGAAACAAAGGAATTCGACATAAATAATGGAGTCCGGTAGGGTTGCCCACTTTTTCTAGTGTTGTGCAACTTCGCAGTCGACTGGGTGATACATCATGCCTTTGAGGACTATCGTGGTGTTCATGTTAGCTCTGACTTCTGGCTATCAGAACTAGAATTTGCCTACGATATCGCTAACCTTGCGAAAGATGCTATATCACAACGGTCACTGCTAAATCGGGTCGACCAATGATCCTCTATGTTGGGCCTCGAAATTAACATCCGCAGGACGAATTACTTCTCATCGTTAGCCAACCAGTCAGCCGCGTCGCTCCCGTTACATGGACAACTCATCGAATCGTTCCTGAGTTCAAGTATATTGGATCCACTATACTCCCCAATGGTTAGGTTACATACGAAACCCGGAATCGTATTGACAGCACTGGAACAGCCTAGTTACAACTGAGAAACACATTGTGGCGAAGAACGGACATTAATCTGAGAACCAAGATCCGAGTATCCTCAACAACCATTTGTGCCATTTTTAATCAATGGTTAGGAAACATGGCCGCTGCGATCCGAAGACATCAGGAAGCTGGACGTTTTCGATCATTAGTGTCTAAGGCTTATTTTCAAAACGCAGTGACATGAGTGTATCACCGATGAGGAAATCCGTAAGTGCTGTTACGGTCTTCCGAAGTTCACGACGCTTATCCAACGCCGCATACTTCAGTAGTTCGGTCAAGTCCTCCGTAGACCAGACACTGACTTGACTAGGGCAGTGCTTTCACCCTCGCCTTGCCTGGGTTAGTGTCGTCGCCGTGGTGAACAATTGAAAACGTGGTTTGCTGCTGTGAAATCGGACGTCGATCTTCTGGGACTCCATGTTGGCTTATCCAGCGTCACCTTTACTTCAGCAGCTGTTGCAAGCAAATTACAGTCTCTCCAGGAGTGCTGGGCCCCTGGAATCGACAAGATCTGCCTAAAAGTACTGAAAATCCCTTCTCCCACCATAGCAGCACCACTTGCAACCATATACTAGGGTCTGCTTAACTCACGTACACTCGCATCTGAGTGAAAAAATGGAATTATCACTCCAATATGCAAAGGAGGTAAGCAAACGGATCCTGCAAACTACCCACCTATTTTAGCAAAAGTGATGGTATCGGTAATCGCAGATGAATTGACACGATACTTTGATGGCCTACAAAAAAGTTCTAATGCCTAACATGGTTTAGAACGCAGACCATCTTGCCTCAGCAGTTTGCTGCTTACTCGGGACTCATGGACCAGGGCGGTTGATAAAGGAATCCCCATAGATGTGATTTACTTGGATTTTTCTAAAGCATTCGACAGCGTCAATCACTTTTTTCTCCTCCAAAAGCTTGCTACCTACGGTACCAACGGTTCCCTGCTCACCTGCTTAGAAGACAACTTACACGACAGAACTATCAAGGTAAGAGTAGCCGACACTTATTCTGCAAACACGTGCGTCTCCTGTGGTGTACCGCAACGATCTGTCTTCGGCCCGCTACTGTTTTTAATCTACATTAATGACCTTCTAGCAGATGCAAATATTTGCAAACGGTGCTAAAATATGGAGAGCAATTCACTCAGCATCCGACCGTGTCTACCTCCAGGAAGATCTGACTCGGATTAACGAATGAGCAAAAAAGAACCAGCTCCCACTGAACCCTTTAAAGTGCCACCTGCAGACGGTGCGCAGCAGCTTCATTAACACTTACCTTTTGGTGCAACACTTCCTGCAAGACGCGACTTAGGTATAATCGTGCAAGAGAGTTTTGGCAATGTGACCCAATGTTCGAAAGCAGCAAGTGTGGCGAAGTTGAACTTGAGGCTTTTGAGACGAGCACCTTTGAGCGACGACCATTGCTGAATAACTCCTATATTCGTCCTCACGTTGAATACGCAATTCAGGCATGGTGTCCATGGTTAAAACGAGACAGTCGACTATTGGACCAACCCCAAAGACGAGCCACAAAGGCAAAAGGTGGACTATCCGGTCTAAGTTACGGATTGCGTCCTCGTGTACTCGGTGTGTTCTCTTCAGAATACCAACGGCTTCGTGGAGATCTTATTCTCACATATCGGATACTACCTGAAAGCGAGCATCCATATACATCACTGTTGACAGTAGCCCCTTACAAACAAAGCCGAGGCAACCATCTGAAACTAATGACGCAACACACCCGTTTGAATCGTAGAAGGTATTTTTACTCACAATCTGTCTTCACTGCAATGGATTACCAAGATATGTGGTGAACGCACCAGAAATGACGACATTCGAAAGAACCTTAGACTTTCATCTTATTGTTAAACGCTAAACAATAGTTTGATAAAGTGCAATGGGGTAACCACTGATGCTTCACGTTTCACGTTGGAACATTTTGGTTTTAATTTTCTTTTGCGTATCCATACTGTGGGTCTTGTAAATTATGCTTTTTTATCCCATCATACACTGTTGAACTGCTGAAATGATGCACCTCACTGGAGAAATCGTTGGATCAGTATCTACGTGAATTATCGAGTGCTGAAGGGGAATCGAGAGTGCTGCGTAATGCTTCTAGTTCGTTAAATACTAAGGCAAGCTCCGAGGACGAGGATGCATAAAACCTGAATGAAGTAGGTGGCTGCTGAGACACGTTAGCGCTATATGGCGGATACGTAGCGCGTGACGCTGCGTAGTATACTCTTTAGGATTATGATCTATGATCGCATTAGCCAGTTGTGCGACTAGTGAGAGACACCTTGGCGGAAACGACGATAACTTGACTTATATCGGGTGCTGAAGCCATAGCTCCAGAAGGATGGAGTCACCCATCGAATACGAGCCGAGGAGCCTATTCGTCTCATGCAATAGAGCAGATGGCCTCACATCTCCTAGACGAAAATCATGGAATTGTTGTTTTATTCGCGTACTCGCTGGTTGTTTCAGACGGGTCACGATCTCCTGTTTAAGAGTCTCATAAGAAAGATCAGTAGTTGAGCTCGAAAGTGTATCTCTAAGCTGTAAAGCAAAGACTATAGGAAGGCTGTCTAGCAAATAGTTGCAGTTATGTTGGTCGGAATTAATATTATAACACAGAAGCTCCTGATACAATAAGAGGGACCAAAAAGTGGGTCATCAAATAGGATAGGGAGAACAGACAGAGATGTAACACCAATAGATTAGCCGAAAATGTTAGTATCTGAGTAAGGCATAGAATATCACAAGATAAGAGTTGCAAAATGGTAATTCAGTAGAGAAAAGGTGCGAGCTGACCAAAAAAATTGATTTCTGCGATGGCGGAACCGTGCTAGCAGTCGGGGTCACCAATTGTGGGATGCTACTCAGATGCTAGTTGCAAGTGGTACGTAAGAGGTTTGCCGAATACAGAAGTTGGGAGGACAGTTAGACTGTTCGGACCCAAAGTGCATCGACAAAAGCTACAAATAATGGAGGGCAGATAAGCAGAATCAGACAGCCTCATGGAGTTTGACTCACAAGGCGATCAAGTGATCAGTGTGTACCATCAGTCAAACAAATGGTCGGTCGGAAGATATAAACAAGAATAAAACCCAACATCTCAAAATAATAAATGTGTGAACGACTCCTGTTCACTTCACCTTCTGAATTTCGGTGAAAGCCTGCAGTAGCATTGAAAAGTCCCGATATCAAAGCATCTTGAACAGCGATCCTACCCGCGATGATACAGTAGCTTCACTTGACTACTAGTTTGCTGGACTCTGACGCAGGTGTGAAAGATGATTGGGACGCGCCTTGGCCTAATCAAGTTACAGACTGGGTATTCGTAACTCATCAAGAAAAGGAGTAATCACGGAACTCATATCGATCGCCATTCTCCCACAACCGACCCCTTTGACCCTCTGTGGGCTCCTAGATACGGGGGAACTAGCCTGAGTGGGCACGAATGCTCAGAATCTTTTCTATAAGTTGGCCGAACTGAAAAATTAAGAAGCATTCCAGTCATTTGAGAACATCAATATCACTGGGACGTTGTTGCACACTGGAATGACGGACGCTGGTTTCGTTACCGGGCAGGTTATTCATCTGGAAGCATAGATTCACAAAAGGAGGAAGAGTAATGCTGTATTAACGAAGTGACTTACAGTGCGATGCAATTGAGGATCCAGACTCGCAATTCTCCGATTCTGTTTGGTGCCGCCTGCCGTTAAAAGGCAGAGAGACTTACCTTATTGCCTTGGAGTACAGCCCGTTAACTTCAAAACCGAAACGGACAGTCACCTTGCGACTGCTTTGAGCCGCACCCTAGAGGAAAGTTACACTCATCTTTATCATGGGTGATTTCAACGTACATTGTTCAGAATCCCCTGCCACGATAAAAGAACACTTCAAAGCCGATCAGCATGAACTCGTTACCAGTGTTCTGCTTTACCATCACGTCATTTAGTCCGTTCGATTCAGAACAGGTAACAAACCGTCTGTGCTGGATCCTGTGCTTACCAACGAGGAACATATGATTGATGTGTTGGTTGTAGAATGCCCGTCCAACTACTTCGTGCAATCAACAGGTTGGTGGTGCATGACGGGTTTGACGGAAGTCGTGCTGCTCCGGTGCCAAGATGTTGCATTTTTCCAGGTAGTCCATTAGAGCCTCAGCGACGACCGCTTCTATCACCATCGCCAGCACCGAGAGAAACGTCATTAGGCGATAGTTTGCAGGCTCTAAACGGCTACAGCCAGTTAAAATTGGGGTGAAAATGCCATGCTTCAACATAGTAGGGATTCACTGTTCATTGAAGCACCTTTGAAAGAACTGTGACTGCTACAGCTAGCTTGGTGGCCGCAGCCTTCAGTGCTTTTGGCCGGATGACGTCGGCTTCCGAAGAGCTATGATCGTGCAGTAAGTGTATCGCCCTTAGCACAATTATGAGTTGCATTTTGCAAGTGTAAACAATGGAGTCGGTAATGTGAATGACATTATGGAACGGCTAGTGGATGCGATTTCGAAAATTGGGGCGTATTGTAGCCGCAGGGCGTTAGCTGCTACTACGGCGCTTTGCACTCTACTGCCTGTCGTGAAAAGTAGACGCATGCCATGCTTCGCTTTACTAAGATTGTTGCTATGCCTATACAGCAGTTTGTTGTTTGCCATGAAGTTTTTGGCTAGGCACTGTCCTCACTTGTCCTCACGGACAAGTGCAGTGCAATGGTTGCGATGGGCCACGAAATTGCCCTAAGCCTCTGAGTCGGAGTTAACCCTGTAAGAACGCCATGCTGCATTCCTTATCACCAGGCATTTTCGAGTCCTGCTCCTTAGAATTGAAGGCATTTTAACAGGACGAAGGAACTTGGTCTCTGATGCTCTGTTGAGGATGTTGCTGAGTTAATTAAGGAACTCTGTCCTAACGTTGTCAGGGGGACTGTTATTTGCGAATTACCAAGCAGCTGCGTCGGCGAGATCTTTCAATACGTGGTAGCGTGTGATTGTATGAGTTTGTGCCGAGTGTTCAGATGGATACTCAGCATAACACACAAAGTTGAAGGTTATTACTACATGGTCACTGAGACTTAATGGACTATCCATCAATAACTTGTCGACCATGAGCTCTTCATTCGTGTCGACTATTTCTAATATGGATGATTTGTTTACTGTCCTGAAGCTAGTGGGCGTGGTGACATGATTGTACAAGGAAATATTATCGATCAGTTCATGCAAGTCTGCTTTAAACTGTTCACTGGGTGCTGCCTGTACCTCCAGATAGTGTAGACTGAAATCCTCGGTGATGAGAATGTAGCTGTACCTAGTGCGTGTTAATCTGTTCAGACAACGGATTAAGCGGTAATTCATTTCCGGAGTGAACGTTGGGGTAGTGGGCCTTAAAGGACAGCAACGAGATATGCGTTGTTGTGTCTTAGTCGGAGACGACTACAGCGTGAGTCGATAACGCATGTTTCCAGATCGTCGAGTATTGTACATTGTAGATCGCTGCGGTAATAGAGTGGTACCCCACTTCCTCTGCTGGGGCGGTCGTTCCGAATGAGTGATATTCCGGCTATCACAACGACAGTATCAGTAACTTCTTGGTGTATCCAAGTCTCGGTAATAGAAATTAGGTCCAAAGCATTCGCAACCTGACGTAGTCGAAGTTCGGTAAGTTTACTGAGAAGCCGTTAGGCGTTAGTGTAGGCAAGTGAAAGTTTCTCAGATATAAGCAATGTTTCGGAGGTTGTGCAACTTATACGTAAAGATTCTCCGGCCAGTGAGTAGCCGCCGACGAATCAGGTTTACGGTGTGTACTTGTAGAATGGTTAAACCTCTTATTCCTAGTATGCTTAGATAGTCCCGTGTCTAATTTTCTATGGATAGTGTAAGGTGTCTGGCTAATATCATCTACAGGCGCTATGGGCTCATTCGCCACATTACGGATGCATAGCCTTTATAAATCCCATCTCGTTTGGATCGTTGAGTGACATATCATCTATAGGAGGTATATCGCCGACTGCATTCAGCAACGCAATATGTACCATACTTGTTGTAATCGACAATCCATTTGGAGGCCTTGAGTGAACGAGTTTCCGCCAGGATCTTGCAAAATTATCAGGTCACATGTGATGCGAGGAATGTCTGACTCACCATTATCCGAATGCTACGGCGAGGGAATTAAAACGGAACATCATAAACCGATGACATGAGGCGAAGTCACATGAAGCGAAAATTAGGTCTGCTCAGCACTTGGAAATATAGGTCAATACATGCATGCACGGTTGAATGCAAATCATCTATGTGTTTAAAGTGTAAATAAATTTAATTAACTTGGCACGGGACGAATTCTTCATTGAGAGCCAGATACTAAAGATCGGTTAGGACAAGGAAAGGATTTGGGTAAACAGTAAAGAGAATCACAACCATGAGGCACGGAGCTATAGGAAGGCAGCAGAGAAAAGGACATTTGGGAACTTTTACACTCCCGACCAAATTTCGTTCGGGTTTCGATGTACTATGGTTCATCATAGACTGCTCCATCCACTATGGGATAATTACAAGATATACAACGGTACGCCCGCACGCTCCCATGTTGGCATGTTGAACTAACAGTGGACCCCTGAGGTGGCTGGACCAAAAATCCACCTCCCACGTGCGTAGAGACAATAGCCGGGACTGACCCCTCTTTCCATTCGCTGCTTTCTATAAGGCATATCTTTCTGACATCGCGCTCATATACGCCCCCTTTCAGTTTAGCCATTACGGATCTTATTAGTCCGTCCTAGGATGTTTTGCAACCCACTAGCACCAACAACGGCCTGCTATCACGATTGAATATATTCGAGAATACTCCGGGTCTAACGTTGCAGCACTGTTTAAGCCATTGCTGTTTAGTATGCATTAGGGTGAGGTATTCATTGTTCCAACTTTGCCAACATAACATGGTTAAATAGTTCGTCTATCTCCAACATCGAGCATGCCGGTTACACAGTGTCGCGGGCGCCAACTTTGCTGCAGTTGGTCCAGGTAATAGCATATCAGTTGGCGTAAGAGCTGCTTGATCATGAAAGTCTGCTAGCTCGACTGGCTGGTTCCAACTGAGAATTTCTATGCACAGTTCCTGCGGCAGTAACTTTGTGGGCATGATTCTAGAAGCAACTAATCTGCGGGGGTCATATAAGGTAGATATCACAAACAAAAATGATCTCATCTTTTGCCCATGCATTACGTCGAACCAGAACGGAAATGTGTCATACCCCGAGTTCCTTTCTATATCTAGCGTGCGATGTACCAGTTTGAATTAATTGATGACACCGGTTTAAGCAACTCAGCGCTGCCGGATGGCCACTTTCGAAGCTTAAACTCTGCCTTATCAAGCACCTCCCGAATCTGAACAACAAACTGAACGGATTCAGGAATAGAAGACGATAAAATCAAACAGTCGTCAATATAAAATCCATTCACGATGGCATCTGACACACTTCTATCATATTGATTTCTCCACTCTTCCGCTGTCTGACGTAAAGCAAAACTAGCACAAAAAGGGGAGGAAATCGCTCCGAATGGATGAGCGGTCAGTTGATTCTGGAACATATCAGAGTCGCAATTACTGTCTCTCCACCAAAGGAAACGCAAGGCATCGCCATCGTTCTCTGAAACCTTCAACTGCACAAACACCTCGATATCAGCAACTACTGCGACTCTATCGTTTCCGAATCGCATCAAGACCTTCATAAGATTAGACGTGCTTTCCGGGTTTTGTAACAACTGATCGTCCATAGAGAGACCATCGTAGTTTGCGGCGCAATCGAATATGTCACGCAGCATATCTGATTTTTTTAGGATTTATCACAGCGTGATGTGGTAGATACCACTTGGGAACATTGTTAGGTTCCAGTTGATTCGATGGAACAGGCACGACATACTCGTTACTAATAGTAGCCTCTACTACCGCTGAGTACCCCACGCGGAAAGATTGATTGGCTTTCAGACGTTTTCGCAAAACTTTTAACCGCTGCAAAGCCATGTCATAGTTATTTGGCATCTATACCTGCGAGTTTCGCAAAGGAAGACCGATCTCAAAATGACCATTTATCAAATGCAAGGAATTCTGCGCAAGCAACAGTACAACCTTGTCTTCTGTTGAACGTTCATGATTTCCTGAGTCCACATGCTCCAAGTCACTGCTAGACAACCTATCCAGCTTTTCTTCAGTTGTCGGTTTGTTGGGTAGGGAGTGATGCACGGAGCCGTGACCATTTTGCACTCTCCCACTGGCCCAAGCAACGTCCAGTCAAGTAAGGTTTTTACGTTAAACGGTTGATTCCTTCTCCCCAGTCGTCACTCGAAATGCCAGTGTGCCTGCGGCACGTCTGCGCCTATGGGAATTCGGACAAAGCTATCCTTAATTGCTTTAGAGGACGGACGAGGTGATTTCATGTATGTGAACTCTACTCACATGATCTCGCTACATCGTCAGGTGACATGTGATGCGAGGAATGTCTGACTCACCATTATCCGAACGCCACGGCGAGGGAATTAAAACGGAACATCATAAACCGATGACATGAGGCGAAGTCACATGAAGCGACAATTAGGTCTGCTCAGCACTTGGAAATATAGGTCAATACATGCATGCACGGTTGAATGCAAATCATCTATGTGTTTAAAGTGTAAATAAATTTAATTAACTTGGCACGGGACGAATTCTTCATTGAGAGCCAGATACTAAAGATCGGTTAGGACAAGGAAAGGATTTGGGTAAACAGTAAAGAGAATCACAACCATGAGGCACGGAGCTATAGGAAGGCAGCAGAGAAAAGGACATTTGGGAACTTTTTACACTTGCAGCAGTCGTGCTACTATATGTTTCGAGTTTAAGACCACCTTGAATGCTCTCCTGTCACTTCCTTTTAGTTCGGTGAGGTACGCATCGGAGACACTGATTTCGCTAACACATCACCCAAGCCGATTGTTTTACGAATATAACGCCATTGTCCTAAATCAAGGGCTAGTAGTTCATGCGTATCACATGGTTCATTTGCAGGAACCCCGCGAAGAATAATTTTTCTGGTTGAGGTTTCCTTCCGGTAGTTTTCTAAGATGAGTTGAACTCGACGTCTGGAAAGAGCCGGATGAGGCAGTGTTCATTTCTAAACTCTTGGCTCAGTTTTTTTAGCAATGCTTAAACCGGAACAAGGTTCGTGCTATGTGGAATTTCGGAATAATAACTCCGATGCATAAAAGCGAAAGCAGAACTGGATCTTCAAACAACCGCTCGGTATCTCTTCGCCCTGTACTGTCAAGTGTTATAGAATCCATCGTTTCCGATATGCTGGTGTGCTGTTTAGAAACCATTTATTTTTGTACTCTCGAACAGCACGGTTTAGGTCGACAGCGACTGTGCATAACGAATTTACTGATCGCAGGATGTAGTTGGACCGAGTCAGCTGACGATGGAGAAGAGGTTGTTGTGATCTACATAGCTTTATCGAAGGTATTTGATCGTCTAGATTATCGGATACTCCTTTCCGAGCTCCAGTATTGCGGGATCGAGGAACCTCTTCTAAGCCGGACCACCAACATTCAGCTTCAAAGAAATAAATGGCCAGAATTCGGGGGTTTTGATCTGGCCGCATTCAAGTTGATTGTGGTTTGACACAAGGCTCAGTTATAGGTCCACGATTGTTTTTGATGTTTATTATTGACTACGCACAGGCAATGGTCATAAACTTCCCACTGCTTGCCAAGGACATCAAGCGTTGGCGAAAGATTCAGATGATCGTTGACCAGAATCGGCTTCACAGTGACTTAGACACGGTACATCGGTGGGCAGTCATAAGTTTATTGCCTTTCAATGTGAGTAAATGCATCCATCCGACTCTAGATCAATTACATACACAGGCTCGGGACGCATATTCTGCAGCAATCATCCGTCGAACGTGATCTGGGTGTGCTGGTTCAAGATGACTTGGGTTGTTCCAGGCAATCCGACAAGGCTTCGATGGCTGGAAATCAACACATCGGGCTTTTGGGACGAGCGTTCGAACAAACTGAGATAACTAATTTTCGAAAGATGCTCAGTGCGTATGTTCCCACCCATGTCAAATACGCCGATCAAGACTAGCATCCATAGCTGAAACACGAGCTTTAGGCACTCGAGAAGCCTCAAAGTCGAGCATTCAAATAGTTTCTGGAATGCGCAATCTCTCATAAGAGCAGAGGCTGAAACCATTGGCGTATTCAGCAGACGATATTACTGACAAAGGCCAATTTGTTTCTTCATGACCCACACCATGTGTACAATACGTTACTGTAACTCAGAAGCAATACAAAACTAAGAAGTTCCCACTGAAACACAGAACAGTATAGCCGTTAGAAGGGCTACAGAAGTTTATTTTCCATTCATGTACGTTACACGTGGGATGCTCTAATTGAACCGGTCCTCTCTGGACCGACACTAACAATATTTAAAAGACGGTTGGATGACGCACTCATCCACTTACACTTTGTTACTAAACACTATGTCTCCATCCTACTCCTGGATTTAATTACTTTCAACTGTGGGTGCTGTTAAACTACGCGGATCGCAGGACTACAGCGGAACAAACGATAAGTCCTTCTTTTCACGCTTAAATTATTAACTGTTCTATTTTTATTTTTCGACAATCCCACCAAACTACCAAACGCCACTTGTAAAGCAGTGCTTCTTAACCCGTATGAGTTCATTGCGATTGTATGCACCTTATGTGACACATTAGCCAGTGATTTTCTGGATCGTGCTAACTGGCCCTCAATCTAGTCAGTAAAGTGAAAGGCACAGGAATATCTTATTCTGAGGTCGCGTGTAGACCGTCATACACAAATGCATTCGCTGTTAAGTGTGATAGATCCTTCGGGTATCAAACAACTGTGATAGATGACATTTGACTTTTGTGCTGAGAATTTCATCATCCACTTGTCGCACCATATATTAAGCGAATAAATGCTAAGTTGAATAAGTAGTAGCACATTCGGAAGGTCAATTCGTCGAAACTTGAAGACAATTTTCATTTGATGGACAAAAAGGAACGGCACGCCACGTTAGATAAGGAAACTGATACCATTGATATAAAAAGCAGGAAAAGTAACAGACCCAGGACACTTCATTGCTTTACGCCGCTTGTAAGTGGACGCGGAGAAGAGAGATGGTCGCCTAAAGTGACTGTTTGAGTGTGGCCGTTCAGGTACGTGGATATCCAACAAAATGAAGCTATCCTTAACAGCAATCATTTGTATGGCACCTGAGCAAATGCCTTTCGCATGACCAAGAATAGAATTAGGATCGCATATTTTGAGTCAATGGAGTGTAATATGTGGTTCAAATGATGCAACTGATAGGTTGTGCACGATTGCTTGTTGAGGAAACAATGTTGGGTTTTGTCTATCAACTGTGCGTTGATGCAAATCATCACACCTTTTTTATCAAGTTTTCGAATAATCTGGCGAGCAGTGCAATGGATTGGCCTGGAATTTCCCATCTGTTTTGCGCCACCCTTGTAGCGACGGATGATCGGGAAAGCATCTCGATCCCAGTGAAATGGCGAACAGATACAAAAGGAGCAATGGCATGTCAGGCCCCCCGGTTTTATAGTGGATGTCATCAGCTTCCAGAATGGAGGACGATTGAATAGAATGAACTGCATGGTGGATATTGTAGAGATATATCAATCCTATGGACTTAGTCGTTCGTACATCAATGTATGTATTTATAGGGTCAGTCTACATGTTCATGGAGGTTGCAAAGAAAGAAGTAAATGCCTCCCGGATGGTGACTGGGTCTTGGAACGAGTGGTCTTCCTGGTCGAGTAGTTCAGGGCTTTATGATAAGCGGTTGCAGGTTCTTCCACGGAGAATTTTGACGAGCTCTTTTGCTTTATATGTCATTCGTAGGGCAGTTTGCTCCGCATCAACTGGAAGTGCTTAACTTCAGCGACTAACCGGTGCATCTGTAGGATCATTGTAAAATCTCATGTCTTTTTATAGCGCGCGATCAGTGTTCTGGATTTCTAACTGAGTGTACGTTCGGCTGCATGGTTCTGAACACGACGGATCCGCTTTTGGTGGAGCAAAAAGGGTTACGGCTAACCGAACTTGATGGTAGAAATGCTCCACTGCTGTGCAGACATGGTTGGAGAGGAAAATGGTATCCAAATCAGTACTTCTATCATCAGTCATAACCCACATTGAAGGATCTAACACACTTAACAGCGAATGCATTTGTGTATGACGGTCTACACGCGACCTCAGAATAAGATATTCCTGTGCCTTTCACTTTACTGACTAGATTGATGGCCAGTTAGCAAGATCCAGAAAATCACTGGCTAATGTATCACATAAGGTGTATACAATCGCAATGAACTCATACGGGTTAAGAAGCACTGCTTTACAAGTGGCGTTTGGTAGTTTGGTGGGATCATCGAAAAATAGAAATGAAACAGTTAATAATTTAAGCGTGAAAAGAAGGACTCATCGTTTGTTCCGCCGTAGTTCTGCAATCCGCGTAGTTTAACAGCACCCACAGTTGAAAGCAATTAAATCCAGGAGTAGGATGGAGACGGTGCTAAGTAACAAAGTGTAAGTGGATGAGTGCGTCATCCAACCGTCTTTTAAATATTGTTATTGTCCATGCATAAATGACCGTTCAGAACCCACCAAATATTGCTCAATGATTCTCTTCCCAGTAGTCTCAAAGTCGACCATAGATGAGTCACTGATGGGCTACTTTGAAAGGTCTAAAGTCATAGCATTGAAGCAACAAGGATTCCGCTGGCATCATTGTCCAAAGCCGCAAACCACCATGTTGGTCTCTTAAGGAGGCCGTTCGTGAGGTTCGACCCCTTCATCTTCCCCCGAATGCTCAATGTGTATGTGAGGCTCCACGTGGAGTTCGAGATCCAGGCCTGTCATCCTTGGTTAAAACACGACCTGGTTGCACTGGAGACCGCACAGCGAAGGGCAACCAAAAGTGTGGAGGGAATATTTCACTTGCCCTGGAGATGTACAGCTGAAGCTATCGCTGTCTACGGGGCGATCGCATTCTGGCGTATCAGATCTTGAAAAACCCCGGTTACCCTTTCTGTTATCTCCTGAAACTTCGTCACAACACAAAGTTGAGGAGTCATAATCTGAAAGTGGCCACCGGCTGGTATGCTATCGGAATTATTCCTCTTCACACTAGTCAGCCGTGGGCTGACTTCGAATCACATAATTATGTGATTTACTATATAGCACTCGGCTCTTCCATATACAGCTTCGTTATACTCACGTCTATGTTTGGCATGCCTCTCATATTATTCGCTGTCAATTCGCTGTTTACTACAGTGCAGTAAACCCCCTTCAAACTGCACATTCTCAAATGCTTCGGTAAGTTATTCCACATAAATGCATAGCGGTAAAGAAACAAATTTGATCTTAACCAAGTTCGTGATTTTTCGATTTGTAACGCTATATCTACTTTTTATACTGTACTTGAGGAAAGGTTGAAGTACCATCTCGATGTCTGAGGTAAAGACGCACTGAACATGTCAGCTGGAATAGGTCCTAAGCATTGGGGGAAAGATGGATGTCGAGAGCCCGATATCAATGTCACAACCAGAATTCAATGTCTCAAGGACCGCTGTAACATTCACCGGTCGAACGAATGACGCGTAGCCAATGATCCCTAAACAGAACAAAGTTAGATCGCAATAGCTACGGTACTAATGAATTAAATATAGTTAAGTAAATCGGGCATACTTCAATTGTTCAGGATCCCGGTTTATCACTGTCAGCAACAGAATGCAATTACACAAGGGAAAGGAAAGCGCTGTTTAAGCAGACAGTCAGAGGACAAGTGAGCACACCGCAGACGTGGGGAAGGGCCCTGACCAATCATCGGCAGCCCTAGCACAGAGTGAGGAGTTTACAGAAAGCACACATACAAGTAACCATGGTGTCGAATTTGACGACCTGAGCATCACTCAGAAAGCAATAACTGATACAATGCCATGGAGATAGCGACAGCATACATAGTTAATGGGGCATCTGTTACCGACAAAACAAAATCAAATAAGGTCAACTATCGTTAGAGGGAATGAAAATGAACCACCGGACAAGAGTGGGAGCCCAAAGCCAGTCGGACAGCTACCAAGGTAAGTATATTTGAGGGGGTATGGGAGTGATCACATTACCCGGGCCTTTTGAAGACATAGTTCGGTGCACGGGCACCCACGATGAGAGGACAGTTGAGTGATAGGAAAAGTACAATCCAAGTGCCAACCGATAGCAAGTTCCAGATGAATTTTCCAACCATGCAAGATCCCGCTACACCGCCTTCAAAAATTCCTCTGCACATTTGTGTCTTGAGTGGCTAAAGGCACTCTGGCTCTCATGGCTGTTAAGGACTTGGGATTTGGGAAGCTTACACCACAGAAGGTCTAGACGACATAACTGTCTTATGTCCCTCGTCACTACTCCTGAAGCCGTTTTGACGGAAACTGTCCACAGTAAGCTGTCAGCGCTGGTCTCACAATCAACGACACGGCCTAGCTGCCAACACCCCCGAGGCACATTTTCGGACACGATTAGTACTATGTCTACGACGATCAACTCCCTTTTTGGATGCAACCATTTTTGTCGTACTTGCACAGTTGTGAGGTAATCTCTCAGCCAGTTTTGCCAAAATATGGTACGATGTAGTTCGCCTGTTCCCACCGCTTTCCCTGATGTCTGAAGTAGGTAGTTCTAATACCTCGTGCCGAATCAAAACAAGGGACTTCGGTGTCAGAGGGGGCTCGTTGTGACTATTATTTGTCGGCGCTAAGGGACGATTGTTCAAGATTCCTTCGACTTCGACAAACACGGTAGCAAGTGAGTCGCCGGATGGGTATTGCTGGTTACATACGCTATTTAACACTTTTCGCCCTGAGCGAATGGTCCTTTCCAATACTCCTCCTCGGTGACTAGAAGCGGGTGGATTACAATGCCACTGTACTCCACGACGAAGTATTTTGCGATTGATTATCCATCGATCCCACCTTTGAATGTAATCACGTGGTCCCGTTACCGTCCCATCGTCATTATAGATATCGCTTAGACAACCGCGTCTGCCAACGAATGTATCCGCATATAGATCGTGGGCCACCTCGAGGTGAACAGCCCTGGTTTACAGACAGGTACATAAGCAGTTGAAACGTTTTTTCCCCCCCCCTAACCCCGTTTCACATGAACAGGCCCAAAATAATCTATGCCAGTATAGTTGAAGGGTAGTCGCCCATTCTCTGCTCTGGCCCCTGGACGCGGGGACATCTGTTGCTGATATGAAACTGCAGTCCTTCTACCACAGTCTACACATCTCTTGACGACGATCCTCACGCACCACCACAATGTACAATCCAATAACTTGTACATATGTCACACAAAATATGAGAAGCTCCGCTATGTCTTTAGATTTCATGATAGTGCCGCAAGATCCAGTTCACCACAGGTTGTTTATTCGGTAATATAACACGTCGTCACTGTAATCGGTACATCCTAGAAGTCCGCCCACAAACATGACATCCCTATGTAACACTGCGCAGGGAAGTGAAAGCGAATTCTTCAGCTGACTGGGTTCGGATATCGCATCCTGTGTCAGTAAACGCTTGAGTTCACTAGCGTAAACATTAAACTGTATCATACGAAGAACATCCAGCTTGGCTTGTTCCATTTCGCACACAAGAAGCGGACCCACGGGACGTAGTGAGTCTGGTGAACGAGCGTGATGCCTAAGTAGCCAGACCTTTAATCGCGAAAACCTGGTTGCACAGTCAGGGGCTAATTGAAGCCTGTCAGACTTTCTGGGAATAATTGCGACATGGTGAAGCAGATATAACCGAAAGGAAATAGCCATCGCCAGCATTTCTGAGGAGATTTTGTTTGCCCATCTTTTGGCAAGGATTATCGTCGTGAC
Source organism: Dicrocoelium dendriticum (assembly GCA_944474145.2). NCBI lineage: Eukaryota > Metazoa > Platyhelminthes > Trematoda > Plagiorchiida > Dicrocoeliidae > Dicrocoelium > Dicrocoelium dendriticum. Next base: position 178,768,467 of record OX104063.1, read on the forward strand.
TTTAACGAATTTCAGAAAGAAACTGCCGCAGATGAATTGTTCTATTAGAAGCAATAGTCTTTTTACTGCGTGTCTGGCACAAACCCACCCCAACCGCGCCAAGGCAGCGGGATCACATAGTGACACTAAATCAAACGCGTCTCCCTTTTAACCAGAACTAGAACCGCGGCATCCTCAACGGATGGTGACCGCTTTTAAGACTCTAAGTCCCCGAACTCGATGTACCTCCTTTGTAGTTGGTCGGCAATGAGGCTTTCGGTCTCTAGGCAATTTGCAGTAGCAATCATTCAGTTTTGTGGTCCGAGAGGACTAAATAACCCAAATCTAGTAGGGTCTTGACTGCGCAGGGTTGTTTCCGACCTCCTGGCATCTGTTTCAACACGCAGTGGGCTTCAGGTACATCAATTCCGATCAACAATGACATTTTTGGTCCCTGGATGCTATTGAAATTCACATCGGTTAGATGAGGCCAATTACTCGCTTCCTTAAGGAAATGCAGAGAGGCGCTTGTCAGCTCCACCCTGGGGAACTGCTTTTCCAGAAGGAGCGGTTGTACGGCAAATGTCACTATGACAGCTGCGTCGTAACCAACCTCGACATCTGTCTGCACCACCGGGTTCATATTGGCAGCAGCTACGCAGTCATTAATGCAGCTATCGACCAGCGGCACCTTGTTCGTCCCGTTTAGTCTCTAAAGCGGCCACAAGTCTGGCCATCTCCACCACCTGACTTGTTTTGAGCAATTCGCAACGCTGTCTGAGCTCGAGCTGATTAACTTCCAGTTCCAAACAAACAAGCTTAGGATGATGGCCGAAAAGGTCTGTGAAAGGCTGCAAAGCTTGATGCAGGACACGAATGAGAGTGATAGCAGCCAAGTTGGCGCTGGTCACGATAACACTGAGATGTGTCCGAGAATCAATAAGCTTCTGTCTTTTAGTATCAACGGTCAGGTCGAAATGTTGAAGAAAGCAAATACCTATTATAGCGAAAGGTACTGCTACTAGCATGAAAACCAAGCGAAAGGTTTGCCGGAGACCTAGGTTGAGTGTTAGCAGCTTTTCACCGAAAGATGTGATTGAAGTGCAATTTGCGGCGCGTAATCCGGTCGGCGATGGGGAGACCAACTCATTGGAGCCATGGGGTATGACGCCAAGTTTTGCTCCCGTGTCCACCAGGAACTCGGTAACGAAAGTTAAATCCCTAACGCGGATGAGATGACTTTGATTTTGGCCGGTTGCGTCCGTCGCCATTACGGGTCGGCCGAGAAGTTTCCCTGTATTTCGGCGAAAGCGCATGGTTTGACACACTTACGGGCTGAGGTACAAAAGCGTTGGCAGTACCAACAGTAAGGATGCCTGTTGCTGGACTTGGAGTGTCTTTAGTGATTTCGATCGGTTGTGACAGCGACAGCTCATAGTGAGCTGTTGGACTTCGAAACAAAGTGCCACTACTTGTGCTTGCAGGGCTTCTATAGTTGACTATAAGTCAGTGACAGAAATGCCCTGGGACGCGATGGCGTTGACTTTGCTGGCGTCGGCTTGTGGCTGTGATTGTTCAGTGACTCGGTCCGCGAGACTGGCTAATTCAGTGAGCGAAACGGAACTAACGATGGTGAGAACCGCTTGTGTGTTCTCCCGCAGTCTTTATAGCGATAATTAGTGAGCCTGAGCTTTGTCCATGGTAGATGAAGCAAGGAGTTGTTGCATATCTCTTAGTAAGGTTGAGGGCAGTTGGTCGCCCCATCGCAGAGCCCTGAAAAACTGCCACAGGTGGGCTTTCTCGGATGGCATGACACGCTTAATCGCGGCCCCCTTGAGAGCCTCATAGCGATTTGCTGTCTGCGCAATGATAACGTCGAGAACGTGCATTGGTATGTCCTTGGGGAGACAGGACGTGAGCTTGCTGCACTTTACGTAGTCGGAAGTAATTCTGTGGTCATTGAATTCAGCTTCAAGATAAGCGAACAACAAAAGAGGATAAATGTGCCAAAAGGTGGGATAGAGACACAACACTAAGGAAGGGAGACATTACCTTATGGTCTACAGAATCCATGGTTAAAGAAGGCACTTAATATGCTAGCGTAGGCAAAAAGAAACCGGAAAATATGGAAAGGAATAAATGGAACGAGCTCACAGGAGAAAAATAGAAATATCCGGCGCTGAAGTTTTTACGAAATCGAAGTCATTATTTTAGCGAGAACCCGGATTGTGATTCCAAAAAGCAAATCGGGATGTAAGGAAGCTTCTACTTACATTGCAAAAGGTTCTGTTTCTTTAGCTATGAAAAAACAATACCGATGAACGCTGCTACCTAGAGGAACGGAAAGAGCACAACATAAGGAGCGATTGCGCGTTGCAATAGAAACCAGCGCCAAGCAAAAATAGCGACGCTCGACTCAAGCAATTTAACTCGACATGCCGTTCAACAATCCGCACCTGTTACCTAGGTGTACAATGGAATTAGAATTTCGATTAGAATTTTACAGACAACCCGGGGAAATTTCCAGACAGTTACAACTTCCAGTCGCTTAGTCGCCAGTTCGAAATGATCCAGTTTCTAACACCGACTGTAGCTGTCGTCTGCATACCTACAAGCCTTATTCCGTCGGGGTTACACGGTGTGTAGATACACAGTCAAGATCTCATTCTCTATGCATAGTAAAAGACAAAGCATTAAGTGAGCAACACTCAACGTCCAAAGCCTGACATTGTTTTAATTTTGCGATATCGTTTTTTGTGCGGCCATGTAATTGTATCGTATTGCGGCACAATAAGTGAGGTGGTTCTCACTACCAGCTAACGTGTGCGTTGATAATGATGCATCGCAATCTACCCATGTTGTCTCTGTGGGCACGTGTGCCAGGCCGCTCACAAATAGCTTACAAGGAACATTGAGGACGGATGCCACAACCATGAGCAATTGTAGGGGGGGACGACAATACAAAGCAAAGGGGGACTTCATTGACGCGTAGAGACGTTAGCATGCTCACATAAATCAGGAGGTCAAAACGGCAGTGCGTAAAAATCCTGTTTGTGTGCATACCACATTTCCTCCTCACCTGAGCTCGACGACGCACACGTCGGTCAAGGGTGCGCATTGGATTGTGAGCTTCGCACATTTGTCTTAATTCCCTATCCTTTATTTACTCACAGTTATGGAGCAGTGGGCAGATAAAGCCCTTCATATGGTGTACCTGTAGGCGCGTGTGTATATTCCATACAAGTAGCGAAATCGAAGCCAGACAAATGATGGAGTTGTTGGGATTTTGTCCAATAACATATTTCATTTTCAACGGCCAAATCTACAAACAGATAATAGGCGCACTGATGGGATCGCCGACCTCTGGAATGGTAGCCGAAGCAGTGACCCAGACGCTGGAACAAGTAGCACTCCCAATCACGAAACGGGTAAGTTACGTGGACGACATGGTCATCCTCAAACATTCCAAATTAGAAGAGACATATGAGCAAATCAACAGTGCGTTCGACGACATCCAATTCACTATGGAAGAGGAGAACAATGGGCGATCACCAGTTTTAAACGTTCTCATTAGTAGGACCAGGTCTGGACCACTATAAACGACGGTCCATCGAAAATCAACACATAGGGACCAGATCCTCAACTACAGCAGCACCCATCCAGCAGTCTACAAGCGCAGCTGCGTGCTGACCCTCTTCAAACGAGCGTGGACAGACTGGAGCATGTCGCAACTGAGGCAGGCGGAGGAGGGCGAAAGGAACTCGTAAACAAAGGTCTCATTCTGCGCTGCTTGGCCCCACACAAAGCAACGCACCTCAACAAATGCAACAGTTAAAAAGCGATCCGTGTTCCTTTACACCATCGGAATCACCGAAATGGCAGCGAGACTTTTCTTGCCTTTAGGAGTCAAAGTTGCCCACCAACCAACAGAGATAATTCGAAGCAAAGTCTTCAAAGTAAAAGATAAACTTAGCAAGTGGGAACCATTTGGTGTAATCTATAAGATCAGTTAACGAAATTGTGACAGATACTATGTAGGACGAACAGGAAGAAAGTATGCCACACGGCTGCATGAACATGGTCTAGCCATTTGCCGTCATGATCAAAAGTTCTTGATGTTTGTGTATATGAATGCCGAAAACCATCAGTTCGACCTAGAGCACGTAGAAATCCTCGAAAGACCCACAAGCCGGTAAACACGTGAATTTATTGAGGTGTGGTATTCAAGGCAGAACTTGATCAATAGGCATCTAGATCAGGAAGTCGCTTACGAGGCTCTGCGAAACAAGACCTTGAAGCCGCACTGACGATGTTGCCTAGTCTTACAACAAAACGTCAGCAAACGAACATTCAGCTTTGAGGGCAGTGCAAAACTCGCATCCACACCCCGAGCTAGGGATATTCTAAACGATTTCAAATGACATTCGACAACGAACTCTTTCCGTAAATGTTTGCGCGCTAATTTGTTGCTACTACGCCCCTCGCAATTTTCCATTCTTTTTCCCCACAAGATGTGCAGCCACTATGAAACATTATGCGTGCGCCAGTTCCAGACAAACCAATCGAATCTCTGAAATTGTTCACAAGTCAGATGAGTCACAGTAAACGGAAAAGAGGCCTTGGGGCCTCCAGCAATGCCTGCTTGAGGTGATACCAATTGTCATTTTAACTAATGCGCCCTGTTCTCCAGGAACAAACTGATAATCTAACGTGGCGTATGCGAGTTAAAATGATGGGCAGTGGTAGTCGTAGTATTAGTATTAGCAAGTCTAACGAATAGACATGGAGCCAAACAAAACCATGGTAATCATTGGAATAATACAGATTTAATCGCCGGTTGATCATCGTGACACATTAGCTGAATGTGAGCAACGCGCTTCAGATAGTGTGCCGCAAGAAGAAAGGAACACGTTCGTTGTTTTTATTTTCATGCCCCATTTTTTCATTTTTTATCTTTTAATTGTTAAGCATTAAGCATCTGAATCTAAACAATTATGTACACAGATCTTCCGCTAGTTTCGATTGCGTGTCGTACCCTGAATTGTTTCCAGCCATAGGAGCTCCTCGTCCTTTGGTCCCCAACGAGGCAAACGTGTGGATCCAACGACAGCAAGACGCAAAGTCGACGATTTCATATGTCGTCGTCAAGTGGACGGCTGGCCGCCATATGATCTCTTCCAGCCAATCCCTGCAAGAGCGAAAAGGGCGCATTAAGGCAAACGCTCAGCGGATATACGCAGGACGTGACCGAGAAATCTTAACTGACGCAGCAAAAGCAATACTCGCATTCCCTAAGACACGAGGTCTGACCACTGCTGCAGATACGTTGCTGCCACCACACACCCGCGATCCTTCTCAAGCACACATCGTCGAAGACGTGAGCCGGCGCATGTCATCCATGCTACGACTCGCTTCCACATAGCAACACCGCTCGAACGGTGGCACTGTGAACGTTACACTGTAGCAAGAGGGAGACAACACGATGACGCCATATGTGTTTCAGATTGCTAAATGCCAACCGAACTTTACCTGTGCGGAGAGAAGTTTCATTCTCAATAGTGCGCCCAGCAGATATGTAGCTGGCCAGATGGACTTAGCTATCCACTTGTTTAAGCTATGTACCTCCAAGAGTGAGCACGGGAACGGGCGTGTCAATCCTGGAGCAGCACTTTACACTTCGGCGAGGCGAAGCAGGTTGTGTACTTAGATGCCTCAATCGCCAAACGATTTAGAATGGCTTGCATACTTTGCGAGTCATCATCAAGTAAGGCAATGTCATCAGCATATAACCTAAGTCGGCCGCTCGCTTGCCCATTAGTAGTTGCAGACCATCTTCTAGTCCTCACAACAGGTGGTCTGCAGGTGCAAAATTAAAGAGGAAAAGGGACATAGGGCAGCTCTATGGTACACCCGTTTTGATAACGAAGGATGACGAAAGTTTGTCATAGACTCTCACTCTACCGGAGATGTGGAGCTAGAGTGCACGCGGGATGGCAGTGTACTTTTCTGGGACTCCGTTCTTTAGCAAGCAACGCCATAGCGTAGGTCGATCAACAGAGTCAGATGATGAACAAGTAAACTTGTTGAGCGACACTAAGGCACGGTTAATATTCAGGTGGTTAGACCAGGCTGACTTACATTGTCGCATCGACGCGTGCTATTGGCAGATGATGGCATGATAGATAAGATCGATTAGGGCAGAGTATACTCAGCCTTCCTGTCAAGCGCAGCATCGACACCTGATATACGAGCTATTGGATTGACATCAGTAGGGACGTGACGACAGAAGCCAAGGTCAGTGCCATTTTCTGAATTATCTTGAAGTAAACAACAGTCATGCAGACCGCTGGGACCGCATCCGAAGAGAAGTTAACTTTAAAGTTAACCGTGACCTATACTGAGGTTACGCGTCGTAATCCATATACGTAGCGGCTTCGCCAAAACGCATCAAGTAATTCCCAACCACTGTGCTAAGCGTTTCTTTTGAAGCTCAATGTCCTACTGAACACACCGGGTCTCCCCCCCCTAGTTCCCACTCTGTCCACCTGAAGAGCCCGAACGAGGGTGAAACCGGTCGTCAGGTGCAGCGTTGGTGGACAGTGACACTAAACGATCTTCATCACGCATGATTCCCCCATAAATTTCACGAGAAAGAGGAACTCAGAGCAAGTGATTTGCATTAAGCAACGTGGTTTTCATTTGAAGGAATAAAACAAAACATAAAGAAATTCTGGAAAGCAACATTGTGAACATGCGCACATCGTCCGCTAGGTTCCCATTGCACAATACAAAATCCAAGCAGATGGCACCATGTAGACCGTTGCACGGCGGCCAAAGGTGTAACCCAAACTAGCTTGAAGGCGATGGTGACTTTGCCACTGCTTTCTTTTTGGAAAGCTCACAAGCGTCATGGTGTGCTGGGGGAAGGAGCAAAAACAGGACACAAATAAATGACTGACTACCAGGTAAATGAAAACTGTTGCTTTGTAATTGTTGGCGCGGCCACTGTAGGATTCAAGTAAACAGTTGGTTTGGTCTTCAATAGCGATAAGAGTCATACGTAGATGCATGACACAGCTCTACCTATCAAATGGACCACTATGAACAGCCTATCGAAATAGCGAACAGAGTGGCCTCCACACTGTGCCCAAGCCTGGATGCGTATTGGCAACGGAAATCCACTCTAGAGTGGTTCATGCGATGAAGTGAGCTTCCCAACCACACGCATCGTTGTAAGATGAAGGGAACAATTACCCGTCACATGATGTCGGAAAAATGTCAATGGTGAAGGAAAGAGGGCAAATGGGATTTGGTACACAGTATTCCACCTCCGAAAAACTCAACACCACTTGAGAGAACGTAACACCCCATCCCAGATTCGTAAGCAGTACCAGTTAAAATTTTCGATGCATACTCATTCGTATGCCAACAAATAGCACTTGAAATACGGTAGAAAATAGAATATAATGGTTACAGTCCTAAATCAGGTAAACTGTTCATCGGAACGTCTGCCGTTAGGAAAAAAACAGCATAGAGGGCATTTGTTTTGCACGGATGCAAGAAAAGCTGCCGAAAGTGGAGTCATTTACCAGAAGTGAAAAGTAATGTAGTGAGGTGTAATACTGGAAGTAAGCGTGGAAAACGAAAGAGGCCTGTGCCCACACAGAATGTAGAATGACGTAACCTATGAATGACCGAAGTCGACCGAGGACCTGATACTAGCGGGAACCCTTGAAGTGACCAAACAAATGTGGTTGGAAAATACAGCAAAAAAGTATCCTATGAATGACTATCTTATGATCTCCGGGGCTTGATGACGAGAGGTAGAGTCTGCAATCACAATGCGAGTTACATTCGGTTGCCATTAGACATGACTGAGTGAAATATAAAACTCATTAGGGTGTAGAGAGCGTTGCCAACGCTCGTTTACTACGATTCGCTGAGGCGGGTTCAAAATCAGAACAAAAAGGACATTATGCACTTCTGCATCGACAGCACTTTCCTTTATGTGCCCGCAAAGAGGAAAAACTCGCAATGATTGGCTAAATAAGAGTTGATTTATCTATGGAACTAATAATAAGGCATATTCATCCTTTTGATATTCACCATCATCTTCATTGTCACCATCAACATCATCGGCAGTAAGAAAGAAGAAGCAGTAGTACATGCGCATGTACACCTTGCGATGCTGTACATCCCCCCAAATGATGGAAGGGGATCTTAATAATGAGGGGAATCGACAGGGAATCGAGTGCATAACACAAGCCAATCTAGCAAACGATGAAGGGCTGTAATTGAGAGGCGAGATCAACTGGTTCTCGTGACCCTATGCCAGAGATGAGTCAGAAGCCGTCGTTCTTATGGTGAAAAACGCGCAAACCAATTGGACGCGAACCATGTGCATAGAAACTTGTAAAAATGGAAACAATTGTTTGAAACACAGATGAAGAATTTCGGGGAAGGATGCAGTACTTGAAGTGCGAAGATATGGATGAGGGGCTGGTCTAGTTAGCTAAGAAAATCGATCGTTCAAAAAAGAAATGTCTCTGGTTCAGAAGCAAGATGAAAAGTGAAAGAAGTACACCAAGATACTAAAATATCACGTTGGAGCATAGCATGTCCTTCCGTCGCCAACGAAGGGTCACCAAAGGACGGCAAACTGACGTGCATTCTTGCCATCGCGGTCCACTGCCGTAGTTAAACTTCGGAGGCACTAGTATGTGGATGATGACCATGGCATTGTCATTTTATTACTCTTACCTTAAGTCAGGTTAAACAAATATCAGTTCCATCCTGATTGTCATTGGAGTATTGTCAGCGTCAAATGAAGCCAATGATACCCGAATGCAAGATATAGAAAAAATACACCGATGGATGTTTAGAACAGGTTCATTGATCTTTTTCCACCCATGTGGTTGCGCTAAGTACGGAATTCTGCTAATAAATAAACCTATCCCATTACATTGAGATGTATCCTCCAATATCATGTTGCTAGACAAATCTAGCAGGTAATAATGTGAAGCGTCGTGGAGCCCGTTTGCACTGGTGATCGCACTCGTTGGCCTCAATCGGGGCACTACTCAAGGCTTTTTCAAACCACCTAATAAAAACGAATGGAAACGGTGCTAATGTGGGCAAGCAAATATCTTGAGAAGTAGCCTCGAAGCTCTGTGCCTGCCTAGAGCTGCACGTCCCTGCAGTATCACAGTCTGTGCACTATAGTTCGCGGATGCACGACGGCAAATTACTGGTGTAATGTTGATACCGGACGAATAGCTGAGAGGGGTCTACATAATACGTTTGTCATTTGATAGCTTCATGTGACATAAAGGTTCAAGTTTAGTTGCGGCCAACAACTATGAACCGACCATCAGAAGAGTGGACTACGGTTTCCTGAGTCAAGCCGTAGTGATGGTTATAAGTGAAACAATAGGGAAAAATAAACCAGATGATCAATTGAAAGAATTAACGGTCGTGTGTAAAAGACGAAGGGAAAGAAGGCCACTAACCTCCAAACCGTGCGTGTCCGATGATTCATCGAACAGCGATGGAGTTCATCCCACGGCCCAAATAAAGTAATATGGCACGCAGCCGCTTGCATAGACGAAGTTAACAAGTTCTGGCTCACTATGTCACGATTTGCGCGAGTAGGGCATATTATATGTACTACAAAATATACCATTCATTATCTCCACGCCGCGGTAATAAATGACGTTATTCCGCGTGCGTGCAACATACATATCTTCTAGCTCCCAATTTTCAGCATTCAGTAGAGGAGAAAGCTGCCTGTGGATGTAGCATCATTCTGTAGATATCAAATAAGTTGCTCCTGCGGGATGAGAAACGTAGACAGCGCAATACGATGCACAAGAATGCCCCATCCGAAGGGCATTGGAAACCAACGAGATAAAACCTATTCGACGGGGACAGCCATAAAGCTGGCTGAAACGAGGCGCACACTAGCAGTAGCTAAGGCGTATCGCATGTACAAATTTGTTCCGGAAGTTTTATAGAGGAAGGCCAAGTGTCGAATCATATTGGCCACAAAGGCTGTTGCGACTCATTTGAAAAGCAATCCGTAAAGACACCAACCTATTCATCTAGCGCCAACCGTTGCGAAGCAAGCTGGGGATCCTAATGCTTTGTACGATCGTACACGTTGAGAGCGGTACGTCACTCTCCTCCGTCCGGAACGTGTGCATTTATCACACTTTCACGACGGAATTCGATCGTTGAGTATTAGGATATTCCAGACTTGGCCGGTTAAACCAATGGACGATATTCTCCCACGTAACCTATTCTGAAATCTTCAAGCGCACTGCATTCAAACTGTTAAGAAAAAACGAAAACCGGCTCGATTGCTATGTTGGTGTTCTCAAGACCACAGTGGAAAATATTCATCAGCTAGGTCAGAAAACTTCTATTCCACTTCACGGATCTCTTCGGAAATTGGTAGTAAACTTTTTCCTTAGTACAACAGCGAAAGAGAAGCAACGGCCGAGCAAGGTAGCAGATAAGGATTGCTTGGAGACACGCAGAGTGCACAACCGTTTTCAGCCCGATTCACCAACGCAACCCAGATAACACGTCGAGATAGTGTTCACCTCCGTTAGTTAGCATGTAAGGTGCTACAAAACCGTAAATAAGATGGCCAACTTGAGTTTGAAATATTGTCAACTAACCTAACCAGATGATGCACAAGTGGCACTGATAACCACAATAAGAATAGGGATCAATCAGCGGGGAAGAATCGCGGAAAGGAATCCCTAAGTCTACGTGTCGTCAATCTGACGACACCAGGCGGTATCCTATCCGAACCGGTGCACTTGCCGTTTCGCAGCTGAGGGAGTGCCTTCGGTGTCTTATGAAGTTTTGGTATCGATAAGATACATCTACATCTCTGGTAGTTGTTGCTGCTGCTAGTGTGGTTGTTGAAGTCTGTGCAACATTGCCTAGTCAATCTCGAAACGGTTATTCAAGATATAATCGAAGTGCTTGCGCAAAGTCTGCATTGTGTCTGCCGTATGTGTGCAAGCAGCACCAGAGTTGGCATTCACCAGCGTCCTCAGCTGTAACGTTGGTCCATACACCGCCTTTTGGAATCAAAGAATTCCTAATGTTGGCGGCGTTCTGTGTAGCATCGCATCTGCTTCGCCTACTCCGTCCACCATGCATTCAAGAACTTTCGAGTTAACCGTAGTCGAAGTTTGCGAAACTCCATCTTTCTTGCAGTTAGCACAGTCCGCCACATGTGCATTGTAAGCTGCATTCTTCGTAGATAACAATGCGCCATTGGTCGCACTATTGTTATCAAACCAATGGGGCCGCTTACACTTTGCGAGTCCGATGGTTTCCTCGGCAGCATACGTAACCTGTTCACGAATATGATGCCATAGGTCGTTCGCTGAGACAATAGACTTTACATCGCCCACGCGGGTAGCCATGGGATTATCCAGTTCCTTTCTCCTCCCAACAGAACCTATGGAACGAATATTAAATTTGCGCCACGTATCCAAGGCAGGCAACAATAAACAGATTTACGAAAACATAGTTACATTTTGGTCCGCATCAACTTGTGATCAGTATTACACTCAGCTCCACGCAGTACACGTGCCATGTGCAATTCACGCTGACGTAGGATTATTTTATCTAGCGGGTGAGCTTGGCCACTCCGTGATGTGTCCAAGTAGATACATCCCTCGCACCCAGTGCAAGTCGGGTGTACGTGATCGCCAGGCCGTGAGTGGCACATAGTGGGAGCAGTATATCTCTGTCCCCGTTGGCTGGGTCAACACCATAAAGATCGATTACGTCTGTCCACACTGCGGAATCACGCCCAACGTGCGAGTTGAAATCACTCAGCAAGAATAGCCGGTCGCTCCTCGGCACAGACCGTATCACGGAGGACAAACGAGCGTAAAACTGATGCGTTGTGTTATGGGATAACATGGTGGGACCATACCTGCTAGTAAAAATGGTAAATTTGCCTCCTTCAGGTCGCAGTCTAAAATTAATCAGTCATGGAGTGATGCCAGTCGGCTCGGTCACCAGCAGGCCATTTAGGCGGTCGGATAGTGCAAATCCGACCCCATGTTAACGTGGTGCCGAGGTGGCGTTCCACAACCAATAGAAGATGTAACTAGCACCACCATCATGCATCTTGCCATAATCAACGAGTGGAATCTCGATTAATACGGTAATGTCGATCCCGGACCGCACGAGTTCCGTCGCGACCAGTGCCGTGGATTGCTCGCGGCGCTCATTCCTGTTCCGGTCGAGCAGTGAACGCACGGTCCACCATCCGATGTTAAATGCCTTGTGCAGAGGCATACGATGGGGGAATTGCGGCGTCAGGTAAAATGGGGACGGGAGATAAGATGCAAGGTAAGGAGGAAAAATAGAGCCGTCAACGGCAGAATACTTTCGTTTATCCACTCCGCTATATGCAGCTGATAAGGCGACCCTACTGCTCAGCGGCCGATGCACGCTTGGATTATTAGTACTGACGTGTGCCGTGTTTTCCTCCGGGAAGTAAGAAGGCTGGGCCGCGATCATGAAGTCCTTTATTAAAATTACGCTCGAATATTTATGGGATATATACACTATTTACAACAGTCCATTTCAATGGCTTATCCCTGTTATTTGCATTGTGTCGCTGGCTCCTTTTCCATTGGTTTATGCTTGCTCGCCACGTTCACTCTGTCTAAAATCACCTTGACTTTCTTATTGGATGTACGATTGGCGGTCCAATGCCACAAGCGTTGGCTCAAGGGTGCAGGAGTATGCACTCCTGCACCTGCTGCCGCCTGATTGGTCACTTGCACGTTCAGTGGATGGTTGCAAGCTGGACGCCATCACGAACCAACTACTTCCTGATTGGCTGACCAATCTGCTTCCGGCAACATGCTCACTCCCTATTGGCCTGGTCTGTAACCTTCGATCGGCATTACAGCATTTCTAATCACCAGCATTTTCAGCCCCCATCCGATTCTTTCATTTTTCGATTTTTAGGATGGGGTTACAATATGCTCCATATTGCCTACCACTTCGTGTGCGTTTTATGTCCTGGGCTTGGGTAGCAGTATTCCTCTCCGGTTGTTGTTGCTGACCCTCTCTCTGCTGTGTCCACTTCTGACGCACTCTTCTCAGTTGCACCCGATTCCGTCGAATGAGATTGACCCCAACCTTGACTTCATAGATTTTCTCTCCCTTCCGGCTTTCGAGCACTCCTTTCCGCCGGCATTCACCGGATTCCGGTAATGGCTGCACCCATGCTTCTTCTACTGTACCTGGTGGTGGGAGGCTTTTCGATCCGCGATCATAGTGCCTTTTTGCCTTAGCAGTCCGGTCCGTCGTCGGTCGTGTAAAACATCGGACGGCGCTATCTCGGGCTGCAGTAGATTTGTAGCGGTCGGTATTAGTGTTGTTGTTCGGCGACTGAATAGACGCTGTGCAGCACTCGCGCCGATATCAGTAGATGGCGTATTGCTTCGATTCGGTAGCATTATTGTAGTGTGGAACGGAAACTGTCGTGGCGCGCTGCTTGACTTTGAACTGGTGCTCACGCTGCGCTCTCATTTGCCTTGCAGGAACCTGGTCGTGTGCTTTAACGGAAGAAGTGCAAGCAGAAGAAGATTGACTGTAACGTTTATCTTCCTTTTTTATAACATTATTTCCTCTATTGTAGTTTGCTACGGGTTGCTTAATAAATCTCCAGTTCCAATCTCCGGAGTTCACCAAAGCTTGTATATTACAATATTGGCGACGCTGCCAAGGCACGTTAATCAGGAATCCTGTATCACTGGTCAAATGAAGATAATGCCGAAGACAACCGACAAAGCCGATGACAAAAGTAAGTTTGACGCTAATGACCCGACGTCAAAACTCGCCGATTCGCTCGATGTGTTATCACGGACTTTGCAGAAAATGTCGACTTCACCAACTTCTTCAACCAGCATGCCATCTATCCCGCCGCCAGAACGCTTTACCCTGGGAATGTTGTACCCCAGGTGGGAAAAGCACGTCCAGTTTTATCTGCGTCAATTCCTATCCAACCAACAGACAGCTGTTCTCGCCGGCCTGCTCCTGGGAGAGGCCTTTGATATTGTTGCAGACAGTAAACTTTTGGAGAAGTAAGTAACAACCAAGACTTTTTCTGCCATGCGCTGACTATTAGCCCACCCCGGTCTACCTGAGCCCCTACGCAGGGCATTCCATGCACGTTACCAACATCCGGGGGAAACCATCTGCACATACGTTCGGGAGCTGCAGAGGATGGCCGATATTGCATAAGAGAACGAAACGCCAGACGAGCGTGAAAAACTGGTCTTAGGGCAACTCCTAGAGGGCATTTGAACGCCGTCTATTAAAAGGGAGTTCCTGCGATACCTTGCCCGCCGTTTGGAGAAAGCATTGGAAGCAGCTGACCAGTTGGAAGAAATAGATGCAGCGATGGATACACCTACATCTGGCTGCATTGCTGTAAGAGGGAACACACGACCCAGGCGCGTCCTACTTGAAAGAATGACGGGAAACCCTGGCCGTCTTCAGAGATATCCTGCCCCACGACGACCAGCACAATCAGGTTTTCGTTGACCCCGCAGACAAACGTCATACCGCGGATCGTCTCGCTACAGGAACACGCCAGGTGAGCATGCCATGACATCATATGTGATACCATCTCTTACTTGCAACTCGATTGTGACGTCGCTAACACTAGAATTATCGATAGCTGGGATTTGCTTACTGTGGCTAGTGGATACTGGCACAGCTAGAAGCATAATCAGAGCCAGCATGAGTAAGAAATTCTTAAACTGTGTTAGAAAACCTTGTAACGCTCGCCTTACCGCGGCCAACGGGCTACCACTAGTTGTTCGGAATTCCATCGTTGCCCCCGTTGTTGTAGCCTGCACAACGTTTAACCATGAATTTATCGTTGCTGATCGGATACCGTTCGATGTTATTATCGGAATAGATTTGTTGAGGAGGTTAAAATGCCGACTTGACCTGGAGAAGTCCCAACTAATCACTGATTCGTGCACCATACTACTGAGAGCATGCAGCAACAGCAAGTTGAGGATTTTACTTTATATGAGTGCATTATCAGATAGCAACAATGTGTAGACGACTTTATTCGGTCGATTGGGCTTTCAGCTGACACATTAACACAGGCACGATTAGCGCAGGGTCCATCGCAATGAGGCTGGACCTTAGGGTGGTGCGATGGTTTGTGTGCCTCAGCGATCCATTGAGCTATGCTGGGTGGTGCTTTTGCACCTTCAGAGCCACTCATACCAGTTTGGTCAATGGTTAGAGGCCAGACAAACTCAGCCTCCTGGTCCTCCAGGTTGGGGGTTGAAATGAGGGTGGCTCCTTAGCAAGCGGCCCATTCCTGTTCATCGGCTTCCATTTGGAGCCCTCGATCCTCCTTCAGATTGGCATGCCTCAATGTTCGCACATTGCTTCAGATCGGTTAACAGGCAGCACTTGCCCGAACATTGGAGACCCTCTCGATCGATATCTGCTGCTTATCGGAGACCCGCCTGCAAGATTCGAGCTCTGTACTCACTCTGCGATCCCCTTCAGGTGACGCAAGCAGTGTTTTCTCATTGCGCCTATCCGGTGACGATGCAGCTTCGAGCACCGGCCAAGCCAGTGTTGGTATTGCCCTGAGTCCCCGGGCTGAAGCTGCTCTGGTTGATTGGATTCCAATCAGTAGCCGGATGTGTGCGGTCCGATTGGCTGGCTCGTTCAAAACTTCGAAGTCGCGTGAGACTAACAGGTGTCTATTCGTTATCACTGCCTATGCACCGACAAACTGTAGCGATGACTCGGTAAAAGACGACTTCTATCGCCAACTGAACGAACTCCTTCGCCACAGAAGAAGCTCGGACACTGTAATGCTGGCTGGGGATCTGAACGCTCAAGTTGGAAAATTATCCACAGATGAGCTGCATCTGGGCGGCCAACATGGTATAGGCTCCAGTAATGATAACGGTGAGCGGTTACTTCATTTGTGTGAGGATGCTCGCTTATTTCTTGCGAGCACTAATTTCCGACACAGTACCCGCCGGAAGGTGAATTGGCGCCCACCAACCTCGAACCAGCTATGGACGCAAATCGATCACATTGCTATCAGTTACCGCTGGAGAGGCTGCGTCCAGAAGTGTCGCTCCATTTGGAGCACAGGTGTTGACACCGATCATGCACTTGTATGTGCTGACCTGCGGATGCGTTTTGGCGGACGCCCACGACGATGTTGTGAGCGCATTGACACCGGAAGACTGGTGAATCCAGCTGTTCTGAACGCCTAGCAAATTACGCTGTCATCCGAGTTGGATAAACGCTCACTGGATACAATTGAAGCTCACTGGTATCATATTCACCAGACGTTATTAGCAGCAGAAAAATCCTCATGTGGTATGTCTAATCGCCAACATGAACATTGGGTCTCTTCACAGTCTTTGGAACTTATAGATGCTCGCCGGCATATTCCGGCTGGAAGCGAACACAATGAAACTCGCAGAGCTCCGGGCAAAACTCCGTGCTAGCCTGAAGAGGGACCGCGAATCCTGGTGGTCTCGTCGTGCAACAGAGATGGAAATAGCCGCTGCCCTTGGTCACCATCGTGAGTTATTCCGTCTTATACAGGAAACGGGCAGCAGGAGACCTGGTGTTAGTGAAACTATACGTGACGAGAGTGGACAGCCTATCCACAACTTATCAAAACGCCTGGAACGTTGGGCTGAGCACTTTGAAAGGCAATTTAATCGGTCGGAATTGTTAGATTTCTCGCCGACCAGTGATCGCCCTGCTCCGTGGGCTGTTCCTTTGGATCCACCCTCTCGCTCAGAAGTCGAACATGAGATCAAACTGTTGAAGTTAAATAAAGCCGCGGGACCTGATGACCTTCCTCCAGCCCTCTTCAAATTCGGGGGCCTGCTCTTGTGGATGATTCACACGCGCTACTAGTGAGACTGTGGGAGCAGGAAACTGTCCCAACCGATTGGAGCCGCTCCATCATAGCCCCAATTTTCAAAGGAGGCTGACGATCGGAATGCGGCAGTCATAGAGGAATCAGTCTGATCTCCATCGCCTCCAAATTGCTTGCCTCTGTCATCCTTCACAGACTGACTGGCACTCGTGAAAGCCAGATTCGTGAAGAGCAAGCTGGATTTCGTCGAGGTCGTAGCTGCATTGACCACATCTTCACCTTGCGTCAGTTGTTGGAGCACCGCCACATATATTGGCGGCCCACCATTGTCGTGTTCCTCGATATCAAAGGTGTATTCGATTCGGTGGATAGGCATGCACTTTGGGACTGTCTACTCAGGAAAGGTGTACCTGAGAAATATGTGAATATTATCCGAGCATTATATGCGCGTAGCTCGGGCAGGGTGAGGGCTTACGGCAAGTTGTCGTCGCCCTTTAATATCTTCAGCGGCGTTAGACAAGGATGCCCGCTGTCACCTTTCCTCTTCAACTTCGCTGTTGACGAAGTCATGGAAACCGCGTTTACAGGACACGACTTAGAAGGTGTGGAGCTACTCCCAGGAGAACGACTTCTTGACTTAGAGTATGCTGATGATATTGCCCTGATCTGTGACAGCTCACGAACGTGCCAAGCGGCACTGGACAGATTAGCACTAGCTGTCCGTCACTTCGGTCTTTGCTTCGCACCCTCGAAGTGCAAAGCGTTTCTACAAGATTGGTCTGGACCGCCCCCTACGCTGACCCTTGGTGAGGATCAGCTAGAAGTCGTTCAAAAATTCAACTACCTGGGAAGTTGTATCAGCGCCCGTGGGATTGAAGATGAGATCACGAACCGTATAGCAAAAGCTAGAGGCGCTTTCGCTAACCTTCGCCACTTATGGCGCCGGCGCGACATCACACTTGCCCTGAAGGGTAGAGTGTACAATGCAGCAGTACGTTCGACCCTATTGTACCGTTGTGAAACTTGGCCGCTTAAAGCAGCGGACCTGAAGAGGCTAGTTACGTTCGACCACCGGTGCCTTCGTAATTTAGCTCACATTTGGTGGGAACACCGCGTGAGCAACGAGCGTGTTCGACGCCTTGTTTATGGCACAGGAAAAGGAAATGAACCGCTCAGCACCGTTATTTCACGCATCAGGCTCCGATGGCTCGGCCACGTGTTACGCATGCCAGCCCACCGACTTCCGCGACGTGTGTTGTTTGTGCGCCGGGGGTGTGGATGGAAGAAGAGGAGGGGTGGCCAAGCGATGACTTGGTCCAGAGGAATGAAGGCCCTCACTTCGGAGCTGGCCTCGGTTGGAGCGTCTCGGCTCCCTGGTTGGGGTCCGAAAGACGATGAACACGTTTGGTTGGACACACTTGCTGATATGGCTAGGAGCCGACCTCAGTGGCGTTCGTGCTGTGAGTTTCTTTGTCCCACCCCATCCCTCTTAGCCTCCGCCTCCAACCACGATCTCATTAGTTAGCCTTATATAATTTTGCATAATAATTTTTTTGGGTGCACAACAGCCGGCTGGTAGCTTACCGGAACGATGCCCATCCGTTACCGGTAGCTCAGCCAGCTTTCACCAGTTGTTTTCTTTTTCTCTCTCATTTTTTTCTTTGTATTGCGGCACAGTAGCTGAGGTGTTCCCCACCTCTAGCTAACGTGTATGATGATGATGATGCTATGTTGTTGTTCTCAAGACCACAGTGGAAAATATTCACCAGCTAGGTCAGAAAACTTCTATTTCACTTCACGGATCTCTTCCAAAATTGGTAGTAAACTTTTTCCTTGGTACAACAGCAAAAGAGAAGCAACGGCCGAGCAAGGTAGCAGATAACGATCGCTTGGAGACACGCAGAGTGCACAACCGTTTTCAGCCCGATTCACCAACGCAACCCAGATAACACGTCGAGATAGTGTTCACCTCCGTTAGTTAGCAAGTAAGGTGCTACAAAACCGTAAATAAGATGACCAACTTGAATTCGAAATATTGTCAACTAACCTAACCAGATGATGCACAAGTGGCACTGATAACCACAATAAGAATAGGGATCAATCAGCGGGGAAGAATCGCGGAAAGGAATCCCTAAGTCTACGTGTCGTCAATCTGACGACACCAGGCGGTATCCTATCTGAACCGGTGCACTTGCCGTTTCGCAGCTGAGGGAATGCCTTCGGTGTCTTATGAAGTTTTGGTATCCATAAGATACATCTACATCTCTGGTTGTTGTTGCTGCTGCTATTGTGGTTGTTGAAGTCTGTGCAACATTGCCTAGTCAATCTCGAAACGGTTATTCAAGATATAATCGAAGTGCCTGCGCCAAGTCTGCATTGTGTCTGCCGTATGTGTGCAAGCAGCACCAGAGTTGGCATTCACCAGCGTCCTCAGCTGTAACGTTGGTCCATACACCGCCTTTTGGAATCGAAAAATTCCTAATGCTGGCGGCGTTCTGTGTAGCATCGCATCTGCTTCGCCTACTCCGTCCACCATGCATTCAATAACTTTCGAGTTAACCGTAGTCGAAGTTTGAGAAACTCCATCTTTCTTGCAGTTAGCACAGTCCGCCACATGTGCATTGTAAGCTGCATTCTTGGTAAATAACAATGCGCCATTGGTCGCACTATTGTTATCAAACCAATGGGGCCGCTTACACTCTGCGCGTCCGATGGTTTCCTCGGCAGCAGCCGTCAACTGTTCACGAATATGATGCCACAGGTCGTTCGCTGAGACAATAGACTCTACATCGCCCACGCGGGTAGCAATGGGATTATCCAGTTCCTTTCTCCTCCCAACAGAACCTATGGAACGAACATTAAATTTGCGCCACATATCCAAGGCAGGCAACAATAAACAGATTTACGAAAACATATGTACATTTTGGTCCGCATCAACTTGTGATCAGTAGTACACTCAGCTCCACGCAGTACACGTGCTATGTGCAATTCACGCTGACGTACGATTATTTTGTCTAACGGGTGAGCTTGGCCACTCCGTGGTGTGTCCAAGTAGATACATCCCTCGTACCCACTGCAAGTCGGGTGAATGTGATCGCCAGGCCGTGAGTGGCACATAGTGGGAGCAGTATATCTCTGTCCCCGTTGGCTGTGTCAACACCATAAAGATCGATTACGTCTGTCCACACTGCGGAATCACGCCCAACATGCGAGTTGAAATCACTCAGCAGGAATAGCCGGTCGCTCCTCGGCACAGACCGTATCACGGAGGACAAACGAGCGTAAAACTGATGCGTTGTGTTATGGGATAACATGGTGGGACCATACCTGCTAGTAAAAAGGGTAAATTTGCCTCCTTCAGGTCGCAGTCTAAAATTAATCAGTCATGGAGTGGTGCCAGTCGGCTCGGTCACCAGCAGGCCATTCAGGCGGTCGGATAGTGCAAATCCGACCCCATGTTAACGTGGTGCCGAGGTGGCGTTCCACAACCAGTAGAAGATGTAACTAGCACCACCCTCATGCATCTTGCCATAATCAACGAGTGGAATCTCGACTAATACGGTAATGTCGATCCCGGAACGCACGAGTTCCGTCGCGACCAGTGCCGTGGATTGCTCGTGGCGCTCATTCCTGTTCCGGTCGAGCAGTGAACGCACGGTCCAGCATCCGATGTTAAATGCCTTGTGCAGAGGCATACGATGGGGAATTGCGGCGTTAGGTAAATGGGGACGTGAGATAAGATGCAAGGTAAGGAGGAATAATAGAGCCGTCAACGGCAGAATACCTTCGTTTATCCACTCCGCTATATGCAGCAGATAAGGCGACCCTTTTCCTAAGTCTACTACTCAACGGCCGATGCATGCTTGGATTATTAGTAATGACGTGTGCCGTGTTTTCCTCCGGGAAGTAAGAAGGCTGGGCCGCGATCATGAAGTCCTTTATTAAAATTACGCTCGAATATTTATGGGATATATACACTGTTTACAACAGTCCGTTTCCATGGCTCGTCCCTATTATTTGCATTGTGACCTTGCCTCCTTTTCCTTTGGTTTATGCTTCCTTGCCACGTACACTCTGTCTAAAATCACCTAGACTTTCTTATTGGATGTACGATTGGCGGTCCAATGCCACAAGCCTTGGCTCAAGGGTGCACGAGTATGCGCTCCTTCGCCTGCTGTCGCCTGATTGGTCACTTGCACGTTCAGTCAATGGTTGCAGGCTGGGCGCGACCACGGGCTAACTGTTTCCTGATTGGCTGCCCAATCTGCTTCCGGCAACATGCGCACTCTTTATCGCTCTGACGTTCGATCGGCATTACAGCGTTTTCAATCACCAGTATTTCTAGCCACCATCACAACGTGATGCATGGTTGGAGGTTGGCCTAGGATACTGCCAATGCGTCCACACCTGACAGGAGAACGACTCCGGTCCTGTCAATGCCTTAGATAAGATGTACATCAGAAAGGTAGAGGGCCGAAAGCCATGAGCCGGTTCCCCGGCTCACGCGGAATTATGTCTGTCCTGGCTCTTAACTAGAAGAATGATGTAACACAACTCCCACCCAGCGGTGGCCACCAGGAGGCGTGCAAGTCATGAGTTCACGGTACAACATTGCCAGCGGCTGATCGACAATCTATCAAGATCTAGCCATCACAAGCTTCATCGAGACATGGACTCTGCTGCCGCGCTCTCGGATATATGTCATAAAATGTAACGCAGCGAACACGGGCTGACGCAACAGATGCAGGCCTGAGTTACAAATATGTGTTGTGGGCGGCATCTCCGGTCCCTCATTAAAGGAGTAATGAGACTAAGAGTTGAGGTTTGTAAACGACATTAATGACAGATGTGATTCATGAAGCAGCAGGGAATGGAGGTAAGAAAAAGCGGGATTATTGATGCAACATGTAGAATGTTGCCTGCGTTCACCAATAGTCCTACCCTATCTAGGCACTCAGCAGCCACTAACTGATTTGTAAATGCTTTTCAATTGATTGGTAACATCTATTATGTCTGTACCTAGACTGAGTCACTTTTCCAGAAAAATTGTCTCCCGCGAAGTACGGCCGAGTTTTCTGCTTTCGTTTGTGGGTATACGTTGTACTGCTAAGGGTCCCGCTTTGCACACAGACCTAGTGCGTTTACCGAAATACAAGACAGATCAGATCTCCGTTGATGCGGATAAAAGGCCAAGCGGACTGTCGCAGGTAAAGCAGAAACGAAAGGGGCCTGGACCGAGGTTAGTGGAGAAGTAGGCGGATTCGGTAGGTTTTATACTCGATGCAGATCGTTTTGAAATACAATCGCCCACAGAAGCGATCACCGACGGAATAAGCAGCACAATGCGTGACCTGATAGCTAAGTGAATAGGGAAAATTGAGGGACAATCCAACTAACCGCCCCTTTTCCTGTTACTATCGTCCAAGTGAAGGAGGAAAATCCGCGGTTGGTGTGTCTAACACAGCAACCAAATACGCTGCTTGTGAGACAACTAGTGCTGTTGGGCAATCCTATGCATTGTTCTGCAAAACACTAAGGTTCGTATGATTAAGAGGATATAAGATGATCAAAAGCATATTCACCAACGGTCCCGGTGCACATGAAAGGAAGAAAGTTTACCCATGAAACGAGAGAAAAAGAATGGGGAAAGGTAAGCGCTGTGATTAAGATAATCAGAGAAAAAGTATATTAGAGTTGTAAACGGACCGCTGAGTCAAGTATCATCATTCATCATCATTATACACGTTAGCTGCAGGTGGAAAACAAATCAAGAAAAGGAAAACCAACAGTGGAACGCCCGCTGAGTCCCCAGTAACGGATGGACTCGTTTCGGAGAGCTAACAGCGGGCTATCGTGCTGTAAAAAGAGAGTTATATTATGCCTAACGAGTGAGATCGTGATTGGAAGGGGGTTGCTAAGCAGGAGGGGATGGACAAAGTAACACACAACACAAACGCCATTGGGGCCGGCTCCTAGCCATATCAGCAAGTGTGTTCAACCAAACGGGCGCACCGTCCTCAAGACCCCAGTCAGGCAGTCGGGATGCACCAACCGACGCCAACTACGAAGTGAGGGTTTTCATTTCTCTCTACCAAGTCATCACTTGGCCTCCCCTCCTACTCTTCCAACCACACCCACAACGCGCAAACAATGCACGACGCGAAAGTCAGTGTGATGGCATGCGCAACACGTGGCCCAACCATCGGAGCCTGGTGCGTGATATAATGACGCTGAGCGGTTCACTCGCTCTTCCTGCACAAAATAAACGACGCCGAACACGCTCATTGCTCACGCGGTGATCCCACCAGACATGAGCTAAGCTGCGAATGCAGCGATGATCGAATATAGCCAGCCTCTTTATGTCTGTCGACCTGATGGGCCAGGTTTCACAACCATATAGGAGAGTTGAACGGATGGCTGCGTTGTAAACTCTGCCCTTCAGGGCAAAAGTAATGTCGCGTCTGCGCCACAGGTGGCGGAGATTGGCAAAAGCACCTCGAGCTTTTGCTATGCGGTTCGTAACCTCATCTTCAATCCCACGGATGCTAATATAGCTGCCCAGGTACTTGAATTCCTGAACGACTTCTAGCTGATCACCAGAAAGCGTTAGCGCAGGGTTGTGTCCCTGCCAATCTTGGAGAAGTACTTTGCATTTCGATGGAGCAAAGCATAGCCCAAAATAATAGACTGTCAGTGCTAATCGGTCCAGTGCTGCTTGACATGTTTGGGAACTGTCACAGATTAGGTCAATATCGTCTGCATACTCCAAGTCAAAAGGTCGCTCATCAGGAAGTAGCTCCACACCTTCTATGTCGTGTCCAGCGAACGCTGCTTCCATGACTTCATCAATAGCGAAGTTGAAGAGGAAAGGTGACAGCGGGCATCCTTGTCTCACACCGCTGGTGATACTGAAGGGTGGCGACAGTTTGCCATAAACCCTCACCCTGCCCGAACTATGCGCGTACAGCGCTTTGATAATGTTTACATAATTATCAGGCACACCTTTCCTCAACAGACAGTCCCAAAGAGCACATCGATCGACTGAGTCGAAGGCACCATTTGTGTCAAGAAACACGACAACGGTGGGTCGCCAATAAACATGGCGGTGCTCCAACAATTGACGCAAGGTGAAGATGTGGTCGACGCAGCCCCGACTTCGATGAAATCCGGCTTGCTCTTCACGAATCTGGCTTTCACGAGTGCTAGTCTGTGGAGAATGAAAGAGGCAAGCAATTTAGAGGCAATCGAAATCAGACTGATATCTCTATGATTGCCGAATGCCAAACGGGAGTTTCTCTGGAAAATTGGGACAGTGACAGAGCGGCTCCAGTCTGTCGGGACTGTCTCCTGATCGCAAAGTTTCACTAGCAACTCGTGTAAATCATCTGTTACAGCAGGTCCCCCGAATTTGAAGAGGGCTGGGGGAATTCTATCTGTCCCTGCGGCCTTACGCAATTTCAACAGCCTGATCTCACGTTCGACTTCTGCGCGTGAGGGCGGGTCGAAAGAGACGGCGCAGGGAGAGGAACGCTCAATGCCCGAAAAAGAAAGCGATAACTCAGATTGGTTAAATTGCCTTGCAAAGTGTTCAGCCCAACGCTCCAAGCGTTTTGACAGGCTGTGGAGCAGCTGCCCACTCTCGTCGCGTATGGTCTCGCTAACACCAGGTCTCCTGCTGCCTGTTTCCCGTATCAGACGGTATAACTTACGATGATTACCAACGGTGGCGGCTGTTTCCATCTCAAAGGCACGATGAGACCACCAGGTTTCGCGGTCCTTCTTTAGGCTAGCACGTAGTTTTGCCCTGAGATTTTTGCGAGCCTCATTGTATTCGCTTCCAGCCGAAATACGTCGGCGAGCATCCATCAATTCCAGAGACTGTGTAGAGACCCAATGTCCGGTTTGGCAATTTGCGTTGCCACATGAAGACATGCCTGCTAACAGCAACGCTTGACGAATATCATCATCATCATCATTATACATGTCAGCTAGAGATGGTAAAACACCCCCGCTATTGCACCGCAATACATAAAGGAAATACATACATACATACAATACATAAAGGAAAAATAAATACGACAGTTGAATGCCAGCTGAGCTACCAGCAACGGATAGGCATCGTTCCGGTAAGCTACTAGCCGGCTACTAGGCAAAAAACAAAAATTTAATTACGTTTTACCCTACGAAATAAGATCGTAGATAGAGGGGGAGGCTAAAGGGATGGGGAGGGACAAAGAAACTCACAGCAGGAACGTCACTGAGGTCGGCTCCTTGCCATATCAGCAAGTGTATCCAGCCAAACGTGTTCACCGTCTTTTGGACCCCAACCAGGGAGCCGTGAAGCTCCAACCTAGGCCAGCTCCGAAGTGAGGGCCTTCATTCCTCTGGACCAAGTCATCGCTTGGCCACCTCTCCTCTTCTTCCACCCACATCCCCGGTGAGCAAACAACGCACGTCGAGGGAGTCGGTGGGCTGGCATGCGCAACACGTGGCCCAGCCATCGGAGCCTGGTGAGTGAAATGACGGTGCTGAGCGGTTCAGATCCTTTTTCTGTGCCGTAAACAAGGCGTCGAACACGCTCGTTACTCACGCGGTGTTCCCACCAGATGTGAGCCAAACTGCGAAGGCACCGATGGTCGAACGTAAGTAGCCTCTTCATGTCCGCCGATCTTAGGGGCCAGGTTTCGCAACCGTACAGTAAGGTCGAACGTACCGCTGCGTTGTACACTCTACCCTTCAGGGCGAGAGTAATGTCGCGCCGTCGCCATAGGTGGCGAAGGTTAGCAAAAGCACTTCGAGCTTTCGCTATGCGGTTCGTGATCTCATCTTCGATCCCAAGGGCGCTGATACAACTTCCCAGGTAATTGAATTTCTGAACGACTTCTAGCTGATCCCCACCAAGGGTCAGCACAGGGGGCGAACCCTGCCAATCCTGGAGGAACGCTTTGCACTTCGGTGGTGCAAAGCAAAGCCCGAAGCGACTGACAGCCAGTGCTAATCTGTCCAGCGCGGATTGACACGTCTGGGAGCTGTCACAGATGAGGGCAATGTCGTCTGCATACTCTAAGTCAAGAAGTCGTTCTCCTGGGAGTAGCTCCACACTTTCCAAGTCATGTCCTGTAAATGCAATCTCCATGACTTCGTCAATAGCGAAGTTGAATAGGAAAGGTGACAGCGGGCATCCTTGTCTCACACCGCTGGAGATATTGAAGGGTGGCGACAGCCTGCTGTAAGCCCTTACTCTGCCCGTGCTACGCGCATATAATGCTTGGATAATATTTACATATTTCTCGGGCACACCTTTCCTGAGTAGACAATTCCAAAGGGCACATCGATCAACCGAATCGAAGGCACCTTTGATGTCGAGGAACACGACTACGGTGGGCCGCCAATATGTGTGACGGTGCTCCAACAACTGACGCAAGGTGAAGATGTGGTCGATGCAGCCACGACCCCGACGAAACCCGGCTTGCTCCTCACGAATCTGGCTTTCACGAGTGCCAGTCAGTCTGTGGAGAATTATGGACGCGAGTAATTTGGAGGCGATGGAGATCAGACTGATTCCTCTATGGTTGCCGCATTCCGAGCGCGAGCCGCCTTTGAAGATGGGAACAATAACGGAGCGGCTCCAGTCGGTTGGGACAGTTTCCTGCTCCCACAGTTTCACTAGTAATTCATGCAAAGCATCAACAAGAGCAGAGCCTCCAAATTTGAAGAGGGCTGGAGGAAGATCATCTGGTCCCGCGGCTTTGTTCAACTTCAACAGTCCGATCACACGTTCGACTTCTGAGCGAGAGGGTGGATCCAAAGGGACAGCCCACGGAGCGGGGTGATCAGTGACCGGCGAATCGAACAATTCTTGCCGATTAAATTGCTTTTCAAAATGCTCAGCCCAACGCTCCAGACGTTTTGACAAATTGTGGATAGGCTGTCCACTCTCGTCACGTATAGTTTCACTAACACTAGGTCTCCTGCTGCCCGTTTCCCGTATCAGACGGAATAACTTACGATGGTTGCCAAGGGCAGCGGCCACTTCCATCTCTGACGCACGATGAGACCACCAAGATTCGCGGTCTCTCTTCAGGCTAGCACGGAGTTGTGCCCGGAGCTCTTTGCGAGTTTCATTGTGCTCGCTTCCAGTCGGGATATGCCGGCGAGCATCGATAAGTTCCAGAGACTGCGAAGAGACCCAATGTCCATGTTGGCTATTAGACATACCACATGAGGATTTGCCTGCTGCTGGTAAGGTCTGGCGAACATGTGACCAGTGACCATCAATTGTCTCCTGTGAGCGCTTGCTCAACTCGCATGTTAGCGTACTTCGATACGCATTCAGAACAGCTGGCTTTGTCAGTTGGCTGGTGTCAATACGCTCACAGCGTCGTCGTGGGCGTCCGCCAAAACGCATCCGCATGTCAGCACATACACGTGCATGATCGGTGTCCACACATGTGCTCCAAATCGAGCGACAATTCTGGATGCAGCCTCTCCAGCGGTAACTTATCGCAATGTGATCGATCTGCGTGCAAGGCTGGTTCGAGGATGGTGGGCGCCAAGTCACCCTTCGGCGGGTGCTGTGTCGGAAATTAGTGCTCGCAAGAAATAAGCGAGCATCTTCACACAAATGAAGTAACCGCTCACTGTTATCATTACGGGAGCCTACACCGTGTTGACCGCCCAGATGCAGTTCATCAGTGGACAACTTTCCAACTTGTGCGTTCATATCTCCCGCCAGCACAACAGTGTCCGTGCTTCTTCTGTGGCGAAGGAGCTGGGTCAGTTGGCGGTAGAAGTCGTTCTTTACCGAATCATCGCTACAGTTTGTGGGCGCATAGGCAGCGATGATGAATAGACATCTATTAGTCCCGCTTGACGAATATGCGACCAGTGATCTTCGATGGTGTTCGGTGGGCGCTTACTCAGCCCAGATGTCAGCGCACTTTGATACACATTCAGAACACCTGGCTTCGCCAGCTGGCTGGTGTCAATCCGTTCACATCGACGTTGCGGACGTCCACCGAAACGCACCCGGAGGTCGGCGCAGACAAGTGCGTGGTCAGAGTCCACGCTCGTGCTCCAAATCGAGCGACAGTTTTGCACACAGCCTCTCCAGCGGTAATTAATCGCGATATGATCGATTTGCGTCCATGGATCGCCCGAGGCTGGTGGGCGCCAAGTCACGCTTCTGCGAGTGCTGTGTCGAAAGTTAGTGCTCGCAAAATAGAGGCGAGCATCTTCAAACAGCTGTAGCAATCGCTCACCCTTATCATTACGGGAGCCTACACCGTGTTGGCTACCCAGATGAAGCTCATCAGAGGACAATTTGCCGACTTGGGCGTTTTGATCGCCAGCTAACACCACAGTATCCGTGCTCCTTCTGTAAGGAAGGCGATCGTGAAGTTGCTGATAGAAATCATCTTTTACCGAATCAGTGCTACAGTTTGTAGAGGCGTAGGCCGCAATGACAAACAGGCCCCCTTTGTCCCCACGCGACTTCGTAGCACGGAACGAACCAGCTAATCTAACGGCGCACATCCTACTGTTTATTGGGATCCAATCGATCAGGGCAGCTTCAGCCCGGGGACTCAAAACAATGTCGATGCCAGCTTGACCGACATTTGAAGCTGCATCATCGCCAGACAGGCCCAATGAGAATGTGCCGCCAGTGTCGCATTTGGGAGATCGCAGGGTAAACACGGCGCTCGAATCTTGCAGGCGGGTTTCTGTGAAATAGCGAATATCGATCGATAGGGTCTCTAGTGTGCGGGCAAGTGCTGCCTGTTGGCCAATCTGTAGCAAAGTGCGCACGTTGAGGCATGCCAGTCTTAGCGAGACGCGAGGGAAACGGATAAACTGACGCTGTCCGCTTGGTTGAACATGGACTTGTCGACTGGACTGGAGCGACGCCTTGCGACTGTGCGTGATTTGAAACTAGAAGACAAGCGACTATTGAAGCAAGCTGGGGGAGGGTCAAGAATTGGGGGATTGAAAATGGGGGGATAAATGTAAAGTTGGAGCGGGACGATGAGGATGAAGAAGCGCAAGAAGGGGGATACGAAGACGGGAAGGCCTGAGCAGTAGCATCTACACCCGTATCCACCTGCTCGATGCAGCAGATAGGGAGCCGTTTATTATCCTCTGCGACGGCCAGAGCATCAAGGGATTGTTTGATGAAGGGCTCATTGTATTGCGTGGGCAATACTGTCAGGTTACCCAGGCTTAGACAGGAGAACGATTAGGGTTCACAACCAAAGCCTTTGGTTCAAAAACCTTACCGCAAGGCAGTGGGTTTTGGCACTGGACTACAGAGAGCCCAATTTATGAAATAAGAGCCACCCTCATTCCAACCCCCAACCTGGAGGACCAGGAGGCTGAGTTTATCTGGCCTCTAACCATTGACCAATCTGGTACGAGTGGCTCTGAAGGTGCAAAAAAGCACCACCCAGCATAGCTAAATGGATCTCTGAGGCACGCAAACCATTGCACCACGGTAAGGTCCAGCCTCATTGCGATGGGAGTCAAGTATCACTCAAAAACCAATGGAATATAGACCGGATATGCGAAGAACAGAAGCGTTGCAGACCACGGGGTTCTAAGCTCGCACAGCGCATAATGTCAAAAGCCATGGTTGTCTAGAAGAAACGCATTAACAGAGACTTCTGGAGTTAAGGACATGATGTCGAACAGTCTTTCAGTGGCAGGCAGGTTTGCAAAAGGTTCCTTGGTTCCACAGCTTCCGCTCATTGCTGCTCAGAGAATATATCAATTAGGCTTAAGCCGAAAACTTTTCTAACACAAGGTAAACACGTTAGAGGTGAATTAATCAAGAACGCGAGTACCAAGAGTAAGAAGTTGACCAATCTGGGGGGAAAAAACTTACATTTTAAAATCGAACAATATTTCTTGTGAGTAAACCAGTGTATCCGCTGACAAGTGACAGAGCAGTACCCAACCTCCATACAGTTGTGACACAGTTTGATCTGCCCATGCAACGAGGCAACATCGCCGCAAGTGGAGCATGACTGAGACGCCACGTCACCCATGAACGTGACTGGGCGTTGACCGTTAATGGCGTACTCATATGCGGTCAGGGCAGTGGGGCTGTACCCAGGTTGCACATTGGAGACTTGGCTGACCAGGTGACGCCAAAGTGTGGACTCCCGGTGAGGAAAAGAAGTCAGCGTTTGGCGCAGGAATTGTTCCTGTCCGACAGGAAGGCCATGTGGATCACCACCTCTGAGGAACTCTCTGATTAGTCCCATAAGTTTAGATTTGGAGGCAACCTGTCTTCGG
Source organism: Dicrocoelium dendriticum (assembly GCA_944474145.2). Taxonomy (NCBI): domain Eukaryota; kingdom Metazoa; phylum Platyhelminthes; class Trematoda; order Plagiorchiida; family Dicrocoeliidae; genus Dicrocoelium; species Dicrocoelium dendriticum. The sequence continues at coordinate 178,798,672 of OX104063.1, forward strand.
GAATCATCCATAGATTCCTTACAGGAGTCAAGAGGATGTTGACCCTGCTTTTCAATGTATTCTCCGGCCCTACGCAAACAGCACGCAATAAGATGAAACTTAAGGGCCAAAGCCTCGTGAGTTTGATGTGGAGTAAAGTATTTCTCGAGGAGATCTTCCAACACGTTTACTCCATGGTGCCATGAGCTGAGCAAAGTCTCCCGTTGCGAACCTTGAATTTCCTCAGAGTCTTCCATAGTGTGAGTGTTGAGTCGCAACAGTATCTAGAAAGACAATGTGCAGACACATTAAATCACCAAGCAAAATTTACACTATGGTAGGCAAGAGCAAAGGCAATGAGTCAGTACTCACGGTACAAATAAAAATAAGCCGGTGATGTGAGAGTATGAACGTCAGGGCCTGATGCAGTCTAGTTTTTGCAGGCCGCCTGAAAGAGCGACTAGCAAGCTATCGAGATCCATTTTAAGCGCCCGCTTGGACAATGATGCCAAACACAAAGGTAACAACTCGTTCCCGTTGGAGCTATGGTGATCGCTTGTGTACGATAGACGAGGAATTTAGAGTGAAACGTTGGAAAATGAAAAGTCCACAAATCGCCTTCATTGAGAAAACTTATCGTCCATCGTGTGTAACAGATAACCTGTAAGACTAAAGCAATTGCGGTAAAACATTCTGGAATATGCGTGAAAAAGATTGAAAAATTGCGACTTCAGAAGAACTTGGAAACAACCAAATATACTGACAGGTTTATTCGTTTTCAAGCTCTTCTGAACCTACTTCATCACCACATATTAGCTGAAGGCAAAAAACACATTACAGCTAACTGTGCCGGAATACAAAATACGAGCGAAATGATAAACATTACAGAATACAAAAGCTAATAAGCAAGTAATATAATGCCGTATAATATAATCCATGCAGTGTGAGATCGTTGTTGGAGAGGAAGATAAGAGATATAGGGGGATAAAGAAACTCACAATACAAACGCCACTGAAGTCGGCTCTTCGTCATGTCAACTAGTCTATCCAATCGAATGTGTTTATCGTCCTTGGGACCTCAGCCTGACAGTCGGGAGACACCAATCGACGCCAAGTTCGAAGTAAGGAACTTCATTCCACTTGACAATAAACATGAACTATTCTTGCAACGATAGGCCCAACATACACAAAACGGTTTGCACTCATAATCACTATGATAAAAGAGTTTCAGGTGGTGCAATGGTGAGCGTACATTAGTGACCCGAAAAACTACAGAGGGAGACACTTCTAAGTGCTTCCTAATAAAGTCATACACACGCAGCTAATGTACGGATAGCAGATTAACTCGGTTTCAATGTTTTTCTTCGTGAAGACTCCCTGATATAAATCCAGGCATTCTTCGCCATTTAGAAACGATATGTGGGTGACATCCTAGCGTTTTGTTCATCTGAACAGCAGATCACACAGCTGGTGACGCTTCTAAATGCTGCGCATAAAAACTTGAGGGTCTTTTGTGAAGTTGAGCGGCAGAACTGCTTCCCTTATTTGGATGTCCTCATCAGCCGCAGAGAAAACGGACAGGTTAAAAGGGCCGTCTACAGAAAAGCCACGTGGTCTGACCAGTACCTGCATTTTACCAGCTTTATACTAATGCGGTACAAACGGACGCTGATGAAAACCTTAGCTAATCGTACCAGATGAATATGTTCGACCGATTGCCCGACCGAGGGACTGGAACTGATTATTTACACGCTAAATGCAAATGGCTACCTTCGTAGGTTCATGGAAAAGCATAGTCAAATCAGCCGAACTAGAGTCAGTGCCCACCGTGCGTAAAAAGAACATATTCCTAGAGCTCTACTTTAAGGGTGATATTGCCACAATGAAGACTACGAAACGACTAATCGCAGTCACGCAGATCGCCTTCGGGGCTGCCAAAGTATACATCAGCGACCGAACCCCCAAGTTGCCACTGCCTCCGCTGAAGGGAGCTCAGCCTATAGGAGCCAACCCCATTGTGTGTAACAATTCGTATGTAACTGATGAGCAAGTTACCTAGGCAGAACCGATAGAACCTTGAGTACCCGGAGGAAGGAGCATGTTCTGATTTGGCTCCAACACGAGCCAGCTCAACAGGCATGCCCACCTCGGGCTACGCATTCACACAGGCCGCCGTCATCCTCGATCAGCAGGTATTTATTGATCCCACGTCACCGGATCGAGGTCAGCAAGTCGTTCAAAGTTCTGCTGCAGCATACTAATTTCCGTCTCCGCTTCGCTGAGGCTGTTGCGATAAACCGGATCAAACAGGAACTTTGTGTTCAAAAGCAACTATCGGTCAGCCTCTGGTTGCCTTGGACATAACGACGTGATTCCGAATTTTTCCTTTCGTTTGTTTGCACGTTTGAATCATTTGAGTTGTATTCCACTTGCAGTTATCGTTTTCGACACTAAAGAGACTATACGAAATGCATGCATCCGCCGATCTTCGTCTTCTCACCGTGCTCTTCCAATTTTTGAGGGGAACAAACTGCTTTAAACCTGTTATCACCAAGGGAATAAATCATGCCTATCTGTCAGAAGTACTGAACAACGCTTCTAACACAAAGTGGAAGAATTCGTCTTGTGAGTGAGTGAGCGAGCAGCTGAGTGGCTCCGCCGCCTGTCCTGTAAACTATTGATGACAGGTTCAGCTCTATACTTGTGTCCGAATGACCTCGAAGTATTCGTAGTCTGCAAGCCACTACCAGTAGTCGTGTGGCAGCGAAGCGTCGGTGTAAAGTAAAAACTTTATGCGGATGCTAAATCCTGCATGTAACTACGAGCTAGTGGCAGTTCACTGGCATTCCCACCTTTAAAGAGGGCTACGGCGTGAACATCATGGAGGCGTTATCTCAATGTGGCGCATCAAACTTCATGGGAATCGAAATAGTAAGGGCCGAAAAGAATTGGACTCTAGATGAGGATCGCATTAGTGCTTGGAAAATCGCACAACTAGAGTTTATTCACGCTAATGGTGTTCTCAAGGTTAGAATAAGTCATGGGAGGCAGAATCTGAATAAAGAATTCTTTTCGGTAATTCTCGTCAGACTCAAAAATTACATGATGACGAGAAAGTGCTAAATGTGCCGGATTGGGCTGCGTATTGAACAGAATGCTTAAGTTCAACAGGAACAAATCAATAAATCACGGGGTCCTTGAAAGTGGCAAGTATGTGCAGGGGAAATCACAGCCGAAGTTATAGGCCACGGTAGAAGTAAAGGGCGTACAAACTGTTTTTGTACGCACAATTCTGGTTTGAGGTGGCGGATGTAGATAGCTTCCGCAATAGACATAAGATGCTTCCGGAATCCGCTCGCGAAACGTTCAGGAACAGTATAGATGACTCTAAAATCATTTTCCATCCCTGCGTGACTGCACTCTAGAAGGTGAAACAAGATGGAACTGTTACTGGACCTCGCTTCGCCTTTGTAAAACCACTTTGGGATGTGTTCGCGGATCCCATGAGATAGGCGCCTCGTGGTACGACCCACGTATCGTGCACCATAGGAGCACGAGTAAAGATAAACAAGCATTGATCGAGTCACCGGAGGCAGCCTGTCTTTCAAAGGTTTTGCGAATAAAGGCTTGTAGTAAAACACTATGCGTAGACGAGCCTCGAAATAGGTCTTTTCAACAGTGTCTTTCAGGCGTTTGGACAGGGCATCAGCCGCACTGTCGCCTTTGAAAGGAATATGCACAATTAGTTCTTTTTTGGATAAACAACGACTGCGCATCAAATGAATACGAATATTCGTTGTTTGAAACAGTGGAACATGTTTACCAACTAGTACAGCAACTGAATGTACATATAAATATCCCGGAAAACCTCCTGAAAGAATTGTCATTCAGATGCACCTTAAACGTGCAGTTCATCTTCAACGGGGAGACGTATCGTCCAATTGATGGAGTTGCCATGGGCTCACCAATGAGACCATTTCTAACAGATGTCTTTATAGCAAAATTGAAGAACGCACATCAACGAAGTCGAGATGTACATATGTTATGTAGACGACACATTTATACTCTGCAAATCGAAAGCGCACACTGTGAAACTGTTGGAAACTTTTAATGTTGCGCATCAGAATCTACAATTCACATGTGAGCACGAAGCCAGAAACCGACTACCGTTCCTGGACGTTGATATCATCAGAAACGCCGATGGATCGGGCAGCAGAGCGGTGTATAGAAAACCAACTTGGACTGGACAGTACATCAACTTCTGTAGTGCGGTACCCATACAGTACCAACGAAATCTAGTCCGCACTCTTGCGTTCCGAGCACATAGTATTTGCACACCGGACACAATCACCAAAGAATTGCAGAGGATCGGCGACGCGCTAAGAGCGAATGGGTATCCAGATAAGTTCATCCTCAAACATTTGAAAGTACGCAAGATAAAACAACTGAGGATGAACGTACCCAAAAACGAACTAATTATGCATATTCCTTTCAAAGGCGACAGTGCGGCTGATACCCTGTCCAAACGCCTGAAAGACACTGTTGAAAAGACCTATTTCGCGGCTCGCCTACGCATAGTATTTTACAACAAGCCTTTACTCGCAAAACCTTTGAAAGACAGGCTGCCTCCGGTGACTCGATCAATGCTTGTTTATCTTTACTCGTGCTCCTGTGGTGCACGATACGTGGGTCGTACCACGAGGCGCCTATCTCATAGGATCCGCGAACACATCCCAAAGTGGTTTTACAAAGGCGAAGCGAGGTCCAGTAACAGTTCCATCTTGTCTCACCTTCTAGAGTGCAGTCACGCAGGGATGGAAAATGATTTTAGAGTCATCTATACTGTTCCTGAACGTTTCACGCGCGGATTCCGGAAGCATCTTCTGTCTATTGCGGAAGCTATCTACATCCGCCACCTCAAACCAGAATTGTGCGTACAAAAACAGTTTGTACGTCCTTTACTTCTACCGTGGCCTACAACTTCGGCTGTGATTTCCCCTGTACATACTTGCCACTTTCAATGACCCCGTGATTTATTGATTTGTTCCTGTTGAACTTAAGCAGTCTGTTCAATACGCAGCCCCATCCGGCATATTTAGCACTTTCTCGTCATCATGCAATGTTTGAGTCTGACAAGAATTACCGAAAAGAATTCTTTACTCAGATTCTGCCTCCCACGGTTTATTCTAATAAATGGGAATTTTTGGATTGCTGAGGATCAGCATTCCCCGTGATTCAGTCAAGCTTTCTCAAGGTTACAAATCACTTTTGACTGAATCCAGTGCACCGGCATTAGATGCGGCAAATCCTCGGAGGTGGTGTCAGTAAAACTCGTTTCGGTTCTGAATGTACCAAATCGCGGCAGGAAAAGCATCCTGATGTATCAGCTGTGTGTGAGTTCATAACCCGGTACACCCTCATGGTTGGCAACAGTTCCGCTATTCGCACGTTCAGGTCTTAATTCCACTGGTTCTGGAACGATACATGACGCACCAGCTAGGTTACAGCTGCGGAAAGCTTTTTCTCCTAAGATTCTTTTAAACAAAGGATGCCTACGTTTCTTTACGTCGACACCAACTTGATCTAAATAGACACAAAGTAAGAAAACTACATACCTAAGCAGGTATTGAACAAGTGTGATCAAGCCATTGTCGTTCAAACAGATAAAGTGTTGGGGGATTATGACGATCTCCCTGCTTCTAAGTCATTATTCACTAGCTAGCGACTTAGAAATGAACAACAACGTAAACATAAAAGAAACCGAAAAATAAGGAGCTAATTAGCATATAGGTTGTTGGACCCCATTCGGAAAACAAGGGCGGGGAGGCCATTTGCCGAATGCAGCGATTTCAATAAGCCAACCGCGGTGCCGGTTAGAGAATAATGGGAATATAGTGTTATGTCGCGTTTATTGCATAAAATTATCGAAAACAAGGATGAATGAAGATACTCACTTTGACAGGTGTAATATTGATGTCAAGGATCAAGCGATAAAGTGAATCAGCAACATTGTGAGTGATGATGAGGTTGGCTGGGGCTGAAAGAAGAGTGTATGCTAAAACCTCTTCCTTCTCAAGAAAATTGTTTATTAGGGCAGCAACACCAGAGTTGCCTGATAGACTGTTAGCGAGTAGGAATACAAAAAAGAGCTCACCAACGAAAGAAGCCATTTGTGCGGCTGTCCTTCCGACCTTGTTTACATAGTTGCTGCGTGCGCCACTCCTGAGTAAAAGCTCAGTCAGACTCATATTTCCTGTAAAGTTAGTATGAAAGATAAATAACAACCAGCGATCGCAGCAAACATCAATGCGGTATACCCTTGTCTTTTATCTTGCATGTTGACATCAGCACCATTTCTCAACAAAAACTCCGCCACATCCGTATGACCACGGAAGCAGGCCAGATGCAATGGAGTCATTGACTGCTACGAACAAAGGGGTTAGTGAGAATTAAGTTGTGCACCTCATTTACGGAGTTCACGAGAGATTTGTCCGATGAAAGAAGCAGTTTTACTTTCGCAAAATCACCTAAAACATGAGACGACTGATAGTGCCACAAGCAGATGCTCCTGCGTCGTGCATAGTGGCCGAGATCTTATTCCACTGAAGTTCAGTATCATTAGGACAAGACAGCGAGAGTTCGCTATGCAATGCTTCTTGATAGGCTTGCCTGACAGAGGGCTGGACAATTTCTCCGTTGCCAATCGGGGAGACGCTTGTGCGCCTTCCGGTAAAAGTTCATGGAGAAACGACAGCGCACCAAGGCATGGTCAGAGTCGACACAGGTACTCCAGTACGAGCGGCAATCCAGAATGGAACCGCGCCACCTGTAACTTATGGCTATGTGGTCAATTTTGGTCCATCGCTGCCAGCTACAGGTGGACGCCAAGTGGCACTTCGGCGCCCACTGTGTCTAAAAGCAGTGCTGGTAAGAAACAACTGGTGCTCCGCACACAGTTGCAGCAGACGCTCGCCGTTGTCAGTCCGTTCGGAGTTAAGTCCATACTTACCACCCAGCTGAGCTTCTGAAGAGCTCAGACCCCATTAAGGTAAGAGCCCAACATTGTAGCCAGTTGCCTGGTAGGCCGGGATGCTATTTTTCGAACTAAAGATAGCAAGGGCTTGTGATCTGTCAGAAGCTTGAAGCGGCAGCCGTACTGCATTTTGTGAAATTTCTTGACCGCGAACACTATGGCCAATGCTTCTTTCCCGATCTGACTGTAATTTCTCTCGATCTTCGTAAATGTCCTCGCAGTATGGGCGATTACTTTCTGAGATTCATCGGAGTACGTGTGTGAAATTATTGCACCAATCCCATGGCTTGATGCATCTGTAGATAGGACAATCGCTTTGCAGGGAGCAAAATGGGTCAAAAGCAAGTTCGAGGACAGCAATGCCTTGACCCGTTCGAAGGCATTCTGAGGTCCAGTTAGTTCCAAGTTTGACCATTGGCTAGTAGCTTGTTTAGCGGAGTACGCAGGCGGTGCATCTCAGGCAAGAATGCGCTGTAGTGGCTGGTGAGCTCACAAAAAGAATGCAAGGACTGTAGGTCTGTTGGTGGAGGCATTTTCCTAATGGATTCTACGTTTGCCGCATATGTTCGACGTCTATCCCTTTCAAGGATAAAGCCAAGATAATGGATGATCGGCGTGAAAAATGTGTATTTGTCCTCACGGATTCGGAAACTGTACGACTGTATTCAAGCAAGCACTTAATCCAACCGATTAAACAGCTCTTCCGGTGTTCGACCCATTACTATGATATCATCCAGCGATACAGTGGCTCCAGAAACGCCCGTGATCATTGAATCCATCAACTGTTGGAAAATGGCTGGCGCCGTTTTCATACCAAAGGGCAAGCAGTCGTATGAGAATAGCAAACGATGAGTGATCGTCAACAGCTCCCTCGAGTCTTCGGCAACATCCACTTGAAGGTAGGCATCGGACAGATTAAGCTCAGCAAAGCACTCACCATCATTCAGTTTTGCAAAGATATCTTCCGGTACGGGTACTAGGTACTGGCGGTCGTCCAGCGCGGCGTTAAGTCCAGTTGAGAAATCAGCGCAGACACGCACCTTGCCATTTGCCTTCTTTACTGCGACAATAGGTGCGGCCCATGATGAGTAGTTGACGACTGTGATGACTCCAGCTCGTTCCAGTGCATCGAGTTCTTGATCAAGGGTTGACATAGCTGCATAGGATACCGGTCTTTTAGCTTTAAAAACTGGTTTTGTTCCAGGTCGCAGGATCAGCGTTGCCTTGAATTTCGTACAATGGCCCAAGCTGTCCTGAAAGACAGAGGTAAATTTGTGCCTCAGCGAATGTGTCATGTCTTGGACGGACTTTGATGATGGATCCGGACTGGCTCCGACTCGATTGCAGATCTGATTAAAAGGAACAGCGAGGAGCTGTAATCTTTCAATCCAGTCGATACCAAGAAGATTCAAATTCAACCGGTCTAAAATGTAGCACGTTCCCGAGTCTTCCACACATCTGAGGATTATCTTGCAAGTAATCTCGCCCACCAAAAGTAGAACATCACCGGATGCACTGTGAGCAAGTTTGTGAGACTTGACCATCTTTGACCGACTAATGTGATTCCATTTGTTCCTGGAAATAATCATAATGTCCGAAGTCATGTCGAATTTCAGTTTCGTTGGGATGCCATTAACCAAAACGCTGATGAATCGTTGTCTCGGTTTACACTCACTTTAGAAGGCGGCAACTATGGACAGAGAGTCTGCACCATCCTTACTAAAATTCTTATGGCGCATTTCACAAATATGACGTTTGAATGGGCAAAAGCGTGCGAAATGCCATTAGCCGCATGACCAGCATGCTGTGGGCGGTTTGTTAGTAGACCTCTTGAATGGTTTGCTTGAGCTGATAGTCCTAGCCTTTTTCACAGAGTGCACGGTATTGGGCGGTGTGAGACCATTCTGCCCGATTAGGGCAATTTCGGGTTTCAGAGTGAGTAGCCGTTTGCATTCGCTTACGAGGACGTTCAGTGTCAGATCACGATCCTGATCCAGCTTAGCTAAAAGCCGCGTGAGGATCGCAGAAGCACTGAAGGACTGTAGAGCGATGACTAAAATGAGACACTGAAACGGATCGTTCGTTAAAGGACGTAGCCGGAAACGCTCACACTCACGGCTAGTCATGTCTGCTAGGGCCCCAAAATCGTCCGATTCCAGTTTGAGAATCTGCAGGCATTGATAACGAATACTAAGCAAGAATACTGACTCACCAAAAACTCCATTCAGCTGCGACACTGCTTCGTCAAACATCAGATCCTTCGGCTGTTTGGGCAAAATGTGGTCTATGAACCATGAATATACACTTGTGCCGAGCTTGAGGAGTAGAAATCGCACCTTCCAGGAGTCGTCCTGAAGAATGAAGTCCGTCCGGAACATGTCTTCCCAGCGCTTGAACCCCGCTACGAATGTGCATCTAGAGTCCGCAACATCACTGAACTCAGTGATTGCATTTGTGAGAAGATCAAAGGAATTCGACAGCATGTCTCACGTCGCTGCTCCTGCTGATTGCAGACTCAGGGACTGTGTTAAATGTTCGATCGTTTTTATTTGTGCCTCCATTTGAGATTACTGTTGGAAAAGCAGCTTTTGAAAATGTTCAGCAGAAAAATGCATCACATTTTTAATTTTCGCCGTAGCCATTAGTTATAATCTTCCCACTTGACGCGATTTCGAAATAGGCACTTTACCGCTCCACAAAACTTCTAGCTCAAAGGAAGGAAAAAGCAGAACGCCAATGACCTTGACAAAATAACGTGTTAAGCGCCGTCAACAAAACATTGTACAAATGCAGCGGATCTTAGCTGTATTTATAGGTCTCTTACCGCCTTCGACTTCTGGAATAGGAAGATCAACTGCCAAAGTTAGTTGCTCCACATAGTGTTTGCTTATCTTCAGGAGGTTGCTAGTTATGTGCAGGAATATTCCAAACGTTCGAAATCGGTGCGACAATCGGTAACAATCGATTGCGTGTCGCAATCCATCCACACAACATGTACTTCAAGATGACCCTTAATAACAATCATTAACCGTTGTGCCAATCGTTGCTTGTCGTGACCCGGTGGCTTAGGAGCAGCGGTCACAACTAACATCCCAATGGTCTCTGGTTCGAGACCTGCTATCTCTACCTGATGTGATGAAATAACATCAAAATGCACCATAGGAGTGCAATGTTTTCGACGGATAACATCTAATCTCTATCTGCTTCAGTTACGGTTCTATTGATCGAATCGACCAAGATTCGATTCAATGCGAATCATGATGTACATTGAGAATGCGCATCACAACCCAATCCCACAACGAGTGCTTCAAAATGACCCCTGCCATTAGTCATTAAACGTTGTGACAAGCGTTACCTGTCACTACTCAGTGGCTAAAGGGGTACAAGTTTCGGTTGACATTTCAAACGCCCCGAGTTCGATACCTGCAATCTCTACCTGGTGATACCAATAATTTGGAAACTAGTTGTGGTGTGCAGTGTTTTCGGGCGGACAACATTTGACATCCAACTGCCTCAGAAGAATTTGTTATCCAGATCTGTTCAGTATCAATGATGTCGTTATCACAAACAAAGAAAAGGAGAAAATACTCATCCCCATAAAGATCGCCATTGCTATCATCCCTATACTGACATACAATACCAATATTATAATCACCATCAGCAGCAGCAGCAACAAGCCACTTTCACTGATGATTCGATGTCACGCAACTATAAGTAACCTACCAAAGAGAAACAATAAGAAGAAAGAACATGAAACGAAGTCTACGCGTGGTAAGCAAACGCTTACTATCAAGAGGCTTGCAATATCTCAAAAACGTACGGCCACAGAGTTGGTAGCCCGCTGAAAGTGAGGCAGGCTCGGCAAGATATCCTACTTGTAGCTACCACTGCTTGTCATCATAAACAACACAATGCCATAAAAGGTATAAACTAAGGGAGCTTCGCAGCAACAAGACCACCACTAGTCGCACGCGGGCTATGGATACTGCGACGTCTCCCGTAACTACGCAGATTAGAACCGGTGGTTTTCGGACTACAAAGTAGAAACCTTACACTGATTGACCACATTATACAGAAGATAAAGCAGAACTAGATACATAGAACAAATAATTCGGGCAGAAAACGATAAAAAACACATCAAAATACAGGTCGCCAGCCAAGTCTTGTAAGCTCCATAGTCAAACGAAGAGACAGTAATGATGACGGACCAACGGCATAGACAACATGTGAAGTTTTCACCATAAGCCAATCAAAATGAACCGTAGGATGGTATTTTGGTGACCGAAATCGGCAGCAGTCTGCTCAACTCTGCTGTGCGGTTGTGAAACGTATACCATCAGATCAAGAGACATAAAGAGACTTGCTACATTCGACTATCGCTGCCTTCTCAATTCACCTATGTTTGGTGAGAACATCACGTGAGCAAAGAGCGTATTCGGCGTCGCGCATTTGGTGCAGGTAGAGTGAGTGAACCCCTCAGCACGGTTATATCAAGCACGAAGCTCCAATGCTTGGGACATGTATTGCGCAGGCCAGCACACTGAGTCCTAAGACATGTGTGGCTGCACGACCAGGGTCTGGATGGAAGAAGAGGGGAAGCCGAGTGATGAATTAGTCAAGAGGAAGTCCCTCACTTCAAACATGGCGTTGGTGTTTCCCGACATGAACACGTTTGTTTGGACACAGCAGTTGACATGGCGAAGAACCGACCTCAATGGCGTTTGCGTTGTGGGCTTCTTTCTCCCTCCCCATCTCGCTTATCTCCCTGCTCCAATCAATCTATCATTCCCGAAATATAAGATTACTAGCTTTTTGATTCTGATTTTGTATCCTACAATGCTTCGTATCTCGGTTCACTTTCATATAAGTTGTCTTTTGGTATTGTGGCACAATAACTGAGTTGCTTCTCACCTTCAGCTAACGTAGAATGGCGATGATGATACGTGTATACGGAGGTTGTTGAAAATTGTGACAGACATTAAAGTTAAAAAAGCCGTAAACTGCAGATAGAGCACAAAAGCGCAGCTAGGTGCGACAGGTCATGTGTGCTTTTGATGGACTTGAAGCAACAAGAGTATACAATCGAAAGTACCATATATCGCCCTTGCGGCCATGGTCAGATATAGATGTAGGCTGACGTTCGAAACGAAACGGTCAGTTCAGCCTAAGTATTCAAATATAATAAAATAAATGACGCGCGGGGATCAAGTCGCACCAACCCGCACCAGCAAGATGGTAAAAGTAAAAGCGAACGACACAAACGGGAACAAATGAGGAAAATCTCCAAGGAAAAGGTATCAAGAGAAACAAAAAGGACAATTTTCAAAGAAAAACGTTTAGCAACAAGAAATAAATGACCACATGCAGAAGCGCCATCGACCATGGGTGGTTTAGGTCGAGCAAGTTGTCTAACCACGGAGGCGGCATTTTCATGGCCCTCGAACTGGAAAGGGGCAGGTATCAACGCCAACAAACAAACTGACAAAAGACAGAAATTAGTTTAGGTGTGGTCATAGCGCTGTAATACTGTTTCGAGCACGGACGTGCGGTGTTCATTTCAAACTGAACGACCCTGGTACACGATCAGACCATTGTTCTGTTAGTCCACAGCAACACTGAAGAAATAATAGAACATTGTTGAGCCACTTTGCAAAACTGAATCAACCATGGCGGTCAAATGCAAGAAGTTATCGCAGGCGCCAGTAAGGGGTGGGGTTTTGTAAAGTCCGAGAAGTACAAAAGAGGGCTTACACTAGTATCAAGACTATATCAACCAAACTGCCGAGCTCAGCGAACGCTCAGACCACCAACTATACCAGCTGAGTTTACGCTGACGCTATTCCACTTGACTGCAAAATATGTCCTGTTTTACACCAGGACAAAAAGCTGTTCATAAGTGTGCTGTCTAAACCATCGAAGAGGGTTGTGCTTTCCAAATTAACACTTACGACTCACCAGCGATTATCGACCCAGAAGAGTGCGAATTATATTAACTCTATCAACAGCACATGTCCGAAGGTGCTAATTCCGTAACCTCAAGCAAAGACAAAGCAGCGACTGAGGCTCAATCACTGACCTATCCTAGTCCTGCAGAATGCCGTTTGTGTGTAGCGCATTTTGTGTTAAAGTCTATGCACGGCGCAGCACCACACATTGCTCACCCAGTGCAAACGACAGGAATACAGCTGCTACTGATAACGCTTTCGATCAGAATACAGGCTGTTAACCAACGTAACTAGTTAGAGTAAAGAAGTCACAAAGCCCCTGTTAATGGCAAACTGAAGTGGACAATAAGCATCCCACAATAATTTATTACAGTAAAATTTCAGAGAACATTGATTTTTGATGGCAATACCCAGTAGTGGGGAAAACACCAATTGTGCACCACGCAATCAGTACAGGAAGCCAAATCTGTACCATTTCTTAGAGATAACGACACAGAGGCAAAGGAAAAATAAATAAAAGGTGAGAAGTCGTGTTGTATTCCTGTAGAACTAAACTTCGATGGTTAGCTTGAAACACATAATTAGAGAAACCCGATGGTGCAGATTTCCCGCATTGCTTTAATTTGCAAGATGTACAGGTCGCCACGTCCCGAAACGAGATCAACTGTATGATCAGACTCTATTGAATTTATATAGGTTATCATCATCAGTAAATGTAATATAAAGACTAGTATGAAATCAGGAGATATCGAGAAAGACTTACCACGGTCAACAGCTTCGTGGAAAGACATCGAAAGAGCACCAATTGCAAATGAGCAAACTTCTCATAAGATTTCAGCGGGAAAAAATAATTGGGATGATGAAGACTGGTCACTAAAAAAAGAAACGGTACAAGTTATCGACTGATAGCGCATGTAGTTGAATTGACCACATAATAAGGAAATAAAAGGTAACAAAATAGATTGGGCTCTAATAATGTCAACCAGATTGACTATCATAAACAAGGGTGAAAGAGGCTGTGAAGAACGGCGGGCGCTCAAGTTCACTTTGGGCCGGAACAATAGGATAATCCCGCGGATGCTCCTTTTGCGCATCGTCGAACCAGAAAGTGATAGGTCAGTTTGTGATTTTGAGAAACCTAAAACAAAAACCGTGTCACACCACGGCCAACCAGGTACTGCCAACATATCTTGCCCAACAGCTCCTGCCGGGTCAGTTACGTGAAATAGTAGGGTGAACAGGAGATTAAAAAAGCAAGGGGAGTAATATCAACTAAATAATGGTAATACTAAAGCAGTAAAGGAACTGGGAAAAAAGAACAGAAGCTGAAGATACAAGTCCATTAGAAGGCGAAAGTTTGGTACCGACCCCCAAGAGCATCTAACTGAAGCTCAAAACCATTAAGCATAGATTCTCTAACGATGTGATGCGGAAGCGAGTTCCAACGTTCAATAACTTGGAGTGACAAACGAGCTTCCGTCCTACCTCGGTCAGAACGCATTTTGTGTAAAATTAACGGGTGAGCGGGAAGACTAGACAACTTACCAGGACAAGTCTGAACCGATCTGATATATATATATATATATATATATATATATATATATATATATATATATATATATATATATATATATATATATATATATATATATATATATTGCGACAGTCTATGAATAGACATTGTGCCATCGGAAACCATGGAACTCAAAACAAGGTACAGAAATAGTAAAAGAAAACACAACACAACACATCAAAATCCATGGTTTCGTCAGAGGGCGAGATACTACCCTGTTGCCCAAGCCGAAGGGGACACCACCCCGAGCCTTTGGCTGAATAGCCTGCCCGCAAGGCAGCGGAATGAATTCAGGGAATCGCGCCCATTGGGAGCCGGTGACTGATTGCCCAGTTCATACGCCTTTCGTTTGTTCCTTTGTCAAACAGGGGCCCAATGCTCCCCAAAATTACAGCATAAACTTGCTGGAATACAATGCTTCGCCAGGATGAAGCGAGGGGCAGTGACTTTATTTAGTGGCGAGTCACGTCCGCCACGTCACAGTGTTGTTAAACGGACATATGTGGCTTTTTATAGGGAGAACGCTCGCCAGGCGAAAACTCAACACGTCCTGGAACACTGCCGCCGAACCATTTGCTGGAACGGGAAAATCCCGAACCACCCAGCTGGCACCACGAGGAGGTTGTTCGGCAAGCCAGCCCTGAACCGCTCTTACCCGTTAGAATACTACATTGGCATGCCGAACTACATTCTCACGGTGCCAGCTGGGTGGTTCGGATTCCCCCGTTCCAGCGAAGTGTTCAACGGCAGTAATCCAGGAGGTGGTGAGTTTTCGCCTGGCAAGTGTTTTTTCTACAGAAGGCCGCAAATGCCTCTTTAAGAACACTGCGACGCGGCGGATGTGGCTCGCCACCAAATAAAGTTTCTGCCCCTTGCTTCACATCGGTAGAGCATTGTATACAAGCAAGTGCGCTGATATCATGAGGAGGATTGGGCACTTGTTTGGTAACCGACTAAACGAAAGGCGTATGAACTGAGCAATAAGTCACCAGCTCCCAATGAGCGCGATTCAATGAATTCGCCCCGCTGCCTTGCGGGCAGACTATCTAGTCAAAGGCTCGGGGTGGTTTCCCTACTTCGGCTTGGGTAACCGGGTAGTATCACGCCCACTGACAAAAGCATAGATCGTTCATCGCTCCCTGGCTATGTCTAACTGCTGCATAAATATTCCAGTGAAGGCTGATCACAATGAAGGCCGCTGCCATTTCTGGCAATACTCGCAAGCCCTTCCAGCTCATTCTATCAATTAGCCATAGGAAGCCTAATGTCAGTGAGACTGCGAAGCGGGTGGCTCGCCGATTGTAAACTTACAGACACTTAGATGGATGGGCAGAAGATTTTTATTCTAAGTTCAATTGGCCCTCCCTATCCACTTGTATGCCATGCAAACCCAGCTGCTTGCGCTGGGTCGTCATACCTGATACAACCAACAAAGCGGAAGTTTGCCTTGCGATTCGATACTTGAAACGATTCAAGAATGCCGACACAGACGGACTCCCTTGGGAGCCGTTTAACTATGGCGGCGCAATTATTATCAGCCAGCTAACGTCATTACTCGCCCAAAGCTGGATTGAAGAAAATGTGTCTTCTTCCTAAGGTGAATCAGTTGTCCCGATTTTCCGGGAGGATGCTCGCACTTCATGCACCAATCACCGGGAGATTAGTATCATTTCAGTTGGCTCCAAGCTATTGGCCTCCATTCTACTCCGTAGACTATCCCCGATTCGTGAATCGCAGTACAGGGAAGAACAAGCTGGTTTCCGTCCTGGCCGTGAGTAGGTGGAATAAATATTCACGCTCCGCCAAATCCACGAACACTGCCACCTCTATCAAAGGACAAACATCGTTGCCTTCCTAGACAGCCGTGCTGCACTAGACCCGGTTGATCGACCTGAGCTATGGCGTTGCTTGCTAGGGAACGAGGTCACAAAGAAGTATACTGCCGTGCGAAGAGCACTCTACCTACGTCGCCGGCAGAGTGAGGGCCTATGGCAAACTTTCTTTGTCCTTCGCCGTCAATAGTAGTGCACGACGGGGTTTCCCTATGTCTTCGTGTCTCTTAAATTTTGCGACTGAAGACGCCCTGTTGAAAGCTCTGGAAGGTTAGTCTGCGGCGCCCGAGTTAGATTATGTCAATGACATCGTCTTACTTTGTGATGACTCGCAGAGAATGCAAACCACTCTGAACCGTTTGGCGATTGAGGCACATAGGTAAAGAATGTGCCTCGCCCCGTCGAAGCATAGTTGCTCCGGGATCGGTAACCGCCCGTCCCCGTGCTCACCGTTAAAGGATCACAGCTTGAACACGTGGACAGCTTTGTCCATCTGGGCAGCTGCGTGTGTGTTGGTGGCACTATTGAGAAGGTTTTCTTCCACATCGCCGAAGATCGGTCGGCGTTTGCCAGCCTGAAACACTTGTAGCGCCGTCTGGATGACTCCCTCTTGGTATAGTGTCGTGTTTACAATGTCACTGTTCGGGCGGTGTTGCTACATGGCAGTGAGACATGGCCAGTTCGCTTAGATATCATGCGCCTGCTCTCGGCCTTCGGTAATGGGTGCTTCAAGAGAATTGCTCGTGTGTAGTCGCAACAAGGCACCTGCAACGGTGAAGTCAGGCGTCGTGTATTAGGGAACGAGAGTATTCCCTTCAACAAGCTGATTTTGCTACATCAGTTAAGATGGCTTGGCCACGTTCCGCGTATGTCAGCTGAGCGTTTGCCACAACGCGCCCTGTTCGCTCGTACAAAACTTGGCTGGAAAAGATCACGCGGTGGTAAGCCGCCTCCCTGACGACAGCACATGAAATCGCTGAATTCACGTCCAGTAACGGTTGAATCCACAGGTCTGCCTGGTTGGGAATCAAAGGAGGAGTAGTGCCGATGGTCGGAAACAATTCAGGAAACGGCACGCAATAGAATACCTTGAAGGATCTGTGCACATGCTTGTTTAGATTCAGATGTTTAAATGTTGAGAAAAAGGGGAAAAGTGGCCGTATTTTATCGTACAGCACAACAGTTGAAGTGTTTTTCTCACCTTCAGCTAATATGTCATAATGATGATGATGTGGCGACCCCAACTACTGTTCGCTAATTCCCACATTTTTCACTGGCTCCCTGTCTATTCTTCAAACTGTTGTAAAGACAATACGTTAAAATACGATGAGGATTAAGTCACCACTAATTCTCCGGTAGTGTAGCACTGAGTACATTCCGAAGCCAAGCAAAGGTTTCGGACACGTTGTTCCCGTAAACCCTTAACTAACTACCAACTCGCGAAACCCTCTCCAGTTCCGTGGGGAAGACTGAATAGCATTCCAAATGGGGTCTCACAAAAGCTGAGAAAAGCTTCACAAACAAATCGCCAGTTAAGACTCCGAAAGAACGGCAAATAAACCACATCGTACGAAACCATTTACAAACAGCCTTCTTTCAAGAGTTACTAGAGTGAAGGACTGAAATGCGGACGACAACCAGGTCAATCTGTTGAGTGACAATAAGGATTTCACTTCCACCAACAACGCAACTCGTTAGGGGACTAGCAGTTCCAATGCGGAGAACAAAACATTTTGCCTGATGTATAACATCAAACACAAGACTGATCAATCTCAGAGCCTATCCAGGGTACTCTGAAATGCCTCAAAACCCCCAGGGATATCCAGAATATTCCATAGGTTGTCATCAGCAAACAGTAGCGGTGCTACCTCAAGCACTTGGGGAAAGTCCCTGATATAAATTACGAGAAGCAACGACCCTCAAACCGAGTCTTGCGAAACGCCAATAACAGCTTTCCCCACACGCACACAGTTCTCTCCCCTCTAAAAAAGCAGACACTCGTTTAAGAGGACGCCCACCCCTACGAGGACGCGAACTCGCGTCGCAAGATTATGGGACAGACTAGTTACCTCTAGGCTACGGGCCGAACTGTAGATTACTTGATATTTTCTGGAAACGAGTTCCAGCACATGATAACTGTGTCTCCGCTCTAATTCCATCGGACCGCGGTTTGTTCAACTTCATGCAATGCCCGCGGAGACCAGATAATCTGGTAGGACTAAATAGCCAAAAGAAATCCAAGCCAACCTTCACAATTAAAATACAGTAGGTTAAGATCAGGTCCCCTCCAATCCTTCGATAGTGCATTGAACGCACCCCAAAACTAAGTAGGTGTTCGGGGTACTTTTGCCTACGTAACCGTTCGACCAACCTAGTATCGATACGCAACACCTTTTCTAGTGTCATTTTGTCCCGAATAAAGCATAGTGGACAGGCGTGGATTGGTATTCCTCAACCGGTGGTTTACCCCAAGGTACGGTGGTGGGGCTTGCATTGTTTCTGATCTATGTTAACGACCAACCTTAGCTTCTTCGGGCGCCGTGTGCCTTGTTTGCAGATGACCTTAAGATACAGAGAGTGATAAGCATACACGATGACTGCGGGTTACTACAACAAGACCTAAGCCGTCTTTCCGTGTGGTCTGCTGGCTTGCCGAACAACCTCCTCGTGGTGCCAGCTGGGTGGTTCGGGATTTTCCCGTTCCAGCAAATGGTTCGGCGGCAGTGTTCCAGGACGTGTTGAGTTTTCGCCTGGCGAGCGTTCTCCCTATAAAAAGCCACATATGTCCGTTTAACAACACTGTGACGTGGCGGACGTGACTCGCCACTAAATAAAGTCACTGCCCCTCGCTTCATCCTGGCGAAGCATTGTATTCCAGCAAGTTTATGCTGTAATTTTGGGGAGCATTGGGCCCTTGTTTGACAAAGGAACAAACGAAAGGCGTATGAACTGGGCAATCAGTCACCGGCTCCCAATGGGCGCGATTCTCTGAATTCATTCCGCTGCCTTGCGGGCAGGCTATTCAGCCAAAGGCTCGGGGTGGTGTCCCCTTCGGCTTGGGCAACAGGGTAGTATCTCGCCCTCTGACGAAACCATGGATTTTGATGTGTTGTGTTGTGTTTTCTTTTACTATTTCTGTACCTTGTTTTGAGTTCCATGGTTTCCGATGGCACAATGTCTATTCATAGACTGTTGCAAAATATATACTGCAGAAGTCCGCCTCCCGGTCAACGCATCCAAGTCGGTATTCATGAGCATGTGGAAGGGTAGTGACGGCCGAAGTTACACTCTCGACGGCCAACTACTACACCCTACGCCTTCTGTGAAGGACCTGGGAGTACTCTCACGCTGCGACTTGAAGTCCGTTGACAACACGAACAGGCTATATCGTAACGGAGTGCGCATGCTCTGGGCACTCAAACGTAGTTTCTGCATCTGGTCTGAAGAGGTTGCCACTCGCCTGTTTTCCTCCATCATCAGACAATTGCTAGAGTATGGCTCGCCCGCCTATTGCCCGAGCACTCGCGACGAGGCGCAGAAGATTGAACGGGTTCAACACGTTGCTACTAGGCTCATCCCCAGTTTGCGAGGCTTCCGTAAGAGGACAGGTGAGACAGACTGGGACTGTTCACCCTGGCATACCGTCGATTACGTGTCGACCTCATCATAACCTACCGGATTCTACATGTAAGCGACTTCCTCATGATAAGGCCACTGCTCCACTTGCGAATGACTTACAGCACACGCGGGCACTAATACAAACTCGTGGTTCCAGATATGAAGCGAGTTTCCCATCCACTGTGTTTGGAACGGCGACTAGTAAATGTCTGGAACGGTTCGCCGGAAGATATAATGGAAGCGAACTCAGTGCAGCTAATCAAACGATCATTGGATGTGCATCACTCAAATATAAGATTCCGAGAACGAATACCAACGAGCATCACACATTTTTGAGTCCTAATCTATTATGAGTTGAGCGATATTTGAACGACAATGTCAGAACGTGAAAAAACGATCAGCGTATTGAAAAGGCAGAATTGGCTTTTCTAACGTTTTCGATCATACTTCGATGGTTGTACCGATTCGAATTCCTACTTGCTTCCATAATACAGTATTCAGTGAAGTGGCACGAAAGCTGAGAAGAGCTTCACAGACATATCAGCTATCAGGGTCCTGAAAGAACGTCGGGTATATCAAAATGTTCGGAACCCTATACTAGCCGCCTTCTTCCAGTTGTCTCCCGTGCAGTTTTGAAGAGTGGACGACACTTAAATCAACCTGACGAGTCATGTGAGCGAGTCCATTCCCATCGATCACATAAGTTGTGGGGGGATTAGGGGCTCCGATACGCAACGTAGAACAATGCCCACTTTATGGGTAGCAAACATAATACAGACTATTCTCAGAGTCTATGCAGAGCTCGTTGAAGAGCCGCAGGACCTCCAGGGATATCAAACATATTCCAGAGCTTTAAGTCATCAGCAAACAAAAGCGATGTCACCTCAAGCGATCTCAGGATAGCCCCGTAGAACGCCGGTAAGGATAGCTTGGCAAAACGAAAAACTTCTTCCCACACGAATAGATCGTTCCCATCCATCCAGAAAAGCTTACATCCACTGAACGGTGCGACCAAATATCCCATACGACCACAATTTTAGTGGGAATCGAGAATAGGGGGCAGTGTAGAACGCCTTGGCGAAGTCTATGAACAGCACATTCACTGTTTACGGTTTCAGCCCAGCTCTCACGAACTACCAGTAAGTTAGTTTGACACGAAAAACCTTTGCGAAGACCATGCTGCGCGACGTTATGCAGGTTAACTTTATTCAAGTGGTTCTCCATCGATTCTCCTACTAATTTTTTAAGTAATGTAACCACCATGCTAGACAAGTTGATAGGCCTATAATTAGCCGGTAGGTCTTTGCCACCTCACTTGCAAAGAGGGCAGATAACAGCCTCCTTCCATTCGGGATGCAAGACAGCTGTTAAATGACTTCTGAAAAAGACAAGTAAGAGATCCACTGAGGTCTGCTGTCAGTTCTTGCAGCAGTTGATGATGAACAGAATCTGCCACGGAATCCTTAGTTGGATTTCCCGCTCTCAGCAACCATTATCATCATCATCAGTATACGTTAGCTGCAGGTGGAAAACACCTCAGCTATTGTGCCGCAATACAAAAGACAAGAAAAAGTAATATAACAGTGGCACGCCGGCTGTGTCCCCAGTATCGGATGGACTCGTTCCCGAGAGCTAAAAGTTGCCTATCGTGCCATAATAAAGTTATGTTATGCCTAACGAATGAGATCGTGATTGGAGAGGGAAGCTAAGCAGGAGGGGGATGGGCAAATGAACTCACAACACAAACGCCATTGGGGCCGGCTCCAAGCCATATCAGCAAGTGTGTCCAACCAAACGTGTTCATCGTCCTTAGGACCCCAGCCAGGCAGTCGGGATGCACAAACCGACGCCAACTTCGAAGTAAGGGTTTTCATTTCTCTCGACCAAGTCATCGCTTGGCCTCGTCTATTCCTCTTCCAACCGCACCCACAACGCGCAAACAATGCACGACGCGAAAGTCGGTGGGCTGCCATGCGCAACACGTGGCCCAACCATCTGAGCCTAGTGCGTGATATAATGACGCTGAGCGGTTCACTCGCTCTTCCTGCACCAAATACGCGACGCCGAACACGCTCATTGCTCACGCGGTGCTCCCACCAGACATGAGCTAAGCTGCGAAAGCAGCAGTGATCGAATGTGATGAGCCACTTTATGTCTATCGACCTGATGGGCCAGGTTTCACAACCATATAGGAGAGTTGAACGGACGGCTGCGTTGTAAACTCTGTCCTTCAGGGCAAAAGTAATGTCGCGTCTGCGCCACAGGTGGCGGAGATTGGCAAAAGCACCTCGAGCTTTTGCTATGCGGTTCGTAACCTCATCTTCAATCCCACGGGTGCTAATATAGCTGCCCAGGTACTTGAATTCCTGAACGACTTCTAGCTGATCACCAGAAAGCGTTAGCGCAGGGTTGGGTCCCTGCCAATCTTGGAGAAGTACTTTGCATTTCGATGGAGCAAAGCATAGCCCAAAATAATAGACAGCCAATGCTAATCGGTCCAGTGCTGCTTGACATGTTTGGGAGCTGTCACAGATTAGGACAATATTGTCCGCGTACTTCAAGTCAAGAAGTCGCTCACCAGGAAGTAGCTACACACCTAGATCGTGTCCAGTGAAGGCTGTTTCCATGACTTCATCAATACCAAAGTTAAAGAGGAATGGTGACAGCGGGCAACCTTGTCCCACACCGCTGGTGATACTGAAGGGTGGCGAGAGTTTGCCATAAACCCTCACTCTGCCCGAAGTATGCGTGTACAGCGCTTTGATAAGGTTTACGTATTTATCAAGCACACCTTTCTACAACAGTCCCAAAGGGCACATCGATCGACTGAGTCGAAGACACCTTTTATGTCAAGAAACACGACAACGGTGGGTCGCCAATAAACATGGCGGTGCTCAAACAATTGACGCAAGGTGAAGATGTGGTCGATGCAGCCCCGACCTCGACGAAACCCGGCTTGCTCTTCACGAGTCTGGCTTTCACAAGTTCGTCTGTGGAGAATGAAAGACGCAAGCAATTTAGAGGCAACTGAGATCGCTCTATGACTGCCGCATTCCGAAAGGGAGCCTCCCTTGAAAATTGGGACAATGACGGAGCGGCTCCAGTCTGTCGGGACAGTCTCCTGCTCCCAAAGTTTCATTAGCAACTCGTGTAAATTATTTACTAGAGCAGGTCCCCCGAATTTGAAGAGGGCTGCATCGAAATAGATTGCAGCACGATACATAAGTGTCGAACGGACCGAGGCTGCAGCCGAAAGGAAACATTGTCATCAAAACTGAAGATAAAATAAAGGAACGACTTATCAGTGTCAAAGAGACGAATGGGGATGCTCACCTGATGATACTGGAAAGAAGAAAAGCGCTATCTACGGAGATCGGGACAAGTTCGATTCAGGGTTTCTTCAGTCGGAGGCGAATGAAGTTGTTGACGTTTTAACGCAACAAAACCATACTGCAACTGTCATTCCTTTAGACCGGAAGCTCGCCCGCAGTAGACGAAAATATGGAAAACGCAACATAAGAACTGAAGAAAGGAAAAGGAAAGGGTGTGCTGATGGCTGAAACCTGGGACGAAGAAAATCGTCTGCCTCAGTGCCGTCGATCAGGCGAGCGAGTGGACGGGTGAATTTTTGAATCACTGCTAGTTGTACATCACCTCGGACTTGTGAATAGAACGCCACATTATGATAAAAGTGATTCCACAGCTGACTGCTCTAGAGATGATGGAACGCACGTTACCTGACAAGTAAAAAGTGTGGAAGACGAATCGGCTGGAATTCGCACCGTTGATTAAGTTGAATGAATATCCTAAGGCATACCAGATAGCCATGTTCCGATACGCTATCGGCCAGGAAACGTGCCGTATAATGGAGGCGTGGAATTTCTATGACCATGATGGAGTGATGAATCTTTCACAAATAATCGAGAGATCTGAGGACTTGTGATGGTCGATAAACCATTTTCGTTAGTTGCAGTCGGTTGGTAGATGCCAGTTCAGTGCACAATGAAGGTCAGCAAACGACGAAGCATTCCACAATAAAGTACTCAGACAGCCTTAGAGAACAAGAGTGCGTATTCCCAACGCCGTTGACAAAAATGACCAGCATCATCATAGCCTGATATAAGAACCACTGACATACCGGCTGAGATATGCACATGACGACTGATACAGACCTGCCGAAAGACCTTTAATGCAGCTCAACTAAGTGTGGTTTTTACAAGCAGTTCACACTTTGTTCCTAGACAAGATGCCTGATCAGCGCCAATCAATGGTAATCTACCGGTTCACCTGCTCCTGTGGGGCTAGGTACATTGGGCGCACGACCAGGCACTTGGAAAAGCGAATCAAGGAACATTTACCAACGTCGCTCGTCACCCAACAGGACAAAACTAAGTTGAATGCCATAACTAACCATGTAACCTGCACCAGTCATTTGATTGGTAAGCGAAAGTCATTTGGGATCCTCCATCGAGTGCCATCGCAACTACACCATTGGCCAGGGGCTCGGCTACTTGCTACCGCTGAAGCGGTTTGCATCAGGTTGACAAAACCTAATCTATGCATTCAGAAGAAGCATGTCCAAGCATTACAACTACCCTGGCCAGCCACTAACAAAGATGGATCGGACCTCACTCAGTGGTGTCACATGCCTTCAGTCACTTGACCACATGACACATTACGTTAACCATTTAAAACTTTTGTTCAATCAATAGTTGCTCTCTGTTTCCCGAATGAACACTTCTCAACGTATATTTCTGTACCAAGCCTGATGATGAATAAATCGAAAACAATTGTTCGCTCTAAGCGTACCGCTTGCGTTTCTTCTTGCAATGTACAATTCTAGCTGACACTGCGGCCTTATGCAATTTAAACAGCCTGATCTCAGGTTCGAGTTTTGCGTGTTCGGGTGGGTCCAAGAAGACGGCCCAGGGAGAAGGGCGCTAAATGCCCAGTAACCGGAGAACTTGAGACTCAGTTCATCATCATCATCAACAGCAGTACATCAGCCATTTGAACTGATGCTGCGCTGCCATACAACCATCAGGACCTATGAAATAAAGAATAAGAAGAGGGAGAGAAAGGGAGCTTACCTGAAAACCTTAATGCCCTAAGCAAACATTCAGGGTCAAGGCGCCTACACCTTGTTTAGACAACATTCCGTCACAAACAGCTGGTTATCGTGCAAAGATAAGGCGGCATCGACGAGACAGCTTCCTTGCGGCTTTCACTGCCACACATCATAATCAGTCATTACCCCGCAGATAACTCAGCACCAAACACACTTTAAACAGACAATCCGATTAGGAGACGGCAGCAGACGCGCCACTGGTGTCAGTTGCGAGCCATGTCCTGTAAAGTCTCGAGCCAAGCACAAGGTGAGTCACGTGGACTCCAACCCGGAAGGCGAGACGGACCAACGGCACCCAGTTTGGTCGTCAGTGACTTCATTTCCCGCTGCCAAGTCAACTTCTGTCCACCTCGAGCCTTGCGCCACCCTACACCTGGCAGACTAAACAAGGCCCTCCTAGGTAAGCGGTGACCAGGCATACGTAGCATGTACCCAAGCCAACGCAACTTATTCAGTGCTATCTGTTGTTCTAGGGAGCTAGCATGATTATCACCACCTAGTACTCGCCTACGCACATCATCGTTGCGGACACGCTGATGCCATCCGACACCAGCAATGCTTCGCAAACAACGATGATCAAAGACTTGAAGGCGCCTCAGATCTTCAGACCAAAGGGGCCAAGTTTCACTACCACAGAGCAGAACGGCCCTCACTGTGGCCTTGTATACACCGCCTTTCAGACGGAGGGAAACTCCCTTCTGTCGCCAAAGATGACGCAGGTTCAAGAAGGCAGCTCTGGATTTTGCAATGCGTGAGCTCACGTCAGTTTCTATGCGCCCATCACTGCTGATGCAGCTGCCAAGATAAGTGAATTGATCAACCACCTCGAGTTCCTCGTTAGCAAGTGTCAAGAGGTCATCGAGTGGCTGGTGGTCCTGTAGCAACACTTTGCACTTCAAAGGTGCGAAGTGCATACCAAGTAATGGGACCACTCTGGATAGGCTATTCAGGGTTGATTGTGCCGCCTCAACATTGTCGAAAAGCAAGACGATATCGTCCGCATAATCTAGATCAACTAACCGTTCACCAGGCAGCACTTCAACACCTACATCGTGAGATTCCACAAGGGAACACTCCATGATAGAATCCACGACGAAATTGAACAAAAATGGGGAAATCGGGCAACCCTGTCGAACGCCACTTGTAGTCGAAAAGCTATCCGATAGGGCACCATAGACCCTGACGCGGCCTCTAGTGTTCGAGTATAGAGCACGAAAGATGTTCACATATTTCGTGGGTACACCTTTCCGCGCAAGTATTTCGAACAGAATCGATCGATCGACTGAATCGAACGCACTCATGAAATCGAGGAACATTGAGACTCAGTTACACTAATTTCATCCAGATAAGAGTCCTCAGACACTCTTGAAGCTAGCTTTCTGCATGGCCTATTTGTTTCGCGGACAAAGACGCTTGAGCACTGCTCATCAAACACACGCCTTGCCAGTCGCTATGGGCATGGGTCTTATCCCCTCGAAGCAACGCTGGAATGGGCGAGTTTGCACCACATCGTCGTGTAACGTAGGCGACGAGGCAGTATCAGTTAAGTCTTTCTCAGTGAAACCGGGCCAATCTAAGATGTATTTTGCACTCATTCCGAAAAACGCGATATCTGCAAATGTGCCGGTCGACGTAGCTGCTCGAGAAGCTTGCCAGCACCTAGAGCACATTTTCAATAGGCCATTCCCCACGGAACGTGTTCACGTAGGCTGCGCTCTCGACTCCCTTTCTCACCAGTGGAACACGGGAGCACAAATGTCGACGAGGTAAGCCTTAAATGTTTTCCAGACTAAGTGAACAGTGTCGAACTTAGAGATCATACAAGGTGAAGCTAGAGCCTTATCCCGCATCGCTTGAAATTTGGCGACCCAAATGGTAGTGGCCTTGTAAAGGCATACTGAGAAAACAGGCGAACGTGGTCGGTAGCCCCAATAGACGAGTCGTAGGTAATGTGACTTAGCAAAAACGAGATCTAAGATGGACGGCTGCTGATTGCGCATGTACTTAGTGGAGGTCCACGAACTGGTGTAGTGGTACCTGTAGCGTCAAGCCAAGCAGTTCTGCACCGAACCATCCCAGCGTCACATTGCACCGGACACTTGTTCGCAGTGAGTGCGTATGAACTCAATTTTCCCTTGGACGTCCTCACAGTGCCTCCATACACTAATATGACCGTAAACTGAATCAAGGAAGCGTTAATCAAGACAGCGAGAGCCACAGCAGACTTGTAGAGACTGAGAAACGCTGGCCCTTAATAGGTCTATGCGATAACTCACGTAAAGAGCTACACCATCTCCTTGACGGTCAATGGAGCGGTCGGCGCGGAACAGTGCGTAGCCAGGCAGATATACTTCGCCATCTGTGATTTCCTCAGACAAGCACGTTTCGGTGGAAGCAATTATATCTGGACGTGATTTGTCTACGAGTAGACCCACTTCGCACATCTACAGGCTACGCACGTTACTAAGCACTAGTTGAAGGAGTTCGGCACGACAAATCCTGGGTTGTGTGCGAGTAATATAGGTTTTGGCAGAGCGGAAAAGAACCGCCGGTTGACTAGTTGAAAACCCACCAATCGGAGACCTTGCTCATCAGCTGCACGCCGGGCTTTTAAGTCGCTGATGGCTACCTTTAACCTATCCAGTAAGATGTCTGGTTTCACACTGACGTCACTACATTTGGGCTTTAAGCCAAATCACCGTAACGCCCTGCGATCTTCTGGTGTGGAGAAAACCACCCTAAGTGGACGGGGCCGAGGATTTGGTTTACTAACCGGAACGTTCTTTAGCCTGATGAGCCTCCCTGAAGTAATGCCAGAGATCCCTAGCGGTAGAAGCGTTTAGCGAGGCAAGATAGGTAAGCTCGGCTAATACCTCAACATCTGCCAACATGGAGATAACGTAAAACACATAGCACGGACACAGACTTGGATCAACGCCTCCGAACCTTCTCGATCAACTCACATTCAAATTTCGTAAGTGGGTGCAGGGCAGGTAGCCTGTATTCGAGTATTGGACGAACGTAGGAGGAAAACAGAAGTCTGAAGGTCTCCGGTGCCAATTTGTAGAAAGGCCTTCGTATGGCACAGAGCATCCTGTTGGTAGAGGCTACCTTCCACAACGTGCCCTGGGTTGTCCTTAAGTCTGGAGAAACGATTACACCCAAATGCTTCAAACGAGCCACATCCTTTAGCAGAAAACCACTAATGTGGTAGACACGGAAAGGTTCTTGAGCATCGATCGGGAGAACACAGCACCTATCAGGATTGATAGGTATTTACCACTAGACAGACCAATCATGCAGCAGATCGAACGTCAACTGCAACTTGTCAGCATCTTCAAGCCTGGATACTTCCGACCACAGTTTAAGATCATCCGCGTAGATCAAGCAGTCGACTTGAAGCACCTCCGGGAGATCGCTGATGAAAATTTGAATAGTTTGGGACCAAAAACGGAGCCATGTGGAATCCCAACAATCATAAGAAAAGGACCAGAGACGACTTCGTTAACTTTCACCCTCATACTACGGTCATCTAGGAAATCAAAGATCCAGGCGAAAAACCTACCAGCGATGCGAATCTGCTGGGGCTTGGTAAGCAGTACCTTACGTGGAAACTTATCAAAGGCTTTGCTAAAATCGACAACAACATCAAGACGATGACCGGCATCCACTGACTTCGCCCACTTCTCTCGGGAAACAAGCAGATTGGTAATGCAGGAGCGCGCCCTCCGAAATCCGTGCTGAGCAGGAAAGATGACGTCCAATTTCTCAAGGCGAAGATGCAAGGTTTGTATCAAAATACTTTCCACGGTTTTACAGGGGATTGATGACAAGCAAATCGGTCGGTAGTTCACTGGATCTTGACGATTCCGCCGTTGTACATTGGTTTCGTAGCATTTACTTCCTATATAGTTGGGAGACGACCTGCTTCAAGTGTGCTCCGAAATAGTTGACAAATAGGTGCAGTAATTAGCTCCGCCACCACCTTGAGGAACAAAATACGTAAGCCATCGAGACCCGACGAAGAATTCGGGTTCAAGTCGGGAAGTAGTTCCAATACTGTCAGTGATAACTTCGGCGTTCTCTAAAGAAGAGGGTTGACTGGGGGAATCCTCACCAATCAACGGTGCCTCCGTCGCATACAGTGGAATATTGCGAGGCTAGAAGACAAGCTTTCGCCATGTCATCATGAAGCAAGGTATCATCTTTGCTTGAATATAGTGCAGATTTACTGTTACCAGCTATTGTGCTTCATTTTACATATGCGAAAAGCTTGTACGAATTAATCGCGGATTGCTCGGCCACGTGCTGCTCATATAGTTCGCGCTTCTCGCGTTTTATCAAGGTTTCAATGGATAATAGAGAGCAGAAAGGAGATCCCTTGTCAGCTCCAGCACCTGTTCATAGCAGGGATGCGTTGATCATCGCGAGACGAAGATCAGCATAAGGCCGTCGAAATCACAATGGAAGCAGCAAGATCCAGGCACATTCAGTAAGTAAGAATCCAACATTGTCTTGAAGTATTCCTTAGCTTATGTGTCAACAACGAGCTCCGGCAAGCGGTTCCCGTCATTCACCACAAGGATGGATACAGCAAAAATGGTCCACACTCGAAACCTCCTCGGTTTGAATAATTTCCATTTGTGACCTCTAGTCGAAGTTCCAGCGCTGAGATGAAAGAACTCCTGCAGCTCTCCGCTCAGCTCTCCTCTAAGGATACGTCGAGTGAAAATTAAATCTCTTCGTAAGGAGAGTAAGCTGGAGCTACCTAGGCGAACTTGGACTGGTCCCAACGTTTGCGCCTTCTCAGCATGAGTGATCCGATTTCCTGATCTACCCATAGGGACCTTTGGAGAAAGATCGGTTTGTGACCCTTTGAACAACATGAGCAAAGACAAACATCATCTTGGAGCATAGAAGGTCCCAAGCGGCATAGAGATCCAAATGATGAGGAATGTTCCAGTCATTGGGGTTTCTTTGGAGTGGTAGAGAGCAGATAGGACATCCTGTGTCAGCTCCATCACATCCCGTTCAGAACAAGGATTGTGCAACATCCTGCGAGGCGGTATTCCGCAAGGGACCATTACGGTCGCATCGAAAACACCAGGATCCTTGCATACTCAGCAGAGAAGAGTCTAACAGTTTCTTAAAACTTTCCTCACATTGTGCGCTAACGACCAGTTCAGGCAAGCTGTTCTAGTCCTTTACCACTAGAGTTGATAGGGTGAAATCAGAATGAATCCGGACCCTCCTCGGCTTAAACAGTTTCCAAGAGTGACCCCATGTCGAGCTATCAACGCAGAGCTGGAAGAACTCTTGTAGTTCACTCCCCATTTGTCCTCGCAATATCCGTCTGGTGTAAATCAGATCACCCCGACGTCGACGGTAGTCCAAGGAAAACATGTTCATCTGTCGAAGACGCTGAGTGTAAGGCAGGTCACGGAGCGCTGAGATGGATTTCGTGCCTCGTCGCTGAACTCTTTCAATCATAACACGTTCAGTCTTTGTAAAAGGGTAGGCCGCAGGCAAACCGTACTCGAGGATAGGGCGCACATGGGAGGAAAAAGAAGTCTGAAGACCTCTGGAGTCATTCGGGAGAACGATCTCCTAATGGCACAGAACATCCTATTCGCAGCCGCTATCTTCCTCAGGGTGTCCTCGGTGGTACGCAGATCGGGAGATACGAGTATACCAAGGTCTTTCTCACAGGCAGCATTCCTGATCAAGAAACCACCAATGTGATAGGCGCCAAATGGGTCAGAAGAGCCGATCGGCAGGACAGAGCACTTCTCACGATTGATGGGTAAACGCCATTCCGAAGACCAGCTATGAAGCAGGTCTAGCTTCTCTTGGAGTCGATCAGCGGCTTCAGGTGTTGGTACCTCCCTCCATATCTTCAGGTCATCGGCATAAAGCAGACAATCGGTCTGGAGTACAGATGGAAGGTCATTAATGTCGACTTTAAACAGCTCGGGGCCAAGGATAGAGCCTTGTGGAACCCCACTGGTCATGGGAACGGAAGCGGAGTAGAGCTCATTCACCTTCACTCGCATGCTACGGCCATCCAGAAAATCAGTGATCCATGAGAGAATCTCTCCAGAAACACCAATACTCCGAAGTTTAAACAGAAGCCGTTCGTGTGGTACTGTATCAAATGCCTTCTTGAAGTCGACGAAGACAACGTCTAAGCGATTTCCGGCATCTAATGACCTGGCCCACCTCTCTCTGGCAACGAGCAGGTTGGAAACACATGAGCGAGCTGGCCTGAAGCCATGCTGCACAGAGGAAGTGACATTCAAGCCGTCAAGGTGACTCTGAAGGGCTCGCTTGAGAATTCGTTCCATGACTTTACAAACTATAGATGTTAAGCAAATTGGTCGATAGTTTCCGGGGTACTGACAATTTCCACCTTTATATATGGGCTTGACGGTGCCCATTTGCAAGCAAGCGGGAGACGCCCCGCATCAAGAGACAGCTGAAAAATTTGGCAAACAGGTACAGCGATGTACTCAGCTAGGGTTCTGAGGAACAAAGGGTGTAGCCCATCAGGACCTGGTGATGAGTTCGGATTTAGCTCGAAAAGAAGCTTGGCAACCAATTCGGGGCTGATTTCTAAGCGTTCTAAAGTACATGAAGGTGTAGACGCTAAATCACAGGTAAACGGTGGCTCAGTCGAGAAGACTGAGGAATACTGCAGGGCCAAGAGTCCGGCTTTTACATCATCATCATGAAGAGTAGTATCATTTTCTTTGGAATACAACGCAGGTATTCCATTACCAGCTTTCGTACGTCTCCGCAGATAGGAGAACAGTAATTTGGGAGCGGTGGAAGATTCCTCAGCCAAGCGGCGCTCGTACTGTTGTCGCCTCTCTCGCTTTTTGAATGTGCAGATATTCCTGACCGCTTTGTAATCAAGGTAGTCCAGAGGCGATTGTGTAGTCTTGAACTTATCCCACAATTTGCGTCGACGGCGCATAAGGGATTTTAACTCTCGATCAATCCAGGGAGGGCAATTGGAAAAACGTTTCCCTTTGCAGAGTGGAACGACCTGAGTTATGAGGGACATGAACTTGGAGTACAAGAGGGTCCAAGCGTCATCAACATCTAAGTGCTGAGGGATA